>JALMGJ010000016.1:16828883-18028883 GCA_023362775.1 Charina bottae | reverse complement strand
TTCCCACTGGCTTGCTTGCCAGATAGGCAGAAGAATGTCTCTCCCCCCAATTCCCAATTATTGTTGTTCTGAAAAGCGCTGATGGAGGGGGGCGGGAAGGACAGCGCGTTCCTAAGACATTGCAACAAGCCTGACTTTGTCCTAGCCATGTCTGCAATTAACTCTCCATCCCTTTCCATACATATTAAAGCCGGGGGGGGGGCGGCGGTGTGTGGAATAATCCTCTGAACTATGTTGGCGTTAAATTGCTGAAGACGTAAAAGAAAACTCGGGGAATAACGAGCGGGCGGGGGATTACAATCCTGCTTAGAAAACGAGGATGCCCGTCTCATTAACAGCGTACAGGTATCAGTCTCTAATTTCACGGCTCTCTGATGGCCGCGCTCGGAAAACGTATTAAACTAGTGTCTTGGAGCCTGCCCGGCGCTGCCAGCCCTAAAGTCGCGCCGCCGCCTGGGCTATTACTCGCTTACTTGTGTTTGGACTCCGACGACTTCGGACACGCGACTACTGTACATGTCATTGCTGGCTCTGTTATATTCGTTCATGGCGAATTGAAGGGCCCGACGCGCACCAGGGTCCTCCAGGGAACCATTCATCCGTCCACCGGGCATCACCTGCAGCAGCGCTTGCTTGCAGATACAGCTGAGCAAGATTATGCTGCACACCAAAAGCCACCGCAACAAGGCCATCTTTTCTCCGTCAGCCCCACCCTGCCCACAACAGAGCCGTCTCCTGATCTACTTGCAGCCTGCCCCGTACGTTTGTTTTTGTATGAAGCTCCACCCACCGGAAAGGAGGTGGCGTCTCATCTCCACCGAATCGATGCTCCTTTCTCTGGAAGACGCCGCCTCTCAGCTCGGCTTCTCTGGTGTTGACTTTAGAAACATGAAACGGTAGACATACATTCACATCAGAAAAACTGATTCATTAATCTTGTGTTTTTCGCACTTCTCTATCCTAAGCCTCTTAATCATTATTTGCAGTTTCAAAAACATTGCCTCCCCCCCGACACCTTAAAAACTATGAAACCAAAGGTGGGTTAGAGCACGCTCACCGGCCTCTAAACCAGTGTTTCTCAACCTTAGCAACTTTAAGATGTGTGGACTTCAACTCCCAGAATTCCCCAAGTTGCCAAGGTTAAGAAACAATAAACACTCCCTTGGGATTCGCATTTGCCCTCCCTCCTCCAATCTTTAGAAGAGCAGTTAAGTTTGGTCTAGTGGTTAAGGCATAGCTTTCCAAACTGTGTGTCGCAACACACAGTTTAGTGTGTCGCGAAACAACCCGGAAGCGGCGGCGGGGGCATGCACAGTGGCGGTGTGGGGGTGTGTGGCGGCGGCGGCGTGCACTGTGGCGGCAGCAGCAGCAACGGCACGCCATCAGCACTTCCGCGTTTTAGCGAGGCCGCCGCTGCGGCCGCCATGCACACCAGCACCGCGCACCCCCCGCGCCGCCGCCATGCACGCCCCCGCCGCCGTGCGCGCCGCCGCACTGCTGCGGCCATTGGTGTGTCGCTAACGACAGCAGTTTGGAAAGCACTGGGTTAAGGCAATGGGCTAGAAACCAGGAGACTGTGAGTTCTAGTCCCGCCTTAGGCATGAAAGCCGGCTGGGTGACCTTGGGCCAGTCACTCTCAGCCCAACTCACGTCACAGGGTTGCTGTTGTGGGGAAAATAGGAGGAGGAAGGAGTATTAGGTATGTTCGTTGCCTTGAGTTATTTATAAAAATAATAAAGGCGGGATAGAAAATAAACAAACAAACAAACAAACTCCCTGATTAGATGATCTCCAAAAGCAGGGTCAGATCTGATTAGTATTGGATGGGAGACCAGCTGGAAATCCAGGGTTGTAGGCTAGATTGGGAAGTCTGAAAAGCATGCCAGAAGGTGGGAATGGGAAATCATTTCTGCACTGTGACCAAGAGAGTTGCATGGCCTTGAATTGTGGATTTTTTGTGCAAAGAACGGATTGAATACAATAACTAGTATATAATGGAGGTACAACATGTATGGAATGTTTAGCAAATGGTTCAACATGATATACAGTGACAAAGACATTGGATGTACAAAGACAAGGATGTGTATAATGTCCTTTTCATGTTTAATATACTGTATTTGTTAATAAATGTGTACGGTAAGGCTTGCAGCGATGTAAGAAGTGTGTTGTTAGAGATATGAACATATGTATATTTTGATATGAAAATGATGCCATGTTGTCTGTGTAGTAGATAAAATAAACGTAACAAACAAAATGGAGACTACCCCTCCCATCTTGGTCTTTTGGATATGACCAGGGTCAAACCCAGTTCATCTCTGCCTAATCCCATCAGACCCAAACTGACCCTCTCTGTCCCCAGAGAAAGCCCCCCCCCTGCAATCCCATCTAAAACAAAGAATAGAAGCCTTTTCACCAGCTCACAGCCCAGCCCAAGGGCAGCAGCCCTTACAAGGGAACTGAAACCTAAATAAACCCCGGCATTCCACCTCCTTCACAATGGACTTCCTCAGCTCTGCTGCCCTCCGGAAAGGCCCATTTTGCCTAATGATAGAACTCATCCCAGGTACACTGACAAGGACCTGCCTAGCTTCCCCAAACTGACCAGCCAATCAGATCCCTAGGATTTCCCGCCTTGTAGCCCTCAACTTCTAGAAAAATCTTTGCTTTTCCATTGTTTGGGGTCCCCCTTTCTTGTAAAGCAGGCACCCAACAATCAACATGGTTCTTCTCCTCAGTGTTGTGCTCCTTCTTCAGACTGAATCCATGACAGACCAGGAACCCAAATGATTTGCAGCAAATGTTACTTAGAATTGCATGATGCAACAATAATTATCCATCTGAAAATTAATATATTAAAGACTAAAATAGTTTTGCTTGTTAAGGAAAATGCAGGGAATGATTGCAAGTTATACATAAATGATAAAAAGCTAGAGCAAGTAGAGGAATTTGTGTGCATTGCTAAAATGTTTACGAAAGATTGGAAAATGGATTGGGATGGAGAAAATGCTAGCAGAAAGGTAGTGGGTGGGATGTGAACATTGCTTAGGTCAAAAGAAGCAAAAATGGCTGTGCATAAAAGTACTTTTGCCCACTTATATGGAAGTGAGAGTTGGTATATCAAGAGAAACATAAAAGTTGAATGCAGTGGGAATAGATTACTTAACTGTGTGTGGTAAAACAAGAAGAGATACAGTCAAGAATGAATTGGTGATCAATAAATGTGGAATAAATACAAAAGTGAATAACCAGTGCAAGGGAAGTCAGTTGAAGTGGTTTGGTCATATAGAGACAAAACGAGGATCAAATCCAAGGGCATCTGGCGGGGGGGGGGGGAGTAAAAAACTCAAGGTGGCAGCTGCAACAATTGAAGCTCTGCCCCTTTTTTCCATGTATCGTAATATATAAACATGTAAAAAGTGCCTTTCTCTTACAATTTAGCAATTTCAGTTTGTATCAACTCACAGTTGAGAGGTAGGATTTCTTTTAAAGACCCAGATGCATCTGTGTTTCTCTTCTGAATGCTCCCCTCACTCTTTGAAAGCATTCTAGAAACCCATCAACATCATGAAATAAAGCACATGCCCACTTGTATATTACTGCACCCCAGTCTAACTTGAGAGGATTTGTTTTGCATGGCAACAAAGAATAAGGGGGAAAAAGGCAATAGCAGGAAAATAAGAAGCTTGATAAACTGTATTGTGCAAAAAGCAAATTGTAATGCTCAAGTAAGTAGAATGTGTTGTCATTTCCCCAAACTCATCCATGTGTTTGAAGTAAGATGTGTGGCTTACAGTGTCATGCAATCCTAAAATGGCCTTCATCCTGGAAGTCTGAAAGTCAGACTTTGAAACATTAGCTTGATGTAAGTTTGTGGAGATCCAAGATGCAGGCTGTTTTGAGTCCACAATGCATGAAAAAAAAAAACAGCATTATCTAGAGATGCCAAGAATTTATCTTAGAATTTTCTGTATGAAAATGGAGTGTATAGTCTAGCAAGGAAACAATCTGGGAAAACAGACAAAAACCCAGTCCTTTCCTCCCTTCACCCCCCTAGATTTCTCCTTTCTCACTAGAATTGGAATTAGGGGAACCCAGAAAAACTCCTCCAAAATTTTAAAACAATGAAATGCTTTTTAAGGTAAAAGTTTGCTAACTTAAAACAAAGTTGTTGTGTTTTTAAATGCAAAGCACACTATCGAATTGGAAAGTGGTAATATGTACTTACATTAAAACTAGGCATAGAGCGTACAAATCGAAGATTTGTTTTTGAGGAAGGAAGTAAAAATCTCGTCTTTGTGGAAGAAACTTGGTAGGGGTTTTCCTTGTTTGTGAATTGCTGCTAGCTACCTTCCATTAACCTCGAATGCAGTTTGGAGCAGATAGATGTAATTCAGATCAGATATTTCTGCCAGCTGGAGACTGCTCCCAGAGAAAAAAGAGTTTATGTAGTACATGTATTTTGAATGCATCAAGGAGAGAGTTTGTAGCAGAGAAATGAGGAATGGTGGAGGGAACTGTTTTTGAGGGAAAGAGAGACCTGTAACATAGGAGGATTAGTCAGTTAAATAGCCATCCAACAACCACATGGTCAGCTGCATAGAGGTAAGCCCCAAACACAGATGCACCTATGCCTACATGTGAATAGCTGCAATTCATTTCCTTGTCTGAACCAGATCTCAAAATAACAGAATACATCAGGTTAATGTAAGTGCTACAACCTTTCTAAAACAACCTACAGGTAGTCCTCGACTTATGATCATTCGTTTAACGACCATTCGAAATTACGACGGTGCTAGGAAAAGTGAGTTATGACCGGTCCTCGCACTTAGGACTGTTGCAGTGTCCCCACATGATCAAAATTAGGGTGCTTGGTAACTGGCATGTATTTACGGCGGTTGCAGTGTCCCAGGGTCACGTGATCGCCATTTGCGACCTTCCAAGGGGGCTTCCGACAAGCAAATTCAATGGGAGAAGCCGGATTCACTTAACAACCGCATGATTTGCTTAACGATTGCGGCAAAAAAGGTCATAAAATTGGGCGCGACTTACTTAATGACCACATCACTTAGCAATGGAAGTTCCGGTCCCAACTGTGGTTGTAAGTCAAGGACTACCTGTATAATTTACAATGACTGGATAGGGAAGCTGTAAATAGGGAGTGAATAATCCACCATTGAATTAATTAAAAGAACACATTCTGAAGAAAATCTAAAAGAAATCAGTAAAACAAGCAGACACAACAATACCACCAGATGTCACCCCACACCATGCTTCCACATGCTGGGTGGAAGGATTGCTCTTTATGGTACGGCGCATACTTTTGCATGCAACAGCTCCCAGGTTTAATCTCCAGGTAGAGTTGGTAACAAATTCTGCCCCAAAGCTTGGAAATTTCAATGGGTCACGGTCTGATTCAGCATAGGGCAATTTTTTGTGTCTCTGTGGTTAGGTATGAGGCCTTCTCCAGTACCCAGATTCAGAGGAGTATGGGGGTCAGTCTCATTTTTTCCAGTCTTTTAGTCACCCACAATTACACAGTATGGCCATCGTGACCTTAGCTTCCTCCTCACTGTGTGAATGGCTGGGTGAGCCATTTCTACTTGTTTATCTCTGTAGAAAGTATAAAACTGATTTATACTGAGCTAGATTTACTACAGCAGTCTTCAGTGCTGGCAGAAGCTCTTGAAATTTCAAAACTACCTGAAGGTACTAAGGATTCAAACAGGACAAGATTTAAATTCTACTTCAGTTCTGTATTTCTATAAAAATATGAGATTTAAGGAAACTCACTGTTCAAGTTTGGAGTGTGGAGCCCTGGGTTCCTCTTTCTCCCTTTCTTTGGCATGCTATGATTGAGCATGCCCACACATATAGAAAGTTTTGATCCAGAGTTAATTCTATTAAGCACAGGACATTGTCCTTGATGTGCAGCATTTTATCTGGGCTCAATTCTGCAGATGTCTGCACAGGCAGAGGGTGCAAAAAACCTGCTGTTTCCTATGCCAATTAACACTATAAAGGCTTTCAAAAAAACCTCCCTTGATCAATTTTTCTATATATTGAGTTCAAGATAGTTCTCACCATGTTGTATTAAGGCCACAATTTTGTCATTAAGGCATGTTTAACATTTCCTCAGAATGGTAGGTGTCATTTGTTTTACTCCATCCATTCTTGGTCTTTAGCAACCACAAAAAGGTGGTTTGAGCTGCAGGCCATACTTTTTACGTTCCTGATTTCAAGGAATAAAAAATTCAGAATCTTAAAACTCATGGTCCATAATGGTATTGCATCATGCAAAACTTCGTGCAGATGTGTGAAATAATTTGCAATACCAGGGAAAACTCTGATCTTGAAATCTCTTAAGACTCATTGCTTTATTTCACAATGTAACAGAATCACGAATGTAAGGTTAAATCATGTTAAATATTTATTGATTTTCTATCCCGCCTTTATTATTTTTATAAATAACTCAAGGCGGCTAACATACCTAATACTCCTTCCTCCTATTTGCCCCACAACAACAGCCCTGTGAGGTGAGTTGGGCTGAGAGAGTGACTGGCCCAAGGTCACCCAGCCGGCTTTCATGCCTAAGGCGGGACTAGAACTCAGACTCCTGGTTTCTAGCCCGTTGCCTTAACCACTACACCAAACTGGCTCTAGTGTTTCTCTTTCCTGAAAAGGATCCAAAATTAGTAACTTACAGGAAGCAGAAATATGCAAACTTCAATTACTTATTCAGACAACTTAAGGTCTCTGTACATTACATAGAAAATGGAAGTCCTAAGTTCAAACTTTACATCACTGGATGGCAACTTATACCAAATTTGCTAAGGATTCAAACCTTCTTGCCAGTTTTTTTTCCCCAAAAAGAAATTAGTTTAGACGACTCTACAATTGCATACAGAGCTTATGAAATCTTATTAGACCAAGTCATAATCACAAAACAACGTGCAGGCTTTTTCACCCAAGGTGAACAGTGCAAAGGAACGGCTGTTTAAACCAACTTCATGCTTTGTTTTGACAGAATGTAGGAATACAGTTGCAGCAGTAATACTCAGAAATTCACAACTAGAATTTAAGGGGAAAAAAACCACCACACAAATGTATAGGCGGCCTTGGAAAGGTCTGGTCCAGATGTAAGACTTTTCTGAGAATGAGGACCATGATCAGAAAGGCCCTTTGGTGAAAATGTTTCCTAAAGTAGGAGCCTTGTATGTTTAGACCAAGTCTTCCAATTACCAAGCATAGGTAACTTATGAAGTTTTTGGAAGCAGGATGAACCTGAGTCCTTCTAAATGCAAAACATCATTTTCATTACAACAGGGTGCTGAAATGCCAGGACTCATGTTAAAGGCAGCACCAAATACAGGTAGTCTTCACTTAACGACCATTCGTTCAGCAACCGAAATTATGACGGTGCTGAAAAAAATGGCCTTGCGACCTGTGCCCAAAATTATGAGTGTTGCAGCACCCCCGCAGTCACATGAGCAAAATTTGGGCGCTTGGCAGCCGGTCCACATTTACGACTGCAGGGGTGCTTAAACTCCCCCCACCGATCTCCCCATCTCTGCCCTTTTGGAAGTCCTGCAACCTGCCTTGGGGGCAGGAAGCCCACCCGCACAGCGCGAGGCGTCCCGTCCCACCTGGGCACGAGGCCCCAATAGCAAGCTCCACCCTCCCCAGCCTGCATTCCTTCACCCAGCTGCCTCCTCTCCCAGTTCCCCGCACCTGCCTTTGCCTTTTCCACTCAGCCGCCGTGGGCGAAGCAAAAGCACCTGGCTACCTTTGTGAGTCCTTTTCGGACCCAGCTTCTCGATCGTTTCTTCCATGTGGCCCCCTTCAGAACGCTATCTTCTCAGCTTACGCTGATAGACTCAAAAAGGTAGGTGCAGGGAACTGGGAGAGGAGGCAGCTGGGTGAAGGAATGCAGGCTGGGGAGGGTGGAGCTTCCTATTGGCAGCCTCGCGGGTGGGCTTCCCGCCAAGGCAGGTTGCAGGGCTTCCAAAAGGGCAGAGATGGGGGGGAGATAGGCAGGGGGAGTTGAAGGTAGTGTTCAAGGCTGGGAGGAACCAAGCCCGGAATGGCTTGGAGTGGATGCTCAGGCTAACGGCGGGTAACATTCACTTAACAATGGCAAGGGGAATTGCTAGAACTACCATTGCTAAGCAATGCCATCTTGCTTTACAACCACATAGCTTAGCGAAGGAAATTCCGGGCTCAATTGCCATTGTTAAGTGAAGACTACCTGTATGTAATTTCATCTTAGAAAGGCATCACCATATCTTCTACTGGAAAACTCAGCTAGGGAATGCTGAAAGGGTTGTACTCTGAACAGACCAGGGAAGGCATCTGGAGTAACCATGCAGTCCTGGAAATAGATTCAGCTATTTTAATGAGTCAAAGACAGGCATTGCATTCACATTTTTGCATGTTCTGAAGCACCTCTTCCCAACTGAATCCAAAATACTGCACAGGCAAACTGCCCAATGTTAAACCTCCATTTTATTCTTGTAGTCACGACTTTGGTATGACTTGAATCTACAATGTATAAACGCACATGCTCAAAAAATGTCTACATTAACAAGTTTTGTTTGGGGATGGATGGATGGATGGATGGTCAGGGGAGAATATACCAAGGATACAACCAGCATAATTAAAGACTATGTTCAGCTAAGTATGTCACACAGAGGCACAGGTTTTAGTTATTTAACTACACAATTGCAACAAGGGATGCTATGCTCAGTAATTACAGAGTACTGACTAACAGTGGGGGAAAAGCCACAACTATCTTTGGAATAGGGAATGGGACCAAGTATTCTGAAAGAGGGGATTTTCATCTGGAATACTGAAGAGAGCACAATGTTAGGAACAAATATCAGGTGGCAATTCTCTGCTGCAGGTCTCATATTTTCTGTAATACTAAATTATAGTAAATTTATGAAGATCTGGGTATTAATTACAAGAAAGCACTCAAAAATAAAAAAACCTGGTTCCTATTCAAACCTAGAAATCTTTATCTTTTATCAGCTTTCCCCAATCCAGTACCTTCTAAATCTGTTACTTCAACTCACCAAATTTCTAACCTGCGCTGCTTTGGATGAGTGATATGTAATCTGTGAAAGAAGGCTACAGTACAAACCAATGTTTAAAGGCACACTGACAGGAATCTAATGTAATTAGGGCTAAATAACAAAGATAAGAGTGACATCTCCCTCCATGCTAGGAGGCCAGGCTACCACTATTAATTTAGATTCAAAGTTTATCATTCTGTCAGGCACCAATGAAGTTGTGAATCTGACTAAATTTCAACAGAATTCGAAGAATGGGCATTTATAAAATCCTACTCCAAAACAGTGCTTGCTAGAGCACTCTGCTTTTCTGAATCCACACCTAACTACTCTGATTACTGCAGCATTACAACCATGCTAGGACTGCTGTAGTACATTCCCTGCTAAAATCCAAACTTCAGAAAAAAGGCAGTTTATACAAGTCACATTAACTTTAGTACATAACACAAGGGATTAGGGCTGCAAATAATGTGAACAAGTTAGGTTTATTCTTTCTACAGGAACTCTGTGTAATGGAAGGTTAAATACAGTATAAATTAAAAAATGCTCAATGATACTTCTGAAGTATTGAAACCTCATTAGTAATTTATTGATCAAACAACGTCACCCTATGGGAAAAAAATCCTGTTGATATGGTTACTTAATTTATAACATTTCAGCTTTGATACGTTCATTCTTCAGTTTCACCCGGCTTGCGAATATCATCTATCTTCAGAATCATTCTAACCATCTGAGTGGCAAGAGAGATCTGCTGCTTTTTGCCAATTAAAGTTTCTATAACATTTTGTTCCTTCATATCTGCCAAGAGAGGAAATTTGAATGTATTGGGTTCATTAAAAAAAAGCAAATTTGCAGTTACTTTATTCTAAAACAATGCAAAACAAAACAAAAAACAACATTCAAATCCCTGCCCCCCACCCATTTATTTGTGGCTCTTAAATATTAAGTTTTTGTCATTATATTTAAGCAAAGCTTAAGGAAATCATAGTTGATAAACCACCATTTCTGTAAAACAAGCATCAGTCGTTTTTGCCAACTGCAGCACTGACTCAATTTGCGGACCCCTGAAATATTTATTAAACCAGTGGCTCTTAGTCTGAATTTATTCAAATGAAAGACTATGTCGCAGGAGTAACTTTGCCCTGCTTATTACTGATCCTAAAGGGATCTTTTACTGAATCTAGCCAAAAGGCGTTTTGTATATCTAGGGGGAACAGTGAGACTATATAATGTATTTACCACAACATAAGGATATCTATCATCTCTCTCTCTCTCTCTCTGAATTCATATGAAAGCTATGGTTATGTGCCAACACATCTAGAAACGTAAGTTCTCACCATTAGTTCCTTTACGTAAGCAATCAATACCCAGAGCAGGGTTGTTTTCTTTCACTTGTCGAGCTCGTACTGCAGTCATTGTTTGAATGGGGTTCATACCACTATTCTCAGAAAGTGCAATTGGAATGACTTCTAAGGCATCAGCAAAAGCTCTCATGGCATACTGCTCCAGTGATGGGCACTAAAATCAAGTATCAGACTTAGAATAAGCAGTTAAATCATAAGCAATTAAGATTTAATGGAGAATATTGATTTTTAAAATTGAAACATCTTCATGCATTATTGACTTTGAAAAGGCACAGATGCACCAGTTCTATGCTATACAAAGAAGAGTTATTCTCTTCAGTTTTAAAAACACTATTTTAATCAAAGGGATATATTTTGATTAATCTACCAAGAAGGAAGTAAACTTCATTCAGATGATCAACAGCAAACTATACAGCTGTTGACAAAGACTATCCAGGGATAATCATTAATACTGCAAATCAAAGTACCCTATAACTTTTATTTTTTGGCATTGCAGTGTTTATTTTTTTCAATAGGTCTAAAGACCTGGACTTCTAGAGATTATATTGCATTCAAGAAAATATTTTGAAAACTGTTACTAATAAAAGATGCTTTAATCAGAAAAACATTTTTAATCATCTGAATACTCTTGTTTTATCAGTCCAGGAAACTTGTGAGCACAAAACTATTCTAACTACACATACACTGATGGAAAAATAATGCTTATAGTTCTACAACTGCAAATTTAAAAAAAACCTTAATGTATAACATGTTTTTACCTTATCTGCAGCTTCACTAACAGCCAGTGCACAAGAGATCTCACTAGCACCTCCACCATAAACAATGCGGTTATCTCGAACAAGATTCCTGATTACACACAATGCATCATGAAGAGACCGTTTGGCTTCTTCAATTATCTTTGATTATAGGAAGCAAACACAAACATATAAGATGAAGTTGTACACCTAACATGTCAGTCTCATCTCTGCGTATCCTAACAATTTTTAAGCTACAATCTTACTCCTATTTACCTAAGTAATCCAAACTAAACTCAGTGGAACATATGTACTATGTATATATTATGTAATAGAGAAGTATTTCAGTAATTCACAAAAACATTTCTCAAATTACTTCTGTCTGGATCAAAAACAGTAGAACACACAAAAGATCACATCTAGACCACAACGCCTATTACTGTAAGAGGAAGAACATGGGAATACTGCTACACAGCTTAGATGCTTCTGCTAATGCAGAGCTAGAAAATCTTTTCTAGCCTACATCTGCACTTTTATTTCTATGCCCTGCTCAGAGGTACACAAATTTATCTTTTTAGTGGGACAAAATTTGTGCCTCCAACCTTGTGGAGTTTAAGAGACCTATTTTGTTCTTTAGGTAGCAAATTGGTCTTATTTTTTTAAGGTTATGCATAAAGAATACCTGTGTTAAAGAACATAAAAATATAAAGCAAATGAAATATCCAGCACAATACTTTGAGAATTCTGCATTCACTAATGATTAGCCACTTAAGAAAACAGAAAGACAGCCTGTTATTTAGAATAATAATCCAGCCCTGAAATCTCTAGTGCCCCTCCATGGACTTTTCTTGAACTTGCTCACCATTTTATTTCCACCTCTAATGAAGATAGTCACTGCTCTGGAATTCTGGCATTGTTCAATCACAAGCATTTTGTCTTTTGTTGTTCCAAATGAGATTTCTCTAACAATGCCAGCAAATCCTAATTTTTCAGGCGTAAGCTCACAGAAACGAGGAACAATGCGTCCTCCAGTTGCAATGGCAATCAACTGAAAGTACAACAAAAACAACACGTTTATTACAGCCCTAAGGCCAGATACAATCAAAATATATAATAGTAACAACCTTACATTTATATATATAAAACAGAAAAACAATTAGTATGATACAAAATTAATTAAGAATAAAAATACTAAAATAAATCAAAATAAAATACTATGTTAAAAAATTCTAAACTCTGTTAATAAAAAGTTATAATGCAAATTATATTTGCATTATATTATCTATATTAAATGTATTAAAATATTATCTGTAATAAAAAGTAATGGTGCGGCATATTGTAGAGATGGTAGCACAAAACTGGGCAACCTGGGAGGATATTTTCAGGTCCTTGTCTGAAAGTAGTAGAGTTAAATAGAAATCACACTCCCTGCCTGGAAATTTCTTTAATATTGGATATATAAGGATCTGTCTAGAGTCCTTATATAGGGAACAGTATAACAACATATGGCTTAGGGCATAGCTTTCCAAACTGCGTGTGGCAACACAGTACTGTGTCACCTGCGGGGCCCAGGTGTGTTGCATGAAAACCCGGAAGTATTGATGGTGCGGCAGCGCGCCCAGTGGCAGGCCATCAGCGCTTCCAGGTTTTCGTGCGGCACACCAGGACGTGGGCTACTTCTAATGATTCAAGATGTGTTTTAGAATCAAAAAGACAAATTAGTGGAAAGAGGTCACTATCAGGGCGAGTTCCAATATAAAAGCAAGCTATATGACATACAAAGTTCTGGGAAATCATAATCAACCACACTGGCTCCGTTAGGGCGCCAGAATGTAAACTCCCCTTTTATGTCACCCCTGACAGTGCCATTAAGTATAACTAGATCTAAACTGTCCACAAATTGAGCCAAACGAAATCCTGCAATATTACATTTTTGGTCTTTAGATTGTCTGGCTGATAAATAGCCCATATCAGTTCTAGGGGGCATTGGCCACTTAAAATGAGTTTGCAGAGAGACATCAGATTGGCCAATACGTGTGTTAAAATCACCAGCTATTATTATGATAGAGTCTGGGTACTGACATGTTAGCAAATTTATGTAGGTATCAAACTGATCCCACAAATTATTTATTTCCCTATGCCCACGAACTGGGGGAAAATACACATTAACAAGTAACACAGAGTAAAATTTAAATCTAAGTAGGAGGGCTAGAGCCACATTTGAGCAAGACTCCAGCATAAATACTGGGACATTGAGTTTAACAGAAACCATAGAACTCAGGCCACCTGATGGTCTACCCTTTTTTGTACTGGGAATTGCATTCAAAGGGAATATATCCAGGTATTGATAGATCATCTATAGCCCGCGTTTCTTGAAAACAAAAGAATATCGAAAGAAGAAATATTTTCCATAAATGAAACATCTGACCCCTTTGCTTTCCAGCCTGCAACATTCCAGGAAAGGATAGAGATGCCCCCTTCTCTAGGATAGAGTCATTCAGAGTCTGAGGGTACTATCAGTGAATTAGCTGTACATACAGTGTCTTTCTTCTGGAATGGGGCCAGAGTTTCATCTAGTGTTGCCTGTTGTAAAACCACCTGAGTTTGGGGGGTAGCTTTCAGCTGGATGATTTTAGAACTTCCAATAGCAGTATCCAGATCTAAATTTTGGGGAAGACGACTAGTAGGTTCCAAGGGGTGTAATAAAAGGCCATCATGTGGAAAAGGTCTAAGATCCAAAGAGCATTGTTCAGCATCTGTCTGTGCTATGGAAAATAGTTAGCTAGGTCTGGCACTCTCAATAGTTAGCAAGCTCTGGCACTCTCCAGCAGGCACTCCCCATTCATCCCATAAAGGCTGGAACAATTGTTATTTGGGTGACGATTTCCATCCATTTCATTGTCCACCGAATAATGGCAATTTGTGTCAGTATTTGGAGACACAAGATCAGTAAGTGGTTCTGCTGTAGCAATAGTGACCAGTAAGGTTTTCTTAAGATTTTCCAGCTTACAGTGGGGCAAAAAAGTATTTAGTCAGCCACCAATTGTGCAAGTTCTCCCACTTAAAAAGATTTGCAAATAAATTCTTTCCAAATCAGACAATGTGGCAGGCCTCTCTCATCTTTTTAAGTGGGAGAACTTGCACAATTGGTGGCTGACTAAATACTTTCTTGCCCCACTGTATGTATTATATTATCTTGTTCCTTCCTGGGCAGAGAACCAAAAGCACTGATAAGACCGGCTTCAGCTGGATCTGACACATCTTCATTTTGTAAGAATGGCTGACTCCACTTGCTTTTTCATGGTTGTATGTGGGAAGGAGGACTTGCTAACCTCCGTTACAGTTTTGGAGTGGGTATGATGAAGCAAAGCCGGATAAAGAATTAACTTTTTAAAAAGGTAAAGGCTCCCCCCACACATTTGTGCGGTTGTGTCCGACTCTAGGGGCCGGTGCTCATCTCCGTTTGTTAGCCAAAGAGCCAGCGTTGTCCAAAGACGCTTCCGCAGTCATGTGGCCGCATGACAGGCGCGGAACGCTGTTACCTACCCACTGAAGTGGTACCTATTCATCTACTTGCATTTGCATGCTTTCGAATTGCTAGGTTGGCAAGAGCTGGGGTGAGTGCGGGAGCTCACTCCGTCACGCGGGGCTAGGGATTCGAACCTCCGAACTTGCGATCTTCCGACCGACAAGCCTGGCGTCTTACATCGCGAAAAACTCTGATGGGGAAAATTGGAAATGATGCCAAGTATGGTCTCATCTTAAATAGCATTAGTGGAATAGTGGACTGATTAAAAGATAGCAAAATCCGTTTTCAGTTTTGTACAGTAGGAAGCCATTCAATAGCACACAGATCTATCTGTCTGTAGTGACAGTGCAGAAGTTGCCCTAAAAAGGTTTTGATTGCTCTCCTAGAATCCCAACGTCCAGAATTGAGACTGTTCAGGGAGATACACAAAGCAACCTGCTGTGTCTGAAGGAAACGGTTTTGCTTGCAGGGAATTTCCTCTTTTGAATCCAGAGAGGCGTTAGTCTGTATAAGACCACCACTCTTTACCTTATCAGAGAGTAGGAATTTATTAGTACAGTCATTTGGTCGTTGCACACTTTTGTCAGTTTGTTTTACTTTAACAACTTGCCCTTTATCAGAGCGCATGGCAGGAATGTCTTGCTTTGCTGGAGCTTCTGCATTAGTTTTAATGGAAGCGGCAGGTCCGGCTGTGTATTTTTGAACAAAAGCCTCAAAGTCTTTTTTCAGCAGATCTAAGTCATATTTTATAGCTGACAGCTGCTCAAATAGTGAGATAACAGTTTGAGCTGTAAGAAGACATTGCTTTGCCATAAACTTCATTGTATTTTCCCATGGGAGCCTCTCCAAATTCTGATTTTGTATCTTATTTTTAAACTTACAGTGGGGCAAAAAAGTATTTAGTCAGCCACCAATTGTGCAAGTTCTCCCACTTAAAAAGATGAGAGAGGCCTGTAATTGACATCATAGGTAGACCTCAACTATGAGAGACAAAATGAGAAAACAAATCCAGACAATCACATTGTCTGATTCGGAAAGAATTTATTTGCAAATTATGGTGGAAAATAAGTATTTGGTCAATATCAAAAGTTCATCTCAATAATTTGTTATATATCCTTTGTTGGCAATGACAGAGGTCAAACGTTTTCTGTAAGTCTTCACAAGGTTGGCACACACTGTTGCTGGTATGTTGGCCCATTCCTCCATGCAGATCTCCTCTAGAGCAGTGATGTTTTGGGGCTGTCGCTGGGCAACACGGACTTTCAACTCCCTCCAAAGGTTTTCTATGGGGTTGAGATCTGGAGACTGGCTAGGCCACTCCAGGACCTTGAAATGCTTCTTACGAAGCCACTCCTTCATTGCCCGGGCGGTGTGTTTGGGATCATTGTCATGCTGAAAGACCCAGCCACGTTTCATCTTCAATGCCCTTGCTGATGGAAGGAGGTTTGCACTCAAAATCTCACAATACATGGACCTATTCATTCTTTCCTGTACACGGAACAGTCGTCCTGGTCCCTTTGCAGAGAAACAGCCCCAAAGCATGATGTTGCCACCCCCATGCTTCACAGTAGGTATGGTGTTCTTTGGATGCAACTCAGCATTCTCTCTCCTCCAAACACGACCAGTTGTGTTTCTACCAAACAGTTCTACTTTGGTTTCATCTGACCATGACATTCTCCCAATCCTCTTCTGGATCATCCAAATGCTCTCTAGCAAACTTCAGACGGGCCCGGACATGTACTGGCTTAAGCAGGGGGACACGTCTGGCACTGCAGGATCTGAGTCCCTGGCGGCGTAGTGTGTTACTGATGGTAGCCTTTGTTACGTTGGTCCCAGCTCTCTGCAGGTCATTCACTAGGTCCCCCCGTGTGGTTCTGGGATTTTTGCTCACCGTTCTTGTGATCATTTTGACCCCATGGGGTGAGATCTTGCGTGGAGCCCCAGATCGAGGGAGATTATCAGTGGTCTTGTATGTCTTCCATTTTCTAATTATTGCTCCCACAGTTGATTTCTTCACACCAAGCTGCTTGCCTATTGCAGATTCAGTCTTCCCAGCCTGGTGCAGGTCTACAATTTTGTTTCTGGTGTCCTTCGACAGCTCTTTGGTCTTCACCATAGTGGAGTTTGGAGTGTGACTGTTTGAGGTTGTGGACAGGTGTCCTTTATACTGATAACAAGTTCAAACAGGTGCCATTACTACAGGTAATGAGTGGAGGACAGAGGAGCCTCTTAAAGAAGAAGTTACAGGTCTGTGAGAGCCAGAAATCTTGCTTGTTTGTAGGTGACCAAATACTTATTTTCCACCATAATCTGCAAATAAATTCTTTCCGAATCAGACAATGTGATTGTCTGGATTTGTTTTCTCATTTTGTCTCTCATAGTTGAGGTCTACTTATGATGTCAATTACAGGCCTCTCTCATCTTTTTAAGTGGGAGAACTTGCACAATTGGTGGCTGACTAAATACTTTTTTGCCCCACTGTATTTTTATTTCCCTTGAAGTTATTAGGTGAGCTAGCAAGTTATGCTGGAGACATACAGTGAGAGACCGAGAGGGAGTCCAAATTTTCATTTAGCTCTTCCCTGACAGATAGCGAGAGCTCTAACAACTGTTGTTTCTGTTTGAAACAAGTGATTCAAGGGCTGCAAATTTGTTGGAAGTGGGAGGAAGATTTGCTTTACTTAGTTTCCTTTCGTGTAAAAAGTTCTATCTTTGGATGTTTAGCAAACTTTGAAGAGGACAGAGAGCCCGGACTGATTCCATGTCATTTCTTTCTTTTTCCCATGTTGTTCAAATCTACTCAAGACACTTTTACTTGCACCTTTTACTCCACAATCGTCTCGCCATAAAAAATTGTGAATATATTTAAAATAGTCTAATAGTAAAAATCTAATTTAAAATCTACGGTAACCTAATATACTTATTTTAACTAAAACTATCTAAAGAAAACAAAAATAGCTAAAATATACTATTTTAAAATAATATAAAATTAAAAGGGCAGGAGCATGTAAAAACACGTGTTGCTGGGCTATGTTGGCTCCACCCCCCTCAACTGAAAGTAAAAAAAGTCATTTGTGAGAAAAAGAAGATAAATATAAAAAACACAAATAATAAACACTTAATACTTACTTCTATTTCAGGGCCACCAACCCAACGAACAGCAGGCAATTCATTCTGAAGTAATAAATGATTGGCCTCATCATCAAATCCCCACTGACAGATAGCTAGGTTTGCACCAGTATCTTTGATCTAAAAATACATGTATTAATTTTATTTCTATCCTGATTTATTTATTTATCAATTCAATTAAATTTATATAGCCTTCCATCTCAAACCAGTGACTCTGGGCGGCTTTAACTTTAACCGCCCAGAGTCCCCCGTTTCGGGGAGATGGGCGGTGATATAAATTTAAATAATAATAATAATAATAATAATAATAATAATAATAATGCTTTTTCCTTTAAACAATGTTAGCAATACAGAGAATAAACAACTTCAATTTGAAATCAACAAAGCTATTCCCAGATCAAAAAACATTACAGTGGTAACATAATTTAATTACCTTTTCGTAAATAGGGAAATCTGGGCTAATTTCCCCAAATTGGCATCTGGGACACCAATGTGCTATGACTAGGCTGACCGTATTTCCTTGAAACAAAAACGGGACATTGGGATGGCAAAACAGGACGGGGTCTTATGTAATATTCTGTATTCATGAAAAAGACAGGGGTCCCCGCCCCCCGTCCACGCAATTGGCTCCCGCCTGCAAACCCTGTCCCCCGGTCTACACAATTGGCTCCCGCCTGCAAACCCCATCCCCTCCTTTGCCGCGCGCTGATTGGCAGGAGGGCTTCCTCTTCCGGGCTGCCTCCAATCGGCAGCTCTGGCTTGGATCCTCCTTCCACGCCATTCCCGCCGGGTTTAAAAAACGGGACAAAATTGAGATTTATCAAAACAGGACGGTTGAAAAATGCTAAAAAAAATATGGGACTGTCCCGTTCAAAACGGGACGTATAGTCACCCTAGCTATGACCCTGCCACCTGACTTTTTTTCCCCATCTTGAATTCCCACCCAGCTCCTACACCCCACCATAAAGATGAAGATAAACAGGAATGGTAAGAAATATTCTGGTATATTTGTGCTTTGTAACTAGTAATGTCTCCCATAGTTGCCGTTTTGGAAACAGAAATGTCCCCCCCAACAGTTTTTGCCAGAATAGCCATGTTTTTTTTCAGAAGGTTGGTGATCCTTCTTAATTGGCGATACATTACTGTATTATTACTCAATTATCATTAATACAGGATTATCATGTTGATATTTACAACAGAAAATTTATTAAACTTTTGTTATTCTCTAACAAGTATATTAACACAAGTGCATCTTCTAACCTGTTTCACCATCTCATCAAATTTTTCTTTCTCATACTGCTGCAATGCCTTGAAATCTTCCACACATGTAACATCAAGTTTATGCTTAGTTTTTGGTTTAGGAGGCTCAAATGGACAGGTCAGTATTGCAATTTTAGCATCTTTAACTTCCTGAAGAAAAAAGGGTTACATTTTTTAAGAGACAGTAACCAGTTCTTTTTTAACTGATAAAATTGTTCTCTAATTATGTATGATTATCATAAAGGAGCTAACATAATAAAATAGCAATGGGAAAATTTAAAGTTTAATTCCTTTAAGTACAAAGAAATAGTTTATCACCAACCAAAATATCACTCACTTTAGGCATCTGTGGGTGGCTGAAGTCTTTATCCACAATAACACCTTTTATCAGTTGGGTGTCCTCCAATCTACCACCAACTTTGCCTTGGACCTTTATCAGCTCGAAATCTACATCTCTGCGGTCCATATCTGCCACTGTTAACACTGCATTAACAGCTATTTCTGCCATTTGTCTATGGCAACGATTAATTCTAAATACAAAAGGAAGCACTGATTCAGCTTATTTAAAGGCTAAAACAAAAGCAAACAGGATCAAATTTTGTAGAACAAAATGATTTTACCAAGATGTAGGAGAATGTACAGTATATAAAATACACTGTTGAACGATGCTGAAGCAAATTTATACTTAGCATAAGGTTAAATTATGTTATTTTACATCTTCTTTTAAAATGAGCTTAATTTTGCCACTTTTGGAAAAAAACCAAACCATTCAGCACTTAGACAATATGTTACACATGGCTATTAATGGAAAGGGTAACCACCTGATTCTCTCACTTGTTCACTACCACTATTTCTCCAGGTGACACAGTAATATACATACATGAATACATTTATCAAATTTGTAAGGCTGCCTGACTCCATGGTGGCTGTGGGTGGTGGTCAGTATTAAAAACAGACTGAAACAAACATGCAACAAAGAAAAAATTATGAACATCCCAAAGAGTAAAACCTTCTCTGATATACCACCATTCTCTCAAGGGGACCACCACCTCAAGACTTGGGGGAAAAAAATCAGGTTTAAGAGCTTGTTTAAACAATGTCAGGAAGGACAATACAAATCTTTGAGTGCATGCTGTTCCAGACAGCAGGATCTCTGACAGAAAAGGCATATTTCTTGGGTTCCATTAGTTGACATGGACCCTGAGCCTGCCAAATCTGTAGGATGAAACAGGACAGGAAGAAACTACACAAGATAGACAGTCCCTCAGACAACTAGGCCCTATAACATGAAAGACTTTATAGAACAAGGTGTTAAGAATGTTCATGGAAAGAACACAAAGAGCTAAATCCTAACAATGGGGTATCTCAATATGTGTAGCAAATTGCATTCTGTTCATTCATACTTTTGTGCTGGTAAGGAAGATGGGCCCTTTTCTACTAGGAAAAAAAACACAGTGTCAGGTAGTTGCCCCTCTGCAGAATGAGACATGTGTCAGGATGGATTCCAGAGGATCTGACAGACTTTTAGCTAAAGGGCCTGAGAAGTCTGCTAAAATCTTGATTAGTCTACGAAATGCAGAGATGACCTGGGAGACTAATGCAATTGCTTCTAAGCTATCTCATCTACTTAGCAGAGCTCACTCATACCTCTAGCATACAATATGTCTTCTCCGTGTTAAAAGCTCTTAATCAAAAGCCCTCACTTGGCAGCTGGGATGGTGGCCACTAGGAAGTGGAACTTTTCAGCAGTAATGTCCCTTTATTGTACTCTCACTCTAGGGCAGAGCTTTCCAAACTGTGTGTCGGGACACGTTAGTGTGTCGGCTGCAGTGTCTGGGTGTGTCGCGGCTGCCTCCGAGCCCTGCCAGGATTCCATGCAGGTCCTAGTGCCTGTCTTGTGCCTGGCTGCCTCCAAACCTGCTGTGATTCCGCGCAGGTCCTAGTGCCTGCCTTGTGCACTGCTGTGAGTGTGTCGCAAAATGATGCATGTCTAAAAAGTGTGTCACCAACATGAAAAGTTTGGAAAACTCTGCTCTAGGGGATTCAGGTAAAATTGTTTATTTTGAAGTTAAAACCTTCTTATTCTCTCAGACTTTTAAATCCTTCCTAATAGTGTTATTTTTTTTAGTTAGTTCTTTCCTGATATTTATTTTCATTTTACAATCCTGTTTCTTGTTTATTACTGGATTTTATTGATAGGGTAATATTTGCATTGACTTTATATCTGCTTCTATATTTAATTATGCTGGTATTGTTTTAGATGTAATGTTTTGCATTTTGAATTTTAATATATAGTGTTTAGTTATTTTGATTATCCAAATAACTTATAAATGTAAATAACAAAAAGCACAATTCGACATTTAATATTTTGTTTATTTCTGCAGAAATATGCTACTTTAGGAACTGTGTGTCTTTAGATATACTTCAGAACAATGAGCAATATGAATTCTCCCATTCCCTAACTTCGTTTTTTAAAAACTACTTACATTTTTGAGCCTAGAGTTGTCTTTGCTGTCTGAATAAGGGGCTCAGTGTTCTCAGGATCAACAGGAAAACTGTCACTGATCTTATCTAAATTTTCAATAGCAATACGAGCAGCTTGTTCATAACCATCTGCAATTCGGATTGGATGAATACCACGATCTAACAAGTGCTCTGCCTGTTCCAGTAGCGCACCTGCAAGAACTACAGAAGATTATATATTAAAATTTATATATTTTGCTATATTATAAAAAATATAAAACAATTACTTAATGGGAATTTATCATTTACTTGCTTACAGATTCTGATAAACATCTGTAAGTCTTTTGTAAGCAAACAAAAGCTAAATGAACTGAGTTACCCAACATGCAGTAGGAATAACCTTAGGTTTGAAAATAAAGTCAACCGCCCAGATTTCCCCGTTGGGGGAGATGGGCGGTGGTATAAATTTAAATAATAAAATAAAAATAAATAAAGTGTATCTGTGTTAGGTTGCGTTATGAAAATGAAAGTCCAATGTGTTAGGTATTGCACAGAAAGTAAATGCTGTTCAATTAATTAAATTCTGATAAGAAAACAAACTAATCTTACCAACAACTCCTGTGGTTCCATCCCCAATCTCATCATCTTGCGATTTTGCCAACTCAACCATAAGTTTAGCAATCTGATGCTCCACATCCATCATATTCAAAATAGTAGCACCATCATTTGTTACTGTCACATCACCATCTTTGTCAACCATCATCTTATCAAGACCTATAATAAACATTTAAACAGTAACAATATACATTAAAAACCCTTACAATGTAAAAAACTTAAAAGTATACAGCATAAATAAATGCTTACCATTGGGGCCAAGTGATGTTCTCAATGTATTGGCTACTGCCTTAGCTGCCATTATATGAGACTGTAAGAAAAACAAATATAGATTCAGCATTTTCAAATGCTAAAAATACTACATGTTTTGTGCAGGCACACACACACACACACACACACAGGCAAACATCCAGGATCAGCTTTCAAAAGCAGCTAATTCCTGCAAAAAATGTGGCTATTTAAATGTTTTGAGAAGAAGTGTTTTCTTCTTGCATGCTGTCAACCACATCATCTGAATGATCTTCACAGCAAAAATACTGTTTCCCTAAATTTAAATAATAAATAAATAAAATTTGGCATCAAATCAGCTGGGCTGCGGGGGGAGGGGGCTGCTCAGCAAACAGGAGGCGATCAGCTACTGAGCTTGCAGCTGATGCACTAGGTAGGGGGGGCTGCCCTGCGAAGACGTGACTCTCCCCACTTCTACCACCCGTCCCAGCCCTGACATCTGACTCGTAGACTGCAAGATTGCCATAAGCAACCAATTACCTGACTTTAAGGACAACAATCCTACTAATAACAACCCCCCCCCGAGGATGGTCGAAAACACTACTCCTCCTTTTCCCTTTTTCGAACAGAAGTTCAATTTTTTCCCCAAAGGCCTCAAATAGCGTGTATGGGAGGGAACTCACTTTTCCGACACAGTGGCCCTCTAAGACAGGCTAAGCTGAGACTGAAAAAAAGGGCCCGGCCCGGGGACCCAACTTCACACTTCTGAACCTGAATGCCCTGTTTCAGGAGCAATACCGGAGGGGCCGCCACATGGTAGGGAACCGTCGCCCAACCCGTTTCCCGCCGCGATCTTTACCTTGATGGCCTCCAAGCCCGTGGTGCGGCTTTTCCGCTCCTGGTCCTTGAGGATGAGGAACGGCCGCCCGTATTCGTCAAAAGCTAAACTCCCCACGGCCGTCATGATGGTCGAATCCCCCACGAAGGAAGGCGCACGAGGCCTCAGCTAACGGCAAAGAAAGAAAGAGAGCCGCGCAGACCCGCCCCGCCTAATGCAACCTACTCTCTTCTCGCGGGATTCATTCACGGACAACAGAAACGCATGCCTCTTGTCGTTCGCTTTGCGATGCACCTCCAACTCTGTATTACCAACTACGTTCTAGAAGCATCTGGAGGGGGCATATGCGAATGCGCAAGCGCCTAAAAGTACCGCCTCCCCTTCAGGCCATAGAGCTAGGAACCAATTAAGGGATGCATACGCTGCGTTCATTAAGCAGTGGTCATTTTAGCAAGCCACAGTGGCTTCATTTACACGTTCCGCTAATACCACCATATTCTACTTAAGGTGGAAGCAAACTGATCACAGAAAACAGACAAATACAGGTTTTTAGAATTACCTATAACAAGACTGCAGTATACTTTTCAGCTAACCAACTCTTTTTCACTTCCATGATTAACTGAGTTTTAAACAGTGCAACCTATATGGAAATTAATGGAGCTCAGAGGGATTTATTTCATGCAATTTAGGCCAAATTGATCTGCAACGTCAGAGGTAGTCTGCAATTCAAACCACTTCACAGTCTGCAAGATGATGATGGGTTATAATACAAAACTGGGAAAATATGTTTTCAGCTACATTGTTTTCTGCTATTAGAAACACATTACTGTAAGAGCTTCATTAACCGTTAACTTTGATGTTCAGAAACTAAAATAAAGTGTTTTTGATTCAAAATGTGCTTTATTAAAATATTCCTTTTTGGTTACATTTTTTTCAGGGAAAAAAGGGATAGGATGCTGTTGCCAAGCACATATAAAGTCATTATTTTCCCTAGTTTATTAGCATTTCACTTTCACCCTGGGAAAGAGGCATCAGGCAAGACTGAAATAATTAGGCATTTATATCTCCAAACTTTATGAGCTCTTCTGTTTTGTGCCTTCACACATTACACTGGCACTTGGGCTTGTTACAAAACCAGCCAATCACTGATTTACTGCATATTTACTGTCTGGGTTCATATAATGCACTAAACCTCAAACAAGTAAATCATACATTCCTGTAGCATCACATAAACACAATCTTGGGGTATATCCACATTTACTCTCTATGTGCTAGCTAGCTAGCTTTGCGATGTAAAATTCGGATTTTCCCCTTTCATACACTGGAATATATCAAGGAGACAACATAATTCTTTTAAAAGCACAACTTCCTTGGCTTTCTTTCATGACATTATGAGGTCAGAGAGAGCTTTGAAAATCTTCGGTGGTCTTTGTTTTCAATGCGAACAGGAAAAGCGCTATTCTCTCTTGAAAAACACGAGTCCCCCTCATGAAAATAATGGTACAATCCATTTGAGCGGGAAGTAAGAGTTTCCCGTGGCTTCCGCTAAGCAGGAGCTGGTTTCGGAGGGGGCGAGTCATTTTGTTCCGAAGGGGTGGGGCGGAGAGCGACAGGGAATTCTCAAGGTAGGGAGCAGTTTCATGGTTCTTTCTTACTTCCGTTCGGCTGCTCTGGACGAATGATTAGAGTTGCGGATTAATAGCTAATCCTCTCCGTATTTTTCTCCGCACTAGTATTTTCCCCCCAATAAGGATGCTATGATATACATTCCGTAAACGAATGAGAACTTTATGTTTTCTGTCACCAGTACCTGTCCATTCTTGCTTCCTCTGATGGAATTGATCAAGTCGGTGTCGATTCCTAGCGACCACATAGATAGATTTTCTCCATGATTTGTCCCTAATCTGGTCCTTCAGCTCTTCCAACGGCGCCCCCATCGCCACTGCAATTGAGTCTATATAAAATATTAAATATTGCAACTGAAACTTCTAGACCAGTGTTTCTCGAAGTGTGGTCTGAGAACCCCTGGGGGACCCCCAAGACTCTCTGAGGGGTCTGCGAAATCAAAATTATTTGCCAGCCTATGTTGAAAAATAATACAATATTAAAATCTCATCAAACAATTGTGAGAAGCGGTAGTGGCGGTGAATGTGTCAATTCTAATTTTTAATATGGTAAATATCAATAAATATAATCCATATAAACAAAAGTTCTTTTGGGGTCCTCCATAATTTTTAAAAGTGGGAAGGGGAAGGGGTCCTGAGAGAAAAACATTTAAGAAACACTGGTCTACTAGACCAACAGAATGGAACTTTTTGGAATTGGAACTGACATTTAAAATCACTTTTCAATATGGGAATAATGAATTTCAGTTGTTGATTACATTCATTTATGTCTCTCATCTTTTTTCTCTGCCTGCCTTCTTTCTTTTTTGTCTCTGCCATTCTGTGTCTTTCTCCTACTCTTAAAATAGTGGGGTTTTTAAAGAAAAAAGTAAATGGTAATAAAGTTACTTAGGCAATCCATAAACAATACATATACAGGTAAGCAGGGAAAACTAAAATTTGTCTTTATGCAGTGTTCAAATGTGCAAAATAATAACCAGCATGCATCTTGACATTATAATACAGATTTCATCTATTTGGTGGTATTGGGTTTAGGAAGAGACACCTATGATTGTTAATATATAAATCCTATTGCGCATACTGCTGAAATCAACAAGCATGGGAGTGCTGAACGCCACATAGATCAAGCAGCCTTCTCTAAAGATTATTGGTTCATTTCTGGATGCGTCTGAAGTAAGGCAAGTTTTAAAACATGGCCTAATCTACTGTTACTAGTTGCTCTTTCCCATGAGACTCAACATGATGTAGTACTTAATGAATGCTGCACTTTCCCACATAACCAACATGGCACAGTAACATTTGCTGTAGAAAAGGCAGTCTAATATTGTACTGTTTAGCTTACTCATAGGTGAGTATCACTGAAAACAGCAGAATTTAACTTTTGAATAAGTAAGCACCGAAAATGAATGGACCCTTAATGATTCTGCTAAATAATTCAGAAGGAAATTTATATCATTTGGTACTTTTTGTTTTTCATTGAAAATTTGTTTTATTTATTTATTTTTCAATTTCTATTACCGCCCCATCTCCCCCAAAGGGGAATCTTGAAGTGAAATGGCATTCATGTGTCTGATGTTGAAAAGAGTAGATGTTGCAGGAGAGATGCAGATCCTGTTCAGGTTGTATTATTTGTGTAAATTGTGTGCAGCCTGAATGAGAACAGACTTCATTTTAGTTAGCATGATTAAAGGCAGTCTCATCAAGAAACAAAATCCTAAGATGAAATTGCTGTCTACCGATTAGGAAGCAGAGGCATGATCCTCCCTAAGTCAGGCAATGAGAAATCAAGTTCTGTATATTTTAATAAGAAAGGTTCAACCACATATTTAAGTACAAAATATTATTATTTAAAAATGTGTAAATTACCTATGGCTTTGCAGAGAGATTATATTCAGTGGTAGATTTCTCCATTACTCCTGATAGCTAAATGAATCCTTGTTCACGCCTCCAAATACCATTAGCTAAGGGACAAAACGTCCGTGAGATATGTTGCTGTATGCCCAAGAACATGTGCCTGGATGCTGTTAGAAACCGAGTAATGAAAACCCAAGTAAAGTTTTCTTGTTTAAATCAGGGACATAAACATATAAATACCATATATATTTTGGCAAGCTAAGCATAGTACTTTTCCTTTTCTAGGTTTTTTGTTTGTTATGTCAAAAATACTTGCTGAAGGCAATGCAACTCAAGACGTTACGCCTTTGACCATTGCCGATGAAGACTCTAACAAAAGGAATTGGGGTGTTTTGCTCCCCGGTATAGTTGGTGGGACATTAGTAGCCCTGTATTCTGTGGCCATTCCATTTATTGCTCCAGCATTGAGGAAGCATTGCCTGCCGTTCGTGCCTGCAACTTCAAAGCAGATTGAAAATGTCCTAATCATGTTGAAAGGCAGAAACGGAATGCTAGTTGACATAGGAAGTGGCGACGGACGCATTGTAAGTAGTTCTGTTTTTAATTAAATAGACTTTAGTCAAGTGCATGTTGACATATGGCCCTGCATTAGATACATTCTTATATCTTACTCAGGACAAGAATGGAATTTAAAATTACACATACACATTAATAAAGCAACCTTTTATTGATACAAGCATCCAGCTCAGTAGTATTCAGAAAGTCTTTCTTAACTAGCTTTCTAAAAGCCTTTAACTGGTGATGTTAACAATTGTTCTGGGGCTCTTAGGGCATGAAAGGAAAGTACTTTACCTCTCATTTATAAAATAGATCAACGGAGTTCCTGGACTACAGTATAAACCACAAATTCTGCTTTTATTTTTAAATCTGCTGCTGAATTGGATGGTCCAGTGGTTGTGACTTTTTCTGCCCTTCTGGGCTGCAGCCTCCCTGACTCCCTTGCCTTTCACATGTTTCCTATTCCATCATGTTCTTGTAGTTACTGGGATTCCATGTGCATTGTAATCCTAAAACAAAATAGGGAGGGGGGGGAATGGGAGCAAGACAGGGGATAGCTACCTCATCTCCAGATTTGGTCTTACAACAATAATAGATGGGATCAAAAGATACAGCCAATTGGAGCTGTAACTTATTCAGTCTTCTTGTGCTATTACAGGCCTAAACAGCTGCTCTGGGTTATGAGCGGGCAATCCTCTTAGCCATATGGTTTCAACCTCTTGTTTTGTTTAATGCAGAAATATTCTGTACGAGAGATGAAGAGGAGCTTCATGCAGACAAGTGGGTAGGATGGCAGAGAGGGAATGGATTTACTTTATTCATTTTCTACCAGACTACTCAATTTTCTGTGCAAGCCATTAGGGAAATCTCTTCCTTCATGACCACTATGGAAACTCAGTAGGCTGGGTGGCAGAGGAGTTACAAGGCTCTTTTTATTTCCAAGAAGCTTGTAAATCTGGATTTCCATGTTAGCCTTTGAATTTTTTTTTTCAACCACTGCAGTCAGTAAGGAAAGTCAGAGTATTAGCTTCTCAGCAGACTAATAATTTTTTTGTAGACTAATAATTTTTACAGATTTATTTACAAGATTGTAGTAGGACTGCAAAGTGCAAAGAATCTCATACATTTATGATCAAGACACTGGCAAAATATTTCAGGGCAAACTGCTAAGCCTATTTATTTGGCTGTCTTACACACACACACACACACACACACACACATTTTCTAATAAGAAAACAGTTTTTTAAAATTAAATACTTATTTATCTTTATGCAGGTAATAGCGGCTGCAAAAGTTGGATTTAAAGCTGTGGGTTATGAATTAAATCCTTGGTTAGCATGGTATTCGAGGTACCGTGCCTGGAGAGAGGGAGTTCATCAAGATGTCAATTTTTACATTTCAGATTTATGGAAGGTATGCAAACATAACAAATGACCCAGGATGCAAATCAACAGTTTCCTAGTGGAAACAAATCAACAGTTGTCTAGTGGAAACAAATGTCTTACTCAGTATGGCTTTTAACAGGTTTAAAATGCTTCTTATGCCCATTAACATTTCTGTGGAGTAACTCAGTGGAATTATTGGGCTATTTTTTAAAAAGCTGCTGTACAAACCAGCAGCAAAATAGCAATTTCACTTCTCTTTCCCCATCCCTTTGATTCTATCTTAAAGTCACCTTAGCTGTACTATTTACATAATTAGTTACAGTTATTTGCTCCATTAATAAATAAGGGAGAAGGATTTATTCCTTTATCATTGCCCTCCCCACACTAAAGTTTCTGTATCCCCTACCAGGGGACTCTGTACCTGTCAATCCATATATGGAGGAAAGATTTGTTTGGTGCAAACAAAGGATTTTCTCTTGACATAAATGCCAAGTGTGGGAGGTTGTGTCTGAAAGCATAGGGGAAAAGGTTTCAACTCGCTTAACCTAACCACCAGTTTTTTAATCTGATGGGCTTCCCTGCACGTGCATGTTCATGAACAAACACAGCATTTCTATAGAGTTAATACTTAAATCTGACATTTTATTTCAAAACAGGTCAGTTTTTCACAGTATACAAACGTCGTTATTTTTGGAGTTCCTCAGATGGTAAGTTTCCATTATTTAACCAGCAGACTGTCTATAAGAGAATCTTTGAGATTTTTATTAATAAGTTTGATAGAAAACTTGGTTCATCTTCACAAATACTGAACAGTGGAATCTATTTCTTTTTATATATACTGTATATATAACAGTAATTTTATTAAAGATTACAATTTACAACAATAAAAACTAATACAAACTAAAAAAAGAAAAAGAAAAAAGAGAAAGTGCAGAAAAAATAGAAAAGAAAGAAAAAATAAGACTATAGTAAAGAAAAAGAAAAGAAATATATAAAGAAGTGACTTCCCCCTTCATCACCACAAATATAAACAATTTTAGTAACTTATCACCTTATCTTAAAATACAACAAATGATCTCTTCTTCCCATATCCCATCTCTTATCAATAAACAAATCCATAAAATCCCGTCATTTCAGTCCTGATGTCAGCAAAAGTCCATTAAGGGTCACCAGAGATAACAACATCTCTATTTTAACCTTGATCAAGGATATTTTTTCCTTTTACTTCTAACAATCTTGATCTTTAATCCCTTCAAATAATGTCCTAGAATTTGATTTCTTTTCATTTTTTCTTTGTCCCTTCTCAGCAAATTCTTCAAAGCTTTAACAAGCCTTTTTTGTAAATCCAATATAGGAAAATTATCCAGGTCACTCTCTTTGTTTGTTATTTGTATATCTCTTTTAATTATTAAGACATCAGTCAGTTTCTTTTGTATGTCCAGTGTAACATCTTTTTCCATGTCATTCTTGTAGCCTGTCATTTTTAAATCCACTTTCAAATCAGTTTCAATCATGTCAGGTAAAACTTGTTCCTCTTCTATAACATCTTTGAAACACAGTCTATCTGTAGAGGCAGACACTTAAAATTAACTTCTGGATCCATTGTTCAAAAATATCCTTCAATATGTCCAATGTTAAAATATTTTGCTTCATTCTGTATTTGTAAGTCGAGTTTGAGAGTTCTTCTCCTTTAATTGTAATATTTATTTCCTTCTAGTTCCCTCTAGTGTCCAAGTTTTAAAGTCTTACCTTATTTTTTTTAAAGAATTCAAAACAAAAGCATTTTCCCACAGGATAGATTCTTTATAATTAATTCCAAAATCTTATTTCAAATTTATCTGGACCCTTAGTCTGTTTGTAACTTTCTAAAATCAAAGTTTTAATCACCCTGTTTATTCCAGAAAATTTTTTTTTTAAGTCCTTAAACTTATATTTAAAACTTCTTTTGCTAAGGATTGAAGGAAACTCACCCGGTGCTGTAAAACTTGTCAATCCAAAGGTTCCTAATAGCTGAAAAGCAGTTAACAAGCAATTTCCGAAAGTGATTAGAAAAGGAAGTATGCAAACGTAGTCTCCTTTCAAAGGCTGCGACCGTGGTTTGAGCAAGATGGCTATTCCCTCATCTCCCAAAGCGCTAAACTCACAGGAGACTGCTATATTGTGGTCTCCTTGCGAGGAGCAGCTGTATGGAGCACTTGTGGGTGATCTCAAGTCTGCTCCTTGTCCGGAGAGGAACTGCAAAGAGCCGGTCTACTTGCCAGCTCTTCATTCTGCTGTGATCAGAGGCTCCGCTTTTTGCAGAGCCATTTTCAGTTCGCCATTTCTTCCCCAGAAGTCAACAATGGAATCTGTTTCTTCTTGGCTGTATCCTCTTTTTTTGAAATGCAGTCTTGTGCACACTCCTCAATGTTTTGGCCTTTGGCCAAAAACATGTTATCCTGGTATTACAGTCTCTTTATACAAACTGTCCAATATTATGAAGTGAGAGAATGGAATCAGACCTCTACAATGGATCTCCTATGTCCAGACTCACATTCAGATCTTGGAAATGATCTTTGAAAAAAAAAATTCATAGTGTCTGATGGTAATTGGCTGCAGTCTTTAGTGACAGTGGATGGAGCTTCTCCATATGGATATGAGGAACCCTGAGAAGGAATAATGTATCTGCTTCAGCACAACAATTTTTATTTATTTATTGTGATATTTATACCCCGCCTATTCCTTCCCTAATGGAGGACTATAGGCAGCTTACATCCACAATCCTTTATACAATTATACAGTTATACAATTATACAATTCACCGCGCGTGAAGGGAGGGGGTAAGGGAACCGACTCTTCTAAGGCTCCGGACTACAATTCCCAAGATGCCTTGAGCTGGCTGCTGACTTCCTGTAGATGTTACTTCCGGGTTCGTCGTCACCGCCGCCATTCGATCTTCCTCCGATCTTTCTCTCCTCCGGTGGAACCGACTTCCTGACAGGATGCCAGCAAATTTTCCCACTTAAGGTGGTACCCATTTATCTACTTGCTAGGCTTTCAAACTGTTGGGTTGACAGGAGCTGGGACTAGCAACGAGAGCTCACCTCGTTGCGCGGGGGGTTCGAACTGCCGACCTTCTGATCAGCAGTCTACAGCTCAGCAGTTTAACCTGCTGAGCCACCGCGTCCCAATACATGTAATTTATTGTAAACCGCCCAGAGTCCCCCTTTCTGGGGGAGATGGGTGGTGATAGAAATTGGAATAAATAAATAAACAAATTTCTTCTGCTAATTTAGTGTGACCAGCATTTTGCTTTCCTTTCCTTTCCTGTCCAGCCAGCATCTATCATCCATACTCAGCAAGCCAATTATTTATAATTCTTGCATCCCTTCACTTTACTGTCTCTTTGTAGCCAACCATTTTACATTTATACTATTAAGTCCTTACTTGATGGTATATTCCCAAATACTCACTGGTGTGCATATTTTCCAGACTGTGTATCAGGCATGTCATCCACACTATCTGAACAGTTTCTGATCTTTCTTCACAGATGCTGCAGCTGGAGAAGAAGCTGGGAGATGAACTCCAGCTAGATGCCAGGGTCATTGCCTGTCGCTTTCCTTTTCCCCATTGGAGTCCAAATCATAGCTTTGGCGAAGGCATTGACACGGTTTGGGCATATGACTCCAAATCGTTTAGAATGAAAAAGGAAAACGATGCAGCTATCGTCAAGGGTATTCTTTCTAGTTAGTTAAAACTCCAGGGATAATGCCGTTGGCTTTGAATTGTGAGTCTGGGTGTTCTATAGATCACATTATTTCTTGGGTTGGTGGGCAAACATTTCAGAAGTTTCTGGAAATATCTTATGTGTAATGCATTGTAAGTGTTAAGCATTGTTTTTGTTATGAAAAACAAACAACTATATGGAAGTCCCCTCCAAATCTATGGTTCAAAAACTTGGGATTATGTGGGATAGCAGTTGATTTTTTAAAAATAAATTACAGAATTGTGATTTACCATTGTAAAATGCATTGGTAAGAGGATTCAAAATTATATAAATACTTAGATTAAAAATTGAGTGTTCTGATACAGTTGATTTTGAATCTTCAACTTTAATATTTTCAGTGCCTTCTGATTAAAGCTATAGTCTGCACCCTTATTCTGAATAAGTCCCTTTATCCCTGTTTGCTGTTCACTTCAATTATATTTTGTTATGAGTTGAGGAACAAGATCTTAAAATTGTCTGCCAGGATGCAGATGCAATCTGTTTTGTGAATTAAATTATTATGGAGGGAGGGGCAGTGGAATCCTAAGTTAATGAAAAGCAGAAGAGAATATAAAAATAAATATTTTGTTTTTAAATGAAGATGATTTTATTGATTATACTGTGTTTTATTAAAGTTGTTTAGATTCAAGCTCCCATTGTCATTGTGTTTTTAGACAAAAAACTAGTTAGTAGAAGCCAGACAGTGGAGAAAAGGGGGAGGGGCAGATTTGCATGGAGGCCCAGGAGTTTAAGCAAAAACATCACAGCTTCCATGGAAAAGGAAGTAAGATTAAGTAGGCTTTGGTGCTAAGCATCTGTACAAGTTTGGCAATGGCCAGAGGCCTGTTTCTTGATGTTATTCAGCTAAATAAATACCACTAAAATTATAGGCAGCCATCAGAAATAGGATTACTGTATCTGTTTTGGACACAAGTCATTGTGGATATACAGATAGTACAATTAATTCTTAAATCTTAGGGAGCAATTTTCACTCTTTAAAAGACAACTTTTAATGGCATGGGGGGAGGTGAGTGTACAAAACATTTTGTGGATTTGTAGGCTAAGGATGCAAAGCCTGGGTTCTCTTTCTCTTTTTTTGAAGGGAACTTTAGGAATTTTGTTGTTGTTGTCGTTTAGTCGTGTCCGACTCTTTGTGACCTCATGGACCACTGTCTCTCGGAGTTTACTCAAATTCATGTTCATTACATCGGTGATGCTATCTAACCATCTCATCCTCTGCCACCCCCTTCTCCTTTTGCCTTCAGTCTTTAGGAATACAGTATCCTTTTTTAAACATTATGTTAAGACTATTTTAGGACCTATATTGTTTTTTTATTTTATATTATTATAGTTGGTCGCACAGTCAGCCAGATGTTTAGACTGGATTTGGCATTTTTGTATTATTATTATTATTATTATTATTATTATTATTATTATTATTATTATTGTATAGTCGAAGGCTTTCACGGCCGGAATCCGATGGTTGTTGTGGGTATTATTATTATTATTATTATTATTATTATTATTATTATTATTTGTATTTGTATTTTCATCTCAACATGACAGGGAACCATGACATTTATTTCTACAATTATGGAGTCAGAAGTGCGACTAGCAGGCAGGGGAAAAGGGTTTGTGGGGCTGCATAAGGCTATGTAGCTAACATGGAGAAGCTGTGAGAATCAATGAAGAAAGGCCTTCAGGGACGAACTAGTAGATTTGCTTTATACATATGACTGCACTTTTGCTACCATAAAGTTCTCAAGTAGTATGATGCAATGCCAAGGAAAAGGGAAAAGGGTTTCTTAAAAGGAACTCATTCCTTGGAAGGTGAACACATATCTACTTGTGCTGAGGATCATCTCCATAAAGTGAAAAACTCATAAGAGATTAATGTGATAGTGGCATAACTAGGTAGGTATGCCAGGTCTGTTGATCTCATGGTGTCTTACCTACCAGGTGCAAAGAGTTTTGTAAGTAAGAAGCTGGTAGGTAGATTTCTCCTTCCTCGCAACCATCAACTGTAAGGAGCAAAAACATAGCAAAGTCATGCCCCCAATCTGTTGAGGTGACCCAGAAAGATATTATGGTCAATGGCACTGAATGCCACCGAGAGATCCAAGAGAACTAGGAGCAGAACGTTTCCCCTATCCAGGTCTTATTTCAGGTCATCCACCAGTGCAACAAATACAGTTTCATTGCATGTCCAGATCTGGCCGCTTTCTGAAATGGTGCTAGATCACCTGCTTCCTCTAGAGGGCACTGCACAACCTTTTCTACAACCTTTTCCACAACTTCCCTCAGAAATAGGAGGTTGGATATTGGGTGATATTGTGCCTATTTTCAGGCTAGAGATGTATCTGCACACTTTCTCCTCCACTCACACAACTCACTGAGGGTCCTGTACCTGTTAGTCCAGTACCTCTGGGTTTCCTGTTAGCTAGCTCCCTCCCCCCCCCCGACTGCTCTGGGCTTTCTCTATAGTCCAAGTGTTGGACTAGGATGTAGGAGATGCAAATTCAAGTCATCCTGCAGTCATAGAAATGCAGTGGATGACTTTGGGCCAGTCATTCTCCCTCAACCTTACTCCACAGAGGAGTTGTGGGGAAAACTAGGAGGAGGGAGCTCCTATATATGCTGCCTTGAGCCCCTGGAGGAAGTTAGGATATAATCTAAGAAAACAAGTGAGACCATATGTGGAATACTGTGTAAGGTGCTGGTCACCATGCCTCTTACAGAGACCTGCAAGTACACACACACAAAAAGGCTAGAATAATTAGGCTGTTAAAGCAGAAAAGACTGTAGCGAATAAGACTTTATGCTTGAAGAGAAGGCAGACAAGGATAATATATCTATAAAATCATGAATGCTATGGAACATGTTGCTAGACAGAAATTTTTCTTCTGTGGATTATCTCTTGAACCTAATTGCAAAGGGAGTCAAGAGTTGTAAAAACTCAGCTCATACTTCTTTTTAAACTACGGAACTTCTTGCCATTAGCAACAGAGATGGCTATCCATTTAGATAGTTAAAAGAAGGTAAATTAATTGATGGTTGGACTAGTGGTGTTATGATTGTATATACTACTGATTCACAGGCAATATATTTTAAGTATCAGCTGCTCAGAACAGGAGCATACATGAAAGAGAGGTAACACCAGACCAAGCTTGTGAAGCTCCTGAACGTTTGGCCAGTGTGGGACATAAAATATCAGACTAGATTCTGTCCTGATTTAAGGCAGAAGCAAGTTTTTCTTACAGAATAATGAAATATATTGGTTATACTTTAAACTGTCCTTTAATTAAGAGAGACTGTTTTAAAATTAAAACTGAAGATTTCTGAAAAGTGTTTTGAACATTCTGTGAGGATCCTAGTTCTAAATCTTCCAAAAGTAACTTAAATACAAGCCATATAGGATATGAATAAGTTCTTTTTAATGAAGATTAGCTTCCAGTTCCGAAGTGAAGTCACAATTAACTTTTCGCACCTAATTCAGTACCTAAAAGTCCCATTTCCCCCTCCCTACTTTCACCTCCCTCCTCCCCCCAAGCACCTGCTAGTAACTTTCCCTGACTTCATCTGTACAGCCCCTCACTTGCCCATGCCATCTCCTGCTTTCTCCAGATGGTGTGTGTCCTTGATCTCCCCTCCCCCTTCCTCCCTAACACCTTCAAGGGGCCTGGGAAAGAATGTTGGCCGTTTATTTTCGCGGGGCTTTCCTTCAGCACCCCCCCCCCCCATTCACTGCTTGCTGCCTGTATCTAATGGCATGATGGGAGAAAGATGGCTCCTATTGTGACACATTCCTTGGAGAAGCAGATCCATTCAATCCATGTATGTTATGTGATTTTGCCATGAATCAGGTAACTCGAACATATATTACATATCCATCACTCTCTTCTCTTTTGGGGTAAGCTACATTCTGCAGAGTGCAGAAAAGGAGTAAGAAATAGCCAGATAAAGTTATGAAATAATAAAAAGAAGAGGAAACATAGCTAAAATTAATTTACCTCAACACGATTCATGATACCTCTCTGTACCATTCTATGCTTGCAAACCAGCCTTGCTTCTACCAATCCATACACTGGAATTTGATGTTGTAGCATGTAGCATGATTTATAGCTATCAGCCCAAGAAAGCAGTACAGATTGGCATTGCTGAGCACCAGCCAAAGCATACACTTCTGCAAGGGGAGACGATCACCAAAAATCCTGCAGACCATGTTACTGTCTTCAATGTTGTCATCTACTCACTGGACCAACCGTACTTTGGCAAAGAAACACATGAAAGAATTGAAGAAAAGGTGCTGCTGCTGATGGTTCATTCGTTCATCCACTCATCACATCTCTCTGTGAAAGGTAATCAGCGCTTCCGCATTTTAGCGGAAAACACGCTGCCGCTGCCACCATACACGCCACCACCGCGCGCCCCTCTGCACCGCCACCGTGCACACCACCGCTGCCACGCACCCCCCTGCACCGCCGCCACTGCCGCCGTTGGTGTGTCACCAACGGCGGCAGTTTGGAAAGCACTGTATTAGAGACTACTGTACTTATGAAGGTGCCAACTGCAACAAAATTTTCAGAATGTTTGCAGTCCAGATTTGTGAGGGAAGAAAATGTTAAACGGTGGTGGTGGTTTTGTTGGGAGTAAAATTTCTTAACAGCTCAAAGGACAAATGTATCTTTGGAGAATAAGATGAGGACAGAGGACATCCTGGAAATACAGAACTTAGAAAAGCCAAATACCGTAGAAAACCATAGAGAAGCAGCAAAGGCTGAGAAGTGGAATGAGGATACGTCTTTACCTGAATCACCCAGTCCATTCTTTGACCAAAGGTTTTCAGTCAGAATGTACAGCAAGAATGGCCTTATACATTTATAACTGTATCACTCGGCAAAAATCAGAGAGGAGGTTGATTTTTCATGTAACCCCTCCCCCCTTTCTCATGAGAAATGCTTTTTTCCACATCTTTTTATAAAAGGGTACACAAGAGTTTATAAAAGAGAGGGTGTTGGAGGAAAATAAACTTCCTGTTGCCAAGGTAACCAAGCCCCACTCCCTTCCAAGATCAGTTGCCAGATTATAAAATCCTACGTTGCCTCCGTATTCTACTACTGCAAATTATGTATAATTATATACAACCAGAGCAGAGTCAAGGCAAAAGTCTTGCTGTGCACCATGGGCATACAATGAAACAACCAGCTCAGCGAAGTGCCCCTTCTCTTCCACACATGACAGCCGAGTGACCTCAGCAGGAACCATAGCTGAATTGTTGCAGAGAATCATAATCATAGTTATATGGTTCTTTTTTTAATAAGAATTTTATTAAGTTTAAAGCAAAGATAAAAACTACAAAAAAGGAAAAAAACTACAAAAAGGAAAAAGAAAAAAAGTGAAAAAACAAAATGAAAAGATATTTTTAAGAAATTACATAACAAGATGACTTCTGACTTTCAACAACAAGAATATATAGCAATTTCCATAATTAATCCCTTACTCTATGTCTAACCAAAATCACATTATTTCTATAAGTCATTCCATGGACACATTATAAAAATCACTAAAAACAATTTCTCCTTCCCCTTATGTATGAAAAAAAATAAAACAGATATATAAACCTCCAAATCAACTTCCCCCTCCCCCCCAAAAAACAATTTATTTAAATATTTCCTTCCTACCACTATTCTATATATTTCTCACCACTATAGTAAAAGTCAAATTATACAAACATTTAAATTGTCTACTTTTATACTTAATAATACTATAACAATCTTAACCCCATTAAACCTAAAACCAAACACTTATTATTATATCTTATAAATCTTAAAAGATCAAACAAATTTTTAAAAGCAATAGAATAAATCTCAATCGAAATCGTTAAAGAAAAATGGAATCTTACAAGCCTTAATATCAATCCACATACATATTCTTAATTTCTTATCCCACCTCGAAATAAACCAGAACATTTACTTGTCTCCTTATTACACATAAGGCATTTTTCATAAAGAATTCAAACAGCCCAACTGCCCCCCTTAAAAGGTCAGACTTCTCAGCAGAAAACCTCCCACAGAACAGAGCCATTTCGTTCCCAAAACAATCCTTCAGAAAAACTAGCCCGTCAGTATCTTGCAAGTCGAGCTGTCTTAACCCCTTAAACACCAAAGTGTATTCGTTGCCTGGCATTTCCTTGAAGACTCCAATCTCACTGTCAGTAAAAGCATCTTCATCTTGATTGAACTCTTCCTCTTCCTCCAAATCGTCCTCAACCAGCTGACACATTTTAAAACTGGTATTTTCTACAATATCCCAAATAGCTTGCAGAATAGCTTGGCGGGTGTCATGGAAAATCTGTTTGTACTCACGACATAGCTCAGAACAAAACTCTGAGAAAATCTCCTTAAGGTCGTCCATGTTTCAGGCAGTAGATTATGGCGCCCCCTGGATATTTGGCTAGTGCAGATAAGAACTAATGGGTTAATGAAAGGCTTCCGAAAGTTATTGAGTGATATTGACAAAAGAGAAAGTATGCTAACCAGCAGCTATGGTGCCCAAGGAAAGTGAACAGAAAACTGAAGACACAAAACGGCAGATTCAACATGTAGGAAAATGTTAAATCCTTCAAATTAAAATAGTAGCGGGGAGATGATTGTTTATTCTCAGTCCTCCTTAAATTTTAATAGGAAATAAGCCAAAGATCAAAAGAAGGTTTTAAGATTAATCCAGAAATAACGATAAGCACCAAGAGAATTCGCTTCTACTTGCTGTAGAAAGCCTCTCTTAGGGTACAAAAACTTGAGAAAAATTTAAATTGGGTGATTTAGAAATGGGTGGCTCGACCTAATGTCCCTTTAAGGCTACAGCGCAGCATGGAAATGATGTCCCCGTCTCCTGTCGTCTCTTACCGGAACGCCGCAAATGCTGTTTGCGATTCTCTGGCTGCAAGATGGCGTTTTGGAGTACAAATGGGATGATTCCAAGCGTTTTCTAACCATGAAAACGCTCTAGGGCTGCAGGAAAAGCCTGCCTGCGCCCCCCAAAGGAGCCGCGTTGTCAGATCTGCCCGCGGAGCTTACGGACACAGCTGGTCAGTCGGCCATGTTCCCACCGGAAGCCCCTAATTATGCAAATTCTTGAAGCATAATTATATGATTCTTGATGACTGAAGATCACACAACAAAAAAGAAAACCCTAAAAATGCCACCAAAGCAACAGCATCTTGGCACTGGAACCCAGATTGAAAGGAAGTCTGGCAGCTTCTCTCCTCTCTTGAAAACTCAGTTGGGCTTATTTTTTAATGCATCTGTATAATATATAAATTATAGGCATTCGTATATAATTAACCTGTACCCTGCAGGCATGGCTTATCTTAGTTTATTTTGGACAGCACCTAAATTGGGCATAGCAAATACAACTTTTTTCACGTGCTTCCTAGAAAAATGACTTCATTTACTAACGCTAGGAAATAAAGTCTTGGCTAATACATAACCATGTTCATTAGCAGGTGCTACAGTACTCTATAAATCTTACAAAAGAAATGGTTTTTTGAATGACTAGATCCATGGGGGTGTATAATTTCAGCTTGGCAGTGTGATTAATACTTGCACTAATATTAACAGTTGCAATTGCTTATTATGTTCACTTGACAATCTCTGTGAATTTTTAAAAAGATCATAGGAAGTATCATAGCCACACAGTCTGATTTTAAAACTGAGAACAGTGACCACCCTGGATGGACTGTGCTCCCAAGAAGAACAGAAAGAGTGAGCCGTGGAGGGATGTATTTTTCTTTCAGTGATCGCACCTGATCTCGTCCTCCAGGAATTTCCTAAAAGCGCTGAATCTCAGAGGAGCAGGTGGTATTGTTTTCTGCTCCCTGAGTGATAGGAGTTTCAACACAGCTTCATCATGCCGCTTTCCTTGAGATGAGAAAATACAGGAAAATATCTATGAATGGATAGATGGGAAACAAATAGGGGTTTATGTACAGGAGCACGAGCTCCCTTGAAAACTCCATTGTCCCTAACTATAGACATTGTCCCTTGTTTCTCCTTATTCTTACTCTCTCTCATCTTATGGTGCACATTAGTCCCGCTCTCTCCTCCCAGCAAGTCAAATATAACCTGTATGGCATGCTGTGTGAACATGCTCTAAAAAGGATGCTACAGTATCACTATTATAGATTGGCATCTGTGTGGGGGGGTGATGTTAAAAAAGTCAAGATGGTGGCTGTGAGCACATGATTGAATCCCCGCCCCCTTTTATATGCAACACGCATGCCACACAGGTAAAAAGGGGTGGGACCTCCATTGCACGGTTGTGGTTACCATCTTGATTTTTTTTACTCCCCCGAAGCCCCACCAAGATAACAGCAGTTTAACTCTTACATCTCTTCTGCAGTTCTTCAGCCAAGTTTGCCCACTGCCCATATTCTCCTTATTTTATTTGTATTTCACTTAATTTAAGCAGAGCAATCTTTACGCATATCTAAAGTAATTGTTGCCATTGGTATTTAATAAACAAGACATGCTTTCATGTATTTGGAAATAAACCTAATCTTAGGTAACACAGCATTCTCTGTGTCTTTATGGAGCTAATATTTCAAAAATGCATTGAATAAAAATACTGTCAGATACCTCAGAGGAATCTTCAAATGTTTCAAATTACATTTGCTGTACATATTTAAAATAGATCAATGCTATTTTATTACAGGAAATTAAGAGCCCAAAATGAGAAATTGCCTGCATGACAAGAAGCCTAGGACAGTTAAAAACCTGGAAGTTGAAACTGTAATGGCCAGAGTACAATCTGTTCACTTAAGTTACTGATCTTTAAGGGTATCATTAGGAGGGGATCTCCCCACCCTTCTCCCCACCCAGACATGATCGCATTGCAGTGAGCAGCCTGGCCTTGCTATGTGGGCTAACAAGGACATGAGAGGATCCCCAAGGACTGAAATTATGTGCCACAGCTTCCTCCTTCCTTTTTTGATTGGAGGCAGTTAGCAGGTCATGTGCATAATTATAGATGCTCATTTTATTATTCTCACTTTAAAACTATATTATATGTTTCTGCAACAGAATGGTGCTATGGCTCAAGCAAGGCATACAGATGCCTATAGGGAAGGGAGAAGCATTGTAGAATAAGTTTTGGGAAACTCAGTGAGGATTGCTTCTGAGTGGATGTGTAGGGCTGAATAGTTAGATTGCTTTATAAAATATTCTGGACTGGTTTAATGGGAGGTTATAGGATTGCACAGAAACAAAGAGCCAAGAGACTCATTAGGACACGTGGAAGAGATAGCACGAAAATATTAGGGAAATATAATAAAAACCCCAGTTCCAAATCATAAAACCACTGGATGAATATTTCTTCTTTGACAGAGGTTTTCTAGTAATATTTTCTTTGCTTCATTTGCTTGCTTTTCTTAGTCTTTTTTTCCCCCTAGTGTACATGTGGACTATTAGGTTAGCTAAAAGCATAAGAAGAATACTGTTTGATCAAACCAGAGGTTTGTTAAATCCACCATTTCACTTTCAGCCACAGAACCATGAAGCTATTATACTGTACTTGGCATGAAGACAGTCTGCTGCTTGTTGACCCCACCAATGGCTTCTGAACACAAGTCATTCTTTTTAGCCAAGCTTCTCTACCAGGCATGTTGGATTGTAGATCCCATCATCCCCAAACAGCAACATTTATGATGCCTAGTTGAAATAAGAACTATATCCAAAATATCTGAAAGACACCTGATTGGAGAAGGCAGGCTTAAAGCATCCTTAAGTGGGTGGGGTGGGTGGGTGGTGGTCTTGGATGCAGATGGGGATGGGGATGAAAAGGAAGACGGTGTGTAAAGGTAGAAAAAAAGGATTGTTTTCTCTCTTGCTCCCTGCTTGCCCTCCAAACCTGCCGTCTTCCCCTTTTCCCTTCTATTGGAATTGGGTGAAAAGCAATCCCATCAAAAAGTGCAAACTGGAAGTTCCCCAAGTTTTTGTTGTGGCCAAAATCTGGCTCACCTAAAGCAATCAAATCACGTAATTTTATTTGCATGCATACAGTATATACTGGACCCCCAGAAAAGCTTTGATACTTTGCTGAGCAGCCATGAGCAAATGCAGAAACAGGGCTTACTGTATATACACCTTTGGCCCACTACACTGCAAGGCAAAGAAAGGCACAGGCAAAACAAAGGGAAAGGCAGACGCAGTGGAAATCACAGTGTGACCTTGGAATATTTTAGATAAACCCATCCATGTGACATTATTATTATTTATCCCTTCTACTAAGTCAGCATGCTCTCCATACTATATCTTTGAGATATGGTTGGTGAAGAGAAACAATTTGGTTTAGTAGGCCACAGGTTCCTGACGGAGTCTTCTCCCTGTCGCCACTCAGGGTCAGTTCAGCTTGCTGTGAATGTTTTCTTACAAGGGCGCTTTCAGCAATTCATATGTATGGGGGGGGCATCTCAGAGGTTTGCAGCTTACATGTACAGTATATGGGAGGGGGTACCTTCTACCACCACAGTTTGAACAGCTGTTGTCAGAGATTCACATATTTCATCAAGCCATTCCTTTGTTTGCTCCTACCCCGCTCTTCCTCCCAAAGGCGCCCATAATGTGCATGTGTCTGTGTTTTGGCTTAGCACAATGGATGATCCTGGGCATTGTGCTTTGTAAACCTTAGTTTATGACTGAGTGTTAAGTATAAACTTGGTGTTAAACACTGGGAGGAGGGATTATTTAAAAACTTCCCTGGCAGACTCCTTCCAAGGATTCCTTAGTAAGAGGTAATTATGATAGCTGCCACCAGTCAGGCTAAACCTCCTGACACACCCTAGTCTGTTTGTCTGGGGAATTGTTAGCTATTCTACCAAGGACTTCTCCTTTCAAGCCCTCGTTTTCTGCTAGGAAAACTAGAAAGTAAAGTGTTTTGGATTTTCCTGCCCAAATCCCAGAAATACAGACCTTAACAAGCCTTCTATCAGTCCTGACCACAAGCAGTAGCTGTATAACAGGGCAGTCTTGCATGGAGGAAAGGTTTTAATGAGAAATTCCCTTCTGTGAATGAAGAAGGAAGCCTATTCTACAGATATAAAGGAGTTCATGGAGAAAAAGAACATATAGGAAAAGCAAGGGAAGGCAGCAAACATATATCACCGAATTCAGATAAAATCAGTGCAGTCAGCCTTGTTCAACTAACGCACAAGCGTACTGAATAAGCTCTGGGATTTCCACCGAGGGTTGGCTGGAGGGAGAGCATTTGGGTCTCCTGCTTGGTTGTTCATAGGCAATCTCTCCTTGCTACTGTTGTCTCTCTTGCCTTCCCATTCCTAAGTCAGTACTAGCCCTTTGAGCTGCCAAGCAAACAGAATCCATAGCACAACAACTGTAGTTCAAGTTCCTGAAGTGAAACTACTATTTTGGGTCCTCCTGCTTGCTGACTCCACAGAATATTCATGCAAGGAGAAAATCTGTCAAGCAGATGCCCTGCTCCATAACGCTAGACAGGGGAAGATACAGGAAGGGAGACGAATGGTTACAACAGTGGCAAAATGAAGCGGATTAAATCCAGCCAAGTGAAAAATTCCCCAAAGCTTTTACTGAGATTTCCACACAGCCGTTCTCTTTGCCCCAAAATCTTCCAAAGCCTTATTGCCCTGGCCAACAATTATTCTCACTATTGCTGACCAATGGGTGGGATGCCAAAATCATCATCCAGCATCTGTTCCCCTCCCTCCCCACCCTTTATTGTCATTTGTGGTTTGATAAAGAATGAGAAGAAACAATCTGAGAGAGGCAGGATGAATGGGTTGAATCAAGGTCAGTCCCTTCCTCCCTTTGAGACCACAGTCCCCAGTCATTGGTTCCCACCAGCTGATCTCCTGGTCTTAGACACCAGCATGGCAGTTCTCTCTTCTGCCACCAAGCAACATGTTCTCTCTACGGGGATCTTTGAGATGGTGGGGGCTTAAAACAACTTCATTTTCTTAATCTTTTGGAATCCATGAAGGTCCTGCAGGAAAAGCGGGATGTACATCTAACAAAGAAAGATATAAATAAATAAAGCCATTTCTGCCTTTTCCCTGAATCTGTGTTTGAGCCCAGCATATAAATTATCCCAACTCCTACTGTACTACTACAATGCTTTTCCAATGTTGTACGTGTCTCTTTTTTGTATTTTTATTTTATGCTTGTCTTCCCCCACTTCATCAACTTTTGAATTCTACGGTTTCTCTAGCAGAAAGCTACATTTTTGCTCATCTTACTTTGTAAACTGCTCTGTGCACTGGCAGTATTAATTGACTGGATTTACTGCTTACTAATTTGTTCACTCTTGACTGAGCATTTGAATAAAACCATTGTCTTTTGATAATTTGAATATTTATATCCATATTTAGCAAATTTTGAATGTTTGCTCAAAAGTGAATAAATACTTGAGCATTTGGTTTGCCTCAATTCCAAACATATTTCACATTTTTTGTGACTACTGGCCTTATTCTACTGACAAAAGCTTCTCTAAGCTGCTATTCATTCAAAATGTATGGATCACAGAATCATATAAATGCCTCAGTTTTTCAATCATTGCTAATAGTTTTTAAATCCATACTCCTTGTTTAACATAAGTGTTACAGTTTGAATAGGCTGAAGTTGGCCCATATTACAGCCAGTCATTAACAGGTGGTTGAAATCAAGTTATGGTATTTCTCACAGTTTCAAAGTTAGTTAGCTCCTAACTAACAAAAGAAAACAGAACAAATTATCCAATTCTGGAAGCATTTGGCCAAGAACTACAGAACAATATCTTCATTCTTTTCTGGAGTGCCATATTTTAAGACTTCTATTTAAATAAAATTTTGCCCACTAACCTCAAGTAAGGAAAATGGTGTTCTTTGTCATAGGAAATAAGTCTGCACTTAACTAGAATATTAATTATCATTATTGCATCTTTTCCAGGAATGCGTTCTACCACTTCAGACAACTGCTGAAATACTTTTCCAGTAAGTCCTATAAGGACATACCATAATGATAGTAGAGTAAATGAGATTCTGTTTCAGTGTTATGGTTTTATATTTTGTAATTTTACCTTCTTGGATTTATCTCTGATTTAAACGTTATTCTTAAACAAATGTTGATTTTTATAAATAAGAAAAAATAGCAAATTGAAAATTGTACTATGCATCATTTGAGTGTAGCTATGATGCGTAAGGGGCGTGGTGGCTCAGCGGGTAAGACACCAGGCTTGTTGATTGGAAGATTGCAAGTTCGGAGGTTCGAATCCCTAGCCCCGCGTGACGGAGTGAGCTCCCGCACTTGCCCCAGCTCTTGCCAACCTAGCAATTTGAAAGCATGCAAATGCAAGTAGATTAATAGGTACCACTTTGGTGGGTAGGTAACAGTGTTCAACGTGCATCATGCCGGCCACATGACCGTGGAAGCGTCTTCAGACAACGCTGGCTCTTCGGCTAACAAACGGAGATGAGCACCGGCCCCTAGAGTCGGACACGACTGTATAAATGTGCGGGGGGAACCTTTACCTTTTACTATGATGCATTTAGAAACCAGGGGAATTCTGTTCAGAGATAAGAAAGAAGATGCTGATCTATGAGTTTGGAAGTTCTTGGTTTGAATCTTACCTCTTTTAATAATTTGTCATGTGACCTTAGGTTAACTTCAGTTGGTGAGAACGGTAATATAGTTCTATATGTAATATTGTTTAGAACTTTTGAAAATATATTACAAATATTATGTGCATTATTATTATTACTATTACTACTATTACTATTATTACTATTATTACTATTATTCCTCCTAGATACTTCTGAAAGGGGCAGAAAGTTCCATGCTGATTTCATTAAAGCAGAACTTTGTGCATTTGGTGCTATAATAAGTAGACAAGCAAGTAAGTACAATAAATATCTGCAGCCAATAACCCTGTATTTGTACCATGACCTTTTAGCCTCATGTATAGTAAATATATCAGTATTTTATGTGTCTGGTTAAGTAAATTGTAATCTACAAAGCCCTATACAAACAAATTGGTGTTTTTATTACTCCAAGATAGCAATATAATTCAACAGTAGATATGTTTACTTTTAAGCATACTCCATTCTGTCAAATGAGGCGTAATTAAAACAGTTGTCTAAACAACCACTGCACTGTTAATCCCTTGCAATCCAACCAAAAAGTCCTCCGGAATTTAACTCAGTTCCTCTCATTAAATTATCCTTGTAGTTTCCTCTCTCCTCCCTTCCATTTAAATCTATGGGCACTGATCTCCAAAGACATTCTAGTTTAGCAGAACTTTCAAACTGGATGTTTTCCCCATACCTGCTGGGTCTCCAAACTGATAAGTTGATCTGCAGGATTGATTTTGGAAAAACTGGTTTTCTCTCTTTACCTGCCAGGTCTCCAATCCTGTGAACTATCTCATCCTGGACTCAGAGACCTGGCTTTGAAGGAGGGATCCTTCAATGAGGGATCCTCATCAGCAATAGGGAGCTGGCGGGCCATTTGGAAGGATGGATAAACCCATGTCAAGTGGACTCTCAGACATTCCCAACAATATTCATCAGCTCTTGGGAGCTTCCTGACAGTGGTCTGCTGTCTCTCAAAATTGAGCAGCCAGCTGTGCTAGCCTGCAGATCTGCTAATCAGGCCATTTAGCCACTTAAACTCCCCACTCCCTCTTTGCAGGGGGAGTGAGTTATGACATATGGCTAAACTCATGGATCTATAACAGCATAGAGGGTATGGATACAAGATAGGGGGACAGCTAAGTTTATGCCAGTATAGTTTTCTGCCAGTGAAAGAATGAGTGGCTAGCACTTTAGCTAAGCTGTGGGAAAAGACCCAGTCTTACCCAGTGTGTATTCCTGACATGCCCAGTACAGTGCAGTACCCCCCAAACTAAGTAACACCAAAGGTTGCCCCTGATATAGATCTCAATGGGGAAGGATAGACTTTGGCTCAATCCTGAAAAGACTGAGTGGCTGTGGCTGTTTGGCCCTCCTGGATAGGGAATGTTTTCAACCTTGGTCTGGGATGGGGTAGCATTTCCTCATTCAAGACCAGTGAACAACTCAGAGGAAACAATTGGGGATAGGCTGGACTCACAGCTAGTGATTGAAGAGCTGTGGCCAGGAGGGCATTTGCTGTAATGGGATGTGGGAATGACCTTAGGAGACAGGGTGAAGAGATGCAGCCAAGGGGACAGTCAGATAAAAGGCAGCTTAGCCTGCAGCAGGAATGTAGGCAGGGCAAGTGGCTCAGAAGGGACCCTCCCTAGTTTCTTGGGCTGTAAAGGGGATGGAGGGAGAGAAGTACTTTCAGACTTGCAACATTGATGTCAGCCTTGTGAGGTAGATCAGACAGGAAACATGGTGTCAGGGAGATAACTGGTGAAGAAGGAGGGGGCTCCCTCCAGGGGTAGAAACGCATGCGCAGTACTGAATCGCTTTGCTTTCCTCCCAAGAGGCTAAAGAAGGCCCCGCCCTGATTTCTTGGGCCCTTTCTCTGAGCATTACTAGTTCATTTTAGTTTAGCTGGATTCTGTCTAGTAGAGTAGGACAATAAAGCACTAGAGCCTCAACACCAAGTCTCAGTGTGTTTTCCTTCACTCGAAGTCAGGACACATGGCCAGATGAGCTAAATCTACTTTATTGTAAGGTTACATTAACATAATCTTGCCTGGGTCACTCAAATAATACTAAAACGTGGTTTACTTGTTTTGGCTTAGTGTGTGACTCTAGCCATCGTTAGGTAGAACACTCAATAGGTTCTGTGGAAATCAACCACTGAATCCTTTGCCATAATGGCTGGCTGAAAGAGTTGGAAAATGGCAGGCCTTTCCCCACAGTAGGCAGAGATCTCTGGGTAAATTTTTTAGTCAGGCTGACAGGGATGATTGCTTAATTTTCACCTTCAGTTATACAAACCTCTTAACCTGCTAAACCTCTTAATCTCTGAGGAATGAAGGCAGCTGGGAGTCCACCTGCAATCTTTGATAGCTCTTTTACAAAGACTTTAGTAAATGTTATGCTAATTCAGTTCATTAACTTAATCAGCCAGAAAACATCCTATTTCATATATAGTGATTTGCCAAATTTCTGAATGGATGGGAATAAAAAGGTTATGTTATAATTCAGTTTTCACCATGGTAACACACTTGATAACCCAAATCAAATAGACCTAAAAATGAATCTCAACAATGCCAGACTAACCACACAAGAGATAATGTAGCTTAGTACTCATATAAAAGTAAAATAACTTGATGTTACCAGCAGCAACAAAGGTTTCAAGAGATGTATTTTGCATGATTGGCTGTATTGTATAAAATGTTATTTATTTATTTATTTATTTATTATTTCTAACTTATATCACCGCCCATCTCCCCCCACAAGGGGACTCTGGGCGGTTTACAATCAAGTCAGCAATTAAAAACATATAAAATACTTTATACAATCATTAAAAATATAAAAATATACAAAAATATAAAAATATTATTACATAGTTGCGACTGCCATCTTAATTTTTTGAGCACACCTGTGGACGCCCCTGCCTGAAGGACTACTTCTTCCCATAGCAGCCACCTGTGCTTTGAGCTCTTCTGCAAAAATTCTTATTGAATTGCATTCCTTATCAAGATATCAAACTTTTCTATTGCCAGCACCCTGGTTATGGTCTAATTTCCTTAAAGAAATGAGCCTGGCATCAGCACAACTATCCTGTTTAGAGGCAGTTAGGATACTTTCATCTCCCAAACATTTTAATTTGAAATAATAATAATAATAATAATAATAATAATTATTATTATTATTATTATTTTGTTGTTGTTGTTGTTGTTGTTGTTAGCTACCTTCTCATTTTATTGTTAGTATTATGCTTTGATTGTACATTTAAGTATTTATTATATATTTCTTGTTCATCACTCCAGAATCGATTAGGGCCAAGGGCCTCCTATCAATGTTTTAAATAAGAACATCATGCTGCTATACTGCATCATGCTGCTGACAAATTTTGGCAAGATGATCTTCTGGGCTTCCAAGTTTTGCAGAAAAGAACTTGGGGACCAGATGGGTTACAGCCTCTGGGTTCCCATCCTGTAAGGTGATTAAATCCACATTCTAAATGTGGGTTTGCTCAACGCCTTAAGCCAAAATTGGCACCAACTACATTAGAGCAGAAAAGGGGAGGCTGAAAAACCCTGACAGTCCAAGGGTCCCCCAGTGGGCTTTACAGTATGGCAAAATGAGGATCTGAAATTGAATTTCTCTGGTTTGTAGTCCATCACTCAAATTTCTGGTGTTTGTAACTATCATGGCTGAATGGGAAGAAAACCATTCATATGTCACTATCACTTGTGTATTACAAAGTATTAGAAGTCAGATATAGTCATATATCCCCATGTACTAATTATTCATTACAATAGGGCAGCTTTCCACATCAGATATGAAAGGACTGCAATTCCCAGAATTCCAAGAACCCAAGAGTGGGAAAGACCAGTGAAGAGCAACACAACTCTGCTGAGAAAAGGGTTGCAGGACAGTCAGGGACAAAAAGACTATTCTTGCAGGTTGGACTTGGCACCCTTCAGGTTTGCTGGGACCGAAGTTCAGAATTTGCAGTCAGTACAGACATACTGGGAATTCTAGGAACTGAGTCCTTCCCCTTCCCGTTTCTCACTTTGAGTTTTAAGTTTGACAATTATGGGTATCTGCAGTTATGAGGAACCCCAATCTAAACCACTGTATTCTTTCTTTGAAAAAGCTGGCAACAACTGCTATGAATGTTTGCAGAACCCATCAGGTCCTCAGTACTGAGATAGCCAAACTCTTAATTCATGCCCTGGTTCTGTCACCCTTGGATTATTATAGCAGTCTGTTGCCTGGGTTACCCGAGACCTCACTCCACCTTTGATTGTATCCAGAATGCTGATGTTCATAACATTCAGGATTTTCCTTATTTTACTGCTACCTCTTTGTATAACCAATGGTTCCATTGGTTGGAAATTCAAGAAGATTATTGGTAGAAATTGATGATGTTGACACATTGTGCCCTGCATATGGGGAAATGCCCTACTTGAACCGCCCATTGATGGCTCATATATCTGTGTGCTTGACCGATTGACAGGCCAGGACCACTAGGATCTATTCATCTTAGAATAGATACCTCCTGGTTAAGAGCTTTTTCTCACGGGGATCTGTTTCATTGGAATGGACTCCCATCAGGATTATACTTGGAATCCAATTACCTAAAGCTTAAAAAAAAAGCACAAAAAATGCTTCTTTTTCATGGGCCCCTGTGAAATTGCTTTAAAACAAATAAAATTTTAGATGTCACTTTGAATGTATCGAAGTTAATATTATATATCATAGACCTTTTAGTTTAGGAACTCCTTATGATTTTATACTTTATTGTAATATATTATTATACCAATTGTTACTTTATTCTGCACTTAGTTATAAGTACATCACAAAATTGCTACTACTTATCTAGAGAGTGCCAAGTGGTGAAAGGCTGAAATAAGCTTATGTGAACCAAAATTCTATGAAAAACATGGTTTAGAGCAGTAAATGATGAAAAGGAAGAAAAACAGCAATGATACCATATGGTTCATCTCAGCCAAAAGAGGGAAAGAATTGCCTTCTTTGCAGGAGAAGAAATGCTCTGTGGGACAGAGGCTGCTGAGATTGCAGGACTGAGGTCACGGGCAGCATAGACTATCGTTATGTAAGACATTCAAACACCAGCAATTATTTTCTTTATTTTACTAAATAAAATATTAGCCATTCATTGTTAGCAAAAGCCAGTCTACCATAGTTCCACAAAGTGATGTTACACTAAATGTAGTCCAGTGAAACATCTAATGAAATCAAAAGGAATTTGATTTCAATGCAGTCCTGATAGAACATCTAATTTTAAGTTTATTTTAAGAATAACACAGTGATGTTTTGTTGTCTAAAATTGCAATCTAGTGGAAACCTTCCTGGGAGCAGCACACCCCAGGAACCACAGTGGGGCATATTTCTAAATAAACATGCATAGAATGTTATTGTTTATCAACAGGACAATCGGAAAGATAAAGACCATGAATACCTATATAACAATATAATTTGAGTTCAGAAAGTTCAAAATATGTCTGTATTTTAGTCAGACCCATAAGATCTCCCCACTTTCTCAATATTCTGACATAATTTAATGTGATCAAACATCTAGTATTGAAGAATTTACAGTAGGTGCAAGCATGATTTTCCCTGAATGGGGCCAGCTGGAACAGGGAGATAGTTTAGCCCAGTGTTTCTCAACCTTGGCAACTTTAAGATGTGTGGACTTCAACTCCCAGAATTCCTCAGCCAGCCATACTGGCTGGGGAATTCTGGGAGTTGAGGTCCATACATCTTAAAGTTGCCAAGGTTGAGAAACACTGGTTTAGCCCTTTTATCAGAGACAGTGAGCTGTAGGGGGAGCTCTCCCTTCACACTGCAAAGCTGACCCAAAGATTTGATTAGTCTGGCTGAAAACCCAGCAAACTCCAGATTCAGCAAGCTTCTATCATAGCCCAACAGATACTACATTAGTAATCAAAACTGTGGATCTTTCAGAGATGGCTATTAAGCAGTCATCAGCTGAGTGATATAAATCAATCAAAACACCAAAGGGTACCTACATGTTCAGGGCTATTACAAAAAAAAAAAAAGACCACTTAATGTTCAAAGACAAAGAGGAAGCAATTACCTGTTTCTCAAGACTGTCACTAAGGCTGGGAAATAGTTTAGCTGACAAACTGTCTGAATAACTCGGTGAAAGACCAACAGCTAAGGGGACACGTCCCAAAACAAAACAACCAATCTGTCTACCTTTTCCCTTGAATAATATTCATGCAAAAACAGAAGAGTATTTGCAGGAAACAGCTGGTAGGAGCTCACTTGCATAGTTTACCTCACAACTGAAGCCCCAGCAGTATCTCAAGAAAATGTTGAATTCTGCATCCAGTGCCAACACCCCTATGTTCCCTATACTTATATGGAAGAAGATGCATGCAGGCCATGAATGCTATTTCACCTATTTTTTATTAACTACATGTTACATGGACGTATCATCTAATAAATCCCTCCTATCTTCAGTCACTGGGAAGTATGGGCACACACCTGGAAGGGCTGAGGTCAAGCGAAACCCCCTTTTCGCATTGAAGATGTTGCCTAGCCTGGCAATGAAACGTCTGCAAGAAAACAACAAGGCTCAGAGAGCACGATGGACTCCACAGTTCAACCCTGAGCTACAAATATTCTCTTCGATTGAAATTGAAAATGTTAAAATGATAGTGGTTAATCGTTTTCTTTATGTTTTGGCCATAAAAGAAGGTTGCAATCCAATGCACTGTTGACCATGAGGGTAAATCTTACTGAAGACAGTGAGATGCTCTTCTAAAGGAAGATGCAAAGGACCAAATTTCCATGGAGAGGAGAAGCCAAGCAATGTGCATGTGTATATGAGCCAGCCTTTAGATTTATTACCAGGAGCACATTGTAATCATCTGTTCATGGAATACAAAGGGGCCTTTAGATTTATTACCTGGAGCATTCTAACCACTTATGCATGCATTTCAAAGGGGTTATGGTCTCACAGGGGTTAGGTCTCAAAGGAAATTGAGTACCTTACTCAATTTCTCATCCCTTAATTTCTGGCACTTAAACTGCTTAATTGATTCCTCTTTAAAGCACTGTGGCTGAAGGGATGCCAAGAACTCATGGAAGTTTTTAAGGTGGTGTACAAAACTGCAGCCAGACTTATTTACGTGGTCATGTCATTGCTTGGTATTGCAACACCATTACAAGGTTTCCTGGAGGTGGTTTGAGAGCTAAATGGCAGTCCTGGGAATGACAAGGCTGGGGATGGCGCCCTTGTCAGAGTCTCAAAGGCAGCAGAAAATAATCCTGCAGCTGCGGTGCCCTCTTGGTTTTGGCTCCGAACTTCTATATATTTATTTATTTATACTTATATTTATACCCCGCCCATTTCCTCCATAACGGAGGACTCTGAGCAGCTTATATCCTTCTTCACGGGCTAAAAGGCAGAAACTTCCTTCCCTGCCAGAAGCAGCCCCGTCGCCCGGTTTCTTTGCCTCGAAGCTCTCCAGAAAGTAGCCACAGGAACAGAGGGAGGCGTCGCTAATTTCCAGCGGGAAGACAGGAAGGAAGGGCGGGCTGGTGGTCACAGCTCGCTCTGTGGTTCTTGGGCGTGAAGAGGAGAGGTGGGCGAGGCCGCCCCTTAGCGAGTCCCTGCGCGGCGGCAAAGCCAGGCGGAGGAGAGAGAGGGCTCGCCGGCTCCAGTTCCACATCCTTCCCCGCGAGGGCTGGAGGAGGAGCAACAACCGCGGCAGCAACTGGCCGCTCGCACATGCAGCAGCTCCGGAGCCGGAGGGGACCTGCTGCTGGCGCCGCTCCCCGCTCCCCGCTCCCTTTCGCATCCCGCTAATTTCTCTGTTTAGCGCCCTCGGAGGGTGCTGCCGGCGGGTGCTCCCTCAGCTCTGGGGAGCCTGCCGTCCAGGGTCTGTGCCCAGCCTGCAGCCGTTCTCTTACTCCCCACCTCGCCGGAACCTTCCCGAGTTGCCTCCTGTGCAAGTACTAATCGACGCGAGCCCCCTTCGGAGGATAGTTCTGCTGCGGTGAGTAGCTTCGCGCCTTCTCGCACTTCTTCTGCCCCTTCCTTGAAACGGAGGTGTGTAAAAAGCCAAGATGCGCGTCGGTTGCGCCGTACAGCCTCGCCCTCTCCCTGTTTATCGGAAAGGAAGCTTAATTAATTTCAGTGGGGTTTTACTTACTTAAAGTAGGAAGATTGCGCAGCGGGCAGGCAACCCTATTTGCTCGCGAGGGCAGATAACGGAGTTCGGGGCGGTTTCCTCCTAAGACTTCGCGTGGCGTTTCCTTGCCAGGCTTTCTCGCGGTTTCACCAAAATAAAATCCGCGCGTATGCGGGGTCACTACGTGTGTGTGGGCGCCTCGCGCTGTCTTCAAAAACTAAAAATGTGACGCGTTAAGAAGAGGAGTCCGGGGGCTGGTTTATGTGTCAGTCTGAAGAATTCGAGGGTATATTGAAAAGTGGAGGCTGTGGGAGAGGCTGCTCAGAGACCGGGGGTGGGTGGGTGGGTGGGGGTTAGAAAGGAGATACACCATAGGTCTTCTAGCCTTGTAGGCAGAGAAACTTTGGATTTGGGTAGGAAAAGGGCCGAAATGTGACTTCTCACGATTTCCCAAACACCTGCTGCGAAGTAAGAGGTCGCTCGTCGGTACTGTATTGTATCTCAACTTTGTACTATCGCGTCTGCTTTAAAACCTTTGCCTCCAGCATCCCGCAGCTTTAGGCTGGGAATTTGTGCCCTTGTCGGCAGGGGGCGCTTGAAGTGAGCCTTCTGCTCGAGGACAAATTCTCAGGGCACCTTATTTATTTATTTTAAAAAAGGCATTAGTTGGCTAAGTTCCTTTTAAAGCTCATACATAGCACACGAAAGCGGTTTCTAACTTGGCTTTAGTAGAATGCTATGCTCCTTTAGCAAAAGAACAGCCTTGTAGTGGAGTCCTGTGCGTGTTTACTAGGATGTACATAAACCTGAATTTAGTAACTTTAGTTGAGCTTGCCTCCTGATGACTTTGTGGACACATCTGTGTGGTTAACAACACAGAAATGGCTTGCTATTATCTTTTCAGGATGTTTATTCAACTTTCCAGTTGTGGGATTTCCTGATGGTTGCTCATCCAAGTACTAACTAGGTCCAACTCTGCCTTGTTTTGGGAGATTAGCCAAGACGTCTAGGTAAAAGTGGATAGTGTTGCAAACTGAGGAAACAAAAAGCCAAGATACTTTTCTTCTGTGTTTTTAAAATATATTTTGTGTCATGCAGGAAGCAAAAAAATAAGATAGAAGCCTCTCCCCCCCCCCCCAATGTCTCCATGCATAAACCTTTCATATTGTACTGTAAATTTAAATTAATATTTAAACCAATTTATATTTTTCTTTCCTGTTAAATAAGCATAAGAACTAGAATATGCAGCCCAGAACTCCAGTTAAGATTCCCAGTGATAAATACTTTAAATATCAAAAGAGAGAAATGTTCTTCAGACCATTGTGTAACTGATAGGTCTCCTTCCAACCTCACAGTATCATTTTTTGCAATTATAGAAGCACACAGCGGTGTCCTTGGTGCTCTCTGAGCCTTGTTGTTTTCCTGCAGATGTTTCATTGACAGGCTAGGCAACATCTTCAGTGCAAAAAGGGAGTGTGACTTACTCTCTGTTTATATACCCTGGCTTGTCCTGCCTCTGTTGTTGGGGGTGTTGTTCTCTCCTTGGTAGTTCCTTGATTGGGCTGTTGTTTGCTGCTTGGTTGATTGACTGAGTTAATAGTTCCTTGATTAGGGTATATTGTGCTGTTTGATTGTTCCTCTGGTGCTAATCCTGGTGTTAATCTTTGCATATCTAGGTGTTGATTTCTGGCAAGGAGGTGTTCTGGTCTTCTGGCTTTTTTAATGTCTCTTATGAATGGTATGTAAATGTTGTTTACCTCTATGTGTCTGTTGATGGCTGCTTTGTCTGAGTGCCAAGCTTCCACGAATTCCCTAGCGTTTTTGGATTTGGCTTGGTTCAAGATGCTCACAGTTTCCCAGTTGAAAGTATGGTTGAGTCTGTCCATGTGTTGTGAGATTAAGGAGTTTTCATTGTCTCTTCTGACTGCTAGCTGGTTTTTGTGGATGCGCTCTGCTAGTCTTCTGCCTGTCTGTCCTACATAGTGGCTACTACAGTCCTTACTCAACCATGGGGGAGCTGGGGATGGTGACGGCCGACAGGAAGCTCTGGCGTGGGCTGGTCCATGAAGTCACGAAGAGTCGGAAGCGACTGAACGAATAAACAACAAAACAGTCCTTATACTGTATGTTGTAGATAACTCCTGTTTTTCCTTCTTGGGCTACTGGGTCTTTTGGGTTACTTAAGATATTCTGAAGGGTTTTGGTTGGTTTATGGGCTATGGTGATGCCGTGTGGTTGTAACAGTCTATTGGTAGTTTCTGAGATGTTTCTGATGTATGGCAGTGTTATCCTTTTCATAGCTTCTGTTATTTGTGTTGTAGTGGGTTGGGTGATCAGGCACTTTTTGATAAAGTTGTGTGGGTATCCATTTTGCTGGAAGATGCTGTATAGACAATCTGTTTCCTTTTTCTGGTGTTCTGGGTTGCTGCAGTGCGTTAGTGCTCATCTGAATAATGTTCTTACACAGCTTCTCTTGTGGGAGGTTGGGTTTATTTATTTATTTATATTTCTAACTTATATCACCGCCCATCTCCCCCCATTCCGGAGGGGACTCTGGGCGGTTGTTGCTTTGATAATGGAGCACTTGGTTAGTGTGGGTAGATTTCCGGTAGACTTGTGTTTTTAGAATGCCATTTCCTCTACTGATGAGCATGTCCAAGAAGGGTAGTGTGTTGTTGTTTTTTTCTTCCCTTGTGAATTTTATTAAAAGATGGTTTCATGTGTTTCCTCCAGTTGTTCATTTTTTATTATGACGAAGGTGTCATTTACATACCAGATCCATACTTTGGGTTGTATATGTGGGAGTGCTATCATTTCTAGACGCTGCATTACAATTTCTGCTATGAGTCCTGAAAGTGGGGTGTTCCTTTGATTTGTTGGTATATTTGTCCATCAAATTGAACGTAGGTAGTGAGGCAGAGGTTGATGAGGTCCATGATTCTGGGTATTTCTATCTTAGTGTATTTGACTAGGTCGGGTGTGTTTCGTAGAACTGCTGCCATGGATTCTGTCGCTAGTGCTGGGTCTATGGATGTAAAGAGTGCAATGACATCGAATGACACCATAATGTCATCTTCTATTTTTAAGGCTTTGATTTTCTGGAGGCACTGTAGTGGGGAGTTGATAGAGTATTTGCTCTCCTCTGTAAGATGCCTAAGTTTTTTGGTGAGCTCTTTAGCTATGTTGTAAGTGGGAGTCCCTGGTAATGATACAATTGGATGGAGTGGTATGCCAGGTTTGTGTATTTTGGGGCATCCGTAGAAGCGTGGGAGGATGGGTCCACTGCTTTTCATCCTCCTCTGTTCTTCTTTTGTGATTTGACCTTTCTTGGTGAGGTCGTTAAGAGTTCTTTTTACCTTGTCCAGTTTCTGTATGGGATTAGTGTTTACTAGGGTGTAGGTTTCTTTGTCCTCAAGTAATTCTTTAGCCTTTTGTGTATATTGTGATCTGTCCATAATGACGGTGGTGTGGCCTTTGTCTGCTGGGAGGATGATGATATTTTGGTCCATCTTTAGGTTTTTGAGGGCTGCTCTGTCCTCTGCTTTCAGTTGGTTCTGTTTCCCTGTCCTTCTGGTTTGTGTTATGATTATCTGTCTTACGTTCACTTGGGTTTCTGTGTTAAGTCTTATGGTTTTCAGTGCTGCTTCTAAAGCTGCAAATTCTAATTTATTTACATCCTCTGTGTTGTAATGGAGGCCTCTCTGTAGGATATTGTGTTCTGCAGTGGATAATGGGCGGCTGGACATGTTCACCACCCATTCCGGTTCTGGTACTTCTTTGTTTCTGGGGTTTAACTTAAGTAGTTTAGTTTGGAGTTTAGGTTTTCTTTTTTCTGCTTGTCTCAGTGATGTGGTCTTGATGGTAGTAGTCAGCATGTTGATGTATTCAGGGGCCATAGTCTGGTCTAGTTGTTCCTTGAGGCTGTCTATGGTGTGTTGATATTTGTTTAATCTGTGGTGGGCGTCCATGAGTATCCCATTCTGTTGCTCTCCTATTAATCTCCAAACCATTGCTACATTATGTTAAAGAAAATGGGCATCTACAAGAATCTTTCAGAACCAAAGTATACAGTACACCTTCAACTTATTGGAGCTCAGTTTAGTCCACTTCAAATGCAATGGGCAAAATCCATTCACCATTTTACACATGAATAGTGCCATTTTATGTGTATCTAAAACCCTGTTCACCATTTACAAAATGGCATGATACAGTACATGCAAAAATCCCACTTGCTGTTTAACAAACATTTCTTTCCTGTATTACTCTAGTGAACCAAGGGTTTTTTGCATGTAAAATAACTTCTCTTCAAAGGGAGCCACTATAACACAAGACTATGTCATAGCAACCAGTGTTATGTTTTAAATACCATATGCCAAACAGTTACCTGCACTGGCTGTTGTGGGTCTTCCGGGCTGTGTGGCCGTGTTCTGGAAGTTGTGGTTCCTAACGTTTCGCCAGCATCTGTGGCCAGCATCTTCAGAGGGCAGGAGCACAGATAGAAGCAAAATCTCTGTGTGCTTCTATCTGTGCTCCTGCCCTCTGAAGATGCTGGCCACAGATGCTGGCGAAACGTTAGGAACCACAACTTCCAGAACATGGCCACACAGCCCGGAAGACCCACAACAGCCATTGAACTCCGGCCGTGAAAGCCTTCGACAATACATAGTTACCTGCACCTATCAATTTCTTTCAGTAAACATGAAATAAACATTTCTGCTGAAATAATCTTAAGTTTACATCTATAAATTATATCCATTAATGTTCACATAGCAGACAATTCAGTTCCTCACACCGTACCCCCTGTACTCTCAAATATTGAATTAATATTTTCCAACAACTGTTTATAAATAGTTATTATTGGCTTATTAATTTATAATGAAGTCCTGTAATACCAGGGGGAATTCTGGGGGTGCTTAATATTGCCTCTCAATGCTTTACAGCAAATGGCACTTGCGTTCTATGGCAAGAACTAAATATCATCATCTGATTATGTTGATCGTGTGTGTATATTCCTCATGCCATCTAGATTCTCCAGCAGAAGGATAGTCTTGCTATTCTCCAATTTGGTTTTCCCCATAGTGTTAATTAAGCATGCTTGTGAGAAGTAAAGCAGAGGTAACAAAAGCCAGTAAAGCCAGGGTAACAAAAATAGAAGAAGGTGGAATTGTGTAGTTTCCAAGGAAATTGGACCCTAAATACCTTCTATCTTTTGGGGAGCCAAATATGCCCATTCTAAAATGGCCCATGAGGCCAATTTTCCAGTAGACAGAACTTGCCATTTGTTAACCTGAAAAAGAAAACATGCCTTCCTTAACTGACAGTAGAAGTTTTCTGAATGAAAACTGGGGATAGTTTCCCCAAACAAACTTCTGAAACAGCACATGAAACATCTGTATATATACCTTAGGAACATATGGAGGCATATCATGCAAGTATGGTATACATTACCATGGAGAAACATTCATTTTTAAAGTATTAGTTTTCCCCACATACTTGATTTAAATGAGGCTCAGCTGTCTAAATCTGTTGCTGTTTTTAATCACAATTTATTTATATTCAATTTAACCATCTGAGTTATATCTTGAGGTATTCTTAGTCCAAGATAAGTTATTGCCTCTAGGCACCATCAGTACTGTCCAGAGATAACTGATTTTGATGACTTAATAGCTCCCCATGGCATTAATTCAGATTTAACACCAATTAATATTATACCCAGAAAGGATTCCCAGATCATCAATTAGGTTTGTTGCTTTTGGTTTGGAAGCCTCAGGTTTATCAATAAATACTAACATATCATCTAAAAATGGGGTTACTTCACAATCTGTACCTGCATGAATCAGAGCATGAATTTCAGCGTAACCTTTAATCTAATCACACTTGCTAAACAAAACCAAACAAAACCAAACAGTAAAAGAGAGAGAAGAGGGTCCTGAGGGAAAATAAAACTTCGAAGAAAAATTAAAAATAGGCAATGCCAATACATTTTATCAAAGGCCTTTTTAACATCCAATGAAATGTTGACAGCTGGATCCACCTTAGCATTATTTAAAGCTGTAAGATTTACTGAACTGTCAGCCCCTTGTCTATAACAAATAAACTCTGCTTGATCAGGATGTTCCAGGTGTGCCAGTACCGTATCTTCTTGGGTTGGTTGGCAACATAATAAATTTTCTAAATAAATAGCATTTTCCCACTTTTATTCATTAATGAAATAGGTCTATTATTAGTACAACGTATATCATCTTGATTTGGTTTAGGAGTAACAGTCCTGTAAGCTAGTAGAGTACCAGATACAAACATTCTGATAAATATTGAATAGTTTAGAAGCTGAAATATTTGTATTGTTTATAATTTATACTATTATTTATGTAAACCAACTGACTTTGGCAGGTTACTATTCTTCATACTATGCTTCAATTTCCCAGTCTAGTGAACAGCTATGGAATTCCAAGTGATTTCCCATCCAAGTTTTAACCAGGGCCAAGTTGCTTAGCTTTTAAGAATTGCTGAAGCGAGCTAGACTCTGCAACCTACTGTAGGCTTTGCATGTTGATTATCTATCCAGAGAAAACTGAGCTAAAAGAAACATACTCATTTGTGATGGAGCTGGGAGCTGAGGGAATAGAGAGTGCATTCCAGGCAGATAAGCATTCTCACAGCTTGCACAGCTTGGAGAGTGTGGTGGTGGGGGGGTGAGGAATAAAGTTAGACTAGCACCGCCCTAGATTCCCAAGGGTATTTTTCCCCTTAGCTCAGTTTAGGAACCTTTAGTCTGGCAAGATTCTACGTATGGTAGAAATAATAAAGAAGTAGAGTTGAAACACTGACTCAGCGCTGTTTCTCCGCCAATTACCCCAACATCGTTTTCCACCAAATCCTTATGGAGTTTTTTGTAAATAAAAATCTTGAAGTCTTAAATTTGTGTCTTCATGCAGTATTTGCCCTAACTATTGGAATAAAACTCTGAGCTTTTTCTGCTTTAATGAATATGCCAAAACTTTACCTGATCATTGCCTGAATTTCCAAAATCTCTGCTGTATCTGTGTTAACTCATGATCTGCCTTTGCAATTTGTTTGCTCTCATGTTTGCCACTGCTTTACTTCCAGTCCAATAGCATCAGAGATTATGATATATAGCTACTTAAAAATTCAATAAAATTAAAGCCAGATTGAGTTGCAAGTGGATTCCAGGTTATTTGTTGAAAAGATGTATTTGATGCCTTTCTATCCAAATACTTTATAAGGAGACATAGATCAAATAGTCAAATAAACTACATTGCAGTGCAATATTAAAAGCTAAGCCCCAGAATGGAAAAAAAACCCACAGAATTAAGAACACAGTAACTTAAAAGGGAAGAACCTTATTTATCCTCAAATAGTGGAATAGATCACTATATCATCTAGATAAGTTCACACTGCTTTCCTTGGCCTGACACACTGCTTTCCTTGGCCTGACAATGCCCTATCCATCAGATGTTGGAAGGTGGCAGGACCCCCATGAGACCAAATGGTATTTTTGAAACTCTAACAGTCCTTAAGGGGTGGCAAAAGTCTCTGTCTTTGGATTCAGCTTCCAGTAGGAACTATCAACCCCTAGGTTATATCAAGTATACATACTGTTGTTGTTGTTGTTCAGTCGTTTAGTCGTGTTCAAGAGTCTTCTCCAGCACCACAGTTCAAAAGCATCAATTCTTCGGCGCTCAGCCTTCCTTATAGGAAACAGTCCTTTCCTGGTATGGCATGACTTTCAGACTTGGCTAATGTGTTCACTCCTTGCATATCAGTACAGAACCTTACCATCTGTTCATTTGCACTGATCACCGATTTGTCTAAACCAGCCTTTCTCAACCTTTTGACCCTGGAGGAGCCCTTGAAATATTTTTCAGGCCTCGGGGAACCCCTGCACATTCAGGCTCAAATATAGGCCACTAGTTACAAAACTATTATATTCGTTTCATGTGTAGGCCTGTACATATGCATGGACTCCAATTCTGATGTAAGGGCCCATGTAGAGGCAGAGTGATTTATGCTGATAGGATTTCCCCCCAGCTCTGGGATAGGAGAGCATAGCCAAGCGGCTAAGGGGATGAGTCAGGAGTTCCATGAAAAATAGACTTTTTTTTTTTTTAGCAAGCCCATCTCTATCACCATTTTACTTTTTCTCATACAGCCGGGGGAAAGGACAGAAAGGAGTTTAGTAGACTGGCCTTGTCTTTGACCAGAATTGTATGGGTTCCTTCGTTATACCAAATCTTTGTGGTAGCTCGGAAGACTTCATGGTCAGCACTTGACTGACTGGGTCATCTGCAATCATGCATTACCAGCACATGGGAGGGACTTCATTTTCCTGGGGAACTGCTGACTTAATCATTTTTGCCATCTGAACAGGCACCATGTGTATGAAGCCCAAGACATTATTTTGATTGATTGGCTTTTGAAGTTCTGGCGGACTGTGTACATTTCTTTTGTGTGTGGAGCATTGTTCTGATAGATGAATATCAAGTTGTTGTTAGGTGTGAATGATATATTTAAGCATAAGGCGATCCTTATGGTGATTTAATTGACAGAAAATGTGCTGACTCAGAACTCTGAAAATAAACCTACTAGGTTGATTTTTATGTTTATATATGGTCAAAATACTAACATTTTACAGAACCAAATAATTATGATTCTGAGAAGCAAATGGTTTAGGTAGGTTTGTAACAAGCACACAATTAAAAATATTCAGCTTTCAGTAGTGCTATATTAAAGGAAATGTACTTTCAGCATTTTGTTGTTGTTAAGCCAAGCTGTAGAATTAAAACAACCTGTTAAAATGTTCTGTTGAGCATAAGGTTTATGTATCCTATTTTAGGAGAGGCAGCCGTTTAAAGTTATCCTCCCCCCTCCCACCCCCGGGGCAGACCTGTAACTACTAAACATGAGCAACGAGAAGAGCTTTTGTTTTACGTCTGCTCTTTTTTCTTTCTGAGGTAGTTCAGCAATAGGTTAATATACGTTTCTTTCAAATGCAACAGGATTCTTCCAAAGAAAGGCAGAGCAGTAGGTAAAGAAACTGTGTTGCCTTCTGTTATATGAACAGTTTTCTTAAAAATGTGAATGTTATGTGTGCTTTTAATCTGACCTTTTTCCTTGCTTTTTGCTGCTGTTTCCCATCACTCTATAAGTTGCAGATAGAGTAATTACTGAGGCACTCAACTGCATGGTTATTTTGAATGGGCAGCCTCTTCAAATGGGCAGCCCTCCAGATGTTGCAGAAGAATGAGTCCCACTATTCCTTATGATTGGCCCTGCTGGCTAGGGCTGCTGAGAGTTGTGGTTCAGCAGCATCCAAGGGCATGAATCCTAGGATATAATTTCCTTTGACAAGGCTGGTTGAAAAAGGGTTTAGCTCAGCCGTGGCAAGAAAGCTGCCATTAAAACTTGCTGACCTCTAACCTATACAGCTTAGGGCTGGACTATTTTAGGCTCTGCCTCTCCCGTTGAGAATCTGACCTGCCGTGATGATCAGCTTGAGAGGCCCTTCTGAAAATGTCCCTTGTTGTCCGAGGGTTGTTCATCTGGCATGTGGGAGGGCATCTTCTGAGTTACTCCCAGGCTATGAATACAGTTCTTGCAGAGCTGTGTTTGGCCCCAGTCTCTTGTAAGGGTGCACCTCCTTATTATAAATGTTTTAATTGTCTTGCTTTTAATTTCTTAATTCTGTACTTTTAATTTTTTAATCTGCTTTAAATTGTAAGATGCCTTGAATCTATTTTATTCATTTCTTAGATTATATCCTCCCTTCCCTTCCTTCCAGGAGTTCAAGCAGCATACATAGCATTCCCCCCTCTAAATTTTCTCCACAGCCACAACCCTACGAAGTAGGTTGGGCTATGAATAAATGAGTGGCTCAAATCACCTGGTGAAATCCAAGGATGAGGGTTGACTTGAACCTGGATCTCCCCAGTCATAATCCAGGCCCTTAACCAGAACATCACACTGGCTCTCAAAAGTTGTTTGCAAATAGAAAGATAGCGCAAACATTAAGTAAATAAATAACATGGCTGTGTAAATCACTTCTCTGCTACCCTGGCAAAAGTATCTTCTGTGTATTCATGAGCATGTCCAGAAAGTCTCAGGTGATCATCTAAACCAGAGCTTTCCAAACTCTGTGTCGCGACACAAAAGTGTGTCGCCACACACAGTCTGGTGTGTCGCCACACAACCCGGAAGCACTGATCATCATCAGCGTTTCCGGCTTTTCCCACGGCGACACACCAATGGCGGCGCGCAAAAACCCGAAAGCGGCAGCAGCGCTTCCGGGTTTTTGCGCGCTGCCGCAATGGCAGCACTTCCGGGTTTTCCCGCGGCGACACACCAACGGCGGTTGGTGTGTCGCCGTGGGAAAACTTTGGAAAGCCCTGATCTAAACAGTTGTCCTGAGCCTTTGAGTGGCTGTTGCTAGTTTAGAAGCCCCTTGTAAAATGACTTGTGCAGGTCTGCGTCTCAGCAGATGATAGCATCTGGCTGACCTTGTCTGCCTTTGGAAGCTAAGCAGGGTCAGACCTGGTTAATATCTCAATGAGAGTCCTATATGAAATACCTGGGTTATGAAGCCTAAGAACCATCCAGGGGGAAAGTCATGATAAACAATTTCTGTATTCTCAAGAAAACTACGTGGACATGTCTATGAAGTTACCAGGAGAAGAGCTCAGCTTAAGACAATTTGCCTTTTAATGAATAAGAGAATTCTCATAAAATTTCTAGGAACCATTCTTTTTAGTACAGTATATAGAGCAAAGGAACTTCAGAAACTGAAAATGTTTCTCTGATTGCTCTAGTCAGCAGTGTAAATTGTGAATTGGCTGATTCACAACCTTCTTGGGGAATGTATTTGTTTTATAGATTGCCACTTTCATCAGTAAAGTCTGATGAAACACAGACATCAGTCTCTGGCTGCTGGCCAGGTATAGTTGACCTGAATACTCATCTCAGTACCTTCTTTATTATCTCAAAATGGTTTTGAACCATATTTTAAAAGGACTGTGCTGAGAGATGAAAAATAGAGAAATTGGGAATGCTATCTCAGTAAAAACAAGATTGATCATGAATCGGTATTAGTAGATGACATAAGGAAAACGCTAATGTACTAAGAGACTAACCCTCAGCAATTATTTGATTCTTATCCTTAAGTAAAATATTTTTTTAAAAAAATCCATGAATACAACTATTTGTATTATCATACATCTTTTACTGATGTTCCCTGAGCCCTCTTAGACCCTAATTGGGCAAAGATGTGATACATCTGACATTTTTGAGCAATTATATACAGTATTGTGGGGTTTGAGTTTCTTTAAAAAGGATGAAATAGCCAGCCAGCATAGAGAATCAATTTATTAGTGCAGGCCCACCCCCGCCCCCAGTACCTTATTTAAATCCTTGAGATGATACCAACCACCTCATGTTAAGATCTTTGGTCTAAGGGCTGACTACTTAATGAACTGCCATTTTTATAGCTTAGTTATCTTGTCCCCTTTGACAATCCTGGGTCATTGTGAAACTTAAAGCAAGTTTCACCTTGTAATTGGATTCTTCTGAGGTCTTACTTTCTCAGAATCAGTCCTCTGCTCTGTCTCTCGCATGCTTCGGCCCCAGGGCATCCTGATCAGAGCTGCTTGTCAAGCCCCTACGGTCATCCTTACTACCTTTTTCAGCAACTGAAACTTTTCTTTCATTGCACTGTTTCTCCAAATACATCTGTTTAGAGTGGGGAACCCACGGTCTGTGGGTCATTTTGCACTTCCTCCAATACCCTGAGATAGAGCCGCCAAGATTCACCGGTAAAATGGTTGAATTTCAGTGACATGGGTTTGTCTGTTTTGGGGTTCTTGACTGATTTAAAGAATGGGATTAGGGGCAAGTTGCTTCTGGGAGGCTTCCTGCTTCTTCCCTTAAAGAAAAAAAATGAAATAATTTGAGGTTTGAGATACTTTTAAGGGTTGGAACAAGGGCAGTTTACCTCTCCTCTTTTCCATCCCCCCTTAACTCCCCTTGACTCTTCAGTGACATCATAGCACCATTACAGTCCTCTAGAAGGTTGGGAAGTGGAGTTGTGGCCCGTGACCTCTCAAATGTAGCTTTTCTCTGGTGTGTAGTATAATAATGGTTGGATGCAGTTTTGGTATTCTACATAAATCTGTGTACTTGTAACGCTTGGTAATAAAGATGTTTAGGCTTTGATTCAGTTCCTACTCTATATCTAGTAGCTTATGTCAACTTGGCACTCCCTTCCTATGGCACACTTGCTCTCTAGAGCTTGCTCTAAGCAGTATTCTATCGCTATGGAGTATAGTCCGTTCTTAGGTTGGGTATGCTTGGAATTTTTGATATTTCTTTTGTGGGGAGGGGTATGCTTCTACCAACTGCAGCATTTTTCTGAGTGTTCTGATAGCCCTCTCTTGCTTCTCAGTAATCCTGCTATTGGCTCTATAGTTGCTAACGCTTTACTGGATTTTTGTTTAGAGAGAATGATAATATAAGAGTCCCCCTTGTGGGGAGAGATGGGCGGTGATAGAAGTTGGGTAAATAAATAAATAAAATATGATTGAGTTGGAGGAAGCATGCCTCCAAATACTAGCTGAAGGAGAACCACATCAGGAGTGATATGCTTCCATCTCCTGCTTGTGAGTGCCCCAAAGGCATGTGGTTGGTCACTGTGAGAAATGAAATGGGGTTTGGCCTGATCCGTTAGGATAATTTTTCTGTTTAGTGCTCTGCAAAATTTTTACCTATTTTAATAAGTCTTTAGGGTAGGTGTAGTAACCTCAACCTCTTGGTTGTATGCAACCCTCCCCCAGCTCACATGTGGCCCACAAAGTTCCCAAGAGCGGGATAAACCAAACTTTTGGACTTCCATAGCACCCCAAACTGGATTATTACCCACCCCTTTTAGGCACAGAATCATTGGTGATCACTTGTAGCCGAGTAAGATTGTCTTCCAAAGGTAAAATTTTAACAGTGGATCCGTAAGTGGCTATAAAGGCCAATTCTGGATCCGCACAACCTCCCACAATGAGGGCATAGGTTTCCGGGTGGGAGACGGTCATGATGAGGGTTTGCCTAACGTGCCTTCCTTTTAGCTCTTTTCTCCTTTTCGCCCTGTACTTGTGCTTCTTCAAAGTCCATAGCGCCATTAATAAAGGCTGACCTCCAATTGAAACGCTCATGAGTTAGGGCTTCCCAGTTCTCAATGCTGATATTACATTTTTTTAAATTAGCTTTGAGAGTATCTTTGAATCTCTTTTGCTGTCCACCAATATTCCGTTTTCCATTCTTAAGTTGGGAGTAAAGTAGCTGCTTTGGAAGACGATGGTCAGGCATTCGAACAACATGACCGGTCCAGCGAAGTTGATGTTGGAAGATCATTGTTTCAATGCTGGTGGTTTTCGCTTCTTCTAATACGCTAACATTAGTCCGCCTATCTTCCCAAGTAATTTGCAGAATTTTTCGGAGGCAGCGTTGATAGAATCTTTCAAGAAGTTGGAGGTGGCGTTTGTAGAGGGTCCATGTTTCACAGGCGTACAGAAGGGTTGGTAGTACAATGGCTTTGTAAACAAGCATTTTGGTCTCCCTGCGAATGTCCCGATCCTCAAACACTCTATGCTTCATTCGGGAGAAAGCTACCCTCGCAGAGATCAGGCGATGCTGAATTTCAGCGTCGATGTTGGCTTTTGTAGATAGATGGCTGCCGAGATATGAAAAGTGGTTGACATTTTCTAGTGACACACCTTTAAGCTGGAAGGCAGAGAATAGTAGGTTCATTAAACAAACACTGTGATGATTGTACACTCTTTTTTCTCTGGATAGGGATAAGATGGAAGTTGACAGGATAACACATAGAAAAAGATGTACCATATTCATCATGCCCAGTTAAAATATGACAAAAATGTTTGTTTCCAATTAACAGACGTAGATTTGCACAATTATGTTATATAAATATGACCCAAGTGTGATTTTAATAACTACTAAAATTACATATTTATTTATCGTATGGCACATTCACATCACGTTACAATAAAAAACAGAGCATAATAAATATGAAATATAAAATATAAAATATAGACAGGAAAATTACAAACGTATGTCTAGGTTACAAATATGGTTTTTTGCTTCAGTTGTCACAGCCAGGAAATCAGCAAGTCTCCATTGTAGGCTCAGTTTTGACACTCTGTCACTATATGTTGAATAGTTTGTTTTTCGACCCCACAATCACAATTTAATGATGTTGTTTTGCCCCATTTATAAAGGACATCTGCACATCTACCATGACCCGTGCGAATTCGCGTCAAGGTTGTCCATATCGCACGGGGCTGGTCAAATCCAGGTGGTTTTTCCAAGATGCAGGGCAAGCTTCGACATTGTGGAGGGCAGTTTCCTAGCCGATGTTGTTTCCAGGTGTTGTGGATATTGAAATCTTCTTCTAGAAGAGCTTTAGCAGTAGAAATGGCTGGATGTCTCGATCTCAGCCTGTTTCGCTCTAAGCAGGCTACGTAATTTAGTATTGGTAGCTGGGGTTTACCAATAATCTTCCGATATTCTTGAAAAGGGTGCTCTTTTGTCTTGCATCCTGAGGTGGTATATGGCTCAAAACAGGCAGCCAGTATGTGGGAGTAGGTCGTATCATCCCACTAACAATGCGCATTGACTCATGCAGTTGTGAATCGATCTTTCTTGTGTGTGGGCTATTAAGCCACACTGGGGCACAGTAATCTGCTGCTGAGTAAACCAGGCTGAGTGCGGACATTCTCAGCATATCCGCTGTGGAGCCCCAGCTAGTGCTGCATAGTTTGTGTAGAATGTTGTTTCTACTACTCAGTTTGGCAGCAGTCTTCATCAGGTGTTCTTTATAGGAAAGTGTCCTATCCAATGTGACCCCAAGGTATTTGGGATGCATGTTGTGATTGAGCCGGTTTCCCTTAAATCAAACGTTGAGCTCTCTACCTGCTGATCTATTACAAAGGTGGAAGCATGTTACTTCCGTCTTAGTTGGATTGGAAGTGAGGACATCTTCAGTTGTCTCAAAGGATTTATGTTGAGTGGCTATATATAGCCCAATCATCTGCGTAGCCCAACTTCCTAGACTTTGTGTGTAGTATGTCAGCTATGTATAGATTGAAAAGAAGGGGTACAAGAACCGAGCCTTGTGGTAGTCCGTTGTTTAGCATTTTAGGGACGCTAATATCCTCTCCTATAGTCACAGAGAAAGTTCTTCCAGCAAGCATATTATCAATAAGTTGGATAGTTTTTCGGCATGGAGTTACTTGTATTAATTTATAAAGTAGTCCATGTCTCCACACTGTATCATATGCTGCACTTAAATCTATGAAGGCAACTGACGTTTTTTGCTTCGCTTGATATCCTGCTTCTATGTAGGTTGTTAGTGAAAGCACTTGGTCAGCGCAGCTTCGTGCGGGGTGAAATCCAGCTTGTTCCACTGAAATTATCTGGAGTATCTTCTGGCTGATTCTATTATGCAGAAGCCTTTCGAGAAGCTTATAGACAGTGCTTAGCAGTGCGATTGGTCGGTAGTTCATTTGTTGGTCATTTGTTTTTCCCGGTTTGAGTATTGCGATGATTTTTGCTTGCTTCATCTTGTGTGGTATTATACCTGTTTCCATAATATCTGAAAAGAATTCTGCCAACCATCTTTTTGTGTACTTTCCACAGTGCAGGAGGAATTCAGGATGTATACCATCATGTCCAGGTGCCTTGCCAGCTTTTATGTCCTTGAGTGCATTTGTGATTTCAGAGGGGAAAAAAGGGCGTGAATATTCAGATTGTTCAGGACAGATAGTTTTGAGAGCACTAAGTTTTTGTCTAATTTGTCTTGTATGGACTTTGTCCCTTGTAGCTCTAGATGTAGACAATATATTTGCCACAATCTTATTGGCTGAGATATGTGTCTTATCATTTATTTTCTTCTTGCTTCCCCCTAATTTCCGTAGCAATGACCATGCTTCTCTACTAGACGTTTTAAAATTGAGCGATTCAACGGTCTCCATCCATTTCTCTCGCCGTGCTGTATCAAGGCTATATAGCAATTCATCTGCGATTTCATGGTCTCCATTTTTTAGAAATTCTTGGTACAGGTTCTCGCAAGTATCATTCCACCCCAGAATATATTGCTTGCGGTATCCTCTAGGAATAGCCTTTCTTGATGCACATATAAATGCGCCTGTGTCAGAGTTCTGGCAGACCTCTGCCATTCAGCCAGACAGTCTTGTGTATTAAGGGGAGAAAGAAACTGACACAGAAAGAGACAACAGCGCGGGCGGAAAGCAATTAACCGCTAACGCGTGAAAGTTATCTGCACCTTCTCCGGAATGACTGTCTGAGCACCAGAATGCCTGAGCACAACACGTGTCATCCGCATGGACAATGGGGAGGGGAAGGGATAAAAATACTGTACCTTACGAACTGCCTTCATTCCAGTCTTTTTAAGTGTCAGTCTCCATGTACCGGAATAAACCTTTACTGCTTAGCAAACTAGCGTCTGTCAGTTTTTTTAAGAGAAACGGATTCTAGGACATTGGGGAAGCACCTTACATAAGTCTGTCATAATTGTTGGATTTGGGGGAGATCCAGCCCAAGCATTTGTCTAGATTTTCAGTAAAGACATCCCATTTCGCCGCCTTGAAATTCCACCTTGGGTGGGGAAAGGATAACACCAGAGGTGTACTTGTGCCAATTTCAATCAGGTTTGGGCAGTGCTGACTATGGGGGAGGTCTGCTAGTACCAGTCGAGAGGTTTTCACTGGCAGTTTTTCCTCGTGGGTGGTCACAAAACACAAGTCAGGATTGTATTCCTTTCTCCAAGCTGCCGACTTAAATGTTCCTCTGTCCTTTGCATCGAATATCAAATACAAGCTGTTATCATCTGCCCAGTTAACAAATGCCTCACCATTTTCATCATTTTCACTGTACTTCCACTGAGTATGATGACTATTAAAATCTCCAAGGTAAACAGCTGGATGTGGAGACAGAGGTATAACTTGTGGAGGCCAGGTAGTAGCTGGGGGTTTATATATGTTAGTTATTGTTAATTCCCCTATTCTTACAGTTACCTCATGTATATTGTTGAGGTTAGAAGCTGAGCACAGCCAGGCATTTTCAGTTGACGACCTTACATATGTTGCCACTCCATAAGCATGGTGGTATGTTGCTCCCAGCAGGTCATAGCCAGGGATCCTGCCTCTCTGTCTAATTTGGTCCTCATTTTCAGTGTGAGTTTCCTGGACTGCAACAACGTCGATGTCATTATCTGCTAAAATCCGTTGTAGGACTTGGCACTTAGACCTACTTATTCCTTCTATATTGATTTGGCAAATCTTGATAACAGGACCAAGATTCTTTGTCATGGGAGATCACTAGGATTGACTGGCTACCGCAGCTTCGAAGCTTCAGGTGTTTGCTTCAAAGTGCCTGTTCTTTAGTACCGCCCAGGGGACACGTGTGACTTAAGGAATGTCACGGACGCGAACAGTCGTTGTCCCCCTAAAATTACATAATTATATATGTATTATTAACATTATTATTTATTTATTATTATTATTATTATTATTATTATTATTATTATTATTATTATATAATGCATTATTATTTTAAAATCTGGAATGGAACCTGAGAATTCTTGTGTTTGAGAAATTGCAGAGATAAGCAGGCTGGGGGTGACGTAAAAAGACATTGGGTACACCGGCAAAAAAGCCAGACTACTGTTACCACCAGGCCAAATTAGAGGAAGCCAGTAGAAATTAATTCATGTTGGAGTACTGTATTTTAATCCCACCCACCCACTTTCTCTGTATACTCTGCCATCCTTCAGTCACCAGCAATTAGATAAATGCAGAATTTTCCATGATCAGCACCAGATCTCAGACCAGAGATCCTGGCCTGCCTTAATGAAATGCTAACCTTTAAGTCGAGGTCAAATGTCACATGATTAGTGCTTTAAAATTTTTACTTGCAGTTTATAATTGCATCTCAGTTACTATTGGGCAACAAATCAAATTATTTGAATTATTTTTTATAGGAAGAAAGCGATTGTTATGTAAAATGCTGTTTTAAAAGAAAAAGTTGGTTTTGAAATAATTTGACATTCTTCGATGTCAAATTATTTAACATCGAAGAATGTCAAATTATTTCAAAATAACTATGTTCCACTTTGGACAGACATTAAAAAATATTTAGATTGATGGGGAAAGTTGCAATTATCATTAGGTAGAATATCAGCGATCAAAATGAATATATTACCACGAATTTTATACCTCTTTCAAACACTACCAATATTGACACCAGAGGAACCATTTAAACAGTGGCAGAGGGATATTTCTAAGTTTATTTGGCAAGGGAAAAAACCAAGAATCTTGCAAAGTCTTGCAAGATTCAAGAGAAAGAGGAGGTTTAGGTCTCCCGGATTTGAAATTATATCATGCAGCCTGTGGTTTGGTATGGCTTAAAGAATGGATTGTTTTGAAAGATGAAAAAATATTGAATTTGGAGGGTCATGAATTAAGATTTGGATGGCATGGATATTTATGGTATGACAAAGCTACAGTTAATGTGGATTTTAAAAATCATATTAGAAGATCTTTGTTGAGAATTTGGAATAAATATAAATCAACTTTATGTTATAAGAGACCCTTATGGATTTCCACGCAAGAAGCATTTTATAGAACAGAAATAAGAAATAAGGACAAGTGGTTGACTTATAAGGATTTTTTAAAAAAGGAACAAGGGCATTATGTAACAAAATCAAAAGAAGAACTTGCTCAAGAAGGGTATACTTTTCAATGGCTTTCCTATATGCAACTTGTAGAGAAATTTAAATTAGATTAAAAAAATTGGAATTTGAACAAACCAAATCAGAATTTGAGATACAATTATGTGAAACTGATGAACACTTAATTGGTAAAATGTATAAATTATTGTTAAAAGGAGAAATGGTGGAGGAACAAGTTAAAGACTGTATGATTCAATGGGCAAAAAATATTGGCCACAATATACAATTGCAACAATGGGAAGATATGTGGACTAAAGGATTAAAATTTACTTTGTGTTATAATCTAAAAGAAAATTTTTACAAGATGATGTACCGATGGTATATGACCCCACAAAAACTTACAAAAATGTATGGGAATATTTCTAACTTATGTTGGAAATGTAAAAAACAAGAGGGGTCATTTTACCATATGTGGTGGACATGTAAAATAGCAAAGAAATTTTGGATTGAAATACATTCACTGATGCAAAATATACTACAAATACCATTTAAACCAGAATTTTTTTTACTCGGAATTTTGGATGTACAAATAGAAAAACATTTTTTTAGAATAATACAATATATGATTACAGCAGCAAGACTTTTATATACTGGAAAAACCTAATTGTACCAACGATACAGGAATGGATGTTGAAATTATTGGATATGGCAGAAAATGACAAACTGACATGTTTATTAAAAGAAAATTCAAATTGTTATTTTCTTAAAGAGTGGAAGCCTTTGATGGACTAAAAAGCAGAAGGAGCAAAGCTTGCATGGGGTTTTGATGATTAGATTATATATAAATAGAATATATTAGACAAGAAATGTCATCATCATATCATCATTGGCGATCACTCGTAGCCGAGTAAGATTGTCTTCCAAAGGTAAAATTTTAACGGTGGATCCGTAAGTGGCTATAAAGGCCAATTCTGGATCCGCACAACCTCCCACAATGAGGGCATAGGTTTCCGGGTGGGAGACGGTCATGATGAGGGTTTGCCTGACGCGCCTTCCTTTTAGCTCTTTTCTCCTTTTCGCCCTGTACTCGTGCTTCTTCAAAGTCCATAGCGCCATTAACAAAGGATGACCTCCAATTGAAACGCTCATGAGTTAGGGCTTCCCAGTTCTCAATGCTGATATTACATTTTTTTTTAAATTAGCTTTGAGAGTATCTTTGAATCTCTTTTGCTGTCCACCAATATTCTGTTCTCCATTCTTAAGTTGGGAGTAAAGTAGCTGCTTTGGAAGACGATGGTCAGGCATTCGAACAACATGACCGGTCCAGCGAAGTTGATGTTGGATGATCATTGTTTCAATGCTGGTGGTTTTCGCTTCTTCTAATACGCTAACATTAGTCCGCCTATCTTCCCAAGTAATTTGCAGAATTTTTCGGAGGAGGCGTTGATGGAATCTTTCAAGAAGTTGGAGGTGGCGTTTGTAGAGGGTCCATGTTTCACAGGCGTACAGAAGGGTTGGTATTACAATGGCTTTGTAAACAAGCATTTTGGTCTCCCTGCGAATGTCCCGATCCTCAAACACTCTACGCTTCATTCGGGAGAAAGCTACACTCGCAGAGCTCAGGCGATCCTGAATTTCATCGTCGATGTCGACTTTTGTAGATAGATGGCTGCCGAGATAAGAAAAGTGATCGACATTTTGTAGTGACACACCTTTAAGCTGGATTGATGGCGCTGCAGAGGGATTGGTTCGAACTTGCTGGTAAAGCACTTTGGTTTTTTTAATGTTAATCGAGAGGCCGAGCTTTTCATATGCTTCTGCAAAGATGTTTAGGATAGTTTGAAGATCTTCCTCGGAGTGTGCACAGACTACGTTATCATCAGCATATTGAAGTTCTATAACAGAAGTTGCAATTACCTTATTTTTTGCTTTCAGCCTACTAAGATTAAAAAGCTTTCCATCTGTTCAATATATAATTTCTACACCAGTAGGAAGTTTCTCTTCAACAAGGTGTATAATCATAGCGATGAAGATAGCGAATAAGGTTGGAGCAATAACACATCCCTGTTTAACGCCGGATTCCACTTTAAATGGATCGCTTTGAGAGCCATTGTTATTCAGGATTTTTGCCATCATGTCGTCATGGAGTAACCGCAAGATGTTCACAAATTTATCAGGGCATCCGATTTTCAGAAGGATGGTCCAGAGAGGAGTACGATTTACAGTATCAAAAGCTTTAGTCAGATCAATAAACGCCACGTACAGAGGGCGGTTTTGCTCCTTGCATTTTTCTTGAAGCTGTCGTGCAGTGAAGATCATATCCACTGTTCCCCTGGAAGGGCGGAAGCCATTTTGCGTTTCAGGGAGGATGTCTTCTGATACAGATAGGAGACGGTTTGCGATGATCTTTGCCAGGATTTTGCCTGCTATGGCTAGAAGGGAGATGCCTCGATAGTTTCCACAGTCTGTTCTATCACCCTTTTTAAAGAGAGTGATAATTATGGCATCCCTAAAGTCTGCTGGAATCTCCTCCCTCATCCAGATTTTTTCGATGAGCTTATGAAGTTGTTGTGTAAATTCAGGCCCGCCTTCTTTAAAGACTTCAGCATGAATCCCATCAGGTCCACTAGCTTTGTTATTTTTCATTTGTTTAGTGGCTTTGCTGACTTCCTCCAAACTAGGGGGTACTGCAAGCTCATTTCTTATTTGTTTTTGCGGGATTTGCAAGAAGACTTCATCAGCCACAGTAGAGTGACGATTAAGGAGATTGTAGTAATGCTCTTTCCAGCGCAGTGCAATAGACTCTTTGTCCTTTAGAAGTTTAGCACCATCTACTGAGCGTAAGGGATTTGTACCATGGTTTGTTGGTCCATAGATGGCCTTTATGGCATTAAAAAAGCCCCGTGCATCATGAGCATCTGCAAAATGTTGGGTTTCTTGGGCTTTATTTATCCACCATATGTTCTTAAGTTCTCTAGTTCTTCTTTGGACTTCTGCTTTTGCACTGGCGTAGATTTTTTTCTTAACGGCACAGTTAATATCTTTTTGCCATATCTGGAAGGCTTTCCTTTTCTTGTCAATAATATGTTCAATCTCACTATCGTTCTCATCAAACCAGTCCTGATGTCTCTTAGTCTGGTATCCGATAGTTTGTTCACAGGCTGAAATAATAGAAGTCTTCAATTTAATCCAGTGTTCCTCAACATTTTCAGGAAGTTCCATAGGCAGATGTTCCTTGAGAGTTGATTGAAAGCAAGCTCGTTTAATAGGATCTTGAAGGGCCAGTGTATTCATTTTATGCCTTGGTTTTCTTCCTTGGAGCCTACGATGAGGGACAATCTTTATGGCCATCATGGATCGAATTAATCGATGGTCTGTCCAGCAGTCATCGGCGCTCGTCATGGCTCTGGTGAGAAGTACATCACGGCGACCTCTAGCACGGACAATTACATAATCTAAAAGATGCCAGTGCTTCGACTGTGGGTGCTTCCATGATGTTTTAAATTTATTTTTCTGGCGAAAGAGTGTGTTAGTAATGACAAGGTTATGCTCTGCACATTTAGTCAGAAGTAAGATTCCATTCATGTTGCTGTTGTCAACTCCTTCTTTCCCAATGATCCCTGGCCACAAATCAAAATCACGCCCAACTCTTGCATTGAAATCGCCCAGGAGGATAATTTTATCCTCCTTTGGTATCTCTGATAAGATGGTGTCCAGCTGGGTATAAAATTTTTCCTTGATATCCTCATCTGCATCTAGTGTTGGTGCGTAAGCACTTAGGATAGTTGCCTGTTGGTTTTTGGTGAGTTTTATTCGCAGAGTTGAGAGTCGTTCATTAATCCCAGTGGGAACTTCTGACAAGAGCTTCACAAGGTCGTTTTTGATAGCAAAGCCTACCCCATGTATTCGTCGTTCTTGTTTAGGCAGTCCTTTCCAAAAGAAGGTATAACCTCCTTTTTCTTCCTTCAACTGTCCTTCTCCTGCTCTTCGAGTTTCTTGGAGTGCTGCTATATCAATATTAAAACGTCTCAGCTCCCTTGCAATAATGGCAGTCCTACGTTCAGGTCGTTCACTATCCATATTGTCTTGCAGTGTCCGTATATTCCATGTTCCAAAATTCATGTGTTTTTTCCGACTGCTAGATGGTGACCCCACTGGTCGCGGTAATCCAGTCAGGGAGAAAATGAGGCAGACTATGTTTAGGGCACCTTTTCTAGCCCCCTCCCCATATGGGGTGAGCAGTGTGGATCCTAAATAGGGCTGGTCAGTCGTGGATACAGCTGCCGAACTACTCAACTGCCTCGATCCTTGAGTCAGGGCGACTGAATCCGTATCCACCGCCCATGTGCTGGTCCATGACTAGGAGCTTCCGGATTTCACAGTCCTGCCCCCGTTGCCATTCGTCAATCGCCATGGGACTTTTGGTTGTTTTGGGTTTGGTGTGGTTGGAAGACGCCTGTGCGTGAATTTGTTTTATGTGTGGAGATTGGTGTACAACGATCAGCACACAACCTTCACAGAAAAAGGCTCTAATCCAATGGCATGGATACCATGACGATTGGTGACCTTTTGTCTGCTGCAGCCTTCATCCACCTTCACAGCCGTTGTAACAATACACCTTGTTATCTTCCGCCTGTTCTGCCATTGAGGACTTTCTTGGATCGTTCTTTGTCTGGTTCCTCCCCCTGGACCTTACCGCCATGGGTGACCCTACCAGGAGTACATGACTCCCGACAGCTTCGCTCACAGGGTTCATTGGGAACACACAAGCCCACTCGCCACAACAAGGTGACAATCCAGCGAGTGAGACAAGAAATGTATATGAATGTTATATGAATAGCCAGCATGTAAGAACAAATTACTTTTCTTTACTCCTATGACCATAGATAGATCGGAAGTTATCCAATTTCTATGTTTTCTTTTTTTTTCTTTTGCTTTACTACACTTTTCTTTTCCTATTTCTTTAATTTGTATTTCTATTTCTGTTTCATTTTCAACTTTTAACTTTGTATATTTAAAATCTTAATAAAATCTATATATATAAAAAAGAAAAAGTTGGTATGATAGCTCACACAGATGTGATCTGCTTGTACTGTGGTAAGTAAGAAGATACAGCTTCCTTCACCGGTCTCATACCCTTCAGATGGGTTGGGCCTGGAATCCCATAATCCTTAATCAGGATGGGAAAAGACTGAAGATTGGGGGAGTTCATATCAACTCATCTGGAAGGCATCGAGTTGGAGATGGGGCAGAAGATTTTAATGTGAGCAGAAAAAGCTACGTGTTGGTAATTAATTAAATTTCTCCCTGCAGCTCCTCTATTTTCCACCTACTTTCTTTTTCAACCTCTGCAACAAAGTTAGAAAAGTACCTGACTGTGATAAATGGATGAACTGAAGGGCTGCAGGGAGGTATGCCATGGGGAGGTTGTGATAACTAGTCCACCTGCTGTTTTGCTCTTTAACTTAGATTTTCTGTCTCCCAGTGGCCATGTGATTGTGGCACATCTGGATTTAAATGCTGTCACATATTTGAACCTATTTTTTTTGCCACAATTGCTAAGATCAAAGTGAGACTGAAGAAAGCTTATAGTTAGAATATTATTTGTTTCTCTTGTTTACTGATGTGCATGTATAAATACTATTACTTAAAAGAGGAGTATTGCTTTCTATTCCTTTCTGCTCTGATCCATCCTCTTTCACATTTCCTCATGAAACCAGTTATAAACTACCATGCACACTGTTTTTGTCTTTTCCAATTTGTCTCTGTAAAGTATTGCTGACTTGAAAGAATGTGTGTTTTATCAGCCATGCCAAAACATATTTCAAACTGACCTCTCTGTGACATACAGCTTTTGCCAGCTGTTCATGGTAGACTAGTTTTAACATCTAGCCCAGAGAGCTGCAGAATTGCCCAGCCAAGAACAGGTGCCAGATTGCTGTTTTGAAGCTCCCCAGAAATCCGAGAAGCCCTTGGAGTGTGGACAGACATTTGCAGGTAAAATTAGGTATCGTAGCTACAGCCTTTCGTGAAGTTTTCTCCTTTTGTGATTCAGGAAAGCAGCCACAGAAAGCTTTGCCAGCATGAGCTTTTCCAGGAGCAGAGTGGATACATCATTTTGTATTGCCTTGGCTTATTCGTTATTTTGACTACTCCTGAAAAGTGAGTGAGTAGGAAGGTCTTGACTTTGTTGAGTTTGGGGTTAGCATATTTCTGACTTTGTCTTCTCTAGAACCTCAAGTTCTAGCAAACCAATAGTTGTATGTGTTAGATGAATGTAAGAGTAGAACCTAGAAGCAGCAGACCTTTGAGAACATGGCTCAGATCAAGAGATTTCATTTTAATACCAGAAGTGAGCTTGTAATTCTTTAACACAAAAATCCATTGTAGGCCTTCTCGGCTACTCCCAGCTTTCAATATGTTATCAGCTTAATTTACAGAGGGGATTTAATGTTTCTATTGCTAAACCACTGGAAATCAGAAACCCTTGCAAATGTACTGCAGAAGTTGCAGAACTATCAATTGATTCTGCTCTACGTTTTGCTTATTTCCATTACAGGGAAACAAAGCCACATTTGTAAAAACCTTGCTGTTTACAGTGACTTCTGAACCTGAGCTCCTCAGGGACTTACCTATGAAACTATTAGAAACAACAGATATGTTTCCCTGAAAGATAAGATTGCCCATAGGTTTCCTTTCTCTATTACCTGTGAAGTATTGTTACAATCTTAATTAGTGTTCCTATTTTTTGCAGAGTGGTGGCTTGGCCTCTTTTGTGTACATTCCAAATATTTGCCCACCAATGACTCTTGGTAGCATAGAAGGGTGCCAACAAAAAAATCAATAAACCAATTAATAAATGTCTGAGGTCACAGAAATCATACCAATTACAAAAAAGAGCAATAAAAAACAACCAGAGCTTGCTGAACCTCTCAGCCCAAATACCTGGGGAACAGCCAGACTTTAAAGCCTTATGGAGGGCCATCAGGGTTGGGGCCATTTGGACCTCTGGAGGGATGCTATTCTATTGGACAGGTGTTGCAACAAAGAAGGCACTCTCCTGTGTCCAGCAAGGTGCTTGACGGAAAGGAGCCGGAGCATAAAGATTTGTGTTTGGAAATTAAATGAGAATGGTTCTTGAACAATAGACTGTTTGACTATGTGGTCAAAACCATACATTCTTCAGGGTGCCACCAGAAACTTTGACATGAGCTGGCAGGTCTTCCTGCAAAAGTAAAGAGAGAATTGGCAAAGATTTGGGAATTCTTGGATTTTGTCAGAAGCTAATTGCACAAATATTGGCAGCTAGCATTCTGTCACCACAGGAAGTCATGCTGGGCTCCATCCTTCTAGATCAGGGCTTTCCAAAGTGCCGCCGCTGGCGACACACCAGAGAGGCGCTCCCCAAGAAGCCCTTTCAAAACTCAATTCCGTGCAGCCAGCAGGACGCCGAGGGAAGGAATGGCTATTAAAGCATTTGCCCGGTGAGGGAGGCGGCGGACCGGGAGCCCCAGGTGCCCCGTGCCTCCAGCTGCATCCCGGGGGGCGAGAGGCACGGCCTCTGGCTGGCCAAACACATTACCTAGCGGAGAGGCTTCTGCATGAGCGGCGTTGCGTGAGCCCCTGAACCCAAATCAGTCAACATCAAACCACCTTTTCCATTTCAAGAGAAGCAGGCAGGTGAAGCTAAATCGCAACAACAGGCTTTAATCGCCATTCCTTCCCTCAGTGTCCTGCTGGCTGCATGGAATTGAATTTTGAAAGGGCATCTTGGGAGGCGCCTCTCTCCCTCCTTCAGGGGCTTCGGATCCGGGACTTTTGCAAACGTCCCGAAGCCCCAGGTGTTCTTTGGGGGGCACCGCTTCTTCTCACAGCACCCTAGGACCGGGAACCATCCCCTTCCCCCATAAATATTATTTGGATATGCAAGGCAATAGTTCGGTAAATGAAGGGCAGGGTTTTCAGATGGGAGCCAATCGCGTGGGCTGGGGGGCAGGGTTTTCAGATGGGAGCCAATCACATGGGCCGGGGGGCGGGGTTTTCAGGTAGGAGCCAATCGTGTGGGCCAGGGGGCGGAGTTTTCTGGCAGGAGCCAATCACGTGGGCCGGGGGGCGGGGAGCCCTGTTATTACTGTGTTGCAAAATGATGCATGTCTAAAAGGTGTGTCACCAACATGAAAAGTTTGGAAAGCTCTGTTCTAGATGATCAAATGACACTCAGTTTCAGCTGCCCCTGAATGTGCCACTTCTTCAAGAGATCCTTCTCCATTGACAAAGCACTGCTTGCCTGCCTACTAACCAGACTAGGTAGTTATACAAACAAATCCTTGCTTTATCCCTTTGACCTGGTCATGGGAGATCATGTTACCAATTTCAAACCAATCCCATTGTCCGAGACTATCTTTGGGATAAAATAAGCATACAGATGGCACTTAGAATTTTCCTAAAGCATACACTGGAATTTTGGCAGCCCGAGACAGCCTGCTTGTTAGAAGAAAATAAAAAACAAGAGGAGTAAGGCTCATTCACGTTTATCAGGCATTAAAATGTTGACAGTTTCTCCAACATGACTTTTGACCTTGAGGTTCAATGGAGCCAAGAAAGAAAAAATTAAACTCAATATATGGGCTAGATACCATGTTTTACTTTTTATATTTTGATCCTACACTCTCCACTGAAATGTGTTGGATTTGTTGGTTACAAATAAAAAAGAACATATGATTGAAGTCAATTCCTGGTACTGAAGGGGGTTTCCTCCCAGGAGACAGGAAGGCAGGGTTTTTTTTTAACCCTGGCTTCTCGACTGAAGAAGAGTTCACCTTTCCTATTACTGTTTCATTGATTTATTCTTGGCATATATAATTGGTGTTGTACAGAAAGTTTCTGATTCAATCTCAGTTGGAATGTTATTCAAACTGCAGTTGAAGAGTGAAGAAACTGGACAACTTTCTTCTACAATTGAAGTTCCCATTACCTTTCTTTTTATAATAAGCTTTAGCCTATGTTGACTTTGAAGGGAAATGAAATGTGCAAGCAATTCAGGTGACATGTGTTTATCTAAGGAAATCTGCCAAGATTTAGAAGCCATAACAGGGATTGGCAGTGAAATGTTGCAGAGCTCCTGCATGCCTAGAACAAGGACTTTGAATAATAATGCTCACTGTAAAGGGCTGAGAGTAAGGGAAATGATTAAAAGGTACTTTTTTGTTTTCCATCTTCATAATAATAGAACATACCTAATGGGAGTGCTTGCTCCTACTTCAGGTTTAATAAAGTGAGATTCAACCTCTGTATCCATCACCCCCTTTGTAGTGGCAATATGGAAAACCATTGTATTTTGAAGAGTTTAAGTGACATATTTTGATTTCTCCTTCATATTAAGAAACTTTTAGAAGTTTAGGGTTCATTCTGAGCTATGCTTAACCTGCATGTTTTTCACTCTTGTTTGAAAAGCAGGGGGGAGAAGAGAAAACCCCAAGATTGTTTACATCAGCACTATCTTATCTGTATAGCTTCCCAGGCTCTTGGATTATGTCATAAACAGGTGAGACCCCGGGACTGTCTAGTCAAGGTCAGATCCTGCAGTCTTGGTACCATGGTAACAGGCTCTCGAGGTTTTAGGGCCAGACTTTGATAAAAACCTTAGGATTGCTTGAGTGGGGAGCTTGGCCACAGACCCTGGTACCAGGTGCTGTGTGCAAATTGGCTTGGGGAGCTTCTGCACAGATTAAGGGCTGAGGACTCTGGAAATGGAGCCACCCTAAGGTATCTCCACTGCCATTATAGAGGGACTCCTGACAGCTGATGAGAGATTGGGTATCATCTTGCTTGGTATGTTATGATTTTTCTTTGTTATGCTTTTTATGTTTCTGTTTAATCTGTTTAAACTGTGTTTCTGTTTAAACCTGTTTGCTTAAGTTAATAATAAAGGTTAAAATCTCTTTACTCACTGGTGTGCTTATTGTCTCTGGATCTAAAAGAACCAATTGTCTGGGCACCTGATCACTGCCTGGACACTTGGCAGAACACCCTTCCACAAGCAGGTAAACAAATCAGAACATCCAGATCCGAAATCCAAGCAAACAAAGGTTATAAGTTAACTGTAATTCATAATCTTTTGGGGGAATTACAATGAGTGGGTGATAAGACTGCCAATCAAAGGATGGCAACACTGGACAACACTTAACAGGTTATGCTCCAACAGGAGAGAACTGGAGGGAGGGGATGTTGAGAGGTGGAAGGATGGGTCCGAGGGAGGTGCTCAGTCCATGCCTAGGATTACTTCCCCTGGTTGGGTAGACAGGGTTCTGAATAATTTTAAGGCCAAGGTCGATAGTATTGATGAGATACTATTTTATAGAAATCAGTGAACCTTTTTAAAAAATGCATTTTGTAAGTTATATCATAAAAGTCAATTTGTTCCTTTATACTATATTTTCCCCATGTTTCCCACCTTCTGCCCATTTATGTTGCCTTAAAGAATTTATAAACCCTGAAAAGAATTTAGGGGTGGCAGCAGAAAAAAAGATAAAGGAAAAGACATCCCCACCCAAAAGAAGAAGGGTATGAACTTGACCTCAGAGATGACATGAAATGTTCCCTTTCTTTGGTTGCTTACTGGCTGGTACAGTGGCAGGAATGAACAATCTGTGTTCATTCGTAACTGAGTTTATTAAGCTGGGATTCTTGGTTTGCTATATGCAAATGTGGCTACTATTGATGTACAATCAGCATTTTTTGAAGAATAGGAAGAGAATCAGGAAATTTTCCCCGTAATAGAGGAGGATTCTTTAAATCTTACGGTATGTATCCTTCTTTACGGTATGTACGCAGAACACATCATGCGACGTGCTGGGCTTGAGGAATCCAAGGCTGGAGTTAAAATCACTGGAAGAAACATTAACAATCTCAGATATGCAGATGATACCACTTTGATGGCTGAAAGCGAGGAGGAATTGAGGAGCCTTATGACGAAGGTGAAAGAAGAAAGTGCAAAAGCTGGGTTGCAGTTAAACCTCAAAAAAACCAAGATTATGGCAACCAGCTTGATTGATAACTGGCAAATAGAGGGAGAAAACTTGGAGGCAGTGACGCTGACTGCAGCTAGGAAATCAGAAGACGTCTACTTCTTGGGAGAAATCTTGATAAAATAGTTAAGAGCAGAGACATCACACTGACAACAAAGGTCCGCATAGTTAAAGCAATGGTATTCCCCGTAGTAACCTATGGCTGCGAGAGCTGGACCATAAAGAAGGCTGAGCAAAGGAAGATAGATCCTTTTGAACTGTGGTGTTGGAGGAAAGTTCTGAGAGTGCCTTGGACTGCAAGAAGATCAAACCAGTCCATACTCCAGGAAATCAAGCCAGACTGCTCACTTGAGGGAATGATATTAAAGGCAAAACTGAAGTACTTTGGCCACATAATGAGAAGACAGGATACCCTGGAGAAGAAGCTGATGCTGGGGAAAGTGGAAGGCAAAAGGAAGAGGGGCCGACCAAGGGCAAGATGGATGGATGGTATTCTGGAGCTGACGGACTCAACCATTGGGGAGCTGGGGATGGTGACGGCCGACAGAGGGCTCTGGCGTGGGCTGGTCCATGAAGTCACGAAGAGTCGGAAGTGACTGAACGAATAAGCAACAAAAATGTATCCTTCCAACACTGGGGGGTTTTAACAGACAATTTCTCCCCTTCTCCTCTGTTTGTTTGTTTTCTATCTTCCACAAATCACTTTCAAAATGTAATAAATAAATGAAGCCAATACAAGTATGCTCTCTTATCATGATATGACTGATATGTGTATCTGGGTGATTCTGTGGCACCCAGACCAGACAAGCCAAAAAAAACTAATATTTTTGTTCCAGCATTTTTGATATATGAATTTTGGCCTAAAATTCCTCAGTAGGTCCCCTTGCTAAAAAAAAAAAGACCAAATATGTAAATATGAATTATCTCCAACTGCCTCTGACTTTCTTGGGCAATTTAAGGTAACAAGTGTGGTGAAATATTCAGTCTTAGTCACTAGGATATATTTATACCTGCATGAAGTCCTAGGAGGTGGCCTAGACTCATGCTGAGCAATGTTTTTAGAAGGAAAAAAAATCCACCTTTTCCCATCACCCATAATGTCGAATTGAGTATTTTAAAATTCTAAAAATGTGTAGTGTAATGTAATGTCTTAAATGAGAGCCAGTTTGGTGGTGTGGCTAAGGCATCAGGCTAGAAACCAGGAGACCGGGAGTTCTAGTCCTACCTTAGGCACAAAGCCATCTGGGTGACCTTGAGCCAGTCACCCTCTCTCAGCCCTAGGAAGGAGGCAATGGCAAACCACTTCCGAAATCTTGCCAAGAAAACTGCAGGGACTTTCTAGGCAGTGCCAGGAGTCAGAACTGACTTGAAGGCACATGCACACACAGAGTCTTAAATAGTAATTAATAAATTAATTAATGCTATTTTGGGATTTGTTGCTTTAATGTGTAATGGGTAATTTAGAGATCTAATAAATAGTAACAGATGCCACCTCAAAAAGCTGTAGTATACCTCCTGATTAATGTAATTTGAAACTGCAAAAATGTATAGATAGGAGGTAGTTCAGTGTTACACCTAACTCTGGAGTGTTTAGCAACCTTGAAGGCTATAACGTTTTAGTTGTATCAGAATGAGTTGCCAAAATCAAATCTCCGAAAACAGTTGCATCCAGAAACACGTGCAAAGAACAGATTGGTCTTCCTAGCCTGCATAAGTTACATATATCTACATATAAAATACGTATGTCTGCCAGAATTCAGGCAGATCATAAATCAATATATGAGCTATATTAAGATAAAACCAGCAGTTGCTAAATTTCTCCGTTATATATATATATATATATATATATATATATATATATTATTTTATATATTCAAGAATAGGCCCAAATTGAGTTTCCACTTTTTAGTAAAGGTAAAGGTCCCCCCTGCACATTTGTGCAGTCGTGTCCGACTCTAGGGGCCAGTGCTCATCTCCGTTTGTTAGCCAAAGAGTCAGCGTTGTACGAAGACGCTTCCGTGGTCATGTGGCCGGCATGACGCACGCGGAACGCTGTTACCATCCCACCGAAGTACCTATTAATCTACTTGCATTTGCATGCTTTCAAACTGCTAGGTTGGCAAGAGCTGGAGCTAGTGCGGGAGCTCACTCCGTCACGCCGGACTAGGGATTCGAACCTCCGAACTTGCGATCTTCCGATTGACAAGCCTAGGGAAACTTAAAATGGAACAGAAGTGTTCATTTAATAACAAAATTTACAGAGATTGCTGTTGTAAAAATTATTTGCCAGACAATTTCCATTTTTTTTTGTCCTAACAAGTTAACTGTAGAGAAATAGCTGTGTGCTAGTATAAAATTGTTCTGAAATGTTTCCAAGGATAGGAGTGTTCTATCTGGAAGACCATGTAGGTATGTCTCATTAGAGCAGTCAAGTCATTGTGGAGGTGTACTTCATAATGTTTATGACATCTTTGTTTATCTGTCAGAAGGGTGTACAGTATTCTTTTCTCTTATACAATATTCTAATTGGTATTTATTTGAGCAGAATTACTTTTGAATTATTTATCCTTAACTTAATATTGAAGATATTCTAGAACCTGGTCTCTTCTTCCTGACAAAGTGCACAAGTATATTTCTTGGTACTTTTATTAATTTGCATATCTTGTATTAATTCTGTACACCTTGTCCACTTCTGCATCCATCTCTTCTTCATCCCATTCCAAAAACTTTGTAGAAATTCAACAACTCTGTCTTTGATGTCTTCACCAGGTTCTTCTGGAACTGCTCTCAATCTTAAACAAAATTCTTCCCCTCTTAGTTCCAGTTGTGCCACATTGTCTAAATCTTTTGCCATCTTTCGATTTATTATTTCTGTCTTATTTTCCAAAATTTCTATTTTTCTTTAATTTGTTTAACCTCTCCATTTACAGATTCTTCAATTTTTTATTCATCTTTTCTTCCATATGTGCAAATCTTTCCTCCATCCTCCCTTCCAGTATAGCCAAATCTCTTTTAACTGATGCAGTCACTGATGCAGCTACTGATGCTGTGACATTATTCCCCAGTTCTTCAAACATCCTTTGTAAAATTTCTAGCGTAATCCCTTTTTCTGTTATTTGTTGTCCCTCTGTAAATGACCCTCTCCTCCCTTCTGTAATTTTTGCTGCTTTTCTAGTAGTAGCCATTTTTCTTTTCTAAATTGTAATCCAGAGAGAAGTAAAAAGTAAAACAGCGGCTGTTTCCCCTTTCTTTTTCTCTATATCCTTAACTCTTTCTCAATTTCTTTTAAAGGATAGGATTGTTCTATCTGGGAGAGCATGTAGGTCTGTCTCCATAGATCTATAGTTACGTGATCTTTCACAACTTCCGATTTCCCTTATTACTATACTTATGACTTTATTTAACAAAGTCAGTAAATCATCTTCCTAAATTTTAAACAATTTCCCACAGAGAGATGCTTGCTTTATTTATTTATTTATTTATTTATTTATTTATTTATTATTTAATAAACAATAAATCCCTCTCTCCTGGACTTTAGAAAAAACCTAAAGACCTGGTTATGCCATCATGCTTGGGGAGGGGAGGGGAATAGCCAGTCTTGGGGCTGGCTGGCCCCTTAGATCTGCCTTGACCAGCCTTACCGGCCCATGGGATAAGTAAGATCTACCATTGCTTGGATCGGACTGTAATTAGGTATTTTTACTGATTATTGTTGTTATTTATGGTTTTTTATTGATTTTAAACTTTTTATTGTGAACCGCCCAGAGTCCCTCCTTGTGAGGGAGATGGGCGGGATGTAAATGTGATAAATAAATAAATAAAAATAAATAAATTTAATTAATTCCAAAGTACTTTAAATAAAGTAATATTCCAAATTTAGCTGTCCCCCTAGTCTGTTTTTATCTTCCATATTTCAAGATCTTGGAAAGGTTTTTTTTTTTTTTTTTGCTTTTCACTCTCTTTAAATCTTTTTATTTCTTTGCTTTCCCACGGGTTGAAGGTGCACTCACTGGGTGGTTTAAGGCTCTCTGCTGCTTGGAAGATCTCTATAAACCAGAGCTTTCCAAACTTTTCATGTTGGTGACACACTTTTTAGACATGCATCATTTCACGACACACTCTTACAGCAGGGCACAAGGCAGGCACTAGGACCTGTGCGGAATCACAGCAGGTTTGGATGCAGCAAGGCACAAGGCAGGCACTAGGACCTGCGTGGAATCCTGGCAGGGCTCGGAGGCAGCAGCAGCCGCCGCGACACACCCAGACACTTCAGCCGACACACTAACGTGTCCCGACACACAGTTTGGAAAGCTCTGCTATAAACCTTTAAAATTTCTCCATTTCAATGTGCTGTAGAAAGTGGAGTGGGCAAACCCAGTGTTCTTTAGGCAGGCTCTGCATGAGGCTGTGAGCATGATGTTTTCTTCTACGACTCCCGGTGCTCTACTTGCAAGTTGCCCACAGGATCCTGCAGGTTTATTCGCAAGGAGCTGCCTTCCTGAGAGTGGATGATCTCTCATCTCCTCCTTGTCCGAAGAAGCTCCAATAGCTCGGGCTTGCTGCGCAGCTGCCAATCTTGCCTCAGCATCATCCCCGATGCTTGGAGACACGTTAGTCTGCCATATTCTCCACCTGGAAGAATGCAGTTTCATTTGAGCACAGCATAGATTGCATTTTTATTACTACAGTATAGCACCACTTTTCCTTCCATAAGACACCGAACTAACATTTAAGCTCATTTAACTAACATTTAACTTGAAAGAAGTTTGAAATAATAAAGGTGGAAAGTGTACATGATGTTTTGGGAACATAAGAAGGAAATTAGTGTTACATTTAAAAGTAAATATATGAGCAGCAAGGGTGATGAATCTTGAGCAGTTCTGCAACAACTTATGTTTCTTCATACATACATCTCTACATGCAGTAAAAACCTGTTTTCAATTTGTTTTTATTGGCAGAGACACAAGTATGGAATGAAATAGTTCCAGGAACACAGCTGAAAATAAATCTGCACAAATCTCCCTGTTCCTGAGCCTAGCAATTATTGTGGTATGATGTGCTAGGAACTGTAGATATAATAAGCCAAGGCTGGTAGGGTTATACATAGCCCCAGCTCACAGTTTTGTCAGTTGAATCAAACTGGTTTGGAAGCCAGGTGGGTATAGATGTTCACAAGACAGGTGATTTATTAAATATAACAGTTTGCTTGTCAGAATGGCTGTTCAATTGAAATAATGTCTGGGTTTACTAGTCAAAAGGTAAAGAAGCCCTCAGTCGAGTTCAACTTCTGCTGTCTATGTAGACATATCCATGTTGGCTTTTTGGCAATAATGTGAAAATGGTTTGCCATTCCACTCTTCCAGGATGTTTTTCAGCCACTCAGTTTAGCTTGCAGCTCTAGTATTCCAGGGATCTCTCCCATTCAAACTAGGCACTTGCCTGCTTAGCTTCAGAGCCCAGACAAGGGGTGCTGCCACGTGCTGCCACAGGTTTTTGGTAGGCATATCTAGTTTTTCAAATGGCCAGTCAGCAAGTGGTTAGTAAGCAAGAAGTGAGACTGAGGCATCAGTATAAGTAGTCAAGTTTTCTGACGAGAGAACCAAAATCAAATCTCAAGTATGATTTGATGTAGCCCTGATGGGCTTTGGGATACATGGCTAAGCCTGCCCTCATGCTTTCAGATACTGTTGTCTTTACTCTGCTGGAGAGAGAGAGAGAGAGCAGGAATGCTGAATGGAAGAGGCAGGGAAGCTCTCTGCTTCAGATATGCTATAATTTCTCACTTGCCTATGCTCAATTTAGTTACACGTGCACAGGAACAAACAGCTCAAAATATCAAATTGCTCTTGACATGCAGTAAGTATGTCTTCAAACATAAAAATCAATGCATGAATGATGCTTGGGTATTGTTACACTGTCAGCAGCTGCACCTCTTTCCAGTTTTTCTGTCAGGCCAGCAAATACTGCTTTTTCTACTACTGGATACTTTGCTATGTCAGTTGTTGCTACAATTATGTCATTGTATTGCATGACCATGGGCCTTGGGGGAGCCCTTAAGATTTATGGTCTACAATTAAGAAACTTGTTTAGGGACAATGCCTATTTCTGTGGTTCTTAAGAATGTCCATGTGAACTCTATAAGAAACTGACCATACAATGAAATCTTAATTTACTGGACCTTGATTCAATAGATTCCTCAAACAGTGGGTCAAATTCTACTGCAGTTTATACCATTTGTATAATGTCTTGATGCAAGAATGTCACTTGTCATTAGGCAAATGAAATAAATCCTCACAATGATGTGCTATCCAATTTATAGGACATTTGTGAATCATGGACATTTCCTCCCCCAATTAGTCTGTTAAAACAAGATTTCTCTGTATTTGTAAATAAATCTCTAAAGGCACATGGCTAATATTGAAGAAAAATTAAACTACATATAGTGAATTCCTAAACAAGGAATTTAGACTTTAAAAGTTACTTAAAATGCAGTGATCCTTCCTGGGAGTACCAGTGAAAAATTATGCTAGGAGAAAGCAGAGTTAATATCAAACAGAGTTAATATATCAAGATTGCTATTAGCATAGAGGTTTATAACCAATTGTGCACACACAGAGTAAGCTAATAGTCTCTTGATTTAGAGTGGTTAACATTGGCCTGATGTCCTGATCCTACATAAACCCATAGAATGGATGTTTTGCTAATTCATGCCTGGCCTATATTGAAATCAGTGGGAACAGGAATGCTAAGCAGCTGTGTGATTTCTTTGTATGTTTGGAATCTGATTAGACAACTCAGAGTGGGATGGAAAACAAAGTTACTTTGAGGAAGTTAATTTATACAGCAGAGACTCATAATCAAGAGCTAAGATCTTGGCAGAATATCACTATTATAACATTATTGAAGTCTTTTCATGCCTCATGTTTTGTCATTTCTAGCCACACAATGTAGGAAACAATATAAACAAGTTCAGCATGAGAAGCAATCTCTGTAATGTCTTTATTGGCAAGAGAAGGCATTGTCTATGTTAAGGCTATGTATATATCTTGATTTTGCGACAATGCATGAAGAAACACAGAATTCTATACATTACTGGATGCAGAATTCCAATTCATAGGACTTCAGTGTTTATTTAGAAAATGTATTCTGAACACAGAGGGGCTATTTTATATGTTCTGCTATAATGTCCAGAAAAAGAAGCTTGTGAACCCTCTAAAGATTTGAAACTAACATTGAAATGGGTAGTGAGGACATTTTTGGTGAAGTGGGCCATTTTAAGGTAAAAGTGAAGACTCCTTTGAGTCAAGTTGAATTCCTGGTGGCTTCATGGATATCTTCATATAGTTTTCTTGGCGGCAATAAAGCAATGGTTTGCCATTTCCTTCTTCTGAGATGTTTCTTCAGCTTCCCAGTCTAGTATCCTATAGTACTAGGATTTCCTGTTAATCCTCTGTAGTAACAGACTCTGCTTAACTGTTCAAGATTAGCTAAGGGCAGCTAGATCTGTTGCTGTGTAAATTGCTATTTAAACAATGAGAGTGTTGGACGCTGACTGGAGACAGCTAGGTTCGTGCCCTTTCTAAGCCATGAAACTTGTAATGTAGTCACTACGATCATTCAGCCTTACCTACCTTCCAAGGTTATTGTGAGGATAAAATGAGAGGATAAGGACCAAGTAGGATTCCTTGAATTTCTTTTAAAAAAAAAAAGGCAGGATGTAAATGTAATGCATAAAATACTTTTTTCTTGTCTTGACTGCATGGACATTATATAAACTGCCATTTGTATTTGTAAAAGGTGTAGAATAAATAAATAAATAAATAAATAATGACACAACACACCAGACAGAAGACTTCATGAACTCTAGAGTATTTGCAGATAGTGCTGTTTCTTGCTATTCAGAACTCTCTGTGTTTTCTACTTTTTAAACCAGGTTTCCAAATCTTACACATATATACAGAATTATATTCATTTGAGAATACAGTATGTTTGTAATATATGTGAAATTTCAGAAATTTTGAGAAGGCTGAAACTTCAGTTTCTGTAAAGTTCTGTATACTGTATATTTCTTACCCTCACCACCTTTGGTAAAATATTGATTCTCAGCTGGTGGGACTAAAAGACATAATATAAATATAAAACACATAATATCTTCATCCTTGGGTTTCTTTAATGTTAAAAGTTTTAATTGACAGAAGGAAAGTAGAGGAAGAAGATATAGAAGGAGGAACCTAGAAAAACATACATGGAGGAGAGAGAAAATTGCAACATCTTTTACTGTATACCCCATCCAGAGTGAGCTTAAAGGGTGAGCTTTGGAGTTGAAAAGGATTGGCTATTGAATTACAGCCACTTGCATCCAGATGATGAAACTTCAGGAATGCCTGACATGCTCAAACTAGTGCTTCATCCTAGGCCCTTTTTAAGATCATAAGAATATCCTTCTGGATGAGGCCATGGCCCATCATAACTCAGTATTTTACTTCTGATAGTGGCCAACCCAGTGCCTTTGGGGTACTCTTAAGCAAGGCAACAGAAGCATACCATTTGATGGTCCCCTACAACCGGTCTTTGGAGGCATGCTTCTTCAATCCTGAAGTCTAATCTTGATTGAGTTTTCAAGTCTAATAGCCCACAACCTGTGTTCCCTAAATTTATCCCCTTTTAAAGCCATCAAGGTTAATAGCTGTTACTATTCCAGTGCTAATGATTCCACAGGTTAATGATGCATAATATAATAAATATTTTCTTTTGTCTGTTTTCAATCTTGTGTCAGTCAGCTTCATTGGCAGTGGTATTTTGATGGAGGAAGAAAAGCTTCTCCCTGTCTATTATTGTTTATAGACAATAGTTTATTTTATTTTATTTTATTTTATTTTATTTATTTATTTATTTATTTATTTATTTATAAAATTTGTATCACCGCCCATCTCCCTCCACTCCACTCCTTATTCACACTGTCTCCTTCTCCTTCACTGTATATTGGGGAGAACATGGTTGAACAGGTTGCATTATGTGACTGGCACCAATTACATCAAGGCAGAATTCCTTTAGGGTCTAGTTACACAGCTTTCCCATCAGTATTGGTTGGGTTATATGGATATGAGTCCATCAATTTGAGAGCCAGTTTGGTGTAGTGGTGAAGGTGCTGGCCTAAAAACCAGGAGACACTGAATTCTAGGCCTCTCTTAGGTATGAAAGCTGGCTGGGTGACTTTGGGCCAGTCACACACAGCCCAACCCACTTCACAGGGTTGTTGTGGGAAAAAAAAGGAGACAGGAGTATTATGAATGTTTGCTGCCTTCAGTTATTATTTATTTATTTATTTATCAAATCTTGTCACCGCCCATCTCCCTCAAAAGAGGGACTCTGGGTGGTTTACAATAAAGCTAAAAAGGATTAAAATACACAAAAACAAAATATCTTACATAAAAAATATAAATATAAAAAATATAAATATAAAATAGCATCCAAGATGGCAATATTAAAAGTTCTGATTTAGATTCATTAATACAGGGGAACCACTTTAAGGCACTAGCCACCCCCAGGATTGACTACCCCCCCTTCCCACCCCAAGCGAGATGGCAGAGCCAGGTCTTTAACCCTCTCCGGAAGGCCAGGAGAGAGGGGGCTTGCCTCTCCTCTGGGGGAAGAGTGTTCTACAGGGCAGGGGCCACGGCAGAGAATGATGGGATATACGCTGGCTTAAAGGGGAAAAACCGAGGCTTGAGAATAAACAGACAAGAATGCAGCTTGTTAGGGCTAACAGTGTTTACTGATAGCATAAGGCAATAATGCAGATACAGTACATTATCGCAAAAATGAAAAAGATGAATATACAGGATACATCATTGTAAAAGGAAAAACAAAACAAACTTATAAGCAGAGTTCCGTGTATTGATCCCAGGGCCAGAGTTCCTGCCATGGCCTATACCCAAAGCCAGGCATAGCTCACTCTGCCCGGTCCACGGGAAGTGAACACGTGAAGAACTACATGGCTAAAAGACACTAGAAATCAAGAAGCATAGAACACCATTTTGCATGGTTGTATATTCAGTTCTTCTAGCTTTCTGATTGGCTGGATGTTAGCTGTGACACACACACTAGGCCCAAAGCATTAGGCCTAAAGCACATAGCATGAGTTCCCCCCCTCCTTGCTCAGGGGGGCCTGGGCAAGGCTTCCCACAGAAGGAAATCAGGAGGATTTGCTCTCATGGGAAGATTTCCATTGCTAGCCATAACATGGTACCTTCTCGCTCCCTATCTCATGAGGATGTAAACAAAGCCAAGGCTTCTCTGTTATCCAGCCACCTGGCATTCACGTCATCATGAGAACGCTGTGCTTTGTACAGGAATAATTCACCAAGGCAACACAAGAACTCTAACATCCCTCCCGAATTTCCTGTACAATGGGAGTAACACATTTTTACAGAAACAAGAAAAACATGGTTAGTACATGTATTCATTTTCAAGCTTCATTTTTTTCAGTTTTTACAACCAATAGTCATCAACACTAGAAAATGGTTTAAAAACACTTGTTACACATATGTATAATGCACAATATACACTTCATGCAATGTTTTATTCAGATACATACAAATACATAATAATACAAATTATGCAGTAATAGAACACAGTCAAATAGAAACAGAAAAACATTGCCCTCATTGCCCCCTCCTTTGCAAAAACTGCAGTCAGCATAGATAAACCGACCTTGCTAGCTGCTTTCTGTTTGAAGCAAAGGCTCATTTTGATTTTAAGAAAATCGCAGGGCTGTTTCAACCCTTTGCAAGCTCACATCGAGGACTAAACCATTTTGCAAGCTTGGTACCCTACCTGGGCAAAACTAATTCAGGGCATGTCCACTGCGTTACTGCAGAGTGATATGCTGTACAACAAATTAAGGATAAGCTTTCCTTTACACAAATGACACTCTGTAACACTCTGTCATTTGACACTCTCAAGAACCATAGGATTCTCTGTTCTGGGCTTTTGTAACTTCAACACCAAGATAAATGTTTGAATTTGTGCCTGAACTTCCTCAGCTGGCAATTCTATTTCAGCTGACTGACAAATTCTTATACAAGGTGGTAAGATTCAGTTTCTAAGCAGAAAACCAACTCACATAAGTTCGAAGTCCTACACAAACTTCTACACTTTCTTATGTACACATAGAAAACAGCACGTGACTGTTCTATACATCCCAGTTAGCATCTGCACCATGCTATCAATGACTGGCCTGCTTTAAAATCCATAAAGCACCCTGTTAAGTCAATGAATTGTTTGGGAACTTGTCACACATGTAGAGCCAAAACGCTTGCCTTACACAAACTGTTTCAGGGAGATCTATATTCAAATATGCTGTGCCAACATCACAATATGTAAATGGACACCTGTTTCCACGCTACGCAACCAGAAAACGCACCACACGTCAATATTCTGGCCTAGCTGTGGGTGCATACACTAGATTCACAGTTCACAAACTTCTTTTTTTGTGAACAAATCCCTGGGCAACACTGGCTTTACACTGCAGAGTATTATCAGAAAGAAATGTCTTTCTGAACACTCATCTGGAACCTACAGCTTACTAAAACAAAGGACAGGTTGGTTACTTTTAACACTTCACCAAAACTCAAACTGATTATCCACAGCTGTGTTCCAATGTTCTTCTTGCCTCTCAAAAGGCAGGATCAACACATCTAGCAAAGACTGGGTTTTTTCAGGCAATTTGTCACCTGCTAAATCTCAAATCTGTCAGGCTTCACACCCTGGAATAAGAGGACCCATGAGGAATGACCACTGTACTTCCTCCATCACTGTCTCTTTTCCCTAATACCTGACTCCCCCTCCAGGCCCTACACTTGCTCAGGTGAAATTTCCACTTCCTTCACCTGAGGGGCCCTTTTCACACTCGGAGACTGGGGAACAGAAGAAACCTGAACTGGTTTTTGCCCATCTACAGAACTATGGACAGTGGGTTTACACTAGCAATGCAGCAACACTTCTGCAACCTTAGCATACAACCTTTCCCAACCAGTAGGCTGCTTAAACATAAAGCACTTCTGGAGATTTGGATTTGACCATGGCTTAATGAAACAACGATAAGCCTTGGATTTTAATCAACAACCAACAACCAACAACCTGAAGCACTCTGCTTCCTTGGTTCTTCCTTCTCTGTGACCTGGGGTTGTGAACACACGCAAATGTTTCACAGATATGCAGGTACTTCAGTGAAGGGCGCTTGCCATACCAAAGAAAAATAATGAACTTCTTTTTACAGTTGAATTCTACTACCTGTTAGTTAGAAACACACTGCAATCAAGGCAGCCTCTCCCCAGACATGGGATGGCACCTGAGCAACTAACATCAGGCTTATTTTTTAATGGTATTCACAACACCAATACTCAGCAAGAATTCCAACATTGGCAAGTCTTTGGGAGAATACTTTCCTGCAAAGCCAATTCTAGAACACATGGCTCAGGAACTCTCCACTACAATCAGACTGGAACTGACCTATTAGATAACCATATTTTCATCCTACTATTGCTACATACTCTTCAAAGCAAGCACAGACCTTCGCTTTAGACTTCAACAAGTAGCAACAACACAAGCAGGTATGATCATCAACCAGAAGGAACATGAAACTCTCACCCCACCATTACTTGGGACATGGGGGCTAACTAGATCTCTATGAACCAACTGAAATGGTCTAGTTAACACTCTGTCACTTTGCCTAGCAACAGATACAGTTCTGATATTTTAGATTGTTTACACACAGTTTACACACAACACAATCAAGAAACTTTTGCACATTTCCTGGGTTTTAACTCAGAATGCATTTGGCTATCTGAGACACACTCTCCCATCCCGGGATACCCCAGTACTTTGTGAAAAATTTATGGATGCATTTATGATGTGGGGAAACATTAAACACACAATGTCCTGTCCACACAATCTCCACAGCATCTCACACACTTGATGTTACAGGTTTGTCTCTAACACACTCAACCTCAACACAAGCAGTTTCATATCGCAATGAAACATCCAGCAGCTGCACTCAGACTTGACCAGGGCTGGAACACTGAGGAGAGAAAAACAAGTGTACACATACACATTCTTATCACAGAAATATCAGCTAAAATGACTTGCTGAACTCAAGGCTGAAAGCCGAATTCAACAACAGAGTCTCTGGAAATGCTTACAAACAGCAGTCCGGCAGAGTAGAAGACTCGGATTCGTTGTGTAGCTGACATCTGGCTTCTGGCTTCTGGCTTCCCCTCCATTCATAAATCAGGCTTCTTGCATTGACAGCATCCGCTGGACATTGGGGCAGGGAACAGCCTTGTAGAATCACAGCAAACTACAGCAAATGTAAATTCCATACCAGGTTTTACTTCAGCTGGAACACTCTGTTAGGCAACAGCAACAGACGGCTCCTGGAAGTGGCTTGTAAAATAATCCACAACAAGGTCACAGGGAGATAGTGTCGTTGCTTTCTCGACCAGTAGCTCCAGGCTTGACAAAAATCACGCATGCTTTTTCACAGTGCCAGAAAAACATGCCTTCTTGTTCAAATGCAGCAAACAAAGTCTTGAACTCACCAAGGTGGGTCATCACAGTCTCACCGGTTGCAGCTTCAAACCATAAAGCTGTCTTAATAGACCACCAAGGGCAACAGAGTTCCACTGTGCATTAATGGCTCCAACAGCTTCTCAGCTCTCATTTTGCAGTTCTGGAGTAGCTGATATAATTCCATTCAGAGGATTTGAGTCCCAAAAGCAAAAATGCACAGTTCAAACATGCTTGCACTTCTTCAGAGAGATTCTCTGGAGGTGGATTTGCCACATACTGCCACAAATCATCTTCTTGCAAAAAGAATGATTCCATCTCTACACACTAAAGGCTCAAATGGCAGACTGACCAGATACTGTTCAGCCATTGCTGACCACTCAAAGACAACATGTTTACTCTGAAACCAGCCTCTAAAAACAAACTCCCTTCCACAGCCAGGTCCAACGCAGCAAAGAAAATGCAAATTTCTCTCTGGGCCCATAACCTGATGGGATATACGCTGGCTTAAAGGGGAAAAACCGAGGCTTGAGAATAAACAGACAAGAATGCAGCTTGTTAGGGCTAACAGTGTTTACTGATAGCATAAGGCAATAATGCAGATACAGTACATTATCGCAAAAATGAAAAAGATGAATATACAGGATACATCATTGTAAAAGGAAAAACAAAACAAACTTATAAGCAGAGTTCCGTGTATTGATCCCAGGGCCAGAGTTCCTGCCATGGCCTATACCCAAAGCCAGGCATAGCTCACTCTGCCCGGTCCACGGGAAGTGAACACGTGAAGAACTACATGGCTAAAAGACACTAGAAATCAAGAAGCATAGAACACCATTTTGCATGGTTGTATATTCAGTTCTTCTAGCTTTCTGATTGGCTGGATGTTAGCTGTGACACACACACTAGACCAAAAGCATTAGGCCTAAAGCACATAGCATGAGTCCCCCCCCCCCCCTTGCTCAGGGGGGCCTGGGCAAGGCTTTCCACAGAAGGAAATCAGGAGGATTTGCTCTCATGGGAAGATTTCCATTGCTAGCCATAACATGGTACCTTCTCGCTCCCTATCTCATGAGGATGTAAACAAAGCCAAGGCTTCTCTGTTATCCAGCCACCTGGCATTCACGTCATCATGAGAACGCTGTGCTTTGTACAGGAATAATTCGCCAAGGCAACACAAGAACTCTAACAGAGAAGGCCTGCTTCTTGGACCCCGCCAATCGACAATCTCTCATGGACAGAGTTATGTGCAAAAAAAGGCAGGATAAAAATCTAATATTGAAGGGCACTAGATTAGGAAAGGCTAGAGTCTTAGTCAGTCCAGGACAAAATGGATCACCAACTAAGGTTAGTAAAGAGTGAGAAGAATGCGTTTTTGAGAAACAAGGTGATACTGAAAATAGGGAAAATGTAACTCTTGAATCACAGTAATTTACGTTAACTGAAAGGGAGGATTCTTAATAATCTAGTGGTAGAAAATGTACCCAAAGAAGTTATAAATACAACTGGGAGGGTATAATTGATTGTTATATTGAGTGAAAACTCTTCCACAATCATGGAAGCACTTGAAAATGCATGTGTAATTTTTGATCTCTTTTTCTTACTTGTGCTTCCAGTCCTTGAGTGCACTATTGCTCTAGAATATCTAGTGGCTATGCTTTTGAGAATGTCATTGTGTTGTGTCAAGTGAAGTATATAAAATGAAGCATTTTTTACAGATTTTTCACAGAGGCGTAAAATCAAAATGATAGAATACCTTAATTATCCCATATCTGTTGGGGGACAGGCTGAGCCAAGCATGGTCCTAGCAGAAAATTATTGTCTTGCTGACAACTTTTTTCTTCAGAGGGTGAAGGAAAGCACATGAAGATCAGCTATCCTTGATAGTCATTAATTGGGAAGACTTTGCTGAGGAAGTAGAAGTAGAGGGAACATTGGGGAAAGTGACCACGTATCTTGGATTTTTAAAGTGGTTTTCAAGAAACTCAGAGCAGTGATAAGGTAGATCCTATGGCAGAAGAAGTTAATGGGAAAAGGAGCTCAAACCATGTGAGAGTACCTAAAGAAGAAGGCACTAAAAATGTAAGTACAAACAGTTCCAATAAGGAGGGGAAAAAATGGAGGACAGCAGAAAGATGCTAAAGTGGCTACACAAAAAGATTGGAAAACAAAACAGGTTATCATCATCTTGGTGATCAGTTGTAGCCGAGTAAGATTGTCTTCCAGGGGTAAAATCTTAACAGTGGATCCATAAGTGGCTATAAAGGCCAATTCTGGATCCGCACAACCTCCCACAATGAGGGCATAGGTTTCCAGGTGGAAGATGGTCACGATGAGGGTTTGCTTGACGTGCCTTCCTCTTAGCTTGTTTCTCCCTTTCGCCCTGTACTTGTGCTTCTTCAAAGTCCACAGCACCTTTAATAAAGGCTGACCTCCAATTGAAATGCTCATGAGTTAGGGCTTCCCAGTTCTCAATGCTGATATTATTATTTTTTTAAATTAGCTTTGAGAGTATCTTTGAATCTCTTTTGCTGTCCACCAATATTCCATTTTCCATTCTTAAGTTGGGAGTAAAGTAGCTGCTTTGGAAGACGATGGTCAGGCATTCTAACAACATGGCCGGTCCAGCGAAGTTGATGTTGGATGATCATTGTTTCAATGCTGGTGGTCTTCGCTTCTTCCAATATGCTAACATTAGTCCACCTATCTTCCCAAGTAATTTGCAGAATTCATTACTTTTTCCATGCGGTCTGTGACTCCTTTAATGTAGGGCAGAAATATTTTGCTTGTGGGGGGCTGTTTTTCTTCAGTTGAGTGATTTTTCGGTTTGATAGCTCTCCTGATTTCATTCTTGGAGTAGCCATTCACCTGTAGGGACCAATCCAAATGGTTGAGTTCAGAATTGAGAAATTGAGCTTCACAGTTCTGATTTGCGCAATCCACTAGTGTTTTGATGATGCCTCTTTTTTGTCATGGGTGGTGATTGGAATTTTTGTGTAGATACCGGTCTGTGTGGGTGGGTTTTCTGTAGATTTTGTGTCCTAATTGCAGGTCCGGTTTGCGTATGACCATGACATCTAAAAATGGTAGTTCGCCTTCCATTTCTTTTTCCATGGTGAATTGTATATTCGGGTGGATGCTGCTGAGGTGGTTCAGGAATTTCTCTAATTCTTCTTCCCCATGACTCCAAATTGTGAAGGTGTCATCCACGAACCTGTACCAGGCTGTTGGTGTGAGGGGTGCCAATTCTAAAGCCTGTTTTTTGAAATGTTCCATGTAGAAGTTCGCGATAACCGGGGTGAGGGGGCTTCCCATGGTGACTCCATCTGTTTGTTCGTAGAAATCCTTATCCCATTGAAATAAGCCACACAGCCCATTGAAATAAGCCACACATTGAAATAAGCCACACAGCCCGGAAAACCCACAACCACCACCGGATACCGGCCGTGAAAGCCTTTGACTATACATTCTTTAGTTCAGAGCTTTCCAAACTGTGTGTCGCGACACGAAAGTGTGTCGCCACACACAGCGTGGTGTGTTGCCACACTACCCGGAAGTGGCGGTGCGTGCGTGCACGGCGGCAGCGGCAGCCGCTGCCGCTGCCACCATTCACGCGCGCGCCGCCGCATGCCCCCCTGCGCCGCCGCATGCCCCCCTGTGCTGCCGCCGTGCACGTGCACACCCCCCGTGCCGCCGCACGCCCCCCTGCGCCACCGCACACGCCGCCGCACGCCCCCCCATGCCGCCGCATGCCGCCGCACGCCCCCGTGTCGCCGCCACGCGCGTGCACGCCCCCGCGACGACGCCGTGCTGCCGCCAGCGGCGGCACTTTGGAAAGCCCTGCTCTAGTTCATCTCTAGTTCTTCTTTGGACTTCTGCCTTTGCACTGGCGTAGATTTTTTTCTTAAAGGCACAGTTAATATCTTTTTGCCATATCCGGAAGGCTTTCCTTTTCTTGTCAATAATATGTTCAATCTCACTATAGTTCTCATCAAACCAGTCCTGATGTCTCTTAGTTTGGTATCCGATAGTTTGTTCACAGGCTGAAATAATAGAAGTCTTCAATTTAATCCAGTGTTCCTCAACATTTTCAGGAAGTTCCATAGGCAGATGTTCCTTGAGAGTTGATTGAAAGCAAGCTTGTTTAGTAGAATCTTGAAGGGCCAGTGTATTCATTTTACGCCTTGGTTTTCTTCCTTCGAGTCTACGATGAGGGACAATCTTTATGGCCATCGTGGATTGAATTAATCGATTGTCCAGCAGTCATTGGCACTCGTCATGGCTCTGGTGAGAAGTACATCGCGTCGATCTCTAGCACAGACTATTACATAATCTAAAATATGCCAGTGCTTCGACCGTGGGTGCTTCCATGATGTTTTAAATTTATTTTTCTGGCGAAAGAGTGTGTTAGTAAAAACAGGATATATACAGGATGTGGAAAGAGGGCTAAGTTACACAGGAAGAATACAGTCAGCCCAGCACTGTCAGGAAAGCAAAAGCTTGGAATGAAGCTAGCAGATTAGGAAAAGAATTATTTAGATATATTCAAAAGAAAAAGGGGGAAAAAGAATTACTGTACCAGCTGTTCAGTGAAGAAGGCAAAATGCAAACAGATAACATGGAAAGGAGAGTTACTCAACTATTTTGGTGTATTTTTTTCCTCCAACAAAAGTCCTATATGTTCTCCTGAAAATTTATGAAGAGTAGAATGAAAGGGCAGGACTGAAACTTGAGATTGATAGAAATATTAAGTATTTCTTCACAGTGAAACAGTACAGTTCTCCAAGATCAGATGAATTGCATCCTTGAACACTGAAGGAACTAATGGTCTGCCTGAGCCCTTATGTATTTTATTTATTTTATTTATTTATAAACATATTTATATCCCGCCCATCTCCCCCACAAGGAGGGACCCTTTTTATTATTTTTATTATTATTTAATATTTAGTATTATTTTTGATAAATCCTGGAGAACTGGAGAAGTGCTAGATGACTGGAAGAGAGTAAATGTCCCTTTCTTTAGAAAGGGGGAAAAAAGGCTCCAGCAAACTGCAGACCAGTCAGTGTGACACTGACACTTGGCAAGATTCAAGAGCAGATCATTAAAAAAATCATTTGTAAGCACCTTTAAAACAAGGTAGTAATCACCAGAAGTCAGCATGAATTTGTTGGGAACACATCTTGCCAGACCAATCTTACCTCCTATTTTTGACCCATTAACTTCCTTAATAGATTGTCAAATGCTTTGCTGAAGTCAAAGTATATTATGTCTACACTACAGAAGTCCTACAAAGGACCCTAACCCATGGGAAGCTCGTTAAGTGTGGGTCGGACAGAATAACAAATAACTGAATGGAGAGCTGGCTTTAAAAATGTACTCCAAGACTAATGGATCCTCATCAGATTGGCGAGAGGCATCAAGTGCTTATGCTCAAAGATCAGTCTTTGTGGTGTGCCTCAAAACTTAATCCTGATTTGGGTGAAGAGGTGGAGGGAATGCTTATCACATTTGCAGATGATACAAAATTTTAACATTAACAAGTGCAAAGTTTATTACTTAGGAAACAAAAAATCAGTTACACAGGTATAGGGAATGGGCGGTACTTGGCTGGATAATAGTACATGCAAAAAAGGTCTTGGAACAGTAGTTGATGTGCAAGTTGAGATTGAGCCAGCTGCATAGATAGTAAATACAATTTTAGACTCCATCAACAGATGAATAACAAAAGTTAAGTCACAGGAAGTAGTAATTCCACTCTATTTTGCTTGAAGTACTGTGTCCAGTTCTGAACATTGTTCTTTAAGAAGGATCTTGAAAAATGGAACAGGTTCCAAGAAGGGCAGTGAAGATGATCAGAGTACTATAAACTAACTGCTATGAAGAGAAGGAGTTTTGTATGCTCAGCCTTGAGAAAAAATGGCTGAGGAGGCATATGATAACTTACTTCAAATACCTGAAAAGATTTCTCATTGAATAAGATCAAGACCTGTTGTCTCTTGTTCCAGAGAACAGGACTTGGAATAAAGCAGAGCTTTCAAAACTTTTCATGTTGGTGACACACTTTTTAGACATGCATCATTTTGCGACACACTCTTACAGCAGGGCACAAGGCAGGCACTAGGACCTGCGCGGAATCCTGGCAGGGCTCGGAGGCAGCAGCAGCCGCGACACACCCAGACACTGCAGCCGACACACTAACGTGTCCCGACACACAGTTTGGAAAGCTCTGGAATAAAGGATTTAAATCACAGGAAAGCAAATTCTGACTGGATGTTACTGCAGATAAAACTTTCTAACGATAAGAGCAGCTGGACATAGAACCAATTACCCACAGAGGAGGTGGAGTCTCCTTCATTGGATATGTTCAAATGTGGGCTAGACAGCCATCTGCCTGGGATGCTTTGATACGGATTCCTGCACTGAATAGGGGATTTGATTTGATTTGATGGCCTAAATGATGCCTTCTAGCTCTGTGATGCTTTGTGACTGTTTGTGACTGTTCTATGATTACCTTTGTAAAGCTCAGTTACATTCTAAAGGACAATGATAGCCATTTGATTCTTTCACAAGCTAGGAATGCAGTGTCCTGCCAGGATGAAGAACCAGATTAGATTCCAGTAGCTGGAATCAGGGCTGTCCATGGAGGAGGAGGAGGGTTGCTAAAAAGTTGTAATAGTAATCTGCTGGTAAGAAGCAGCTTCAGGGGAAATGCCTGCTGTTTTATAGGCAAGCACTCGTGAGTTTCTGCCCACTTAATCCATATAAAGTATCTCTAGGATCCTTGTCTGGAGTGTCACAGCAGGTACCAACATCAGCTGATCTCATCTCATCTTGAAAACAAAGGGTCAGACCTAATTAGTACTTGAATGGGACATCACTATAGTTTAGGACAATAACCTAGACTAGGAAATAAATGTTCCAAAAAAGGTGAGGGCAAATCAGTTCCATATTGTTTCCATAATGAGTCTTTACCTTTATTAGTGTGTAAGCAAATACAGTGCACTTCTATGAATGGGACTTGCACTTTCTCCCCAGGTAAGAATATATAGAGGAACAGCCTTAATTTCCAATGTTTTGTTTTTACAAGGCAGTTACCAGAAAATGGGGAATGTACCCAATATCAGATACGGTGAAAAGGATTGGTATTGTACCTTTTCAGTGCTCTGTCGCTTGTATTGGAATGCTTAGACTGTGGTGCAGTAAGTGGAGAGGAATGCTTAGGCAGTTTTACTAAGCCCTGAACCTCCTGGTGAGAATACTGAGGGTTGCTTCATAAACACGTACCTAGGTATGCATCTACAATGCAGAAATGTGACTTCAATAAATACAAGTGTCATAAAGATCTAATTTGCAAGGAGAAGCAATTGGCTTCTGGTTAAGTACATAGTAAGGGGCGTGGTGGCTCAGTGGTTAAGACGGCAGGCTTGTCGATCAGAAGATTGCAAGTTCGGAGGTTCAAATCCCTAGCCCCGTGTGACAGAGTGAGCTCCCACACTCGCCCCAGCTCTTGCCAACCTAACAATTTGAAAGCATGCAAATGCAAGTAGATTAATAGGTACCACTTCGGTGGGTAGGTAACAGCGTTCCATGTGTGCTGCCGCAACGGTGGCACTTCTGGGTTTTCCCACAGTGACACACCAACGGCGATTGGTGTGTCGCCGCGGGAAAACTTTGGAAAGCCCTGTACTATGGTTTAACTAATGTTAAGAGATTATATTTGTAAATTTATATCTGTATTGGAGAAAGTCGGAAGTCACTTTCTGTTTCTGCTTTCTGTCTATTTGCACTTTTATAGTTTTTTCTTTTTTTTCTTTAGTTCTATTTTCTAGCTTTTCTACATTTACTATTTTGTATTTTAGCTATACTGTGAAAACTAATAAAGTTCTTATAAAAAAGGATTTGTGCACTGGACTTCCTTTGGGCTCACATCCCCCAAAATGTAGCATGAACATGCTCAAGAGCCACTTTTTTCTGCAATTCCTCATGACTTTGCTACAAAGTCAGGATGAAATTCCCTGATCACTTGCTGGCAGCACTGCCTTGCAGCACAAGTTTATTTTTTCGTGTCAGAAGCATCACAGTTAAAAACATACTATAAAACATAGCATTTAAAATATGAAATCCTTTGTGGGATACACATTTTGTCACACAAAGATAAAACTTTAGACGCTTCTGGAGCATAGCTTTCCGAAGTGTGTGTCGCGACACACTAGTGTGTCACCTGTGGTGTCCTGTTGTGTCAAGCGAAAACCTGGAAGCGCTGATGGGGGGAACCGGAAGAAGCGGCACCCCTGCCGATCAGCGCCGCCAGCTGATTGGCGGCGGTGCCGCTTCTTCCGGTTCCCCCCATCAGCGCTTCCGGGTTTTTGCGTGACACATCAGGACACCACAGGCCGCGCAGCCATCGCCGCCGCGCCGCCATCGCTGTTGGTGTGTGTCACCAACATGAAAAGTTTGGAAAGCTCTGTGAATCTGGAGTAAAGGATTAGCCAGCTATAAGCATTTTGATTGCCCAGGTGATGTCCAAATGTGTTAACAACACACTCTTTATGGAGGCTCCTTTCATGTCCCCCTATTTATTTATTTGTGTCAGAAGCATCACAGCACAAGTTGAAGACACCGCTTGTTCACTATGGATTGCTCCAAGCCTGTTACTCTTCACCTGGGCAATTTTTGAAGACAAATTGAGATTCTTTCAGAAAAGTGTTAGGCACAGGTTTAAAGAATCTGACTTACAGGTCCTAGGTGTGTGGAGGTGGGGTCATGTCAAGAAGAAGCATTGAGAGAGCTGCTTCCTGCTTTACCCTGTTCCTCTCCTCCCCATTTATCACCTGGGCTGTTTGGACCATTTTTAAAAAATATTTTTTATTAAAGCTTTTAAATAAAAATGAACACAAACTAATATAAAGTAAGAAAGTAAGAAAGAAAAAGAGAAAAGAAGGGAATCAAAGAAAAAGAAAGTGCAAGAAAAGAAAAGAAAAGAAAAAAGAAAAAAAGGTTAAAGAAAAATAGAAAAGAAAAGAAATATATGAAGAAGTAGCTTCCGATATTCTTCACAGCAGTTATAAGTACAATATATTTTAATCTCTAACAATACGCTATTTGGACCATTTTAATGTTCTTTCAAAACAGCACTAGACCCATGTTCAGAAATTGACTGACAGGTCACAGGTGAGGAACACCCCTGCTGGTGCCCTATTAGTTGGGCCATTTAAGAAATGGCTCAACATATTGATCCACGTACATGCCCATGCTCTTCATCTTTCATGACTTACCTAATTCTCTTTTCAAAACTTCCAAGGTAAAAGTCATCAATGTTTCTGCACTATGCAACAGTTTCAGTTTAATTCAATCCAATCTGTTCTGAACCTTCCACTTTTTAGCATCATTTGATATCTGGGTTCTAGGAGTATGAAAGGAGAAAAACCTACTGATTTCCTTTACACCATGCTGTTATATAGCTGAATCATCTCCCCTTTACTCCCCTTTTTTTCTAAACTAAAAAGTCCCTTTTCCATATGGGGAAATTGCTCAGACCCTTAATCATTTTGATTGCCATTTTCAGCACCTTTCCCACCGCTACAATATCCTTTGTGAGCTGTAATAATATTAGAGTTTTATTTTCAGTATTGATGCTTTTTCTCACATTCCTAGAAAAGGAATTTGAATTTTTCACTGCAGCTACTGTACATGCAGGATCAATGCTTTTATTGAGCTGTCTCCCATAGTCCTAAGATCCCTTTCCTGATCAGCCACAATTAACTCAGATTCCATCAGTGCATGGGTGAAATTGGGATATTTAACCCCAATATGCATCACTTCACTTTTGTCTACCATGAACTCTGATATTATTTACAACCCTAAATATTTAGATGGCATTCGCAAACTTGGCTACTTCACGGCTCCTCCTAATTCCTGATCAATTTTAAGCAAGTTAAAAAGCTTCAGCCTCAGGACAGATCCTTGATAGGCTCTACTATTTAGGTCCCTTTATTGCAAACTCGAATACATTTATTCATGCTCTTTTTTCTGCTCAACCAGTTAGCAATCTGTAAGCAGACCTATCCTTTATCTGTGACTATAAATTTTCTCAGGACTCTTTGGAGAGGCAAAGATTTCTCAAAAGTCCAGGTAAAAAATACCATCCAGATCATTCCTATCTGTATGATTATTAATATTAGGAATTCTAAAAGATTAGTGAGACAGGACTTGCCTTTGCAGAAGCCATTTTGTTCTTTCTTCCTTCAACATGACTTGTCCTTCAATCTGCTTGCTAATTTTACTTTTAATAATACTGCTCACTAATTCATATGGACCTGAATTTGCCTGCATGTCTTCTGGATCCATTTTTTTAAAAAAATTCTCATAACCACAGCCACTTTCCAGGACTGATGAGTGCTTTTAGGGATGTTTTGTTGTTTATTCGTTCAGTCGTTTCCGACTCTTCGTGACTTCATTGACCAGTCCACGCCAGAGCTTTCTGTCGGCCGTCACCATCCCCAGCTCCCCCATGGTCGAGTCTGTCACCTCCAGAATATCATCCATCCATCTTGCCCTTGGTCGGCCCCTCTTCCTTTTGCCTTCCACCTTTCCCAGCATCAGCTTCTTCTCCAGGGTATCCTGTCTTCTCATTATGTGGCCAAAGTACTTCAGTTTTGCCTTTAAGATCATTCCCTCAAGTGAGCAGTCTGGCTTTATTTCCTGGAGGATGGACTGGTTTGATCTTCTTGCAGTCCAAGGCACTCTCAGAATTTTCCTCCAACACCACAGTTCAAAAGCATCTATCTTCCTTTGCTCAGCCTTCCTTATGGTCCAGCTCTCGCAGCCATAGGTTACTACAGGGAATACCATTGCTTTAACTATGCGGACCTTTGTTGTCAGTGTGATGTCTCTGCTCTTAACTATTTTATCAAGATTTGCCATTGCTCTCCTCCCAAGAAGTAGACGTCTTCTGATTTCCTGGCTGCAGTCAGCGTCTGCAGTAATCTTTGCGCCTAGAAATACAAAGTCTGTCACTGCCTCCACTTTTTCTCCCTCTATTTGCCAGTCATCAATCAAGCTCGTTGCCATAATCTTGGTTTTTTTGAGGTTTAACTGCAACCCAGCTTTTGCACTTTCTTCTTTCACCTTCGTCATAAGGCTCCTCAACTCCTCCTCGCTTTCAGCCATCAAAGTGGTATCATCTGCGTATCTGAGATTGTTAATGTTTCTTCCGGCGATTTTAACTCCAGCCTTGGATTCCTCAAGCCCAGCATGTCGCATGATGTGTTCTGCGTACAGGTTGAATAGGTAGGGTGAGAGTATACAACCCTGCCGTACTCCTTTCCCAATCTTAAACCAGTCCGTTGTTCCGTGCTCTGTTCTTACCGTTGCTACTTGGTCGTTATACAGATTCCTCAGGAGGCAGACAAGATGACTTGGTATCCCCATACCACCAAGAACTTGCCACAATTTGTTATGATCCACACAGTCAAAGGCTTTAGAATAGTCAATAAAACAGAAATAGATGTTTTTCTGAAACTCCCTGGCTTTCTCCATTATCCAGCGGATATTGGCAATTTGGTCTCTAGTTCCTCTGCCTTTTCTAAACCCAGCTTGTACATCTGGCAATTCTCGCTCCATGAATTGCTGGAGTCTACCTTGCAAGATCTTGAGCATTACCTTACTGGCATGTGAAATAAGTGCCACTGTTCGATAGTTTGAATATTCTTTAGTGCTTCCCTTTTTTGGTATGGGGATATAAGTTGATTTTTTCCAATCTGATGGCCATTCTTGTGTTTTCCAAATTTGCTGGCATATGGCATGCATCACCTTGACAGCATCATCTTCCAAGATTTTAAATAGTTCAGCTGGGATACTGTCGTCTCCTGCTGCCTTGTTATTAGCAATGCTTCTTAAGGCCCATTCAACCTCACTCTTCAGGATGTCTGGCTCTAACTCACTGACCACACCGTCAAAGCTATCTCCAATATTATTATCCTTCCTATACAGATCTTCCGTATATTCTTGCCACCTTTTCTTGATCTCTTCTGCTTCTGTTAGGTCCTTACCATCTTTGTTTTTGATCATACCCATTTTTGCCTGGAATTTACCTCCGATGTTTCTAATTTTCTGGAAGAGGTCTCTTGTCCTTCCTATTCTATTGTCTTCTTCCACTTCCGCACATTGCTTGTTTAAAAATAATTCCTTATCTCTTCTGGCTAACCTCTGGAATTTTGCATTTAATTGGGCATATCTCCCCCTATCACTGTTGCCTTTTGCTTTCCTTCTTTCTTGGGCTACTTCCAGCGTCTCAGCAGACAGCCATCTTGCCTTCTTGGTTTTCTTTTTCTTTGGGACGTTTTTTGTTGCCGCCTCTTGAACAATGTTGCGAACTTCTGTCCATAGTTCTTCCGGGACCCTATCTACTAAATCTAGTCCCTTAAATCTATTCTTCACCTCCACTGCATATTCCTTAGGAATATTAGTGAGCTCATATCTAACTGATCTGTGGGTCTTCCCTATTCTCTTTAGTCTGATTCTAAATTTTGCAATAAGAAGTTCGTGATCTGAACTACAGTCAGCTCCAGGTCTTGTTTTTACCGACTGTATAGATGTCCGCCACCTTTGGCTGCAAAGGATGTAGTCAATCTGATTTCGGTGTCGACCATCTGGTGAAGTCCATGTATAAAGTCGTCTTTTAGGTTGTTGGAAGAGAGTGTTTGTTATGCACAGTGAGTTGTCTTGGCAAAATTCTATCAGCCTATGTCCTGCTTCATTTTGTTCTCCCAGACCATGCTTGCCTGTAATTCCAGGTGTCGTCTGACTACCCACCTTAGCATTCCAGTCTCCTGTAATGAAAATAACATCTCTTTTTGGTGTATTATCTAGTAGGTGCTGCAGATCCTCATAGAACTGATCTACTTCTGCTTCTTCAGCATCTGTGGTTGGGGCGTATATTTGGATCACTGTGATGTTAAATGGCTTACCCTGAATTCGAATTGAGATCATTCTATCGTTTTTTGGATTGTATCCAAGCACTGCTTTAGCCACTTTATTATTAATTATGAAGGCTACTCCATTTCTTCTGTGGTCCTCTTGTCCACAGTAGTAGATCTGGTGGTCATCTGATGTGAAGTGGCCCATCCCAGTCCATTTCAGTTCACTGACACCTAAAATGTCTATATTTAATCTTGACATCTCACCAATAACCACATCCAATTTGCCCTGGCTCATAGATCTTACATTCCAGGTTCCTATGGTGTGTTGATCTTTAGAACATCGGATTCGTCGTTCACCACCAGCACCGTCGGCCGCTAGCCGTCCTTTCGGCTTTGAGCTAGCTGCGTCATCACATCTGGGGCTAGTTGAACGTATCCTCTGTTCCTCCCCAGTAGCATTTTGACCATCTTCCGACCTGGGAGTCCCATCTTCCGATGGTATACCGACATATCTTTGGTTGTACTGATCCATTTAGTTTTCATGGCAAGAATACTGGGGTGGGTTGCCATTACCTTCCCCAGGGATCGTATTTAGTCTGACCTCTCTGCCACGGCCTTCCCGTCTTGGGTGTCCCTTCACGGTTTAGCTCATGGTTTCATTGAGGTGCTCAAGCTCCAGCACCACGACAAGGTAACGATCTCCTTTGCTGGAGGCTTTTAGGGATAATTTACATATTTTTGTCTCACAGCCAAAGTCATCAGTATGTTTCAGGGAACATAAGAGAAGAAGACCTGTTGTTATGGTGAGCTTTGAAAGGCTGACGTGATGTTGAATTGCCCTGCTTTATGTCGCTCTGATGTTCTTCATAGGAAATGGGTACTTTTATGACACTGTGCTAGAGCTCCTGTCTCTGGAGAGATTATGACTGAATTTGAAAGCCGCCTATGAGGTATGGCAGGAGAGTTGGTTGGGAAGCGGTTTTTGTAAGCTTTCAATTAATCCCATTAACTGTGTTTTTATTATAGGTGCTTTTGAGAAAATACACTAATTTTTGCCCCTCATGTCAAAATGTCAATAAGAACCTGATGATTAAGGGAGCAATTAGCACATCTTTTCCACAGAAGATGAATGTTATAGAGCTGTGTAGCGCTAAACTATCTGTATTGATACTGAATACACTCGTATCTTAAATAGCTTGTTGGGGTTAGGATTTAATTAATCACACACGAGTGAATTTCTGAGCACCATTAATAAGTAGTGTACAGCAGTTTCCATAGGAAATATTCTGTGTTTCATGACTTTTTTCACATGAGCAACTGAGCTCTGGATTTTTCCCACATACCACACTCTGAGGATTGGTCAAAGACCTCTTTCTTACATGTGTCAGAACTCTGGCAGAGTCCTGCCATTTAGACAGACTATTATGTGTATTAACCAAGGAGCGATTACATAGGAGACGGGTTCCGGTGGAAGACAAACCATTAACACAACTGAAGCCCCGAGTGTTTCCACCAACACATCACCAGTGATGTCTGTCTGAGTACCAAAGAACATTTGCATGACACGGGACAGGGAAGCTGGGAAAAGGAGGGGGGATACTCCGGGGTTTGAAACATTTAAAAATCAAGTCGTGTCAAGCACCAACCACTCAAGTATTTCTTTTGTGTAATAGCTGTATGTACTGCAATAAACTGTCTACTACATTGCAATTGCGTCCCATCGATTGCTTGGAGAAATGGTTTGTTGAGACAGAGGAGCTAAGCACATCACATAAAGTCTTGAGTCAAGCGTATGCCGATTTTTCCCGGGGCTACTTCTGAACACTCGGAGAGCCTTACAGTCGAGAATCGACTTGACAACTCGTGGTGGTTAAAGCCTATGTCCACTGTAACCGAGATAGAGAAAACCGGAGTACCGATGCTGGGCATTGAAGAAGGACGACCCAACATGTCCCCGGAACGGCCAGCGGGTGCAACAGAGCAGCAAGCAGCAGGCGCACAAACTGAGGCAGTGGGGAAGAAACGGACACAGAAAACTAAGGGAGTCGAAGTAAGAGATCTCATAAAAACCCCAGTGCCATGCACCCAAAAGCTGATGGCGGAGTGGACGCTAGGGGTTGGGGGTGGCATGAACCCGGCTCCGGCGAAACACGCTACAAAGCCAAGGATCTCACAATCACAAAAGGTGGCAGCGCTAGAAGCTAGAGCAGGGCTTTCCAAAGTTTTTCCCATGGCGACACACACACCGGCGTTGGTGTGTCGCCGCAGGAAAACCCGGAAGTGCGGCAGCGCGCAAAAACCCGGAAGCGCTGCTGCTGCTTTCGGGTTTTCTGTGCTGCAGTTGGTGTGTCGCCGCGGGAAAACCCGGAAGCGCTGATTATGATCAGCGCTTCCGGGTTGTGTGGCGACACACCAGACTGTGTGTGGCGACACACTTTTGTGTCACGACACACAGTTTGGAAAGCTCTGAGCTAGAGCATCCCACGTAGACTCGGAATTGGAAACCATAAATAAAAAACTGACATCAATACAAGAAGCCTTGGAAAAATTGCTACAACAACCTCAAGAAAGGGACCTGAGTGATGCAAGGCATGCCAGTTCTCCTACCACCTCCGTGGACAGTGAGCTCACGGAAGAAAGTGAACAGGAGGAAGAGGAAAGGAGAGGAAGAGGAGAGGAGACACACGTCTTTGTTGCTATGTTGATTCCTTCTGTATTTAAATTTACTTGAATCTAAACCCATTACATAACATAGAGGCAAAGATAATCTAGTGAAGAATGGCAGCCAGTACAGTTAACTTCCCACATGCGTGCATTCTTTCATCTTTATTATTACCCAGCCTCTGCTATTTTTTTTCCATCTCTTCAGTCCAAATAAGAATGCCACTTCAGGAAATGAAGAGCCATCTCTCCTCCTATATTTTAAGCTTATTATTTTCGACAGAAATACTTTCTGGCTGTTTATTTTCCCCCTCCTGAGGGATTATTTCTACATGTTGTACCTTCTTTAGAGAGGTCCTGAAGAACACTATAATTTATGTAGGAGTAACTATGTTAAATGCAAGAACAATAATGATCCTTGAGGCACTTAAAATATCAACACAGTTATTCTGCATGAGCTTTCATAGACTACCGTCACCTCTATCGGATGAAGTTAGAGAACATATGCACTCAAGATTTGAGTTGGAGGTAGTAACCAATATAGACAAGGGGAAACAAAATACAGGAAATGGGTAAGGTAAGACTTTGTTGTTGTTGTTCAGTCGTTTAGTCGTGTCTGACTCTTCGTGACCTCATGGACCATAGCACGCCAGGCCTTCCTGTCCTCCACTGTCACCCGGAGTTTACTCAAATTCATGTTCATTACATCGGTGATGCTATCTAACCATCTCATCCTCTGCCGTCCCCTTCTCCTTTTGCCTTCAGTCTTTCCCAGCATCAGGGTCTTTTCCAGTGAGTCCTCTCTTCGCATTAGGTGGCCAAAGTATTTGAGCTTCAGCTTCAGCATCTGTCCTTCCAATGAGCAGTCAGGGTTGATTTACTTTAGGATTGACTGGTTTGACCTCCTTGCAGTCCAAGGAACTCTCAAGAGTCTTCTCCAGCACCACAGTTCGAAAGCATCAATTCTTCGGCGCTCAGCCTTATGGTCCAACTCTCACAGCCATACATTACTACTGGGAAAACCATAGCTTTAACTATACGGACCTTTGTCGGCAAGGTGATGTCTCTGCTTTTTAATATGCTGTCTAGGTTTGCCATAGCTTTCCTCCCAAGGAGCAAGCATCTTTTAATTTCATGGCTGCAGTCACCATCTGCGGTGATCTTGGAGCCCAAGAAAATAAAATCTGTCCCTGCTTCCATTTCTTCCCCTTCTATTTGCCAGGAAGTGATGGGACCAGATGCCATGATCTGAGTTGTTTTAATGTTGAGTTTCAAGCCAGCTTTTGCACTCTCCTCTTTCACCCTCATCAAGAGGCTCTTTAGTTCCGCTTCGCTTTCTGCCATTAGGGTGGTATCGTCTACATATCTGAGGTTGTTGATATTTCTCCCGGCAATCTTAACTCTGGCTTGTGATTCATCCAGCCCGGCATTTTTCATGATGTGTTGTCCAAAACATCAAGATTCATAACCTGCTTCTTTGTCTTGTACAATACATGGCTTCATTTGTTAGCAGTGTTCCACCTGACTCTACATAGGTCAAACTGTCCAGTCCCTTGAGCAAGGATAAATGGGTTGAAATTTGGCCATGCATATTTAGTGTTCCAAAATTAATGGGGAAATACTTTAACTACTTGGAATGTTCTGTCAGTGACCTCATAGCTGACCTCCTTAAGCAAAGATTCTACAAAGACTAATCTTATGAAATAGCTGAACTGGAATCCATTATGAGTGTCAACTTTAATTTCCCATGGATTAAACAGAAGCCAAAGGTTTTTTTTAATCAAAGTATTGCTTAGTGTGATATGTGAACCCATGTATTAATCAGCTCATCAGTGCTAACAACATCTGTAAACATTAACACAGAGAAAGATAAAATCACAGTATACTTCAATGTTAGTGCTCTATTCACATCCATATAACCCAACCTCACGAAGAAAAGCATCTGCAAACTGCTACACAAAAATACGACATGGAAACAATACACCAAATTTTTAATTCCCAACCTCTTGAAACTCTTAAAACTCAGCCTCACTACCTACTTCCAGTCAAACAGCCCTGTATGCCAACAGGTCACAGGAACACCTATGGGATCCCCCATCACAGGGTGCATAGCAGAGGCAGTCATACAGTAACTAGAAAGCATGGCCCCATCACAGGGTGCATAGCAGAGGCAGTCATACAGTAACTAGAAAGCATGGCCCTTTCCAAAATCAAACCCAAAACATAAATCAAATATATTGACAGCGCATTTGTCGACCTAAAAAAAATCAGATCAAAAGCATACTTTAAATATTTAATTCTAGATGCCTGCAGATCAAGTTCAGCATAGAGAATGAGAGAAAAAACTCCTATTCCTTGACATCCTTATCACCAAGCAGAATGATGGCAATCCCAAATTTACAAAATAAAAATAAAAATGCACTAGCCAAATTTTAAATTTCTGCCGCAAACCCCCCACCCATGGGAACCCTCATCAAAAGAGTATACTGTAGTTCACCAACACTCAATAAAGCAGAACTTCACTACCTCCCAAATACATTCAAGAAGATGATCTACCTCCCTAATTTCATTAAAAAATTTACTAGGAAATGAAACAATACAGGTAGTCCTCGTTTAGTGACCACAGTTGGGACCAGCAACTCACTTGTTAAGCAAAGCGGCTGCTAAGTGAAACCGTGACTGTGCTTATGGTCTTACTTCAGCTTTCCTTTGCTTTACAGACCTGCAAAGGTCATAAATGTGAGGATTGGTCATAAAGTTACTTTTTAATCACTGTTTTAACTGAACGGTCGCTTAACAAGGACTACTTGTAAACAGAAAGATATCCCAGAACTACTATGATAACACTGCCATGCACAAAAAATGCATCAGAACACACCAGTAGCCTACTCCAACCATGAAACATCCCACAAAAACACAACACAGAATTCTGTGTAAACCAAAAGACTGCACACTCCACCAAGACAGAACTAACATGATATACAGTATTAACTTCCTGGACTGCAACCAATATGCTATTACAGAGGACAAACAGGGCACCAGCTGCATCAGAGAATTATGGAACACAAAACTGCAATAAAGAGCCAGGATTGCAAGTACCTAACAGCCACCCATACCCTTAAAACTAATCATGCATTTGACTAGGAGACTACTGAAGTCATAGACCATGCAAAGAAGCAAGAAAGCTAGAGAATGTCTAGAAGCCTGGTACTCAAGTAAATGGGCTAGTAACAGATCCATTGAGCTGGATGCCACTCAATCAGCCACCTGATCCAGAACACTAATGAGGAGGCCCAATCAAAATGGAAACAACACTACTCCCAAAAACCAATTCATTGACATTTTCCAAGAAACCTCCAATCACCAATCAACCCCCTGAGTTCAAATCTTACACAGACTGCAAATACTGCAAGGCCTTGAGGGACAGGAGGAAGAGCTGCTACCAAGGCAATGGTCAGATAAAAGATGCCTGAGTCCGGGGCAAGAATGTAACGTGAGTAAACCTCTCACACAAGCCCCTCCCTAGTTCTCATGAAGATGGAGGGAGGGGGAAAGTGCATTCAGACTTGCAGGATTCTGTTACTGTAGCTTTACAATAGTAGTACTGACTACATGATATTGGTTTCCTAGTCTGACCTACTTGAAGGGCTGACACATATCCTCCCCTTCTGAACCTTTTTACTGAGAAAGCCTTGCAGAGACATGGGGTGGAACTTATACAGAAAACTTGATTAATACCTTGGTATTAATCTCACAAAACCTGGAGTACCCAATCACAAGGTATGAACATCTGCTTTGTGAATAACCACTATCTAAAAGTAATTATCACTAATTAAAGTGCCTGCATTTCATTTTCCCTGACCTGTTTATTATTCTAGGCTCCCTTCCCCATACATACTGTATATATTTGTCTCTTAATAATCCATGCATCTCATGAAGTAAATAGTACAGCAGAAATATTTATTTATTTATTTATTTATTTATTTATTAATCAAATTTATCACAGCCCATCTCTATCGCAATAGACTCTGGGCGGTTTACAATAAATATTAAAATTAAAAAACCTATAAATCATTAAAATACAATATCATAATAAATAGAAATATAAAAAATCCAGAGGATGGTAAGATCATAAAAGGAGGTTATTACTAAGCTATTAATAAGCTAACCACCCCCAGGAGGAACTATCACTTCCTTTGTCCCAAGCCAGGCGGCAGAACCAGGTTTTTAAAGACTTCTGGAAAGCCAGGAGGGAGGGCGCTTGCCTCACCTCCGGGGGCAAGATATTCCACAGGGTGGGCGCTATTGCAGAGAAGGCACGCCTCCTGGACCCCGCTAGATGGAATTATTTTATTGACGGGGTCCGTAGCATGCTCTCCCTGCATGACCGGGTGGGGCGGGTAGATATAATCGGGATGAGACGGTCCCTCAGATACCCTGGTCCCATGCCATGTAGGGCTTTAAAGGTGATGACCAACACCTTGAATTGGACCCGGAAGCAAACTGGTACCCAATGCAGCTCGCAGAGCAGTGGTGTTACATGTGCTGATCTTATCGCACCCATAACTGCTTGAGCGGCTGCATTTTGTGTTTAAAAAATAAATAAAAAATACTTTATTATATAAAATTTACATATAACATATAACATACAACATATAACTTACATACACCTTGAAACAATTAAACAGGGTGCGGGGAAAAGAAGGAAAGGTGTGTAAAAGGGGAGACAAACAAGGAAACATAAGAAAAAAAAGCGGCTGCATTTTGGACCAGCTGAAGCTTCCGGATACTCTTCAAGAGTAGCCCCATGTAGAGCGCATTGCAATAATCTATATGAGAGATGACAAGGGCATGAGTGACTGTTCGGAGGGCCTCTCGATCCAGGAAGGGGCACAACTGGTACACAACCCGAAGCTGTGCAAAGGCCCTCCTGGCCACGACTGCCACCTGCTCTTTGAGCAGGAGTCGTGAGTCCAGGAGGACCCCCAAGCTCCACACTGAATCTGAACGGGGCAGTGCCACCCCATCCAGAGTTAAGGATGACAGCTTCCTGGAGGCCGAGGGTCCATCAATCCATAGCCACTCCGTCTTACCAGGGTTCAGTTGAAGCCTGTTGTTCCCCATCCAGGCCCCTACAGCCCCTAGGCACTGAGACAGGGTGTCAACTGCAACACTTACTTCACCCGGGATGGAGATATACAATTGAGTATCATCCGCATATTGGTGATACCTCATCCCGTGATGACGGATGATCTCGCCCAGCGGCTTCATGTAGATGTTAAATAGGAGAGGAGAGAGAACCGAACCCTGCGGCACCCCACACAGGAGGGGTCAAGGGTCAGATCTCTCCTCCCCTATTACCACCAATTGTGAGCGGCCCTGGAGGAAGGAGGTGAACCAGCGCAAAACTACGCGGCCCACCCCCAACTCCCTGAGTCGCTCCAAAAGGATACCGTGGCCAACGGTATCGAAAGCCACTGAGAGGTCCAAGAGAGCGAGAATGGATGCACTCCCTCCATCTCGCTCCCACCAGAGATCATCCATAAGCGCGACCAATGCAGTCTATGTCCCCTATCCCGGCCTAAAACCTGACTGAAAGGGGTCTAGATAATCCATTTCATCCAGAATCCTCTGGAGTTGCAATGCCACCACTTTCTCAACCACCTTTCCCAAAAAGGGAAGGTGGGAGACAGGATGAAAATTGTTCAAGACAGTGGGGTCCAGGGAAGGTTTCTTGAGGGTGTGCACCAGCGCCTCCTTAAAGACTGCTGAACACCCCCTCTCCAAAGGATGTATAAATCATCCCCTGGACCCAACCACATGTGACCTCCTGAGCTGATTTCACCAGCCAGAAGGGACACAGGTCAAGATGGCACGTGGTGGCGTTTACAATCCAGAGGATCCTGTCTACTTCATCAGGCCCAACAGGATCAAACCGTTCCCAGATAACAGGGTAAGTACGTACGTATGGCATCTCCCCAGATTGTGCTTCACGCTTAGAGTTAAATTTGGAATGAATCTGAGCGATTTTGTCCTGCAGATGCTCAGCAAACTCTTCCAACCAGCCCTGTAAATGGGTCACCGAATCTTCGCGACCCAAGAGAGATCTAGTAATCTTAAACAGGGCCGTCGGGCGGCATTCTGCGGACGCAATAAGAGCGGAGAAATAGTCATGTTTCACTGCTCTTACCACCACAAGGTAGGCCCTAATAGCGGCTCTAGATTGTGTCCGGTCAGATTCAGTCCTCGTTTTCCTCCAGCGGCACTCTAGACGTCTCTTAACTCTCTTCAAAACCCTCAACTCCTCCGTGAACCGGTCTGTCACACCAGGCTCTGCCGGCCCTCATCAGACTCCACTGGGCCAATGACTCTGGCAACTCCGTTGGGACACAAGCCTGCTGGGCCGCAACTCCGCCATAGCCACAGCCTCAACCGCCGAACTCCGCTCACCACACCGCTCCGTCCGGAGAAGTCCGCTCACCCCAAACCCTGATGCAGCCTCTCCAGCCCCCAAGGTAAAATTTTGTGGGGTATAAAGGAGGGTTTTAGGGCTTATGGCTCAATTCTCCTGGAGCGGCAACTGGCGTCTGCTTGCGGTCGCCATCTTGGATTTTTTTTTTTATCCATACTTTTTATGCCATGGTTAATCTTTAAAATGCCATAAGAACAAGTCATCTAGTATACAGTCACTACATTTCCTGGATCAACTTTATGGTCTGTCAAGAATTACAAAATTGTAGGATGCCATTATTTCATGGGCTTGAATGTTATGATTGTTCTCTCTCTGACATACAGCTTTTAAGGTGCTTTCTAAATCCTACATTTGTTGTTTGTTTATTCGTTCAGTCGCTTCCGACTCTTCGTGACTTCATGGACCAGCCCACGGCAGAGCTTCCCGTCGGCCGTCACCATCCCCAGCTCCCCCACGGTCGAGTCCGTCACCTCCAGAATATCATCCATCCATCTTGCCCTTGGTCGTCCCCTCTTCCTTTTGCCTTCCACTTTCCCTAGCATCAGCATCTTCTCCAGGGTATCTTGTCTTCTAGATACTGTTTTGATATTCAAGGATATGTATAGTATAAAATAAAAATAAAAATAAATAAATAAATAAATACACACATACACTTTAAATGATGAACAAACATAAAACCAAAACATTTCAGTTATCCTGTATATAGTTATTTAGAACATATATTTTTTTAAAAAAATAACTCAGAGCTGGAATATGGAAATTGAATGTCACAAAAGTCAAACTGTACTAAATTCCTGGTACTTTTGCAATGATCAAACGGGGGTGGAAACAACACATCCCATTTTAGTTTGATGATTTGTTATTGTTCTCAACCATTTGAACTTTTTTTTGCTTATGAATTAATAAAGCTTGTACAATATAACTATTTGCTGAGTTAAATGTTTAATTTTCTGTAATAATCCCTAGTTATGAGAATTAAATTGCATGTTCCAAATTACTTTTTGTTTGTTTCTCTCTGAAAAAGAGGAAAGCTTTCACTGTTCTCTGTACTCTTACATACACTAGGAAATTACTGTTTTCTTGTGACTTCAGTAGCAAATAGAGTATTATGTCCTGGGCAGTGCAGTTCACAGAAATATGGTATATGTTGCCCTAGTTCAGGGGTCGGCAAACTTTTTATGCCGGGAGCCATTTTGACATGCTCGTGCACATTTTGAAATGCTCGAGAGCCAGGGGGCGGGGTTTGCGGGCGGGGGCCAATCACGTGGAAGGGGGCGGGGTTTGCAGGTGGGGGCCAATCACGTGGAAGGGGGCGGGGTTTGCGGGTGGGAGCCAATCACGTGGATTATTGGGGCGGGTGGGAGGGCCCATGTAGCAGTTTCCCCCCCCCACCGGCTTCCCGCCCCTCCCTCCTTGCCTGCAGAAGGCGGCCGGCCTTCTCCCCCCGCTATTTCCAGAAGTGATCCAGCGCCGATCTGCGGGCTGCGGGGGCTCCAGCTTCGGAGGGCGCCGGCTGCGCCTCTGCTTCGGCAGCCAAGCTGTTCCAAACCAAGGAGCCAGGGCGGAGCCGGGGCAGGGGAGGAACGGGGAGCGCCAGGGGACTCACCCGCTGCTGCTCGGCTGCCACCTTCCTCCTCCGCTTCAGCCGCCCGCCTGCCTAGTCCCGGCCCTTCAGCCCCCGCTGGGGGGAGGGGGGCAGGGACTCAGCGCTCGCACGCCCGGAGCCCGGCAGAGCTGCGTCTTGCCCTGCCCCGCCCTCCCAGAGTGGCCAGCGGAGCGCCACCGGCGCCCACCTGCTCAGGCAGGTACCAGCCTCTCTGCACGCTCCTTCCGCTGCTGCTGCTTCAGGGAGACGGCGTCCACCCGGCCCAGCTGCCCGGGGTCCAGGGAGATCAGCTCCGGCGGGATCTGTGGCGAAGAGCGGCCATGGGGGGGGAAACGAGGCGGGCGGTGACAAGCGGCGTGCTTCAGAGGAGCCGCCGCCGCCGCCGGGTGGGTCCCCTCAGGGCGGGCAGAGGCAGGCGGGCAGCCGCTCCTCCGCTCCCGCCGGCGGAGGAGGAGGAGGCCCGGGCCGCCCGCCCGCCCCGCCCGCTTGCCTGCCTGCTTGCCTCCCTCCGCGAGGCCCAGGCGCGCTGGAAGGCAGCGGGGGGGCTCGCGGAGGGAGGCTGAGCTTCGCAGCCGAGCCTGGGCGTGCGTGCGGGAGGGAAGCCGCCATCGCAGGCTTCCTCGCCGAGTTTGTCCGCCGCCTGCAGGGAGGGAGGCGGGGGGACAGGGCTGGGCGCTGGGGTGGGGGCAGGGGCCGCGGATGGCAGGCCAAAGGGAGATGCCAGGGCAACTGTAGCGACCGGAGGCGGCCAAGGGGAGAGCAGGCGGCTCTTTGCCCTCGGCGCGCCGCGGGGCCAGACGAGCCTCCGGCTGCTGCTTTCTGCGCCCGTGGCCTCTTCGCTGCCGCCGCCGCCGCCCACCTCACCTCTTCCGCTCTCCGCTTCCACCTCGCTTGCTGGAACGTATTGAAGGGGAGGAAAAGGAAACATTAAGATGAACCAGGAGCTTTGCGGAGAAGCGGAGAGCGGCAGAGGCGAGGTGGGCGGCGGCTGCTGCTTCCTGCGCCCGTGGCCTCTTCGCTGCCACCACCGCCCGCCTCGCCTCTGCCGCCTTCCGCTTCTCTGCAAAGGTCCTGGTTCATCTTAATGTTTCCTTTTCCTCCCCTTCAATACGTTCCAGCAAGCGAGGTGGAAGCGGAGAGCGGAAGAGGTGGGCCGCTTGCCTGCCCGCTTGCCTCCCTCCGCGAGGCCCCCCGCTGCCTTCCCGGGATCCAAGCCGGAGAGAAAGGGCGGCGGCGGGGCTGCACTACCGGAGCGCCCGAGTGCCAGACAGGCAGCTCCGCCCACGCGCCTTCCACGCGATCGGCCCGCGAGGACCGGCCAGGGAAGGTGCGCGGGCGGAGCTCCCGTCCCGCTGCACCCCAGCCGGAGCGCCCGAGTGCCAGACAGGCAGCTCCGCCCGCGCGCCTTCCACGTGATCGGCCCGCGAGGACCGGCCAGGGAAGGCGCGCGGGCGGAGCTCCCGTCCCGCTGCACCCCAGCCGGAGCGCCCGAGTGCCAGACAGGCAGCTCCGCCCGCGTGCCTTCCACGTGATCGGCCCACGAGGACCGGCCAGGGAAGGCGCACGGGCGGAGCTCCTGTCCCGCTGCACCCCAGCCGGAGCGCCCGAGTGCCAGGCAGGCAGCTCCGCCCGCGCGCCTTCCACGCGATCGGCCCGCGAGGACCGGCCAGGGAAGGCGCGCGGGCGGAGCTCCCATCCCGCTGCACCCCAGCCAGAGCACCCGAGTGCCAGGCAGGCAGCTCCGCCCGCACGCCTTCCCTGGCCGGTCCTCGTGGGCCGCCGGCGATGCTCCCGTTCCACTGCACCTCTCCAGCTCGTCGGCCACCCGCCGCAGCGTCTCGGCCGTGCGGCTGGGGGGCAGCCCCGCGTCCCCCAGCCGGTGCTGCAGGTAGTCGCCCAGCAGCTGTGCTGTTTCCTCTCGCAGCGCGCCCAGCATGGCGACGCTCTCCTGCCTGCCTGGCGAGCGCTTCGGGGGGGGCGGCGGCGGCGGCCGTTGCAACGTGGGCGGAGGAAGAGGCGGCGGCGGCGACCAACCAACTTCCCCACCCGCCGACCTCGAAGAAGCGCTGCCCGACTCTGGAAGGCTCCCGAGGGCGGGAGGAGGAAGAGTCAATTACCCTCCTCCAGCGCCGGCCATCAGAGTTTGGGGGCGGGATCCAATCGCGTGGAAGGGGCGGGGGTGAGTTCAGCTGCGGAAGAGCCACACTCAAGGGGCCAAAGAGCCGCATCTGGCTCGCGAGCCGCCATTTCCGACCCTTGTCCTAGTTTATCCCTATCAGCAACATTACAAAACCAGCCAAGATTCTACTCTTTTTTTTTTAACTTCCATCTTTGCAAAGGTTAAGCATACAGTATGTGAACCTAAGATGAATCTATGCCAGGAATTATTTTGATATTTCTTCATGTAAACACCTACAAGTATTTTATTTTTAACATTATGGTAATATGAAGCACTGCAAGGTGGTAAATTGAGACCACAGCCTGTTATGTGCATTTTAACATTTGAAGACAGGCTGGCATCAAACCACTTAATGAAATTTGATAATACAGGGTGGATTAAAATCTTGAAGTCTAGAAAATCTGTCAAGTGCCTGGTCTCCTAGTTACCCAGAAACTTTTTGCTTGTGCCTGAGAATTTATTGTGCTTTCTGTCTATGATAGTACATATGTATATGAGCACCTAAAAAATCAATCAATTTTCCATGCCTATTCAATTGAAGTAATCAGAATAGAGGAGTGAGGCAGAGAAGAATGGCAGATGAGCTATTAGAAGATTGGTTATTGTTTTGTTTTTTAATCAAAATAGTTGGCTATTATCCAGTTAATTGAGTTGCATTATATGAAAAGTCATCCCTTGACCCAGGCATGTTAGAAAACAACCAGCCAGTGTCCAACCTACTATTCCTTGGTAAAATATTTGAGAATGTAAATGGTCTCCAATTATAGAAGGTCCTGAATGAGATGGTTTATTTAGAATCTTTTCGGTCAGATTTAGGCCTGGGCATGGGATGGAGACTGCATTGGTTGCTCTTGTGGATGAATTTCAGTGAGGTTGGAGACAGGTGGTATACCCTTCCTGGTCTTGTTAGGGACCTCAATGGTATTCAGTACCATTGATCATAGTATCCTTTTGGACTGACTGCAAGGGCTGGAGGTTGCAATGGTTCTTCTCTTTCCAAAGTAGGTGCTTCCAGCTGGTATTCCTGGGAGAGGAGGGGTCAGGTCCTTGCCAACTTAAGTGTGGGTTGTCCCAGGGTTTGTCCTTTCTTCCATTTTGTTTAATATAAACCAGTGGAGAGGTCATCCATCAGTCTGGGGTCAAGCATGATCAATACGCTGATGATACCCAGCTTTACATCTCTACCTCAGGCTGAACAGGAGATGTGTTAAAAGTCCTGACCCAGTGCCTGGAGGCAGTAAGAGACTGGGGCAAAATAAATCCCAGAAATATGGCGGTACTGTTGGTATAATAACCTTCTGGTACCATGGATGTTCCATTTACTGCTGTAGATGGGGTTGCCTTTCCCCGGAAGAGTTTCTGTGCAATCTGGGTTTTTTTCTTTCTCTGCATCTGGGAGAGCCTTTGGCCATTTAAACACGATTTGCAAGCTGCAGCTAGTGCAGAATGCAGCTGCCAACTTGCTGATCTGTGTGAGTCAATTCAGCAGGAAAACATCTGTTGGATGCTAGTAGGATGCTGGGTTTAATTCAAGATGCTGGTGATCTCCTATAAAGCCCTGTATGGCTTGGATCCTAGTTACCTTTTGGGTCCACCTGCTTCAGGTAGAATCTGCCTACTATACATAGTCTAGCAGAGAGATAATGCTTTAAGTGCTGACCCTAAAAGAGATAAGGGGCCTTGGAGCTTGGGGAACCATGTTCTCAGGAACAGCCCCATCCCTCTGGAACTGTATGCTTCTAGCAATCAAATGTACCTTTTCAGAAAAATAGCTAAGGTAGTTTTCTTTTAAAGGGTTTTGGAGTAGGAAAATCTCCCAAATGTAACAATAGTTTTTATGAATGGCATTGTTTTCTTGTTTTTTCTTGTGTTTATTGTATGTTGCAAGGAGTAGGTAGCAAACAAATATGGGCAAATAAACTGTGTTGAAATTCTCCCCCAAAGAAATAAATAGAATTTAAAAGTGTTAAATTTTGGAAGTTTCCAGCACATGATTTCTAATGAGAAATGATCACAGAATGCATATATAGTATGTGCATACTAAAAACGAGAAAACGTAATGGAAAATCAAGTTAATGAGTAGAAAACGTGTGTAGAGTAAAAATAGAGTCAATAAAAACATTGCATAAATATACAATGTAAACATAATAGTTATGGTAAAAATAAGAATAAGCATGTTCCTGTTCCACTCATCTAGATAGAAGAATTAAACTTATGCATAGGTTTTATCAGTAGAAAAGGCAAGGGTTGAGCATTCAGATGGTTGATCATCTCTCTGCAAACTTCTTCAGATTATAGTACCTTCAACTCCTCCATCAGATGACAGCAAGAAAGGTCTAATTTCTTGCACTTCAACCTCTATATAAATGAAAATGGAATAGGTACAAGTAATTTTAGTATTTATTTTCATCAGTAAGTCATAGCATCCTGCCAAGGATTTTATCTGTGTTTCTATTTGGATAATAATCTACAGTAATAAGTTATTGTGGTGACTTCTACAAACATTATTGTCTGTGCCATAGTAAAATTAAAGATAAGATGAACAGAATAAATTGAAATGTAGCTGTAAAACACTTTTGAAGGCTTACCTGAATTTCAGAGATGGCATATAAAATCTTATACTTAACAAATGGAGAGCAATGGAATGAAGATAATCATAATAATAAAAAAATGGAAAATACGTTGGAAAATAAGTATGTAGAGAAACAGTGGCATGTTTAAGCTTGGACAGTACATTTAAAAGGTTGCATCATTTTAATATCTAGGAAATACTTTATGAAAATATTTTTCAGGGTAGCTTTTGGGGTGATTTATTTTGTTAGGAAGGAATGCTTTGTTTTCTCTGCTGCTAATTTGGTCTAGTGGTTAAGGCAACGGGCTAGAAACCAGGAGACTGAGAATTCTAGTCCTGCCTTAGGCATGAAAGCCGGCTGGGTGACCTTGGCCAGTCACACTCTCTCAGCCAAACTCACCTCACAGGTTTGTTGTTGTGGGGAAAATAGGAGGAGGAAGGAGTATTAGGTATGGTTGTTGTGGGTTTTCCGGGCTGTGTGGCCGTGTTCTGGCAGTTTTGGTTCCTAACGTTTTGCCAGTCGCTGTGGCTGGCATCTTCAGAGGACAGGAGCACAGCTAGAAGATTCTCTCTGTGCCCAAGTGGAGGGTGTGTCTTCCTGCTGGTGTTTATATCTGCTGAGAGGGTGTGTGTCTTCTGTGGGTCATTTACAAGAGTTTAGGAGAGGGTTTATTGTGGTGATTTTTAAGCTTTCTTCTTTTTTATTGAAACTGTGTTGGTGTTTATATATTTCCATGGCTTCCCTGTATAGTCTAACATAGTGGCTGTTGGTGTTGTCCAGTATTTCTGTGTTTTCAAATAAGATTTGGTAACCAGTTTGTTTGAGAACATGTTCAGCTATTGCAGATTTTTCATTAGGTATTCATTAGTATTAGGTATGTTCGCCGCCTTGAGTTATTTAGAAAAATAATAAAGGCGGGACAGAAAAATAAATAAATAAATAAATCAGCTAAAAAGTGAGATTCTGGTGTGAAACTCCTAGACTAATATTATCAGCAAGTTTGATTCAGTTCAGTTTGGATTTAGTTAAGAACATGGACTGCCTTCTTATTGAAAGTGCTAAATTGACATAGGTAAAACTATTAGTAAGTATTATCCTCTGTGACTCCTTTTGGGAATGGGAATTTCTATTCTGCGCTGTTGTTCATAGAATAGTACAGGCCTAATGTAGCTCTTGTGAGGGGCGTGGTGGCTCAGTGGGTAAGACGCCAGGCTTGTTGATCAGAAGATCGCAAGTTCGGAGGTTTGAATCCCTAGCCCTGCGTGCGGAGTGAGCTCCCGCACTAGCTCTTGCCAACCTAGCAATTAGAAAGTATGCAAATGCAAGTAGATGAATAGGCACCACTTTGGTGGGTAGGTAACAGCGTTCCGCACGCGTCATGTGGCCACATGACCGTGGAAGCGTCTTCAGACAATGCTGGCTCTTCGGCTAACAAACAGAGATGAGCATCGGCCCCTAGAGTCGGACACGACTGCACAAATGTGCGGGGGGAACCTTTACCTTTTAATGTAGCTCTTATATTTCTGGTATTTTGCCAAATGTTTATTTTTTTTTCTTTTATGTTTAAAAGAAGTTTGGGATACAGATTTAGGAAAACAAATGGGAGAGACAAAGTGGGAAACACTTTGGAACTTATGTGGTTTTCCATCAGCGAAGAGATGCAGTGGAAGATATTACATTGCCGGCATTTAACTCCAGCTAAACTAGCACAAATAGCTGATAGTTATTCATCAAAATGTTGGAGGGGTTGCAGTCAGAAGGAAACATTTTTTTCATATGTGGTGGGCTTGTGAAAAGATGGTGACTTATTGGAAGACAATGTTTAAAGAAGTTAGAATAATGATTAAACAAAAAGTAGAATTTGTTTCAGAGTTGGGATTATTATATATTTTTGAGGGAGAACTATAAACAAAAAGGAGCTTATTGTATTCTTACTCCTGGTTGCAAAATTAAGAATTGCTCAAAACTGGAAATTTCTAGATAACCTATCATTGAATAATTGGTGTGTGGTCAAGTATTGCTCTTACAGAAAAAGTGACTGATAAAATTCGAATACTGACTTCTCAAAGGGATGAATCATGTTTTTATTGGATCTGGAAAGATTATATAAGTTATACTACTAATAATAAATCTTCTACTGATACATTGAATGTTATATGCAACATACAGTATGATTGAATGTTGACATATATTGTTTTGCGCTGTTATCTTCTATTCTTGTTTCTTGTTGCCTTACTGAATATTAAACATAAAAAGTAAAACGATATTCCACATACAGAGAAAAATTGTGTTGAGCCCAACGCATCCAGAATAGAATGTTTTCCTAGGGAAAATAAACAATATAAAGCTGTAGTACAATAAAATGAAACATTTTTAAAGGCACATTCATAACAATGATTAAAAAACAAAACAGGAAGAAAAAGGACAGCCAAATACAAATAAAATTGAAATATACAGTGCTTAAGTACGTTCAGTGCTAAACCATGAATAAAAAATAAAGAGAGATGTTTTGGTTTCAAACATTTTACAGGTCAAAAGCCATTTTGACCTCTGAGTAGTGTGATGGGGCCACATTTGCAAAAGTGATCAGGCCCAAAACAACAAAACCTTACTTAAATTAAACCTACCTAAGAGACGAGAACGACTTGATAGCACATAATCAATCAGAGATATTAACTGATTTTTTCCTTTCTTCAACTATTAAATATGTGGAACTTAACTAAGCATTAAGTAAGTAATTCATTACTCAAGTGTATGTGTACAGAAATTTCTGGTTTCCTGCAAAGGGAAAACCGGGGATTTGCAGGATTTTAAGTTCAGGACTCAAAATTATGTTTGATCCTACAGGCCTGATACCTTTGCTGTTGTCAGACAGCTACCAATCTCATTGGCACCGTACTTGAACAAAAGAACTTTGTAGACTTGGCCTCTCTCCTGAATATTTAGGCCAACTAACTCTGGAGAAGGCCAAATCAATAGTAAAAGAAAGAATTAGGGACATTGATCGCCAAAATGATATTACCAGTGCTCCCAAATTCTATTGCCAAATTCTAGATAGCCGCAAACCCTCTACTGCAGGGTATCTATACAATCTCTCCTTAAGTAAATATAGATGGGCCTTTTCCAGAGCCCGCTTTGATGCCCTCCCTTCAGCACTTCTGGCAGGAAGATTTCATGGGACTCCTTATTCACAGAGACTTTGCCCTTGTGGATCCAGGGAGGTAGAGACTCTTGCCCACATCCTCATACGGTGTCCTTTTTATGATGCCCCAAGACGTGCTCTGATCTCCCCAATTATTTCTAAATGTGTGGGTCATACTGATAGATTTTACGTTTATTTCTTTTTAAGCTGATTCTACACTCACACACCACTGAAATTTGATGAAAGATTCTGGAGCAGAGCTCTAGGTGTCACAAGCTAGTCTTTGTGCATTTGCATGTGAGCTGCTGAGTGTGTTCCTTGAATCACAGTGATAAGCTATGATCAACTACTGGTCTGGAGTTCTGTTTGATGTCATCTGTTTATGTACCAAAGTAAGTCACATCCTGTTGGGATCTAGATATTTATTTTCAAATACACTGTCATGTCCAACAACCAGACAAGGTGTGCCTTAGATTTGGGACCAAGATCAGGTAATGCAATATAGCACAAGTGCAGATAAATATTAAGGCATTTAAAAGAATATCTAGGTTAACATAATTCTTCTATAATAATTTGAGGACAACATGGATACCTATAGTACAGATTCCCTGCTTCTGGATGTTTTATATTGAGTAAAGCTTCTTATTACTTAACAGAGTCATTGGCAACCACAAACTAAAATCTACTTACAACAGTATTTCAAATGAAGAAGTGTTACCCTCAGATGCCAAGGGATATTGTCAGAAAGCTTGCTAGAAATATGTGTAGAATGATACTAAATATTTCAGACAACTGAACGAATGATGACAAAAAATTACCAATGAATGTAAAGTGCTTACTGTCAAAAGTATATAAAAATCTTAAAAACAGCAAACTGCTTAAAAGTGAGGCAGTCTGAATTCTGCTTTTGGACTATACATGTAACTCAAAGTTCACAAAGCCCTTAATGCAGGATATTCAGTTCTCTCAAGCAACAATGCACCTATTCTGTTGACTTTAATTCAGACAGATTTTCATCTACCCGGAATGGGTGGGCCTGAAATTACTCCATTCCAAATTTGGGCATACTTTGGTCCCAATCTGTTTGTTCAGACTTGTGACATATCATGAGTAGTAGCACTGTGGCAGCCATCCTTCCATCCCTACCCCCCCAAAATGTTGGTTGTTTATAATGGAGAGGTTGCCCCCAGGCATCCACAATAATTCATTCTTTGGATCTTGGTGGTCTTACAGGAAGATAAGGGAGAGGATTACATTCAGTAATTGACAGATTTGCTCTCAAATCAAGGGAGCCTTGCAGTCAGGCCACAACTGAATCTCCAACATTAGAAGGTCAACAACCAACCTTCCAAAAATATCCATTGAAGAATCTGATAAACCAGAATTTTTTTTTTTGCAGAATTAACCTTGCTGTATGATTATAAGTAATGTATTTAATTTTTTTAAAAAAAATACCTAAGACCAATCATTTTGCAATCTAGGGAACTCCAGTTCTGTATTTCGGATTTCCTATATATTGTCTGTATTTATTTTAATTACACTTTAAACATTGTCAATAAAACTGAACGATTGGTTTACCATCTTAAAACTCTTCCTCGAATACATTCAAAACCGTAGGGGTTTCTGAGGCAACCAATGTGTCTGTCTAAATGCTTTGCAAAAGAGATAATATCTGACTCAGCAAACTTGCTGATAAGAAAAGACATCTAGATACATAACCTAGATACCTTAGCACTACCTGGCCTCAACATGGAAGGTTTTATTGGGCATCTCATAAACAACCATCATCATCCTTTGGAATATTCTATCCAAGGATTGGGACAAAGTTCTCTTGCCTGGTGTGGGTGATGATTGGTAGTTGCCATTTTTAACTCAAACTTCATGGAAGTGCATAAAGATGAATTGCCATCTGCTGTGCCTTGAATCATCAGTTTAAGACTCAGTGTGGAAAAGGATAAAAGCTGGTGCATTGGCCTTCAACACCTGTCTGTCCTAGCCAAAATGGCCAATAGCAAGGGCTAGTGGGAAATACAGTCCAAACATTTGGAAGACACTGTATGCTTTCACCTGTGCTTAGTAGGCTAGTGTCCACGCACTCCTGAAAATACTAATGTTTAGCCATCCTGGCTCCAGGTGTAATGTTTGTAGGGGTTAGGGTTTTCTTGGTCTGGATTTTAGAAATCTTGCAACTTTCTTATCAGTCTTCAGAATATCATAACATGAAAATTAAAAACAAGTTTGCTGAGTGTAAAAGTATATTCAGTGCAAATTTTCTTTCTCTTGCTTCCCTCTTCCTCTTCCATACATATATTAAAGCAGGGTTCCTCAACCTCAGCCATTTTAAGATGTGTGGACTTCAACTCCCATTGCTGGTCGGAGTATTCTGGGAGTTGAAGTCCACACATCTTAAAATGGCTGAGGTTGAGGAACCCTATATTAAAGGATCTACAAATGGTTATTCTTGCAATTAATTATAACCAGAGAGGGATAAACAGGAGCTTAATGGCAAATCAAAAGCTGAGTTTAGCAGCTGTGCCCATTCTATATTGATTTTGTAGTCCATGACTAAAGGCTCTCTTCAGAGAACTCAGCTGAACCATCTCAGTGGCAAGATTGCTGATGGAAGAGATGGTCATCAGGGCAGTTCCTTAGTTAATAATGAATGTGTTTCTGATAAAATCCACACACTCAGATGGTTTGCTGAGGTGGGGGAATGAGTGTTACAATGATCAAGACCGTAAGTGATATCTACGAAAAACAACTCAGTGAGCATTTTCTTAAAAAGTGTATGTGGGCAGGTTTTAGTTGACTGCTTCCAGAATGCTTTGTTAACTGAAGTGTACTTCTGGGATCCCACGAGCAGACACGTTTCTGCCAGCTATGTCACATAATGTGTCTGGGAAATAGTTGACAAACATAAAAGGGGCATGATATTGAGGTGAGCAGCTCTTGTCAACATTTTGTTTCTTTCTAAGAATAATTAGAGGCTTGTTCGTTTTGGTCAAAAGAATATTCTGATCTCATATTTTAGAATGTGAGATACATTAGGCAGGAAGAATGACTAGTGCAACATTCAGGGCCGGTTGGGATATTGTAGTTGTCATTGCCAATGAAAGCAAACTTTACAAACAGCAGCAGTGGCTGTTGTCTGTCCAACCTTGTCTATTCTTCACTCCCACTACTGCTTCATCACTGTCTATTCTGGACTAAAAGCTCCTTGGGAGCAGGGAGCTATTAGTGTTGCTAATATATCCCTGAAAAAGTCTACATGGACTGATGGCAAAATATAAATAATACATGAGCTGGGATATCTAAGGCTTCAATGTTACTTTTGTCTTTTAGGCCTAGAGTCCTAGGGCTGGCAAGTGGTACAGTATATAAACTAAAGCAATAAATAAAATATTATTGTAATGGCTGAGTTTTATCATTTTGGGGGTAAGGATCATTCATGATAACTTTATTTCAATTTCATCTTTTCCTTTTCCCGTTCAGCAAGCAGTATAAATGCTGGGCTCTCGTGACAGTATAATGTCCTTGCGGACATTTATTTACTGTAGAAGTTTCAGGTGTCTTTTATTCTGGAGACTGATATATCTTTCTTATGTTTAAACATCACAATATTGTTGCTGGGAGAGTAAAAAAACTTTCCTCTTTTTAATATATGCCATCGTTGCTGATGTGATTACTGTGTGCAATAAGCTTGTTTAAGGTTTCAAATGCTTAGTGGTTACTTTCTGTGACTAAAATGGAAATTGGGGGAAAAAAATTTTTTTTTGCAAATTATTTTGTTTCCTGGTCTAGAAACTAGTTATTAATTTATCTTTGCCTGAAATGTCTAGCAAACATACTTGTTTCCCAGTGAAATAAAACGAAACAAAATATCCCTCCTACATTCTCAGATGCATTAAATGAATGTTTGCCTGGCCTTTGGCTCCTATTGAAATAAAAGTTGTGTGGATTTCATGGTTGCTGTGGATACAGGTAACTGCCTTTGGTTGAGGGGACACTTGCACAAAGCTGCCCTTGTCCTCCGAACAGATGCATAGACAAATAATTTCAAAAAAGAGGTAGTTATTTGTATAGCAGAAACTGGTTTTTTTACAGTCATGTAAATGCAGAGAATCAATTGTGCGTGCAAGGGCTAAAGGAGATCTACATCACTGCTGGAACTGTGACTTTGAACACTAGCAGTTCTAAAGGCTGACTTCTAAGGGTATAGTCATTTATTCTGTGCCATGGCTGGCTTCTTAGCAGGGTGCTGTGGTGGAGCTGGAAACATTTAAAGGTGTGTGTGTGTGTGTGTGTGTGTGTGTACACAAACATACATATAAGCATTCTGATATACTTCACCAGCTTGCCTTAGCTAGAATATTTAAAAGCCTCAATTTTTTGACATTAAAAGGACAGCGAAGAATTGTGTACAGGACACCTGAGAATATCAGACTGGCCAATAAATAGAGATTTACTTATTCCCAAGGTGTTACAAAAAATTGTCCTCATAGCAATTGAAAGGGGTGTGTGTGTGTTGTGGGAACTGGAAGAGCAGTGGGTCTTTGTTTTGAGGCCACCAAAGGGAGACAGACTACTGAATAGGAAAGCTTGGGCTTTTAAAAATGTCCATGGATTGCAAGTCTCCAATTATCTCAGAATCTCAAGCTGATTTTGCTCTTTAATGGAAATGGTCATTTCTGGAATGAATTCCTTGGGGTATAGTGAGTACAATGGAAACACTTCTGTTCTGACATACTGATGATGTATTTGTTTCATTTTTGCCATGTTAGCTGAGAATTCTTCATGTCCAGCAGATCTGGGAGACAACAGGCTGGAGAGGTCTGCAATAATGCAAGCGCTGGCATTTGTAAGTACTGACGTGATCATAAATATCCATGATCAGTAGCAATATAGTTTTTCATATGCAAGATTCAAGGTGCTGCTTCTTTTATACAGATAGATGGTTTTACATCTATTCTTTCTATCTAGTTTCTTCATTAATTTGCAAAATCACAGTTGTAAAAATCATACTAAATATTTGCATAAATATCACTTGAAAATAAATAGAACCACGAAATAGCCCCTAACTTGTAAAGTGACTTACTGTTTTCAAGCCAATAGGCTGCTTTAGGTTGTAAAAGATTTTGTAATAGCTGCTGGCTGTTTTGGGGCATCATAATAAATCACAGTTTATCATAAAGGGTTCCCACCTACCATAACTGCCACACATAATTTTCTAGCATGGCTGTGAGGACAAGAGGAATTCAAAGTATTTACTTCTGTTTTTGATTAATTCTAACTTGCTTCATTCTCCAAACCCCACAATTTTTAATAGAATGCAACAAATCAACCAAATGATAGCTTACAAAGATGACTTGCCTCAACAAACTGTAGTTAAAATTAGCCTGTGCTTAAGAGGCAATGTCAAAGTGGTTAGTCAAAAGTGAAAACATTTGATTTCATTGCAGACATGCTAGTAAGCAGTTTAATGCCACAACTAATAGTAGTGCTCTAATTATGGGGAAGATAGTTGGACTTGAAAACTGTCATGTTTGTTTTATAATTTGCATTTACAGTATAGGGTGAGCATACAAGCTACCCGTAACTCTGCAATTGCAGGAGAAATGGAATGTCACACTAATGTTTTATTTATTTATAAAATTTATATCACTGCCCATCTCCCTCCACCGGAGGGACTCTGGGCGGTTTACAACAAAATAATAAAAACAAAAAACATAAAATATACATAGAATATAAAAATACAAATTATAAAACAAGATTAAAATCCAAGAGGCAAGAGTGGTAAAACGATCTAACTTAATCCAATGTAGGAGAGGAGCTCTCTAAGGTATTAGCCATCCCCAAGAGTGACTATCCCTTCCTTGGTCCCAAGCAAGACGGAAGAGCCAGGTTTTCAGGTTCTTCCGGAAGGTCAGGAGCGAAGGAGCTAATCTCACCTCCGCGGGCAAGTTGTTCCACAGGGCGGGAGCTACTGCAGAGAAGGCACGCCTCCTGGACCCCGCCAGATGGAACTCTCTTATATATGGGGTCCGTAGCATGCCCCCTCTGCATGATCGGGTGGGACGGGTGGATATTTATTTATTTATTTGTCCAACTTCTATCACCGCCCATCTCCCCCCACAAAGGGGACTCTATATATTGGGGATGAGGCGGTCCCTCAGGTAACCTGGACCCATGCCATGTAGGGCTTTAAAGGTGATAACCAACACCTTGAATTGGACCCGGAAGCAAACTGGTACCCAATGCAGCTCACGTAACAACGGTGTTATATGTGCCGATCTAGGGGCACCAGCAATGGTCCTTGCAGCTGCATTCTGGACCAGCTGAAGCTTCCGGATACTCTTCAAGGGTAGCCCAATGTAGAGCGCATTACAGTAGTCTATATGGGAGATAACAAGGGCATGAGTGACTGTTCGAAGGGCCTCCCAATCCAGGAACGGGCGTAACTGGCGCACAACACGAAGTTGTGCAAAAGCCCTTCTAGCCACGACTGCCACCTGCTCTTCGAGCAGGAGTCGTGAGTCCAGGAGGACACCCAGATTCCGCACCGGATCTGTCTGGGGTAGTGCAACCCCATCCAGAACCAAAGATGATAATGTCCCAGATGGGGAAGAGCCATTAATCCACAGCCACTCCGTCTTACCAGGGTTCAGTTGAAACCTGTTGGACCCCATCCAGGCCCCTACAGCCCCCAGGCACTGAGAAAGAGCAGTCACAGCATCACTTACCTCACCCAGGACAGAGATATATAGCTGAGTACCATCAGCATATTGATGATATCTTATCCCATGGTGGCGGATGATCTCACCCAGTGGTTTCATGTAAATGTTAAACAGGAGTGGAGAGAGAACCGAACCCTGCGGCACCCCACAAAGGAGGGGTCGAGGGTCGGATCTCTCGCTCCCTATCACCACCGATTGGGACCGGCCCTGGAGGAAGGAGGTGAACCAGCGCAAAACCATGCTGCCCACCCCCAACTCCCTGAGCTGACCCAAAAGGATACCATGGTCGATGGTATCGAAAGCCGCTGAGAGGTCAAGAAGAGCTAGGATGGATGCACTGCCTCCATCCCGCTCCCGCCAGAGATCATCCATAAGTGCGACCAATGCTGTTTCTGTCCCATGTCCAGGCCTGAAACCTGACTGAAAGGGGTCTAGATAATCCGTTTCATCCAGAATCCTCTGGAGCTGCAACGCCACCACTTTCTCAAACAACTTCCCCATAAAGGGAAGGTGGGAGACTGGGCGAAAGTTGTCCAGTACCATAGGGTCCAGCGATGGTTTCTTGAGGAGGGGGTGCACCAATGCCTCCTTAAAGGCAGTTGGAAACACCCCCTCTCTCAAGGATGCATTGACCATCGCCTGGACCCAACCACATGTCACCCCCCTAGCTGCTTTCACCAGCCAGGAGGGGCATGGATCTAGATGACAAGTGGTGGCGTTTGCTGCTCGAAGGATCCTGTCCACTTCCTCAGGTCCAACAGGATCAAACCGTTCCCAGATAACTGGGTAAATACATTCCCCCGGTATCTCCCCAGACTCTGTCTCACGCCTGGAGTCCAACTTGGAACGGATCCGAGCGATTTTGTCCTGCAGATGCATAGCAAATTCCTCTGCACGGCCCTGTAGGTGGGTCTCAAGACCCACCTTCCCCAAAAGGGACCGAGTGATCTTAAGCAGGGCCGTTGGGCGGCATTTATGTTGTTGTATTGTTTTGAAATATTAACAATGTACATTGCTTGGTGTGGACAATAAAGTCTTTTCCCAGTAAATTTCATTTAATTGACTGTTTTTGTTGTTGCTAGTTTTGGAGAACATGTAGCTTGTTAGTGAAGAGAAACTGCAGTCATGGAAAGCCAACATAAAAGTATTTGGGGGGGAAATGGAATATAAAAGAAGGAAGAGCCCCATTAGAGTAGCTGGTGAGTGTGTCATGTGCTGTATTAGTGAAAAAGATATCACAGTACTAGAAAAAAACAGTGCGGGTTACTCCTTGATCAGAATTGAAAACATGGAACCCTTACGCTTCCCGTAAAAGGGACTTACTTTAGATAATACATTATCTTTAGAACATAGAAGAAATACCTATGTATAATTTGTATAACTTGCAGAATTCTTCAGTTTTGTAAAAGAGGATATTTTTGAATCCACATGTGTATACTAATATATACAGGTAGTCCTTGTTTAGCAACTGCCTCGTTTAGTGACCATTAACTGTTACGACGGTGATGAAAAAGTAACTTTATGACCAATCCTTGTATTTACAACCTTCGCAGGTCTGTAAAGAAAAGGAAAGCTAAAGTGAGATCTTAAGCACAGTTGTGGTTTCACTTAGTGAAAACTTCACTTAATGACCGAGTTGCCAATCCCAATTGTGGTTGCTAAATGAGGACTATCTGCATTGTGGAGAATATTGAACTAAGGAGTTCCTAATTGTAGCATGATACATCATAAAGGCTAAGTAATAAGCTACAAATCCTATAGGAAAAGCAAATATTGCAGCTTTATTAATGTTTTCAAAGGAAGAAGCCATAGTAAAATCTTTTGGCACCTTAGAATTTTGATATGAAGTTTCCTGGATTGTGGATTGGGTCCATTTTATCAGGTGAATGGAAAGTACTGTGAAAGGGATTTTACAGGTAGATAACAATGGTAGAGCAATAAGGGAAAGGGACCAGAACTTAGTAGACAGTGATCATAAGTTTATTTGAAACATTCATTATCATGTGAGTTTTTGGTTTTCAGACTATTTGCCTGATGAAGTAGACACGATCTACAAAAAAATGTGTAAAAATAAATTGGCCAGGATTATTAGTGTAACTTTTAAAAACTACAGTCTAGACAATGGCTGCAAAATGCTGACTTAAATGGGTCTCCTGAGAAATTATTTTAAAACCAACAAAAATAAGCTAACCAGTATACATACAATGGAACCTTTGTTGTAAGCATTCATTAAGTACAATATAACTTTGGCAATATAACTTTGATGGCTGTATACATGGAGAACTGACTAGGTAGTATAAGCATGTAATTCCATTTGGGATGAGGGTGAGGACTGTTGAATATTTCCTATGGCACCATTCTACCATTATTTCTAGAGAATTAATAGAATAATTATATGGTTTTACTAGTCTATGTCTCCTTTAGACATACTTGGGGGGGGGGCAAAATAGCAGGCAGTACAGGAAGAGGTTTAATTGGGCCATGCAGACCAATGAAATGGCTCTTAAATTTTCTAATACACCTAAGAGGATTTTACTTTAATTAAGAACTAGCCTTTGGCAGTAAGAAATGAAATGATTTGGACCGTTCAGAGTTTGAAATACTCCAAGGAACTTGATCTACTTAAACAAGACCAACACTTTAAAAATTCTAGCAAGAGATGCTTGGTGCAAAAAAAAAAAGTCAAATGTATAAAATAGCATTAGAAAGAAGTTGAAAGTGTTAGTTTTTCCATCTAGAGGGGAAATCTTAGTTATGATACCAAAATGCTATAAAAAGTTAGAGGCTGTGTTCACACATCATGCTATACCATAATTTGCTTTAACTAGAGTTTATATTTGATTATGTGACATCAGGTCGGTGTTGACTCTTAGCTACCATATATTCTCTCCATGACAATCTGTCCCTGACCTGGTCCTTCAGGTCTTCCAAAAGTGTACCCATTGCCACTGTAATTGAATCCATCCACTTTGCTGCTTATCATCCTCTTCTCTTTCCTTCCATCTTTCCCAGCATTAGAGTCTTCTCCAGAGAGCTAGGACTTTGCACAGTGTGTCTGAAATAAGATAATTTGAGCCTGGCAATTTGTGCCTTGAGTGAGAACGCTGGGTTGATTTGTTCGATGATCCATTTGTTTGTTTTCTTGGCTGTCCATGGTATTCTCAGGAGACTTCTCCAACACCAAAGTTCAAAAGTGTCAATACTCTTCCTATCCTGCTTCTTTAGAGTCCAACATTCCCTTCCATAGAGTGTCACAGGGAATACCATTGCTTTAACTCTTCTGATCTTTGTAGGTATAGACACATCACAGCATCGGAGTATCTTTTCCAAGGCCTTCATGGATGCTCTACCAAGTGCTAGTTTGTGACATATTTCTTGACTGTTTGTTCCTTTACTGTTGATGGTTGATACTAAAAGGCAGAAACTATCTACCACTTTGATATCTAAGGCTGGTTGTTGTACCTGTTGTCATTAGTTTGGTCTTCTTTATATTTAATCATAGTCCCATTATTTTCATTGTGCTTCTTGACTTCCATAGTTTATTAAGTAAACCAAAAATTAACCTGATGTAGCAAGTCAGGCTCATTTGTTATTGACCGCTGTTTCCCATGAACAAATGTGGTTTAGAAACAGCTTTCTCTGGCTTGTTTAGGACTTACTGCATCATCCCCCAGGGACTTCCCACTGAGAATGTCTCCATAAACAAACTTCATACCATGGAGATATTCTCTCACTCCCACAGATGCATTGCATTCACATCTTATACAAGCCTTAAACAAGATGCTAACAGCTGTTTCCAAGCTCTGCAGCTGGGAGGGGTAGAGTGATCAGACAGGTGTATTTGTCAGTAATGAGCAAGCCTATTTTTTTGTATCTTCAAAGAATTAGTTTTGCAGAGAAGAAAAGTAAACGTGGCTGGTTTAGTTAATTCTTAATTGGTTTTTCCTCCTTTTTCCAAACTCCTCTGCCATGGACCTCTGTGGATTTGTGATTAGTGGAGGCTTGGGCCAGTCCCCAACCCAAATATACTGTAAAATATGCCAGGAAAATGCAAGTGGTGCCAAACCATATTAAGATTTAGCAAGCTAACAACAAACACTGGTTTCAAAGTAAGTTATTGTCCTATGTTAATTCAATGACCTTACTGACATTTCATGATAAGTCAAAAGTACACAAATCCTATTATGGCTTAGCATGATGTGAAAATCCAGAATGACAAAGGTTGAACAAAGTGGACAAAAAGTTGAAAGAGACACTAACATTCAGGTCATGTTTCAGAAATACACACAGCAGCAGTTTCAGTTTCTCATTGGTTTTATGCCTTTCGCATAACAATGTATGGCTCGTTGGAGCACTGAACATGGTGGGTAGTGGTAGATGACAACAGCAGTCAGCAGGTTTTTCCAACCCAAGAGACTAAGGAGAATTTCAGATTTCAGAGGCAGTATCCTAAGAAATGTCTTTAATCTGTAAAGTGTCAGCCTTGCGAGGTAGTCCAGACAGGAAGCACACCCAGATGAACTAATTCTACCTTATTGTAAGGTTACATTAACAGAATCTTGCAAGTCTGAAAATACATTTCTACCCCGTCACCTTTACAGCCCAAGAAACTAGGGAGGGTCCCTTCTGAGACATTTGCCATGCCCACGTTCCTGCTGCGGGCTACGCTGCCTCTTACCCAACCATTCCCCTGGCTGTGGCTCTTCCCCCTGTCTCCCAAGGTCATTCCCACATACCATTACAGATAGTGAGTCATAGAATTAAAAGTATGCATATTACTAGCTATAGCAGACAGATGTTAGTAGCTGGTTACTAAAGAAGTATTTCAGTCTTTAACAGAACTACCCAACCGTTTGGGGCATAGACACACATGAAATTCCGAGTACTTGATACCAGCAATCTCACGAAATAGTTGTCATAGTATATGCAGTCACAAAACTCCTATTTACCAGAAGGCACACTATTGAAATTGCTCCTCACCATCCACTTTAGCCCTGTGGGATGCTCTGGAGTATGTCAGCTTCCCATAGTCAGTTTTTCCAAACAAAAGTGTTAGCCCTATCATTTTGGGGCTGCAGCCCCCTATCATTTTTATTTTCTAAGCATGCCTTCAAGATGTTGCCTGAAGCTGACTCTGTGCTTGGCAGCATGCTAGCTTCATTAAAAAAAATTAAAAGGTTAGTTAAAAATATAAAATTAGATGGGATAAGGAACCTGCTGAGTTTCAAAGGATGTATTACTGGGTGCATTACTGCCCCTGGAGATTACATTGGTTACCCAGGTTTATAACTCCAAGACCAGACCTGGATGAGCAGTGCAAAGTAGAGCCAACACAGTGATTTAAGATCTATTATCCAATAATAATAATAATAATAATAATAATAATAATAATAATAATTGAACATCATTTTCAGTAGGTTTTTTCCCTTTGTTGGTATCATTCTAATACTGTATGTTTAAGTATAGTCTCCTCTCTACAGCTGGTAGGGAAGAGGGCACATAGGAAATGGACATATACAGAGCTGTGAGCCAGACTGCCATCAAAATACTGTTTCTATGGTGAATATTGTTGCATGCAATTTCTGATATTATTACAAATGCTAAGTGGAATTACTGTGTCCTTCAGACCCTCCCCCTTCTTTCTGCGTATTTTTCATAGAGAAATGAAGCCTAGATCCCCCACAGAGGGTAGAAATTTTTCTCATTAGGAAATTCATTATGAGTTGGGCACACCTGAGTTGACTGTTCATATATTCAGGGTCCAGTCTGGCAGGAAGAGAAACTGTCTGCTGCCTTGTTACGCTCACATATCCTCTGGGACAGTGGGTTCGGCGGGTTCTCTCTGTATGTCTGCTTATGACTTGGTCTGTTCTGTTCTGGATTGGCATTTGATCGCTAGGTAATCGCAGATCGCAGGGATTTATTTTTAGGGGAATCAGTCTAGAGAGGAGGGCGGACCAGGGGTGGGGCTTGCAGGCAGGAGCCAATCGTGTGGACCGGGGGTGGGGTTTGCAGGTTTGCAGGCGGGAGCCAATCGCACGGACCGGAGGGGCGGGGACCCCTGTCTTTTTCATGAATACGGAATATTACATAAGACCCCGTCCCGTTTTGCCATCCCAACGTCCCGTTTTTGTCTCAAGGAAATATGGTCAGCCTATTTTTAGGGGAATCAGTCTAGCCTAGACTTCCACTCCATATTACAAGTTCCTACAGCTAGTTTTTATTGGAGGGATGGGGAAGCAAGCAACATACAACTGCATGTTACACATAGTTTCAACTTAAGAGATCATATGTATGTTTTCAATTCACTGTTTATAGACTTACTGAAGCAGAAAAGGGCTATTTTGATCTATGTGGTAAAACCAAACCCATCTAATACTGATTTGAGTTTCTCCCTCATTAGGCCTCTAGAGTTTAACCACAGGAACTTACAGTATCTGTGGTCTTTGTTTTGGGGTTGTTTTCCCACTTGGAATCATCTTGGTGTTTGGGTTTTTGGTGGTTCTTTTTCTCTTAGTGGAGAAAACATCTAGAAAGTTATTCTTCTCCCTGTAAATCAACTTTGGGGAGAAATAAATTGGCAAGAAGACGATTTAGCCCTGCTCTGTTCTCCCCAATCAAGACTGCAGCTTTGGTGCTGGTTGTTTTGCTCTCAAAAATAAAATTGATGTCATTGGCCTTAGATTTGGAGGCCCATTCAGATTTGGAGGAATAGTTCCTTCTGGATTGTTCATATTTTCCATCTAGCTGACAGCCCCACTCAGTAGACCAGACCAGGAAACCAAGCCCACTTTAGGGCTAAAACTACTTTTACTGAGATTGGCTGTAATAATAGAATCTCCCAAGTCTGATTGTGCTCAGCCTCTTTCCCAGTCTTATACTCCAGTGAATCAGGGAGGCTTCCGCCTGAGCTGCTTCTGAATATTACCTTGTTTCTCACTTAAAAAATATTTCAGGTAACCGTTTTTCCTTACAGCCTCCCCAGCAGTCCTCCAGAGCTCCTGAAAGTGAAGGCCAACTCATCCAGCAAGCTTCAGATTTGAGAAGGCTGTTTTTGCCTCCCACGATCCCACACTTCAGTTTCTTAAAAAATAGCCAATCAAAATGACTAGTAGCTGGTAAAAGCAAGGTCTTCGTGTAATTAGCATTTTAATCGTGAAGGAAGGTGTTGGAGATTAATGAGAATATTTAAAAGTGGCACTAAATTGGCTGAACTGCTTTTCCATTTCTTCCAGTGCTGCATACAGGCTAACACTCACATTGAAATTAACTACCTTCTTATTTCTTCATAATTGCTCATATTACACTTTGGGGTGACACTAAAGATATTAAAATATAAATAACCTATTTCCATTTGCTGAGCAAAGTTCCTGTTCCCTACCATCCCATCCATGTTCCTGGGTTGACATTTGTTTTGGAAATTATGCTTGTGCCTCTCAAAAATGGGAAGAGAATCCGTCTCTCTTCTTGTGCTATTTTCCTTATTATTTTTCTTGAAGGCATCAAATGAATGTAGGAGTAGACTTAGGGCATATCCACAGGGTGCCCTTCAGTTGCTCCTGTCCTGTGCTTATGCCAGCTTGACCGTGAGCCATCTTTAAAAGATTCTTTTAGGACACTTGGGCAACATTCAGTTTGGACAACACAGCAGGTTGCTCTGTCCTCCCATTGGACAAATTCCTCTGCTGCTTTTACCTCCAACCTTTCTGTTCTATGAAAGCAACACCCAATTGTTTTTCTTCCTGTGGGTGGGACTTAGTGGACATATGTTTGTATTTGTGTGTGTATACATGAAGAAACACACAAAGTTAAATTACATTTCTATATACAAAGGTAAGATGCCAGGCTTGTCGATCGGAAGATCGCAAGTTCGGAGGTTCGAATCCCTAGCCCCGCGTGACGGAGTGAGCTCCCGCACTAGCCCCAGCTCTTGCCAACCTAGCAATTCGAAAGCATGCAAATGCAAGTAGATGAATAGGTACCACTTCAGTGGGTAGGTAACAGCGTTCAGTGCGCGTCATGCCGGCCACATGACCGTGGAAGCGTCTTCGGACAACGCTGGCTCTTCGGCTAACAAACGGAGATGAGCACCGGCCCCTAGAGTCGGACACGACTGCACAAATGTGCGGGGGGAACCTTTACCTTTTAAGCATCAAATGCACATACAGTACATGCAGTCACACCAACCAGTTTTAAAATTAAAATTCCTTTCTTGCCACCCTGTTGGTCTTTAATGTCTTCTAAAGCTATACCTTTCACAACAGTCTTGCAATAAGGCAGTGGTTATAATGCCTGGAGATTGTTTTTCTGATGGGTGAGTGCTGAGTGCTGGGCAATGTTGTCTATTCCTGCCATCCAAAAACAGTTGCTGGCCTATATTGGTGAGGAGGCAACCTGGCAGTGCAGATAAGCCCTTAGTTAATTGGCAAGCAGTGAAGTGAGGGCATCATATGGAAAATACCGAAATCTCTTTCTGATTTTATTGCTGGTGTAATGTTGAACTTTATAGAGATCTGGATAGCTATTCCACATTATGCATGTGGTCCCAGCTTCTTCCATAGTCTTCAGAGCCCCAAAATTCCACCGAATTCCCACCGAAATTCAGCAGCAAACTGCATATAGGCTTTCTGATTCTCTGTGTGAAATTAAGTAAAATCGGTGTGTTCAGTTTCTAAGCTTAATTATAGGATACATTTGTTTAAAAAATTGAAAAGGGGAACCTCAGGGAAAGCTATTGCATTATTGCCCCATTTGTTGGGGTCCTTGGCTATTGGAAGAATAATTTGAATGAAGTGCAGGCTCCAATTGCAAAAGGATTAACTACCCCTGATTGTGGGCCAGAGATTCACCTTTTTCACAGAAAATGAGAATTGGAAGAGACATTGCAAATTGTCAAGTTTAATCCCTGTGTAATGTAGGATGCTAACCAGACCTACAGATGATTGTCCAGCTTCTGCTTAAACTCCTCCAGTAAAAGAAGTCCCTTCATCTTTTCAGGCAGTTTGTTCTATAGTAGGGTGACCATACGTCCCGTTTTGAACGGGACAGTCCCGTTATTTTAGCATTTTTCAACCGTCCCGTCGTTTTGATAAAAATCTCAATTTTGTCCCTTTTTTAAACCCGGCGGGAAGGAGGACAGGAAGACAGGAAGGAGGTCTGGAGCCGGACTTGCCATTGGAGGCAGCCCGGAAGAGGCCCTATCAGTGCGTCAACTGGAAGCCCAGTTGCCACGTGCGATCCCAGCAGCAGAAGCAGCACCACAGTCCAGGTTCCTGCCTCCTTACCTGATCAGGTACGGGAAGGTTGTGGAAAGAGGGTGCGCGCGCGTGTGTGTGTGCATGCGCGCAGATTACTTGTTCAGCGTAATCGCGCGTGCACACACACACACACAAAAGCCAGGGCTTTCCAAACAAAAACACGGAAGTGCCGGTGGCGGTGCTTCTGGGTTGCCGCTGCTGCCACTGCCCCTTCAAAAGGGCAGGCTCTGGGGACCCCGAAAATGCCCTCGGTTCTGGCAGGGAGGCAAAAGCCTCCTCCCCGCACGCACACGCTGCCCTGGAGCCGGGGTGGAAATTCTCCCCGCAGAACAGCTGAGCGCCGCTTGGCAACATGCGCGCGCAGCCTCCCTGCCTAAACTGAGGGCATTTTCGGGGTCCCCGGAGCCTGCCCTTTCGAAGGCGGGGTTTGCAGGTGGGAGCCAATCGTGTGGGGCGGGGGCGGGGTTTGCAGGCGGGAGCCAATTGCGTGGACTGGGGGGCGGGGTTTGGCGGCCAGCATGGTGGCATAAGACCCTGTCCCGTTTTGCCATCCCCAAAGTCCCGTTTTCGTCTGAAGGAAATATGGTCAGCCTATCTATAGCCACCAATTTTCACTGTTAAAATGTCTTTATTAATATTTAGCATAAAATCTGCTTCTTTGTTATTTCCACCCATAGGTACTAGCTGTGCCCTCTGGAACAACTCTGCTCTGCCTTTGCATAACTGCCTTGCAGTTATTTACAGATTATTATCATATCTTCCTCTTAAATCTTTTCTTCCCAGGCTAAGCTTACTCAACTCTGTCAAGTTTTTCTCATATGTTTCCACACCCTCTGTCTTAGTTGATCTTTTCTGGGTTTATGATTCAGTTTACCAAAGTCTTTCTTAAACTGTGGTACCAGGATCTGAATGCATATTCCAAATATTACCTGGCTAAGGCAAAATAACACATGCCATATTCAGGGGTGCTGGTATAACTAAATAGTAACTAAATAATAGTTACAAAGCCTGATGGATAGGAGGGTTTTAGATAGGAAAAATAATCATGACATGTTAATAGACACTAAACTGAATGTGATACTTGTACAACTTAGGTTGTGAACTGTAGCACTAACTTAAGATAAATTTGCATAATTTGTTCCATAAACTCCTTTTGAAATGATCTCACATGATAGTTGATGAGTGGGTTCCTCAGTTCGCACATTTTCCTAAGCCTTGGTTTCTTTGTTGAATGACCCACAGCATGCTATAAAACAAGGTTTGCAAATTAAAGTGGTTAGGTTCACACAAAATGTTAAGTCAAAGTGACATCTAATGTGCCATAGCTTAGCAGAGAGGTTCTCAAACTGTGGATCAAAGCTCCCCTCAGCAGGTTACCAACAACTTAAAGGGAGATCACCATTTTTAAAAACCTGATCAGTCTTGCATAGGTAAAACGTGCTTCTGGCTTTGCTCCTTATTTTGCCTGTGCAGGCCTGCAGCAGACAATTGTGGTACTGTATTGCAGAGTTTAAGAAGCCCTGGGATATGTAGATTAAAATTTAATTATTAAAATGAGCTGGTTTCTTTATTTCTTGCCCAACTGTAACCCCTATGAAACCTCTAGTTTTATACATGGGGCCACAAAATTCATTTATCGTGTTGTATGATATCAAGCCACTATTTAAAGAAATACGTTTCTGCTGTCCTGACATTGGTTGTCTGTGGTCAGAAGCTTGTAATTCTAGAATGAAGGAGAGATGTACTACATGTCTTCTGCCCAAATTTGGGGAAGCCAACTTTCCTCAAATGATAATCTAGGAAGGGTCAAACCCACTAGGTAGCTCAGACCAGGAAATCAACTCCACAGGAAGACTAAAACTACTTTTACCGAGATTGGCTATAATAACAGAATTTCCCAACTCTGTGCTGGACCTCTTCCTACTTCTTATTCTACTGTGAATTAGGGAGGTGTCTGGTTGAGCCACTTCCAAATATCATCTTGCATCTCAGGGCTTAAAAATGTTTCAGTCCCCTTTGCCTAGGTAATGGCTCTTGCATGTTTCCATCAAGCTCATATTGCTTACTCCCTACAGACACTGAGACACCTATTCATTCTGCTTTCTGGTCCTCTCTCTCCCTCCTTCCCTCCTTCCCTCTCTCTCTTCTCCTCCCCCCAAAAGTTCTGAGTGAAGCTTACTTGATCAGAGTTTGGGCTAAACTAAGCTTGAATGGCCTTATAGGTAGAACCAAGACACTTGCGTTCTTTTGAAGCTCAGTGAGAACTGCTTTCATGTCCTCTCTTGCATGAAATCTCAGGATTAACACTTGGGAACATTAAAATGCCCTAGGTATGTGTGGTTTTTTTTAGCACTTAGGGAAGCAGTAATCAAAAGTTTAGCAAAAGGCATAATTGTTTGTTTCAACAAACATCTCTTAATCATTTATGCCAGTAACAGAACATATTTAGCTGTGAGCTAAACAAAAGTTCTCTCTCTACCTGGCAGGACGTTAACACCTTTCTCATAATAAAATTTACATGTTCTTCAGAACTTGATAACTCAGAAGAAAATACTTTCAGATTAGCATGACTAAACTGGAATATTGTTTTTTTTTCTTAATCAGCTAACTTCAGAAATATTTGGTTTTAAGAAACTCTTCCTAATTCTATATAATTCATATAATAATATAATAATATAATATAATATAATATAATATAATATAATATAATATAATATAATATAATATAATATAATATAATATAATATAATATATGCTTATATTTAGAGTAACAAATAGTTAACTGATTGTTGATTGATTTTCCTCTCCTCCCCCCCTTCTAGCTTTGTCATGTCAGCATTTTCCAGATCGGGAACATCCTAGAAAATGTTCACATGTTAATGTGTTCAAACACCAGCTGCTGCTGCTGCTGCTGCTGCTGCTGCTGCTGCTGCTGCCGCCTCTGTTATTTCAGAGAGTTCCTGTCTTGCATGTTTGTGCAGCCCTTCTATTTTAAGTGCTGTATACCACACTGGAAACATACCCTCCAATTTCCTAGCCTTTGAACTTTTAAAATTGATCCTGAATTGCTGAGGGTACCACCGGTACAATACAAGGGTTGGTTTTATTTCTCTAATCAGTCTGTGCAATTATGGGAGCTCTTGTTAAAGTACAGGTTTAGTGTTCCCTCAGAGGCAAACAATGGAAAAAGAACTCAACCCGTGTTGATACCAGCAGTTCAGTCCTGTAATATATTCCTTTTCTTTTTCAAAATACGTTTGCAAGATTAAGTTCAGGCTGTGTTAATTAGATAACCGCTCTGGTTCAGTTCAGACTTTATATCAAAACATGGATGACACTTAAAAACCAAAGTTTGGTTTGAGTTTCGAAATGTACAACAGATTTAGTTTGGCTTAAAGCTAATTCTCAGTTTCCATTTCCGATCCAGTTCCTACCCAGCTGAATTGTTTCCAAGAGACAGCAGCTATGAGAAGCAGTCATAGCAACTATGAATGGCCTCTACCAAACCACAGGCATCCATCAAACTATAGTTTAGGTTTTTTTTAACCACACCTCAAGATAATCTTTTAAATGAGCCCTTGATTCTACCTCCTCCCCACAAAAGGTCATATCAGTGTATATAATATGTTATTTATATTATAGTATGTTATTTATTATCATAGTATGTTATTATCATAGTATCGCTACACAAATCTTGGATTGTGTTATGTATCATGGTTTAAGGGAAGCCCTTAAATTGGAAACCAAGCATTATAATGCCAAGTTAACTACTTAACTGTGATTAAGAGAGGGATTACCTCAAAGGAGGGGAAGAGCAATGGGAAACAGTATTTGACTCGTCTATTTATTCATTCATTCATTTACTTGCTGGGCTTGTAGGCCACTCCAGTTATGAATGACTCTGAGGAGTGTTCTTTCTAATTTTCATAAATTGTGTTAAAAACCATGCAGTGAAAAGAACACAAATCAAGGATATTATACGACCTGCATATAACACTGGCAACATTCATCTATATAACTAAAAATCAAAAAGCATTCTCCTATCAGAGGGACAAAGATCACAGAATTCCAGTCCTTAAAGCCTAGTGGAATAACTATGTTTTACAGCATCACCGATGTAATGAACATGAATTTGAGTAAACTCCGGGAGACAGTGGAGGACAGGAAGGCCTGGCGTGCTATGGTCCATGAGGTCACGAAGAGTCGGACACGACTAAACGACAGAACAACAAAAAACTGCATTCCTAAAAACCAGGAAGGGGGACACATTCTTTCTCTTTTTTAGATACATTTGAAAAGAAGGAGCCATCTGGGTATGTGGGGGAATGCTGTTCCTAGAAGAGGGGCAAAGATTGAGGGAGACTCATGTTTTCTCATTCCAGCTGAGGGAATCAGTACTATGACAATTAAATGTTGGAGCAGTATTTGCTTCTTCCATCACTTCTGTATTTTTAGCAGACCTCTTTACCTGTATTTGTAGGATAAGATTGGGAAAGCTCTTAAATTAAAAAAAAATCTAAAATTTGTGAAACCAAAATGTTTAAAATCTTGCAATATGAAATGTGAGAGCAAAATCCCAAAAGCAACAATATAGTTGTTTCACTTGAAATGCACAGTCAATGTAATTGCTTTTTTTCTAATTACATTTTATAGGAGAAAAAAACCCCAAGCCTGAATATGATTAATTGGTGAGTTCTTTATGTTGCTTTAGTGTTCCTGGGTTGAAACACAACAGAACTGTAGTGTATTTGAAATAAATATTTTATACTTTTTTTTTGCCACAGAGGAGAAGATTCTTGATGCTCTGAGTCACTAATCAATCATAGGTTACATCTTGGTAATGGGCTTGGCCCTAGATGGTCCTTTAATAAGTCTGTAGAAGTCCTTTGAGACCTGTTAAGGAATATTGGAAGGGGCTGGAGTGGAGAACAATCAGCTTCTTTTATGAGCTTGCTTGGAGGAGGTTGTCAAAATGGGCAGGAGAAGGGGTGAAATTTATGGACCATCCATTGACGCAAATGATATTAGTGTGTTAAATGTCACTATACTTTATGGCACTAAACAGGTTGCAGTTTATACTGCTTTTTCACAGTCGACTGTACAAATGGTGAAACTGAAGAACCTAGCATTTTCCTTCTATTTTTATTCTTTTGAAAATAGAACATTTAAATCACAGATGTCTAAACTTTGATTTGTGTTAGTTCACTCCCACTTTTTTCAAAGGAGAAAATTGGATAAATCTTTCCAATTTAAATCTTGTTTGTTTTTGGCTGCATCTCCTATACGTTGGAAGCTTTTGGTTAAATAATTTTAAGAGGGAGCATTAATTTATTTATAACAAATTTGTATGCTGTCCAATTCCAAATAGCTCGGCATAGAGTTACAGACATATAATATTAAAGCCACACAGTCATCAGCACAGGCAACATAAAAGCCTTGGTATTTATTTTAACAAATTTGTAAATATTTTTTGTGTGTGGAGATGACAGAGATATGTGATTTTACAAGCCCTCTTCAACTCAGCATATTGAATAATTTGTGGTCACTATCTCTGTACTGGACAAGATGGGCTTAAGTTTAAGAATATCAAGTATTTCTATTTGTTTCAACCTGTTTCTATCCCAGGCTTGGGAGTGAAAACAATGGCTTCGGTCTGTTGATGAGAACTAGGCAGCGGGAGTGTGTTTTTTTCTGTCTGAGCTCTTAGCAGCTTTTGATACTATTAAATATAGTATTGTTTGGTGTCAGATGGACAGTATGATGGTTAGGCTATTGTTTATTGTGTTTTCAGTCTTTCCTGAAGAGTAGATTCAAAGTAGACTTTATCTCCCAAGCTTTAACCTATGAAATCCTCATTCCCCCCACTCTACCATTTCTTTTAACATCTTCATGAAACTACTAGATGAGGCTGTCCAGGGTTTTTAAACTCAATGCCTACAGGATGGTGATGATAACTCAGCAACCTTTATCCTCCTACCTCCCTCTAAGGAGGTATGGATTATTTGTTTCTGAGGGCAGTAATTATGATCGAAACAAACTAGAAATGCCTTTTAAGAGAACAATTGATTCCAGGATAAGTCTGTAACCTGACTTAGATGGGTTTGGATTGTTCACCTCTAAAAAAAAAATCAGGTTTGCCATCTTACTGTTTTTAATGTTTTAAAATTATGTATTTATATAGTTGTTAGTCATCCTATGCAGTTCAGTTTTGAGCCAGAAAGATGGGCAAATAAAAGTAGCACATAAAATTATTGTAATAACAAAACTCCAGAGCTATCCATTTAAATGAATGAATTGAATTACAACCCAAGCATTAATGGATTATAATTTTTTAGAAATGTAGCTTTGACCTATTTTTTCAATAGATTAGCAAAATTATGCATGATGAGTGGTTAATTAAGTTGTGTGGTCAACCTTTGCTAACTATTGCATTTTTCCATCTACCATCAATACAATCCAGAGATAAAAAAGGAAATAAGAAAGCTTTTAGAAATTCATTTGTATTATTACTGTTGAATGCTTCTTGTGTTGTGATTCATTTCTGCACATTAAGAATGGTCTTTTATCATTCTCATCAATTATAGAACATGGATGGTTTTACAGTTGATTCATAATCAGATGGAGATGTCATTAAAAATAATATGAGATTAAATAAATAACTATTCAACTGCTTTGCTTTGATTTATTCGTTTATAACTTGATCTTCCAAATTAATAGTTGGTAATTTGCCTGAGGCTCTTCATTCAGTTTTCATAACATGAGCTATAAGCTCTGTGATAGTTCTTATATGAAAATTCATTTCAGCTGCAGAGATAATAGCAGGGAAAACAGCAGGAGTGGTAAAGATGATACATAGCAGAGGGAAAGAGTTACTTAGATGTTTTGGGTAAGTGGGCTTGTACTTCATCTTTATCCATTCGAGGAAATTCATTATGAGGTAGTTCAAATATTTTAAAAAATAATCAAATAAGAAATGGGCCTTTGTAAACTCCACGTTCTGAATTTTCTCAGTGACCATAAGACATACCTCTGCGCTATTAGGAATCTTTCTTATTCAGAGGTCCACAAATTTCAGCTGGGTATGCTAGCCAAGCACTGTTTTTCCTTGAGATACTTCCTTATCAGTTCTCTGATGACTGAAAAGAGGACTGAGATCCCAATTGAACATAATGTAGATTTGGGAGAAAGTCTGAAGCAGCCTCTGTCTTGGTCCTTTCAAATTTCCCCAATGGCTGGTGATGTAAGAGCCACTTCTGCCGGATTTGAAGGAAAGGCTACCGAGGGGCATATAATATCTCAGTGTATATTCAGTGATGGACTCAGCAATCAGCGAAAATCATTTTGTGATTACCGGTGCTAGCTAACTGTGGTTGTAAACCTCATGCTTTTATTTGTCTAGGGTTGTTTGTCCAAAATATTTTCTCCTGCTGTTTTTAATGTAAGATAATCAAGTACATAATAGTTCTTTACACATATTTTTATTTATCTGTGAGAGGCTAACAAAGGGTTATGTGAAGTCTAAACTCTGTTTACCTTTTTAAATGCTCTGTTTATAACTTTGCCAAGAGTTAACCTATGAAATATTATTGTTTTCAAATAATTTATGTAGTGAATCATTTCATGTTAATTAAATTCTGAATCAGTCTTTGAGATGGCTAAATATTCATGAAAGCATTTGCAAAAAAAAAAAAGTTATGTTCTCTCCAGATTAGCCTGTGATGCTATCAGAGTGATGCTTTTATCTATCTATCTATCTATCTATCTATCTATCTATCTATCTATCTATCAATCAATCAATCATATTTATAACCTGCCCATCTCCCCCACAAGGAGGGACCCTGGGCGGTTAATGGCCTTTAGTATGCCTTTCTTTATGCCCAACTCCATTTATAGCTCTGTATTGGTGCAGCATCAGATGATAGCTGAATATCTGGCAATCCTGTCAACTTACTTGAGTCTTCATATATAAGAATGACTGAAAACAATATTTTTCCAGCAAATATACAATGGATTGGCTTCTTTAAGCCTTGTAAATTTTTCTGAGGCAGTAGCTTTAAAATGTTTGTGCCTAATGAAGAATATCTTTACGTCTTGCGTAAGAGTCTGGGAAATGTTCTTAATATTTATTCAGTTTTAGAAGATGCTGGCCAGACCTGGTGAATTTCATTATAGTTCTTTCTAAACTGGGGAATAATTGAATAAGCATTCTCACAACTGTACATTGTAAGAGATTGTGTTACTCAGAGAATTATACCTACCAGAACCTTTAACAAACTTCCAGCTAACTCCAGGGTTCTCTGAAGCGCAGATCAAAAGCCATTGCTCATAGCAATTGCCCTTACTGGAAGCTAAGCAAAATTAAGTATGTTGAATCATTTCCTACTAAAAGTTAAAAATGAGCATTGCTATGGTGCAAATGGTAGAATTCTCTAATAGGTCTCATTTATTCTTATATTCCCCTTGGGCAATCTATATAAACTGGATGACAACAATGCTAGGTATCTAACAGAGATATATAAAATGAAGTTCTCCCATAGAAACACTGAGCAGAGCTTCATAGAATATTCATATCAAAGATGTGCTGGCCTAGAAATGCAGACCATTTGAAATGGCTCTATATACATTTTAAAAAGAAAAATGATGCTTCGGAAAATGTAACATTCTGGATAAACCAAAATTTCAACAGCTTGTTTTTTTAAAAAAAGAAATAATATACATTGATGTTTCCTTTACCCTCACTTTCTACTCCCCCCATTCCAGATAACATTAGTCTCTGTATCCCTCATTTCTGGCAAACAAAATCCCATTTTACATAATACATTTTAATATTATGAAATTCTGTAAGAGGAAAAGGAAAATGCACCATCTCTAATAGTGTACGGCTATCTAACTGGTGGCTTCCAAATAAGGACAGAATATCCTTATTCTGAAAATAAATTATCCTCCGAAAATAAAGAAGTTTGCCATTCTTGGTCTAGTATAGGAACCATGAATTATGGCCTAGGTCTGGCATGTCATGGCAAAATAATTGTCAGGATCATAATCAGAAAAAAGACAATTGCTTTAAGTGATGTTTGTACAGTATGTATATGAGAGAGAAAGAGACAGGAAAGATTCTTGAGCATATGTTATCAGAAGCATTGATTCTTTAATGTTTGCTGAAATAAAGGAGTTGGGATGAGTGACAAAGCATGCTTTTGAATCAAAATCTGGAAAATCAGATGTGTCCCAAGAATAAACAAGTTGGTAATCCTTGGTCTAACGGTAATTTTGATGTTGTTACTGTTACATTTTGTAGGCTGTTTTTGCATCTGAATACCGGAAGCATTTCTGATTAAGGGAGATGTGATTGGTGCACAGGAAGAAGGGATCAATATGCAAGACGCTATTCTGATGGCAATCTTGATGGTCACAGGTCTGGAGATATTATGTTTGGGAGCCATGGCAATGGAAGATTCCCAGTGTCAACGGACTGAGCATCCTATTGTTACAAGTGAAGGTAAGTAATTGAGAAAAAGCTTTTCCAAATAATTCTGTAGAAAAAAAGAGCAAACTTGGATCTTTGTAAAAGTAAAGGTAAAGGTTCCCCCATACAGTCGTGTCCAACTCTAGGGGCCGGTGCTCATCTCTGTTTCTTACCCAAAGAGCCAGCATTGTCCGAAGACACTTCCACGGTCATGTGGCCAGCATGACACGTGCGGAATGCTGTTACCTTCCCACCGAAGTGGTACCTATTTATCTACTTGCATTTGCATGCTTTTGAATTGCTAGGTTGGCAAGAGCTGGGGCAAATGCGGGAGCTCACTCCGTCATGCGGGGCTAGGGTCTTGAACCTCCGAACTTGCAAGCTTCTGATTAACAAGTCTGGCGTCTTAACCGCTGAGCCACCGCATCCCTGATCTCTGTAGACCAAGGCAAATGTGTGATCTTTTGTGCATCTTATTTATAGATATCTCACCCTGTTCAGAGGGATTCATACATAAAGGTTAGGTGCCTGCGCAGCGCTCTGTTTACAATCCTCTAGAATTTATGGAATCATTTGGCAGGAGCCATGCAGCTGTCAAAACCTTTTGGTTTGCTTTTGACTGCCATAAGGTTAACGCAGTTGCCCTTGAGCTAATAGTCATCCTATGTTATCAATTTTTTTTTTTTAATTTGCCACTCATCTTCAAAACTCATTGGATTTGTTTTTCAGGACACCTTGTCTTCTTTTTTTGCCTTGGTAAAGGTTATGCAGTAAATATTTGTAAGTGCTGCTAGGTGTTGACTAACAGACTGATTGCACTAATTCTTCTTATTTGCAAATCAATCTGGGAGCAAGCTTTAAGGATGACAAACTCTGAAGCTATTGTAGCCTTCTTCTCTTTCTTCAAGCTGTTGATTGTGTCTGCAAAATTGTCTAGCAGTGTTCTCCCTTTGAAATTCAATTCTTTGTGGCCTGCTGAGAAGCCTACTGCACAGTTATCAACACAGAATAAATAGTCTATTAAAGATTCAGTGGCCTATAAGTGTAAGTGACCTATCCATCTGATTCCAACCAGGACAAAAAGAAAATGAGGGATAAAGATTGTCCAGTTCTTACCCAGCTCAGTCATCTGGGATGATGAGACTAGAGATGGTTCTCTTTAAGATCTACTCCTTTGGACTGCCCTCTTATTGATCAGGAGAATTAAAATCAAGACTTTTCCCTTCGGCCATCCCAAGATCACAAAAATTTGGTTACCTCATGCAGTGTGTCTCCCCATTTCAATCATTTCCATGCTGTCCTCTGGTGGATTATTAATCACCTTGGCACCAAAATGTGTCCCAATACGTTCTAGTTTTTCTCCCCAGTATCTGTAGTGGCAACCAGCAGTTTTGCTATAAGTTGGCTAAACAGCTCCCCTTCCAATTTGTGCTTCCTCCACAAGAGCAGAGGCAGCATCTGCAGCCTTCCTCTTCTGGTAGGTAATCCCCTACTGGAGGTATGCTGGGTGGCCATATGGGTTCAACCTTCTACCTTAACCCAGATCTGTAGACTGTAAATTTGTAGAAATTCCAAGAGATGCAACTTTTGGAAAAGCCGTACTATCTTTGGTTATCTTATGATGGCCAGATCCTACTTTTTTTCAGCAGTTTTCTACTTGACCTGCTAATCCGTGTGTGAATCACAGAGAGTATGATGAAGAAGAACTAGTTACTATCTGAAACTACAGGTAGTTCTTGGGTTATGATGGCAATTGGGGCCGAGATTGCTGTCGCTAAGTAATGTGGTCGTAAAGTGTGACGTCATGTGACTGCATTGCTTAGAGACAGTAATCCTGGCAGTCCCAGTTGCCATCGTAACCCCAGAACCATGTGGGGTGGGAAGAGGTGGGAGTCCCAGGCGGGGTGGGTGGGAGAATGCTGTGGGCAGGCGCTATGGAGTGTGGGTGGGTCAGGGGAGGTCTGGGGAGGATGTGCGCTATGGCGGGTGGGTGGGTGGGTACTATGGAGTACGAGACCCCTGGGATCTCATACTCTGTAGCAGGCTCCTTGGGAGAAAAAGTGGTGGGAGCGACTTACTGGAGCAACTTGCGACCTTCCCTACCGGCTTCCCCATTAGACATTATACTTCTTACTATTCTATTTTATTTTTAAAAATCCACATATTACATTGATGGCTTTAGATCCATCAGTAGTTAAAATTCTGTCACAGCAAGCTTTGTCTTTCCTACACCAAGTGTTGAAATTAGCCATTTTGCTTCCCAGTCATTTAATCTAGTGCATGGGTACCTATAGGATGAAGGCAAGGAAAAATGAATAAGCAGGTTCTGTAGGTTATACAACAAAGCTTAACTACCAAGGGTATATTAATTTAATTTAGTTTCCTTTTGCCCAGCAAACTGCAATAAAAGGAGCCAACACGGAGTTGAGTATTTTATTTCTAAATTTAACCTGTAGCAGTTTGAAAAGAAACACTACTATTGCATTTTCAGAATTACTGTATTTGACGAAAACCTCATTTATGCTTAGCACTAGTTAGAAATAGTTTATGTTCTGCCAGGGCAAGATACGAAGTTTGAATCTGGTTAAGGCAAATTTAAATGTATATTTGATGCTAATTGAGGAAATATATCCTTGTAGAGAAGGGTTGCTTATCTCTCTAAGCTTTCTGCCTTTCTTTTATAACTTCCATGGTAGCATCTTCAGGAAAGATACTGTATTATCTGTGAGCTGAAAGGCAAGAGAAGATAGCTAGATGTAATTGGAGCAAGTATTAGTGTGTCAACACCCTGGGTGAAAAAATGGAGCTTGATATGGGGTGGGGATGGGTTATGGTTTGGGGCCAATTGTGAGACTTACTTAAATCTCTGTCTTTGGTTTTGACCACCTCCCATTTCGCTTAGGCTGCGGAGGCACCTGGTTTAGCTTTTATTGTGCAGCGCCTTCCTTTGTTTTCTTTCTTTCCCCTCTATTTGCTTAGGCTGCTATAATTTTTTTATTTCCTCCCCCCTCCCCCCCCAAAAGTCTCCTCTTTTTGTCTTGGGGTTATGGTGGTGGAGATTTGGCTACTCTGCCATATAATTTTGCCCCTCTGTCTCTGGTTTTGGCTTTTTGTCTCCTTTTGTGCCTTGCCTGAGCTTGCTATTGTGGTTGTAGGGTGCGTTTGCTCTGCCTGTCTAGGCTACTGTATCAGCTGACTCAGCAACCAGACTGAGCATCCAGAAGTTTTGTGTGGGAACAGATAGAGACAGCAAGCAGTGGTGGAAGTGCAGAAAAATGTCATGTTCAGTGGGGCATCTGAGACAGCTTTGTATTAGTCTTTTTTTTCCTGCCTGAGAACAGCCTGAATGAGACGTGCAACAAGTGTATGCAACTGGCTCTTTAGGACAGAAGGTGAAAAGATGGGAAGCATGTCATTCCAATTTATCAGGGAGTGTGAACATTTTTGACACGAGAGACTGGAGTTTCCTTTTTTTTTTTAACAAGAATTTTATTGAATTTCAGAAAAAGATAAAAGATACAGAAAAACAAAAAACTACAAAAAAAACCCCTAAAAAGTGTGAAAACAGAAGATAATTTTTTTTGGATAGATTACAAAGAGAAGTGACTTCCGAGTTTAAACATCAAGGATATACAGCCATTTCCCACAATCAATCCCTTACTCTATATTAAACCAAAATCACATTATTTCTACAATTCATCCCCTTAGCACATTATAAAAATCACTAAATACCATTGCTCCCTCCCTTTATATTAAAAGAAATATATATATATAAATCACCTAATCAACATCCCCCCCTAAATTAACAATTACTTAATTGTTCCCTTCCTACTACTATTCTATACATTCCTATCTACTATAATAAAGATCAAAAATAAAAAAGCATGTAAATTATCTACCATTATAATGAATACAAAAAACATGAATACAAAAAACATGAATAAAAAGAAACCTTAATAATCATAATCACAATCATTAACGAAAAATAAAATCATCCAAAGCCAAAAAACCATCCAGATAAATATTTTAGTCCCTTAACCCACTTTAAAATAGACCAAGACATTTACATATCCCCATAACAAGCACAGAGCTATTTTCTTAAAGAAATCAAACAACCCAACCACTCCCCTCACAAACACAGACTTCTCTTCAAAAAACTTCCCATACATAATAACCCCTTCTTTTCCATAACATTCCATCAGAAAGTCAAATTCACTCATGTCTTGCAGCTCAATTTCTCCATTTAAGTTCTTCCATTCAGCATTGCCAATTTCATTGCCAATTTCATCCAGTATTTCAACAGAAGCCCGAATCTCACTCTTGGGAGTGACATTTCCATCGCTATTAGATTCTTCAGGTTCATCCACATCATCCCCAACCAGATGGCACATTTCAGACCACATATTTTCCACAATGCTCCGAATGTCTTGCAGAATAACTTGGCAGGAATCAGAAAGAATCTGCTTAATATCTCCATTGATGTCTCGGCGAAAGTCAGAGAGAGCCTGGCTAAGATCCTCCATTTCTGAAGCAGTAAATTATGGAGCTCCCTAGATACTTAACCGGCCAAAGTGAAAGTCAATGGAAAATTACCGAACTGAGTTAAGATAAGATACCAGACAGTTCCCAGAGAAAGCAGTGGCAGGAAAGTGAAAGTTCAGAACGGCAGATTCAACGTGTAGAAAAAATGCCAAAATCTTCAGGATTAGCGCAAAAATAATAACAGGGAGAACATAACATACTCTCAACCCTCCATAGTGTTGGATGGAAAGCAAAATCCAAAGCTTAAAAAAAAATTTTTTTAAAGAAATTAATCACAAAAATAACGATAAGCACCAAGAGAGATCATTTCTCCTTAATGTAGAAGGCTCTCTTAAAATACAAATACTTAAAAAAAAAAAAGGGTGCTTTAGAAATGGGGTGGCTGGAAAATGTCCCTTTAAGGCAGAGCTTTTCAAACTGTATGTAGCGACACGTTAGTGTGTCGGCTGCAGTGTCTGGGTGTGTCGCGGCTGCTGCTGCCTCCGAGCCCTGCCAGGATTCTGCACAGATCCTAGTGCCTGCCTTGTGCCCTGCTGTAAGAGTGTGTCGCAAAATGATGCCCTGCTGTAAGAGTGTGTCACGAAATGATGCATGTCTAAAAAGTGTGTCACCAACATGAAAAGTTTGGAAAGCTCTGCTTTAAGGGCTGCAGTGCGGAATGGAAATGATGTCTTCCCAACCTCCCAGTGAAGTCTTACCCGTCAATCGCACACACTGTCCATGATCTCCTGGCTGCAACTCGCCGTCCGGAGGACGAATGGGTCGATTCCAAGCATTTTCCTTAATCTGGAAAAATGCTCTGGGCTTCAGGAGAAACCAGCCTGAGCCCCAGAAAAGTGCCATGATGCCAGTTCTGCCCGCTGAGCTCATGGGCACAGCTGGTCAGTCCGCCATATTCCCACCAGAAGTCAAGACTGGAGTTTCCTAAATCAAAGCAAGAAAACAAACTGTAAGAGGCGGAGGAATGAAAAACATGATGTATAGGACCAAGAGAAAGACATTCTGGAAGTGCACTGGAAGCACACAGCTGTTATTAGACTTTTGACTTGGTGAGTGACATTGCTATGTTCAAAGAAATTTTAAGGAAAATACTCAGAATCATGTGGATGGAAAGTACTTAACTGCCAGCCTGAGAAGGAACAGGCATATGTGGTTGTCAGAGATTTCCTGCTGAGAGGAACAGAAGCAACTATCTCCAGACCAAACACCTGTGAAAGAGTGCTGCCTTCTTGGAGCTTGTATTCCAGATGTGACAGCAGGCTGTAGGGGTTCTTCAAAATAACTGGTTCCTGTTTTCCCTTGCTAATTCATGTGGGACAAATGATCCAGTCAGAGGAGTTGTTGAATGTATCTCCAAAGACAATGAGGCTCAGGATAAGAAAATGAAGAACTCAGGAGCACAAATGATATTTGCATCAGTCCTTACTGTTGAAGGTCAGGGTGCTGGGAGGAGAAAGTAGGATATTAGAAAAGAACTCTGGCTAGGTAGACAGAGTCATCAGCAAAAGTTTAGGATTTGTAAAACATGCCTTATAGTACCAATATTGAAGTTTCTTTATGGATGATAGGGGTGCCTATCACAAGAAGTTTAGTAACTTGGTCAAAAAGGCTTGGAACTAAATCTTGGGGTCTCGGTGGGTGTTAACTACTGGGGCAAGAGAGATGGCAGTAAGACACCTGCACTGAAAGCTAATAATTTGCAGGCATTAGAGACCAATAATTTACAACCTAGAAGGGCAACATTGATGTATATCATTATATCTTTATGCATTTGAATCCTAACACAATATATAAATACAATCTGAAATTTAATGGAATGAGACTGGCGATTAGACTATTATAAGCAAAGGATATACTTTGTTCCAGAGAATTAGACTTCACTACAAACAAAAGGCATTATTTGTAAAGAATGTATAAATCTGTACAGAAATCCCTTGTGAGAAAGCATCTGGGTAAAAATGAAGAGAGTCACCACAGTATTGCTGTGGCAAATCTACTCTAGATTACCCATCCAGCCAGAAAACATAGATGGTACTTTCCTGGAGCATAAGATAACATAGTTGAAATCTTCCATTTACTGCTCTCTTGACATCTCCTGGAATCTTAACTATGCCAACAATGGAAGACTTGTTTAATTTGTCTGTCTGTCTGTCTGTCTGTCTGTCTGTCTGTCTGTCTGTCTGTTTGATTGATGCCCTGTCTATCCTCCAGCAGCTCAAACCAGCATACTACTTTCCCCCCCATTTTTCTATAGCAGGAATTCTGTGAGGTGGGTTCAGCTAAGAGAGAGTGACTGGCTCAAATTCACCCAATGAGCTTCTGTGGATGAGGGTGAAACTTAGGTTAACTATTTTGCTGTACAGGCTCTCATTTATCAACAAATTATTTCCTTGCCTTGATTACAATTTCATTTCTTGAGAAGTAGAGGAAGAAACAACTTCCTAGACTTAATGCTGACAGCAGAGAAGAACTTGCTGATGACATAGAAGAGGCAAGAATATTGGAGAGAAGAGCTCATTTTCTCATCTTTTACTTTGTGTCAACAAGGTCTTTTAAAACAGATTAGTTGGATGTTTCCCTTGGACAATAGAAAAGCTGATTTCAAAAGCTTGGAGAAAAAAGTAGTACCATTCTAGACAACTTTCATCCAGTTCCTAACCTTGGAATGTTGCAGAGATGGTGGTTGTGCTGCAGCTTCAAAGGACTCTGGAAGAAGCAGATTATCTAGACCCCTTTCAGTCAGGGTTCAGGCCTGGGTGTGGGACTGAGATGGCATTGATCACAGTCTTAGATGACCTCTGGTGGGAGCAGGATGGGGATGGTGTGTCCATCCTTGCTCCTCTTGATCTCTCAGCAGCCTTTGATACCATCTCTCATGGTATCCTTCTGAATCGGCTCTGGAGTTGGGGGTGGGTGGCACTGTGTTGTGCTGGTTCTCCTCCTTCCTTCAGAGTTCTCATGACATCCTGACTGGACTACTGCAATGTGCTCTACCCTGCAGTGTACCCTTGAAGAGCATCTGGAAGCTTCAGTCGGTGCAGAATGTGACGGTGTGCACAGTTAATGGTGGCAGTGGTGACCCCACTGCTTCATGAGCTGACTGGCTACCAGTAGGCTCCCAGGTGCAATTCAAGGTGTTGGTAGTGACTGACTGATTGACTGACAGACAGACAGACAGGAAGAAAGAAAGGCTGGAACTAAAGAGGGCAGTATTTCCTCTTGGGGCAAAGCCTGAATTTGGCAAGAATTAGCCTCTGTTTGGACATAAGTTGCTTAATGTCCAACCTTAAAAGCTGTGTTGCTTTTTTGGCTGCTAGTTTTACTCATCCAGTGTGGGTAGCTCTAACCTGCTCTGCCCCAATTGAAAAGCGTTGGTGAGGCTCTGGCCCCGATTTGTTCCTCTGGAACCCTGTGGTACTATGGATATTGGTGCTGTGGCTGAATTTGGTGTTGAAGGAGGGCTGCAAATATCCCACTCTTTTCTTATGGGAATAGCATTGTTTTAAGAAAATTTCATTATCCTGTGAAGTAAGCAGTTGTTACCAAAGCCCCTTGCTCAGCTCTAATTTATTTGTGTGCCTTGCAACCAATCCACAATTCTCATACTAAGAATTAAGCAAAGACAGAAAAAAGTGAGAAAACCAGCCCAGCTACTTTTCAGAAACACACCGTTTGAGTAAAGTTGCAGGAATGAAAAAGCAGGTCCCAAGAATCAGAAAGAAGACTGAAATAGGGGCTCAAGGGGTCTGAAAGGGAAAAAAAAACAGTGTGGGATCTTTGGCTACGATCAAGTGTAGTATCTTATCGGTTTGATACGACCTCTATTTGAGGAGACTTCTGGTGAGGACATGGTGAGCTAGTCATCCCTAAAGGAGCGGGGATGGCATTACGACCGAAATAGGCGGCCAGAGGACGGATCCTGGCCAGTGAAATCTCTCTGGAGAAAGGAGAGACTGTGGAATCGCCCGCATGTAAACCGGGCAGCTGCTACTCATGAGTAGACTGCAGGAACCGGAGTTTTTGCAGTCGGCTGGTGAGTGGAGCGGCTGGGAGTTGAGGGATTCCAACTACACCCATAGTCGTAATGTAGCCTATATGGACATAAAGCTCGGCCGAGCCTCATTTCTTAATCACCTTTTTTTACTACTTTTCAAATATTAAGAACCTCCAAAATGGCAAGTTTGATGGGATTCACTGGGTGAGTTTCCTTCAATCCTCAACAAAAGAAGTTTTTAAGTACAAGTTTAAGGACATTAATTTTGGGAAATAAACTACAAAATGGTGATTAGAGTGTTGTTTTTGGAAAGTTATAAATGGATTAAGGGTCTAGATAAACTTGAAATGGTATTTTGAAATTAATTGAAAGAATCCTTCCCATGGGAAATGGCTGGTGTTTTGAATTCTGGGGACAAAAACAATACAGGTAGTCCTCGACTTACGACCATTCGTTTATTGACCATTTGAAGTTACGACAGTGTTGAAAAAAGTGACTTACAACTGGTCCTTGCATTTATGACCGTTTCAGTGTTTCTGCAGTCACATGATCAAAATTCAGATGCTTGGCAACCAGCATGTATTTACGATGGTTGCAGTGTCCTGGGGTCATGTGATCACCATTTGCGACCTTCCCAGCTGGCTTCTGACAAGCAAAGTCAATGGGGGAAGCCAGATTTGCTTAATGACCATGTGATTCACTTAATGGCTGCGGTGATTTGCTTAATGACCGTGGCAAAAAAGGTCATAAAATTGGGTGTGATTCACTTAATGATTGCCTCGCTTAGCAATGGAAGTTCTGTTCCCAATTGTGGTTGTAAATCGAGGACTACCAGTACGATAGGATGGGTTTTTGAAGGTTGGTATCAGGGTAATTGGCAGAGAAACAATGCTGAGTTGGAGTTTCAACTCTAGTTTCTTTATTATTTCTACCATACACAGAATCTTGCCAGACTAAAGGTTCCTAAACTGAGCTAAGGGGAAAAATACCCTTGGGAATCTAGGGCGGTGCTAGTCTAACCTTCTTCCTCGGCCTCCCCCCCCCTCCAAGCTGTGCAAGCTGAGAACACTTATCTGCCTGGAATGTGCTCTCTACTCCCTCAGCTCCCAGCTCCATCACATCACCCCCCTCTTCAGGGGCACATTCCATCACAGTTGGATGCTAGAGGGAGCCAGAAGGAAGTAAAGACTATAATTAAAGGAGAACACCTATTCGACCTGTTAACTCAGAATGGAGCAAAGTACTTTAACGTTGGATGTACTGAAGGATATTTGTGAACAATGGACTCAGAAGTTAATTTTAAGAATGTCTGTTATAGATAAACTGTGTTTGTATAATGTCATGGAAGAGGAACAAATTCTACTGGATAAGATGGAAATAGATTTGAACATGGATTTAAAAATGACTGTCTAGAAGAATGATCTGAAAAAAGATGAAATACTGGATATACAAATGAAACTGGCTGATGTTTTAATAATTAAAAGGGACATACAAATAACAAAACAGAAGAGTTACTTGGATAATTTTCCTATATTGGATTTACAAAGGAGGTCTGTTAAAGTTTTGAAAGACTTGGTGAGAAGGGACAAAGAAAAAAAGAAAAGAAATCAAGTTCTAGGACATTATTCGAAGGGATTAAAGACTAAGATTGTTAAAAGTAAAGGGAAGGAATATAAAGTTGGTTTATTTGATCAAGTTAAAATAGATGTTGTTATTTCTGGTAACCCTTAATAGACTTTTGCTGACCAGGACTGAATGATGAGGTTTTAAGAATTTGTCTATAGATAAGATATATGAGATGAGATGAAGAGATCATTTGTTGTATTTTAAGAGAAAAGGGGCGCAGTGGCTCAGCGGGTGGGGCACGGTGACTCAGCGGGTTAAAGGGGTGCGGTGGCTCAGCAGGTTAAACCGCTGAGCCGTTAGACTGCCGACCACAAGGTTGGCAGTTCGAAACCGCATGGTGAGGTGAGCTCTCGCCATTCACCCTGGCTTCTGTCCACCCAACAGTTCGAAAGCAGAATGCGAGTAGATAAATTGGGTACCACTTACGTGGGTCAATTTGCTGGCGTCCGTCGGAGGGTTGTCCTCGAACCAAGAAGACCTGGGGAATCCCGACAATGGCGGCGGAGGACGACAGATCCGGAACAACAACTTCCTGGACGTCAGCAGCCGGCGTGGAGCGAGGCATTCTGGGGCATGTAGTCCGCTGCCTGCGGCTGAAGAGTCGGTTCCTTCGCCTCCTCCCTATCGCGCGGTAACATTTTTTAATATATATGGCTGTATAATATATATGAATTTACATTTATGTAAGCCGCCTAGAGCCCTCCATTAGGGAGGGGATAGGCGGGGTATAAATAAGATAAAATAAAATGAAATAAATAAATTTTCTTTTTTGTAGTCTGTATTAGTTTTTATCTGTATAATTGTAATCTTTAATAAATTAATTTTCTTTAAAAAAGAGAGATGTCCTCTATTTGCGAACTCAATATTAAATGGATTTTTGGAGCTGGCTCCTACCCTGCAAGGGATTTCGCAGGACTTGAAATACATGTTTGTGAATCTCTGACAGTTTTTATGTGGTATTTAGGGATTGGGTAATTTTTTTAAAAAAAATCCAGGTGTATATGCTTTTCTCTTCCCTTTTAGTTATGTAAGCCAACCAGAGTAATTTTGGAATTGGGTGGCCTTCTGAATTAAATAAATGTGTGATTTATAACTGCTGACCCAGAGAGCTGCAGACAATCTTGAAGGCTGGTTTTCCAGACACACACTGCTTTCTGAGTCCCTCTGCTTGGACATAAACTGCTTAATCTCCCGTCTTAAAGATTTTGTTGGGGTTTTTTTTTTTTTTTTTTGGCTGCTAATAATCCCTTTTCTCTCTAAAGAGTATAATAACCAGTTTGCTTCAGGTGACCAGCAGTGAAATATACCTTCAATTTTAGTAACTAAAGTTTTAGTAATGGTGCCAAAGAAAGGAGAAAGGGATGTCAGAATGGATGAATGAAGGCAGTAAATGGCATTAAGATGCTTCAAGAAAATAGTGATTCCTCAGTGGAGAGAGGTAAAATCAGTAACACCAATGGAGAAATAAAGTCCCACTTTGTTTATTTTGAATACTTTTTGAATAATTGGTTTACACTTCAAGAAACTAAACTATAAAAAGTTGCTGACAGTTGCAGTGTAGCAGCTTACACTCTTCTGGTTATTGATTCATTTATTTGATTTGGCAATCAGAGCTGCTGAAATTGTGAACTGAATGGAGGCTGCAGAGCTAAAGAAGGAATAAGAAAGGAACAATTTCCTTTTGATGATCAAAATTGAATGAAAAATCAGCAGCCACTATGAAGTCATGGTTTCTGCAGTCCAGACAACAAGCATGAGGATGATATTTTCTCAACTAGAAGGATTTTGATCAACCCCAAAACAAATACAAAGTTGCTACTGCAGCAGAAGGCAGCAGCTGGCTAATTGTCTGGGCTTAGAAGCCAAAAGGATCAGGATGGGAGACCTCCAAGGGAAACCAGGGCTGTGAGACAGGCTGGGAAGCTGGAGATGACAATCTGGAAGAAGACAATGACAACCCACTTCTGTATTACTGCCAAGAAAACTACTTGTTTATTTCCATGAAGTCACTGGGAGTCGAGCATTATACAAGTGCATGCATGAGGAGCTTTCTGGTGCCCCCTGCTGATAGCAGTTTCCTTAAAGCCAACTCATTCCTCCGCTTACAGCAATTCTCCCCAAAACACTTCTCTGAAAGCTATTCATAAATTAGGCTAATCTTCAGTGTAGCATTAAATATAGCACAGCAGGAGAGCAGCTATAAAAAAGACAACAGACACTCACCCCACCACACACACAAACACACCTGAATGCACACACCATGCTATGTTAATACTTAAATTCCAGATATTTCAACTTTAATCAAAATGTTAACTATTCTTCGATCACTGTTTATAACGTTATGTACATTAACCAAGAAGAAGCCCAGGCTGATACAGTGGGACATTTTGAGAACGTATACAGAGCATTAACGTACTGGAGATTATCTAGGATAGTTTCCATCCTGGGTGCCTCAAATTGGGTGGGCTTGAACTCTCAGAATTCTCAGCAATGGCTGAGAAATCAATGGCACTCTGTGGCATTAATATAGATTAGTAGAATGAGCACCTCGTGGATCTGGAGGCAGAACTGATTCTGCAACATTTTTCAAAGGCTCCTGGAATTACCCTGTTGACATATGGAAAGGAAAAGCATTTTGTTTCACTGCCCGTATGAAACTGAATTTTTGATTGAGCATGTAGACTAGTGAAGGGGATAAATCTGTCTCTTCACACTGAAGCTTGTGGGTAACTGAACAACGGAACATTCTGTTATGCTGGAAGGGAGTTGGCATATTTCAAAGTGTGAAGTGTTAAATCTTCCACTTCACTTCTGTTTCTTAGTGTAGCAGACCATCTACTTTCAATATCAAACTGGATTTGAAAAACAACAACTGATAAGGCAAGGAAATGGAATAGAAATGGAAATTGCAAGGAAATTAGTAGGTAAACACCAGATTGGAAGGACTGCATTCACACCCTGCAGTGTTACTTATGTACCATATGTCTTTAAAGACTGTTTGGAAGCTTCACTTGGTGCAAAACACCCACTTTATCTCTTCTCTAGGGTGGAAACCAAAATAAGAGGAGAGAGTTTCTTAAGCACCAATAGCAAATTATTTATTGTATAGAAACGCAACATGTTTTGGACCGTTCCTTCATCAAGGGCACTCTACAATAAAGCCTTACAAATGGTTTATGTGGTTTTATCAATGTAAAAACATCTGTATCTAAAACCAACATCCAGTATATTATACTGTTTGACTCTACAACAAAATTTATGTTTTGTAATTCTAATTACTTGTTTTAGTATTTTAGAGATAAAATAAACATGTTAAATAACCAAATGGCCTCTTGTGGAGGGTCAGGAGTCTGAGCTCCCCACTGCTTAAAAGTTGCCAACCCCTGAGCTAAATTAAGCCTCTTGGGGTAATTATCAAGAGTTTTGGCCCGGAGACCATCAGTATCCTGACATTCTTAGGAGAAGCTGTGCGAATTATTATACGAAGTATATGAGAATGAATTATATGAAGTATATGAGAATTATTATTATACGAAGTATATGAGAATAATAAACTGAGTTTGAATCTTGTCAAAACAGACCTGGTTGGGTGTGTGGTTCCCAATTGGAGAGTTTGCCTATTTAAATGAAGTTGCATTCTCTTTAAAAAGAAAAGAAAAGAAAAGAAAAAGGTAGGGGCGTGGTGGCTCAGCAGGTAAGATGCCAGGCTTGTCGATCAGAAGATCACAAGTTCGGAGGTTCAAATCCCTAGTCCCGCGTGACGGAGTGAGCTCCCACATTCGCCCCAGCTCTTGCCAACCTAGCAATTCGAAAGCATGCAAATGCAAGTAGATGAATACGTACCACTTCGGTGGGTAGGTAACAGCATTCCGCGTGCGTCATGCCGGCCACATGACCATGGAAGCATCTTCGGACAACGCTGGCTCTTCAGCTAATAAACAGAGATGAGCACCAGCCCCTGGAGTTGGACACGACTGCACGAATGTGCGGGGGAAACCTTTACCTTTTTTATGGGATTGATCCAAGAATTATTACAGTCACTGGAGGCCCAAATGGCCAGCATAAGTTCAGCCTAGCTGCGCTGTTAGTCTCCCTTTTAGATTATTATAGATCTGAATATAAATAACCAGGGAGCAAGTTCTACAAAAATAGAAAGATGAAGAATAATTCTACAAATTCTTAGCATTGACTTTATCAAAGCACCAACTCTATAGATTATTATAATGTTCCTTTGTGGGGCTATCTGGAGGCTTTAGTATGCTTAGTCCAGAGGCTACAGCTGGTCCAAAATTGATGGACAGGTGCTGAGTCTGTTGTACCTCTGTTGAAGAAACTCTGCTGGCTGCAAGTAAGCTACTGAGCCAAAGTTGAGGTTTTGCTTGAAGGACTTAAAGAAGTAATTCCTGACAGGCTGCCTTCTCCATTACAGACCTGGTTAGTTACTAAGATCTCTGTGAACAGAGAGCTGCAGAGAATCATCTGGTGACTGCTTGTGGGCAAACCCTCTCTGTGGAATGTCTTCCCTACTGAAATTCATGGAGCTTCTACCATTCTATATTTGATGCATCTGTTGGAAACCTATCACTTCACCACTGCCTTCTCTTTATGAATGCCAGATGGGTCTTTTGTTTTTGTCCCCCTTCCTATTAATGAGCAAACTTTATATTGTTTTAAATTATTAGCTTTTAGTACTGCATTTTATGTTTTGTAAATTGTTCTGAAATGTATTTCCATTTTTGTTGTTGTTCAGTCATTTAGTCGTGTTCGACTCTTCGTGACCTCATGGACCATAGCACGCCAGGCCTTTCTGTCCTCCACTGTCTCCCGGAGTTTACTCAAATTCATGTTCGCTACATCGGTGATGCTATCTAACCATCTCATCCTCTGCTGTCCCCTTCTCCTTCGGCCTTCAGTCTTTCCCAGCATCAGGGTCTTTTCCAGTGAGTCCTCTCTTCACAGATATGCAGATGATACCACCCTAATGGCAGAAAGTGAAGAGGAACTAAAGAGCCTCTTGATGAGGGTGAAAGAGGAGAGTGCAAAAGCTGGCTTGAAACTCAACATTAAAAAAACCCAGATCATGGCATCTGGTCCCATCACTTCCTGGCAAATAGAAGGGGAAGAAATGGAAGCAGTGACAGATTTTATTTTCTTGGGCTCCAAGATCACCGCAGACGGTGACTGCAGCCATGAAATTAAAAGACGCTTGCTCCTTGGGAGGAAAGCTATGGCAAACCTAGACAGCATATTAAAAAGCAGAGACATCACCTTGCCGACAAAGGTCCGTATAGTTAAAGCTATGGTTTTCCCAGTAGTAATGTATGGCTGTGAGAGTTGGACCATAAGGAAGGCTGAGCACCGAAGAATTGATGCTTTCGAACTGTGGTGCTAGAGAAGACTCTTAAGAGTCCCTTGGACTGCAAGGAGGTCAAATCAGTCAATCCTAAAGGAAATCAACCCTGACTGCTCATTGGAAGGACAGATACCATAGGAAGTGGTATAAAAATGAGTTTGACAAATTCTCAGTATTCCAGATGTGTCTACCAGCTCAGAAAAATTGGGATCCCTGGCTTAGAACCTCCCTGTTTTCAAGAGAGGGCCTTCTGAAGATGCATCTAGTTTTGGAGGCCAGTTTATTGAGCAGAAAGGAGGCGGCTTTCTCTAGCATCACCCTTGAGCTATGGAACGCAGAAGTGGAAATGTGTATGCTCCTAAAATGATTCAGAAGAAGTACTTCAGATCCCACACCAGTGCAGCACCTACAGTATCTGCTGTTTGTTAAAGTAGCCTGTCTTTTTTCAGTGCAAGTCTAAAAGTGCTGTTGCTTTAGTTATCTACTCATTAAAGTTAACATGACTCTTAAAGAGTAATATTGTTCCATAAAGCAGAGGATGGGAAAAGAGAGGTTGACAATATGGGTTTGAGCATCTTGTAATTTTCTCTAGGTCTTAATTCTGATACTGACAATATTTACATTTATTAAGAGCCTCACAGAAAAGAAATAGGAAGGAAGACAAAGTCTGGGCCTATAGAAAACCAGAATAGAATAGAAGTCATTAGTCACTTCTTCTAATTTTACGAAACTGTTGGAACAATTCATATAGGTAAAGTGATTTGATAGCACCAAAAAAAAATATTGCTAAGAATTTGTAGTATGAATATTATTACTATTTTCTTTCTATTCTTGTAGAACTTGCTCCTTGGTTACATGTGTTCAGATCCGAAAGTGCTGTTGACTTCTCTCAAATAACGTTTGATCCAAGACAAAAAGAACTTATTGTTGGGGCAAGGTGAGATGCTATTTTAAAAATGTACTTTTTATTTTTCAAATTCATTTGTGGTAAAATAATTTGTTCATATATCACTGCAATTTTATGGTTTTAAGGCATGGGTAAGCAAGCTGGCAGTTTCCTGAAGTTTGGGATTTAAGCTTCCATCAGCCCTGTGAGGTTGTAGTCCAAAATGTATGGAGGGTGTTAGGTTTTTAATCCTGTTTTAGCCTTAGGTGGATAAAATTAGATGCGTGAAGAAGAATTGAGATTTTTGTGTATATGATTTTCCACATTCAGTATGTGACAAAGGCCCTGTGCAGGCATTTCTCTGAATGCACAATGGCTTGAAATTGGATAAAGGATCGGCTTGCACATGAGAACAATGCTACTTCATCTCTGTGATTTCTTTTTTCTTTTATTATAATGTCGTAAATCATGATACATTGTATTATTTCAATGTAAATTTCAATGCAGTAATGTTTATATAATATGATTTAAAAAATTTTAACATTCTATTATTTGAAAAGTTTAAAGTATTGAAAATAAAAAGACAAAAGTAAAAGTTCTATCAGTATTAATTGCCATTTAGGATGTCAGTGTTACAAGCATAAGATTATTTAACTTTTCATCCAAAGCTGAATATAAGATAAAAAAGATCAACTGCAATTCACATCAAAATATTAGTTATATGGTAATAGTTTCAGTCTTGAACTAATTACTTAATATTAAGATCTCCATTGTGGTGTTACTTTGTGTGTGTGTGTGTGTGTGTGTTTATATGCTGATAAAAGGAAATTAACAAATTAACAAAAGTTAAAATACCTAAAAGTTAAACTACCTAAATGTAGGAAAACAAGAAAGTAATAATATTTTTTTAAAAAAGAACTATTGATTTCTGTCTTCCTCCCCCCCCCCCCCGCTTTTATACATTTGCTAATTTGCTATATTTTTTAGCATTCAGGCCCCCTTAAAAGCCAGACTCTAGGTGATTATACTTACCATGTTGCGTGATATGTTATATGTATGGGAACCGATCTTGCTTAAATTTGGTTAAACTTTTATTGTGTATATATACTGTTATCTCTGTGATTTCTTGTAGGGGGGTTATTCATTGAATAAATCAGGATCCAAGATTACATGGACACTCAAATTTCAGTAGCTCCCCTTTTAACTTCACGGCTGATTCCATGAAGGTTTAGAGAGTAAACGGTAGGATGGACAGAATATGAGAGCTGAGGAAAGCAGAGCAACATGCAGCCACATCTTCTGCCCAATCTTAAGCCCTCAACATTCAGTCAAAGAACAGAAAGGGCAGGATTATATACACAATAAAAGTTTAACCAAATTTAAGCAAGATCGGTTCCCATACATATAACATATCACGCAACATGGTAAGTATAATCACCTAGAGTCTGGCTTTTAAGGGGGCCTGAATGCTAAAAAATATAGCAAATTAGCAAATGTATAAAAGCGGGGGGGGAGGAAGACAGAAATCAATAGTTCTTTTTTAAAAAAATATTATTACTTTCTTGTTTTCCTACATTTAGGTAGTTTAACTTTTAGGTATTTTAACTTTTGTTAATTTGTTAATTTCCTTTTATCAGCATATAAACACACACACACACACCAGCATCCCCACCACTCATGCTCTATCCGCTGTCAGGAAGAGATTAGAAGAGGACAGCACCCTGGAAAGGAGAAGCCATCTCAACCCAAACCAGATCTGCCATCTTCTGGACCTGTGTCTTAACACCACTTATTTCACATACAGAGGTGACTTTTACAGACAAAAACACGGCTGTGCCATGGGTTCTCCTGTGTCACCCATTGTGGCCAATTTATACATGAAAGAAGTGGAGAAGAAAGCACTCAACACATTCCAGGGAACGGTGCCCACCCACTGGTTTAGGTATGTGGATGACACCTGGGTCAAAATCAAGGCCCAGGAAGTACAGGCCTTCACGGACCATATAAACACTATAGATGCCAACATTAGCTTCACCAGAGAAGACACCAAGGACAACAGACTGGCATTCCTAGACTGTGAAGTCCTCATTGGGACCGGTGGCAAGCTAGAAATAGGGATCTACAGGAAACCCACACACACAGATCAATATCTGATGTTTGACTCCCACCATCCACTGCAGCACAAACTAGGAGTCATCAGGACATTGTCACACAGAGCAGAAACCATCCCCACCTCCATGGATTCCAAAAAGAATGAAAATCAGCACCTGAGAACAGCCCTGAAGGCCTGTGGATATCCAAATTGGGCCTTCACCAAATCTAAATCTACCAGACCTAAAACAGCGACAGATAGGGCTGAGACTCAGAGTAAACGAAAGAACCTGGTCATTCCCTACATGGCTGGCGTGTCTGAAAAGATAAAACGGATATTTGGCAAACACCACATACCTGTATATTTCAAACCCACCAACACACTGAGACAGAGGCTTGTACACCCCAAAGATCAAACTCCAAAACATAAGAAAAGCAATGTAGTTTATGCAATCCAGTGCAGTGAGGAGTGCTCTGAACTCTACATTGGAGAAACCAAACAACCTATGTACAGGAGGATGGCACAACACAGGAGAAATAACACCACAGGACCAGAGTCAGCAGTTTATCTTCATCTAAAAGAAAAAGGACACTCATTTGAGGACATTAATGTTCACATTTTAGACAGAGAAGATAGGTGGTTTGAGAGAGGGGTCAAGGAATCCATTTATGCCAACTTGGAAAATCCTTCCTTGAATAGAGGTGGGGGCCTCAGGCACAAACTCTCCCCCATCTTCCTCCCCGTGTTGTCTTCTGTGCCTAGGAAGATTAAGACCATTTCAGAAGCTCAACAGCAGCATGGTGTTTTTAACGACCCTCCATTAGATGATAAAAGGACTTAAAAATTACATCTCAATATAACCATGACCTAGCCCCAGGTGTAAGGTCACACAGCTACCTAGGAACATATTTAGGATTCCCTTACCAACTTTGCTCAGACTGAAGAAGCCCCTTGGATAAGGAGCGAAACGTTTCCATTAAGAAAATAGAAATCCAGTTGACATGATTCAAGCTACAGACAATTCCACCTGGATGACTGAGAACCTTCATAGACAGAAAGGGCAGGAGTTTCTTTAATCAACTCTCAGGAAGTTTAGTTGAAACCGCTAAGAAAGTAATATTGAAAGTTACATTTTCCTCTTGCCTTCCTGTCTTTCAATACCTGTAAATAATTGCAGGCTTCAGGGCGAGCTTAGAAATGTAACTACTTTACAACGTCAATAGAATCTAGTTTTCTTAGAAATGTTTAGAACTTCAGGCAAAGCTATACAATCAGGTGAATTACATGATGCAGTTCTGGCTGGAATATGTCCATTCTGAGTAGCAGTAGTGAGTAACACGTTTGAATTGCTCCCCTGCCCCCTCCCAAATAATCAACCTACGCTTGAACATGTAGCACCTTTTAGAAGTTTAGCTGAGAATCATTCTTGCTGACTTAGCAGCTTTCAGAGAATATTTTATGAAGGAAAGCTATGAAGCATCTCAACTTAGGTTAAAGTGAGGACAGATATGACCGTTTAGAAAGATTCACACCATCTTCAATGAGTACCAACATGCCTAACTCTCCTTGGGTGATTAGTGGAAACCAGACATGCCAAGTCTGAACCTAATTATAAAGGGCGCACACCAGTGCTGTCAAAATAGTTTTTAAATTGTGTTTAAAAACTTTGTAGTACTTTTTAAATTAAGTGGAGATGAATGTGGATTACAAAATGTACTACTCATCTGAAGGATGGGTGATGGATCAGAATGATGGCCAAGTTAGTATTCTGCATGCTAGTATTTGTACATGTCATGTGCATTGTGAAGCTGGCTAACATGGTAGGAAAACCTGCTGGGGATTGTGCGTGCTTTTTCTGTTTTCCCCTCCCTCTTTCTAAACTGGCATTTTCCAGCAAGGGTGAATCCTGCCATTCAGCTCTGAGTCTAGTGATTCTCACTAAATTCAATCATCCCAGCAAATGAAAGCTGCAAACAGTAACAGATTTGCCTAAATCGGCACAGCAGTAACTTAATTTATGATTCAGTTGATGCAGATGTCAGCATGCTAGTTTCCCCCTTTTATTATCCTGGCTTTGGTTTCAGCTGTCTCCAAATGCTACCTGTTGTCCTAGAGCGGAGCTTTCCAAACTGTGTGTTGGGACACGTTAGTGTGTCGGCTGCAGTTTCTAGGTGTGTCGCGGCTGCTGCTGCCTCTGAGCCCTGCCAGGATTCTGCGCAGGTCCTAGTGCCTACCTTGTGCCTTGCTGCCTCCAAACCTGCTGTGATTCCGTGCAGGTCCTAGTGCCTGCCTTGTGCCCTGCTATAAGAGTGTGTCGTGAAATGATGCATGTCTAAAAAGTGTGTCACCAACATGAAAAGTTTGGAAAGCTCTGTCCTAGAGGTTTTCAGGTCAAACTCAATTTTAATAATAGTGCTTTCAGGAAGTGGCTTTGGCTTTGAGATGATTGATGGTTTGTTTTGTTAGTTGGTTGGGTTTTTTCTTTTTTCTTTTTCTTTTTGCAAAAAAACAAGAGTTTTCCCCCTGAAACGTTACAACTTAAATAGAGCTTGTGGTATCATCAACATTAGCATGGACAGACCAAATGTCTTACTTGCATATGCTAAACTTTTAGCACTAATGAAAATTTCACATCAGTAGAGACATTGCAGTTACGAAGGAAGGCAGCAGAAAGAATTGCTCTTCAGTCTATTCCTGCTTTCAAATGCAACCTCACTTTTAAAATATACTAAGAAAGAATTAATTTAAACTTGTAAGGAAAAAAAAATGCAGCAATCATTCTATATAATCTGTATATTCATAAAAATGTCTAACTTTATCCCAGTAAATCAGCCCAAAGTCCCCCATGGGAAATTGGGGGATGAACAGAGACCATTTTGCTATTAATATAAGGAAGACTATACGTTTTGACTTTCTAATGGCAAAAACACGTATATATCTGCTTGCTTTGACGGCTGTCTCCTGGCAACCCCTGTAAAAGGAGGCCAGAAGCAGCTCGTGCAGGCGGCTGGATATCTCCTCTTTAAAGCTTCTTGAAACTGCCTGCCCCGACCCTCTTTTAATCCTACTTGGCTCATTGATCTATCCCTCCCTGTTTGTCTTTGGCTCCAGCTCAGTCTGGCTTTAGCTCTATGGCCCTGGCTTGCGACCTGCACACAAATCAAAACTGTACAAAATAACATGCTATAAAAAGGATTCTTTTGAAATAAATGTCAAAACTAAGTGCTTACTGTATAAAATTTAACACACTTGCAACGTAAATGGTAAGGTATTGCTACATATTTTCTCACTTCCTTAAACAGTGGCAAGTTTCAAGAACAATTCTGCTGAACATTTAAATTGTTTACTTAGCCTCTTTCATATGTAACCTTAGAAAGAAGAGCATTGCTGGGCTTTCCACTGAATTCAGGATTATTATGAGTCTCTTGAAAATGTGAGATCAGAAGTGCAGCTGAATGATGAATGTCCAGCATGAGAGTTCATGTTCTAGTTTTAACACATGGCAGATTTATTGGCCTTGGAGAAAGAGCGTGTGTGAAACAGAAACAAGAGTTTTATGCCAAATTAGGTTGGACATGAAAGTGGCCTTCAGCTGGATTTCATAAGTCAAGGGTAGTTTGAAGGAAAGAAAAAGGTGAAGATTTGGAAGACATTTTTGAGACTGAGCAGTCAAGAGAAAGCTTTTCTTCCCTGCCTTTCTAATATTTTCTCAGGTGCAAAACTACTGGAAGAAGAAGACAGTCTAAGTAAGATTTTCAAACTGAAATTAAATCTTCCTATTTGCAATTTGATAAGCAGTCTTTGTTCTATACATTTAGGCATGAGCACTTGATGTTCCATAGGCCAAACCAACCTCTTCAAAGGAGTGTTCATCTGGCTCTTCCTTGCTCACTCTGGCAGGGGGAAGAGGTCTTAGAAGGGAAGCGTCCCCTGAAAGAGGAAGGCTAATTCTGCATTCTCTGCCCCCAACCCCATTCTGACAGTACTGAAAAGCTCATTGTTGCTTAGGGATTTTGTTGTTCAGTCGTTTAGTCGTGTCCGACTCTTCGTGACCTCATGGACCATAGCACGCCAGGCCTTCCTGTCCTCCACTATCTCCCAGAGTTTACTCAACTTCATGTTCATTACATCGGTGATGCTATCTAACCATCTCATCCTCTGCCGTCCCCTTCTCCTTTTGCCTTCAGTCTTTCCCAGCATCAGGGTCTTTTCCAGTGAGTCCTCTCTTCGCATTAGGTGGCCAAGGTATTTGAGCTTCAGCTTCAGCATCTGTCCTTCCAATGAGCAGTCAGCGTTGATCTCCTTTAGGATTGACTGATTTGACCTCCTTGCAGTCCAAGGGACTCTCAAGAGTCTTCTCCAGCACCACAGTTCGAAAGCATCAATTCTTCGGCGCTCAGCCTTCCTTGTGGTCCAACTCTCACAGCCATACATTACTACTGGGAAAACCATAGCTTTAATTATACGGACATACGTTATTTTAAATCAAATCAATAGAAATATATTTTTAAAAATGTTACCATTCTTCCCTCTCCCATTTAGAAATAGCTAAGCAGGGGTAGAAAATATGCAGGCCATATGCAGCCCCAACAGTCCCTCCAGAACTCCAAGTCTTTGAACAGAGGCTGGATGGTCACCTATCAGAGAGGCTTTAATCAATGGATTCTGCAATGAGCAGGAGATTGGACTAGATGATCTCTAAGTAGGCTGACCATATTTCCCTGAGATGGAAACCGGACCCTAACGTGCACACATGCGTGCGCCGGCACACCGGCACATGAACGCACTCCATCCCTTAAAAAATGGGACAAAATTGAGTATTTTTAAGGAAATGACAGTATGCTCCAGAAAAGGTAAGAAAATGGGACTCTCCCATTCAAAACAGGACGTATGGTCAGCCTATCTCTAAGACACCTTTGAACTTGACAATTTTCTGATTCCTGCCTACCTAAGAAAATTTTTAAATGCCCAAATAAGAAAATACTTAACTCATAGACTAAGATCCGCATGTGCAATAATTTTTGCATGGCCATTGTGCCATAGTTGTTTGTACCCAGTAAAAGAAAGAGAAAGTATTAAATGAATTTTAAATGTTCTAACACTACAGTAGTTGTATTACAATCTAGGGGCCACACACGATTGTATAAACATTGTCATGCAGCTTTACATTGAATTTGGTCTAGTGTTTAAGGCATAGCTTTCCAAACTGTGTGTCGGGACACATTAGTGTGTCGGCTGCAGTGTCTGGGTGTGTCGCAGCTGCTGCTGCCTCCAAACCTGCCGGGATTGCGTGCAGGTCCTAGTGCCTGCCTTGTGCCCTGCTGTAAGAGTGTGTCATGAAATGATGCATGTCTAAAAAGTGTGTCCCCAACATGAAAAGTTTGGAAAGCTCTGGGTTAAGGCAACGGGCTAGAAACCAAGAGACTGTGAGTTCTAGTCCCGCCTTAGGCATGAAAGCCGGCTGGGTGACCTTGGGCCAGTCACACACTCTCAGCCCAATTCACGTCACAAGGTTGTTGTTGTGGGGAAAAGAGGAGGAGGAAGAAGGAGTATTAGGTATGTTAGCCGCCTTGAGTTATTTATAAAAATAGTAAAGGCGGGATAGAAAATAAAATAAATAAATAAATAAATAAATAAATAAATAAATAAATAAATAAATAGGGACGTAGGTCGTTTTAGCCAAGTTCTTTGTTTGCTGTGATTGGCCAAACCATGCAAAAAAAGTCAGGTTGAGGCTTGCTTTTTGCTACCGTTAAGAGAGCAGATGGCTGATAAGGGGAAATACCCCTGCTGCCAATCATAGTAAGACATAGCAAGGACAGAGAGGCCAAAAGTTTCACTCGCTATAAGGCAGCTTTCTAGGCATCTGACTTTGTACAGCTGGAAAGGCTGAAGATTTAAATGCACTTGAGCACATGCATTTCTATTTAATTGTAAATTTCTATTTAATTCCTCTGTATCATTGCTCTTTATGTCAGTCTAGAGATAGGAAATGAGTAAAATAGTATTTTACTCATCTGCCTCATCACTTAAAGCATAAATGTGAGTAAAGTAAATCTACCAATAAAAATGTAATTGTCACCGAAAATTACTAAATATAGAGTTTTTAAATTAAAATATTAGATCTTTCCCTAGTGTTTGGCTTTTTCACACATCAGTGTTCTGTGTATGTTAATGGGTAAAAGTATAATCCTATATAGGTATAGTTCTATAGGATTGTACAGTTAAAGGGCAAGCTCAAATTCAACTCTAACTTTGTAGAAAATAATACCGCAGAATGCCAGAGGATCCTGCTCATTTTTCATGAAAAGGCATGCTTCTGCTGGTTGCTTAATCATTTCTGTGTGTCTTTTCTTGCCACTGGACTCAGAACTTCTATAACAAACAAGGCCCTTCCCAAACCATTCTCATGTTTCTACTTCTCCCAGATATTAGGGTTTTCTCAAGCTGATATAGACTGCAGAAAACAAAGACTTAGATTTGTTTTTGCCCAACTAGGGGTTATTTTATTATGCAAAAGCAAAGGGTTTTCAATTTTCCTACCTCTTACTTGTAATCTTAATGCCAACTCTATGTTTGTATCTCTTTCCTACGTTTTTTTCCTACTGCCCATCTTAATTCAGGGTTGTACAACTGCTATCTTATTTCATCCATGCCTACGTTCTATGTCGACATTCTCATATCCCTATTGTTCTTAGCTCTGTCTTTTCCTGTATTGACTATTTTTTAATCACTGAGTCTTTCTTACTTCCTCATGTCTTTAGCTCTTGCTGCCAAACACGGTCCATTTGCATTTGGAAACCCTTTTCACTCCCTCTCTAAGGACTTACGGCACCTGGGCTTTTCCTCTCTCCTCCCTCCTCCCCCCTCCCCCAACAGCCCTCCCAATCTTCTCTTCCGGGAGCTTGTTTGTGGAACTCTCCTCCTGGGCTGTTGCACTCAGAGTGGGTGCCCAAGGCGCTTTTGTGCTGACGTTGGTTGGGCTCTTCCCCAGGGCTCTTGCTGTTGGGCAGTTGCTCCAAGGGTTGCAATTCTTGTGCTGTCCTGGGGCCCCAGCAGCATTGAAACTTTAGATCTCGGGAGGGAAGAAAAGTGTCTGCTTATTTGGGGCACCCTTTCACACCAGGCTGCCTTTCAGTGGCTGCCTTTTCCATGTGCAACCAAGTTCCGTGTGTTCCAGTCTAACAGGGTTATTAGCAGAAGTTTTGGAGTTGAAAAATATTTGCACGTTTCTTCCTTCCCACTCTCTTCTCCTTTGACTTGTGTTCAGAATTGCCTCCTGTCCTGAGGCTGCAATCTCGAAATAAATTACTTAAATTACTTAGGGTGGAGCAGGGTCTGACTTCTGTTTTAAGTAAACTTTCGTCACCTCACGTTGTAAATTAATTTCTGAGCAGAGGGCAATTTTGAACCAGGGCCTTTAAGTGCCATAACATGAGTAATACAATGAGAACACATGTAGAATGCCTTCATTTCAATGCCATTTGCAATTAAAATGCGGATGAATTGACCAAAGTTCTCTTCCCCTCCACTACCCCAAACCTGAGTAATAAAAGCAAAAAGCAAAAAAACCCCACAACCCTTACCCCCACATTGCCAAAATTCAGCCATTTTGTTGCTGAATTTTGTACTCAGGATCTTGGAGAGCTGGGGAGACTGGGTGCAGCCCACGGTCCACAAGTTGCCTACTGTTATACTATGTCTATTATGTTAAGTGGGGTGGGGGGCTTCTATAGTCAGCCAATCAGTTAGTCATTTTATTTTGGTCATTGACCAGCAAAGGCTTCTATAGCCTTGTTGGAGTGGTTTGGAGGAAAATGATGGCTTAGGAAAGGAGAGGAACAAAATAAACGGAAAAGCAAAAAAGCACAATCTCTTTACATTGCAGGAATCATAGGGCCTCAGCATCTCTTTCTGTATTGTGGTAACCAGAACTGGATGCAGTATTCCAAGTGTGGCCTCACCAGGATTAGGGCCTACAGTGGGTTAATTTCTAAAATAATTGGTGTGTGTTTTCTAGAAAGCCAGGCTCATTCTCTGAACTAATGTGGTTGTGGAGAATTGCAGGAAAAGAAAAAAAAAGTGGAGGTGGGGAATGGAGTAAACCATCAAGGAATTTGTTTTTAAATCTGCATTCCTACAAAGCTCTGGTGATCTACAGGTTGTTGGATTCTTAGAAAAAGCAACCTGAAATAACAGCATGACTACTTACTTCTCCCACATTGCTGTGCTGTAATTGGCTTCGGGTATTTATTTATTTATTTATTTATTGCATTTCTTCACCACCCATCTCATACAAACGACTCTGGGCGGTTTGTATGTCCTCCTTACATCAACACAAACGATAAAATACCTGTAATCTTTCAAACTCTACCTCCTTCTTTCAGAATGTATTGGTGTATCACACTAGATTGTGTAAAAAGTGCAATAAGTATTGAACCGCAGCAACCTGTACCAGTAAACCGAGAGTTGTATTTGCCAAAAAGAAAGAACAACAACCAATAAAAGAAATGAGTCCAGGGTAGACTCTGTTTGAGAAAATATGGGGCTCGTGGTTTGATGCTTTAATTACTGGGAATAACAAACCAGGAGTTGGTCCATCCATAATGCTAACCTTCTTTTTGCTAGAGAGCTTCAGTTACTGGGGCCATGTGTAAAGGGATGGAACTGCAAGGCTCATTGGGATTGTTTGCAAACAACAAACCAGGGTTCTCTGGAAAATTGGATGATTGCTTTGTGCCAATCCAGCCACTCTGAGGAAGGCTTAAGTTTCAGAACCAAGAGGACTATCAGTGTCTTCATTTCTTAGGATTTCTTAGGACTATATAATCTGCATAGTCTGGATAACTGCTATTTCTTCTTTTTTACTCTAGAAATTACTTGTTCAGGCTACATAGTGAGGATCTTTCTCTAATCCAGGTAAGTTAATCCCTATGGTAATTTTAAAAAGTACAATTTTTATCTTTTTAATTTCATCTTTATTTATAAAATCAGTTAAAATCTCAGCATATGATTTGGTTTATGATGTACATCATGCATTTCTAACTGTAGTACTTGTTAAATTAACCTTGAGGCTCCAATATTTTGTTGTTGTTACTTTGATTGATAGCTCTATCCATCCAGAGATGGCTAATCTTGCATGCTAGTTGTAGCAGTTCAGGAACAAAGAACTTGAAATTCTGCTGTTGTTTCTTCTTGGTTGATTCCTTTCTACGTAAATGGATTTTTATTTTATGATAAGACTATTCTAGTGCAGCAACAGTCATCTGCAGCATGAATTGGTACAGCCCAGGAAGCAGAAAGATAGCAAGAACAGATCCAGTTTCCCTTCTAATTTCATTCTGTTCTATTGAAAAAAAATTGCAGCCATTTGAGCTGTTTCCTTGCCAGATAATGAAGCAGGCCTCAATTTTTTTTAAATACCACTCCAGAATTTGAAATTGACTCAGGTTGGGGAAGACTCCTTTCCTTATCATCACCACCACCATTACAAGTGACCCAGAATTGATTGGATAATTTATGGAAGTCTTGATCTGACCCTTGAAGTACATTGGGTAGTCTAGTCTTTACAAAGCCCCAATTATAATTTAAATATAAACACAGTAAATCTCACCATGATGGGAAAGGTTGTGATTAGGCAAGCAGTGTACTAATTTGTCTGCTCCCCAAGAATAAAGTGTTAATGCATAATTTCAAGGTCTCTACTCTCTTTTCTTACATCTCATTATATTTACTTTAGATTTAGACTGTGCAGCCCATCAAGTAGAGTAGAGATGGGCAACCCTTTTCCACATAGGGCCAATCATTCATTCATTCATTCCTCTTTCAAACTGCAGGAGGCATGATGTTATGTTGAATATGATGGAGTAAGTGGATTGAGAGTGGTTGACCTGTCCCACCTGCTTACTCCATAAAATACCAAACTAGACTATGGGCCTGTCTTAGTTTGTTAGTGGCCTGACAACAGGACAGTTGCTCTGGATATAGTTGGGTTTGCAATAGCTCCAATATCATGGTTAGACGTTTTCTGTTAAAGTTTAGTATCATAGCTATTTTCCTTTGCAGGGGTGGGGAATGATGCACATAAAAATGGCAGAGCCTCAGTTGCACCGTTGTGGCCATGCTCTTGACTTTTTTGACGACACCCTTGCAATGTTCATTTGATAGCTCACTCCATGAATGCCTTGACTGGTTGTTTAGAGCTTTCCTGCAAACAATGTTACGGAAAAGTCTGGATTTGCCAGTATGGGGAATCAATTTTGACAGAGCCAGGCTACTGCCAGTATAAGTTCCATCATGAGTTAACCTGCCATTCCTACCTTTCCAATTTAAATCTACCCCCAAACATAGTTATCTTGATTGGCTCATAACTAACCAAAGCATCATAAGGATAGCATAACTCTCATTTTAAAACTCCACACAAGCTAATGTAATCATGGCAGCTAATATAATTGCTTTATGAGTCTGCACTTTGTATTTTCACTGTAGAAATTGGATATCACCTGTACAGGGAGAATCTACCACTGGATTTAATGTGTCATTGAATTATGTTTACCTTCAGTCTCTAAAGATACCTTTGTATGGACATGCATCACCTGCTTGCATATGCATCTAGAGGCCTTCCTTGCAGCGAACCTTTGGCAGGGACAAAAGCCAGTGACTAAGCCCCCTCTTCATTACAAAGAAGGGTTTGTCTATGTGCTTGCTTTTGTTTTCACTGCAGAGGTAGCTGCCATTGTGATATGATGAATGAGTGGAATTCTGATGAAGGTTTGTGCCCCACATCAATGGAATAAGTTAATCATTCTTAGCTTAAGACCTACTGATTTTAGTGGAACTCAAACATAACATCCTGGGTTGAAGCCAGCATGTCCAAAGCAGCTGTCCGTGTTTAAATTCCCATACTGAAAAAAAGGAGGGTGGGGTTTACTGTTACGCACAAGAGTCATGAAATAGATAAGGTAATTATATACAAAGAATATTTAGGACTACATTTTATAAAACAAATGTTTTAGTTGCATATTTTTCAGAATTCCCTGTTCTATAAATATTTGACAGTATAAACTCAATTGAAATTAATGTTTATTAATTCTGAGCAGAAATGCATAAAATTGCATTATAAATATGTGCATGTTTATGAGAACCGTGATTCAGTTATGGCTCCGTGCATATTTATGCAACATGCATATTTATGATGTATTTCCTATGATAAACACTAATGACCAACTCTGGTGGGCAATGTGGCAAACACAATTTTCACTTCAAAAACAGAGCGTATGTGAATATGTGGAAGGAAAGAGGTGATTGGATTACCCCCTAAATCATATTTTATGATTGGATGGATAAAAACTGAATGTTTTAATTTTAAGTTAGAATTTCAATTGGATGTAATATTTATTTAAAATTCAGTCCCGTGAATTGAGTGGAGTTTAACATTTCTCAAATGCTTGGAAGAGTCACAACACACACTGTCATGTCAGAACAGCCCATTCTGAAGTTAGGTTGAAGTTGTTTCAAACTCAAAACAAGGCATGCTGAGCTTGAAATATTTTGATTTGACAATATTTTGTATATTTTATATATTAACTTTGTTACATGCAAAGAGGGAGAGAAAAAAAGTCCTGGAACCACAATTACTTAAATGCAATTTAATGCTCTATTTAATTCCAGATTTTTTTTTTACTGATTATAATAAAAGTAAGTAAATAATTTCTCCAGCAAAGGAGATTGTTACCTTGTCGTGGTACTGGAGCTTGAGCACCTCAATGAAACCATGAGCTAAACCGTGAAGGGACACCGAAGACGAGAAGGTCGTGGCAGAGAGGTCAGACTAAATACGATCCCTGGGGAAGGTAATGGCAACCTACCCCAGTATTCTTGCCGTGAAAACTAAATGGATCAGTACAACCAGAGATATGTCGGTATACCATCGGAAGATGGGACTCCCAGGTCGGAAGATGGTCAAAATGCTACTGGGGAGGAACAGAGGATACGTTCAACTAGCCCCGATGTGATGACGCAGCTAGCTCAAAGCCGAAAGGACGGCTAGTGGCCGACGGTGCTGGTGGTGAACGACGAATCCGATGTTCTAAAGATCAACACACCATAGGAACCTGGAATGTAAGATCTATGAGCCAGGGCAAATTGGATGTGGTTATTGGTGAGATGGCAAGATTAAATATAGACATTTTGGGTGTCAGTGAACTGAAATGGACTGGAATGGGCCACTTCACATCAGATGACCACCAGATCTACTACTGTGGACAAGAGGACCACAGAAGAAATGGAGTAGCCTTCATAATTAATAATAAAGTGGCTAAAGCAGTGCTTGGATACAATCCAAAAAACGATAGAATGATCTCAATTCGAATTCAGGGTAAGCCATTTAACATCACAGTGATCCAAATATACGCCCCAACCACAGATGCTGAAGAAGCAGAAGTAGATCAGTTCTGTAAGGAACTGCAGCACCTACTGGATAATACACCAAAAAGAGATGTTATTTTCATTACAGGAGACTGGAATGCTAAGGTGGGTAGTCAGACGACACCTGGAATTACAGGCAAGCATGGTCTGGGAGAACAAAATGAAGCAGGACATAGGCTGATAGAATTTTGCCAAGACAACTCACTGTGCATAACAAACACTCTCTTCCAACAACCTAAAAGACGACTTTATACATGGACTTCACCAGATGGTCGACACCGAAATCAGATTGACTACATCCTTTGCAGCCAAAGGTGGTGGACATCTATACAGTCGGTAAAAACAAGACCTGGAGCTGACTGTAGTTCAGATCACGAACTTCTTATTGCAAAATTTAGAATCAGACTAAAGAGAATAGGGAAGACCCACAGATCAGTTAGATATGAGCTCACTAATATTCCTAAGGAATATGCAGTGGAGGTGAAGAATAGATTTAAGGGACTAGATTTAGTAGATAGGGTCCCGGAAGAACTATGGACAGAAGTTCACAACATTGTACAGGAGGCGGCAACAAAAAACGTCCCAAAGAAAAAGAAAACCAAGAAGGCAAGATGGCTGTCTGCTGAGACACTGGAAATAGCCCAAGAAAGAAGGAAAGCAAAAGGCAACAGTGATAGGGGGAGATATGCCCAATTAAATGCAAAATTCCAGAGGTTAGCCAGAAGAGATAAGGAATTATTTTTAAACAAGCAATGTGCGGAAGTGGAAGAAGACAATAAAATAGGAAGGACAAGAGACCTCTTCCAGAAAATTAGAAACATCGGAGGTAAATTCCAGGCAAAAATGGGTATGATCAAAAACAAAAATGGCAAGGACCTAACAGAAGCAGAAGAGATCAAGAAAAGGTGGCAAGAATATACGGAAGATCTGTACAGGAAGGATAATAATATCAGGGATAGCTTTGACAGTGTGGTCAGTGAGTTAGAGCCAGACATCCTGAAGAGTGAGGTTGAATGGGCCTTAAGAAGCATTGCTAATAACAAGGCAGCAGGAGACGACGGTATCCCAGCTGAACTGTTTAAAATCTTGCAAGATGATGCTGTCAAGGTGATGCATGCCATATGCCAGCAAATTTGGAAAACACAAGAATGGCCATCAGATTGGAAAAAATCAACTTATATCCCCATACCAAAAAAGGGAAGCACTAAAGAATGTTCAAACTATCGAACAGTGGCACTTATTTCACATGCCAGTAAGGTAATGCTCAAGATCTTGCAAGGTAGACTCCAGCAATTCATGGAGCGAGAATTGCCAGAAGTACAAGCTGGGTTTAGAAAAGGCAGAGGAACTAGAGACCAAATTGCCAATATCCGCTGGATAATGGAGAAAGCCAGGGAGTTTCAGAAAAACATCTATTTTTGTTTTATTGACTATTCTAAAGCCTTTGACTGTGTGGATCATAACAAATTGTGGCAAGTTCTTGGTGGTATAGGGATACCAAGTCATATTGTCTGCCTCCTGAGGAATCTGTATAACGACCAAGTAGCAACGGTAAGAACAGATCACGGAACAACGGACTGGTTTAAGATTGGGAAAGGAGTACGGCAAGGCTGTATACTCTCACCCTACCTATTCAACCTGTACGCAGAACACATCATGCGACGTGCTGGGCTTGAGGAATCCAAGGCTGGAGTTAAAATCGCTGGAAGAAACATTAACAATCTTAGATATGCAGATGATACCATTTTGATGGCTGAAAGCGAGGAGGAGTTGAGGAACCTTAAGACGAAGGTGAAACAAGAAAGTGCAAATCTGGGTTGCAGTTAAACCTCAAAAAAACCAAGATTATGGCAACCAGCTTGATTGATGACTGGCAAATAGAGGGAGAAAAAGTGGAGGCAGTGACAGACTTTGTATTTCTAGGCGCAAAGATTACTGCAGACGCTGACTGCAGCCAGGAAATCAGAAGACGTCTACTTCTTGGGAGGAGAGCAATGGCAAATCTTGATAAAATAGTTAAGAGCAGAGACATCACACTGACAACAAAGGTCCGCATAGTTAAAGCAATGGTATTCCCTGTAGTAACCTATGGCTGCGAGAGCTGGACCATAAGGAAGGCTGAGCGAAGGAAGATAGATGCTTTTGAACTGTGGTGTTGGAGGAAAATTCTGAGAGTGCCTTGGACTGCAAGAAGATCAAACCAGTCCATACTCCAGGAAATAAAGCCAGACTGCTCACTTGAGGGAATGATATTAAAGGCAAAACTGAAGTACTTTGGCCACATAATGAGAAGACAGGATACCCTGGAGAAGAAGCTGATGCTAGGGAAAGTGGAAGGCAAAAGGAAGAGGGTCCGACCAAGGGCAAGATGGATGGATGATATTCTGGAGGTGACAGACTCGACCATGGGGGAGCTGGGGATGGTGACGGCCGACAGGAAGCTCTGGCGTGGGCTGGTTAATGAAGTCACGAAGAGTCGGAAGCGACTGAACGAATAAACAACAAAAAGTAAATAATTTGCATATTTGTTCAGGAGATATATGTGTTACCAATCGAAGAGAATATTTGTAGCTCAGGGTTGAACTGGGGAGTCTTTGGTGCTCTCTGAGCCTTGTTGTTTTCATGCAGACGTTTCATTGCCAGGCTAGGCAACATCTTCAGTGCGAAAAGGGAGTGGAACTTGCTGTCTGTTTATATACCCTGGCTTGTCCTGCCTGTGTTGGTGGGGGTCTTGTACTCTCCTTGGTAGTTCCTTGATTGGGCTGTTGTGTGCTGTTTGGGTGATTGACTTAGTTAATAGTTCCTTGATTAAGGTCTATTGTGTTGTTTGATTGCTCCTCTGCTGCTAATCTTGCTGTTAATCTATGCATATCTTGTTGTTGATTGCTGGCCCAGGGGTGTTCTGGTCTTCTGGCTATTCTATTGTCTCTTATGAATGGTATGTAAATGTTGTTAACCTCTATGTGTCTGTTGATGGCTGCTTTGTCTGAGTGCCAAGCTTCCAGGAATTCTCTAGCATTTTTGGATTTGGCCTGGTCTAATATGCTCACAGTTTCCCAGTTGAAAGTATGGTTAAGTCTGTCTATGTGTTGTGAGATTAAGGAGTTTTCATCATGTCTTCTGACTGCTAGTTGGTGTTCGTGGATGCGTTCTGCTAGTCTTCTGCCAATCTGTCCTACATAGTGGCTTTTACAGTCCTTACACTGTATGTTGTAGATAACTCCTGTTTTTTCTTCTTGGGCTACTGGGTCTTTTGGTTTACTTACAATGTTCTGAAGGGTTTTGGTTTTTGTGCTACAGTGATGCCGTGTGGATGTAACAGTCTATTAGTAGTTTCTGAGATGTTTCTGATGTATGGCAGTGTAATCCTTTTCATAGCTTCTGTTGGTTTTGCTGTGGTGGGTTGAGTGGTCAGGCACTTTTTGATAAAGTTGTGTGGATATCCATTTTGCTGGAAGATGCTATATACGTGGTCTGTTTCCTTTTTCTGGTGTTCTGGGTTGCTGCAGTGTGTTTGTGCCCGTCTGAATAGTGTTCTTACACAGCTCCTCTTGTGTGAGGTTGGGTTATTGCTTTGATAGTGGAGCACTTGGTTAGTGTGGGTAGATTTCCGGTAGACTTGTGTTTCTAGAATGCCATCATTTCCTCTACTGATGAGGATGTCCAAGAAGGGTAGTGTGTTGTTGTTTTCTTCTTCCCTTGTGAATTTTATTCCTTTGAAGATGTTGTTGATGGTTTCATGTGTTTCCTCCAGTTGATCCTTTTTTATTATGACGAAGGTGTCATCTACATACCGGATCCATACTTTGGGTTGTATGTGTGGGAGTGCTATCCTTTCTAGACGTTGCATTACTATCTCTGCTATGAGTCCTGAGAGTGGTGATCCCATAGGTGTTCCTTTGATTTGTTGGAATATTTGTCCATCAAACTGAAAGTAGGTGGTGAGGCAGAGGTTGATGAGGTCCATGATTCTGGGTATTTTGATCTTGGTGTATCTTGTTAGGTCGGGTGTGTTACGTAGAACTGCTGCCATGGATTCAATCGCTAGTGCTTGGTCTATGGATGTAAAGAGTGCAGTGACATCGAATGACACCATAATTTCATCTTCATCTATTTTTATGTCTTTGATTTTCTGGAGGCACTGTAGTGGGGAATTGATAGAGTATTCACTCTCCTCTGTGAGATGCCCAAGTTTTCTTGTAAGTTCTTTAGCTATGTTGTATGTGGGGGTGCCTGGTAATGATACAATTGGACGGAGTGGTATGTCAGGCTTGTGTATTTTGGGGCGTCCGTAGAAGCGTATATGTGTTTCAGAAGTTGGGAGTTTGGTTCTATTTATCTTCATTTTATTTTTGATCATTTTATTTTGATCATTTTATTTTTGTTTAAGAGTATTGGGTGCAAACACAGGCACATCTATGTAATGCGAGATTCTGGACTTTAGAGAGAGATGAATATGAAGTGCACAACTTAAATTTCACTTCTTCCCTCCCTATAATCCTTCCATCGTTTCCAGTGTGTCTATATTTTGGCTCTGCTCTAAACATGTGCTGTTTCACAGTTTAAACTTTATTAACATCTGTTTCTCCTTCTGATGTTTCTTTCCCCCCCCCACCCCTCCCCCCAACATCATGTGATTCCCTTTTAGGATAAGCAAAGCACACAGAAAGAGTAAGAAATAATAATGCAAATAAATTAAAGCGTGAGTAAGAAAAAGAAAGCTTAAATTTAGATTATGCCAGCATCGGTCAGAATACCTTTGTATACCTTCCCATCATTAAAACCCATCCTTGCTTCTACCAGATTAATACACTGCTTCATATGTTGCCTTTTGTTCTTTAAACTTTTCACTTCTCTCTCTTTTAGGATCTCATCAGCTCCATTCAACTGTATCTTTCTCAGCCTTCTGCTTCCTCTCAAGCCATTCAACCTTCCTTCATATATTTGTTTTGTGATTCAGTCCTTGTTCATTCTCTCTGTATGACCAGACTGCTTCAAGATAGCTCCTTTGTGTTTGTCGCTTGTTTTTGTACTCCACCTGCATTCTTGTTTTATGTACTTTTTAAGTAACCCATTCTTACTGCATTCAAGTTTTGTGTTTCTCCTGATACAGTATACCCAACGCTCACTTCCATATAACAAAATGGGCAAAAACACATAGCCATTTTCATTTATTTCAATATAGATTTCTGGCAATAGACCATATACTACTCACTAACTTTCTACTAGCATTTCCTCTTAAAATCTAAAAATTTATTTGTAATTCCATTTACTCTGTTGAACCCAGCTTGTTTATCTCTCTTTACCTATTTCCAGACTTTTATTTCCATCAAAATCACTCTGCATTTTCTTTGCCTTTTTTATTTTAACCTTTCCTTGCTCTCCTTAATTATGTTCTTTGAAACTATATTTTTCTCTTTTCCCCCATAATAACTTTTGCAGCTGTCATTCTCTAATGTGTCTTTTTTTCTCATCCACAGTCACTTTTATGTCATCATTCCACCAATAATTCTTTTTCATACTTTTCCTTAGCATATTTCACACACTTCCATGACATTGTGTAACTTAATTCTTTTTGCTTCCTCATCCTCTTTTTATATAAGAAAAAAAAAAGAGATTCATAGATTAAATAAGATAGAATGACTTTACATTCATTCTGTTGGGAGATACAGTAGTTTTATCTTCAAATATATTTTTCATATAGGCTCATACCTTTCTCTGTAGTCATTCTACTTTTTCTTTAATATCACTTCTTTTCTTTTTTTCCCATATCTATTTTTCCAAAGAACTTCTCTTGGCATCCTGAAATAATGGTCTATCTGACGTTCAGAATCTCTTATCACCCTTGTATCCTTCACTAATTCTCAGATCAGTCATGCTTTTAATTCATTATTTTGCTGTGTGTATATGTGAATAGATTTGTGCTTTAACTACATGTTTGAAACATACTTTTTTCTAAGTGGATGCTTAATGAACAGTTATCATTAGTGTTCATTATTATGCCTCTTAAAGGCCCAATCACTTTTTCTGTGTTCTGATTTTGTTCTGCCTATCAATCCATGTCACCTAACAGATTAATTTTTGCCTGGATTGCATTCATTAAGAATATTATAGTTTTTCCTCAACCCATCCCTGGTTCTTCCACTATTACCGTTCACTGGAGCGTAACATGCAGTTATCATCAACCTATGGATTCCTACTTTCATATGTACCCCCATCTATCTAAAAAGCACTAATCCATACTTTTTGACATATATTTTAGCCCTTTCATTCATCATTAAACTGATACATTTGCTTCCTTTGTATTCAAGTTTACTCTAGAAGATCAGGCCACTTTCATTCAGATCTATTACATAGGGTTTTTTTTTAGTTTTTTAGTTTCACAGATATGCACCATACTTATTTTTCTTTCTTTTCTTTCATTTTTTAATTCATGCTTTTTGCAATTTATTTCTTTTATATTCCAAGTCACAATCTATGCCATGATCACCACCTGATGCAACCATAGATATTGACCTTCACCACACATCATGACTTTGGTCAGTTGAGGCTTTCACATAATACTTTTCAATAGAGCTAGAGAAGGTGTAGGCTAAGTTACCAGCCTTAGTCATACCCATGCAGAGCTAACAGTAAAGATAGTACAGCTCAGTTCTGGCACATTTTGGGCAATGTGCAACAAGTGCAAAAGAGCCCAATTTTATCCAAAGTGTGAACCAGAATGGAAATATAATGAGAATGGAAGGAAAGTTTCATGGAGAGAAGATAATACAAATACATATTATTTAGGTCTTGTTTGGTTTTACTCAGAGGCTAACAATGAAGATCAAAATACTCACTTAAAGATGGGATTGTAACTGTAGTGTAACTAATGTAAAGATTATAATTCTGTTGACTTTTGCTCTGACTATAATTTTGTGACATGGAGTATTACCAGAGAAAAGGCAGATATGCTTGAGTTGAATTCATCTCTTGGTAACCATGCCATTTTCTTGGCAGCAGTGTAGAAGTAGTTTTCCATGGCTTTCTTCTTTATTGTTTTTCATGTTCACCATCTTAGTGTAGAGCCTTTGTATTCCTGGTGGTCTCCTGTCTAAGTACTAAGCAATCCTGACACTGCTTTGCTTCAAAGCCAAGACAAGGTTGGTCAAATGCTTTCACTTGCTGTTATGACATCCCTTTTCTGTGATTTTTTTCTTATAGCTATTGTTTCAGGTTCTTCACTTAGGAGACTGTGGTGCAAAGTAACTCAGATGCTTTAACATTTCATTTCATTTACCAATCGCTGTGCAACCTTGCTTCATTTTGATTACAGAATTTGCCTAACAGAAGATCACAACATGCGCCACTAGTTCTGGGGTAGTATTTGACCTTCCTGCCAAGCATTGCTAAAGGGTACGACTGGATTAAATGCCAAATATGTTCAAGCGCATTTTGACACAGTTTGAAGTGTTTTCTCATAGCTGCTTCCCAATTGCATATTGAATAATGTCTACTGTATCTCTGAGATACTCATAACTGAAAAGTGTTAGCACCATAACTAAAAAATTAAAGTGAAGATTGTTCACAGGCCTTTGAATGAATGCTAAGTTATGGGATAGGCTATTCAGTGAATACATGCAACTGCATTGAAGAAGACAAATTCCATGTTAAAGATTATTATCATCATCATTGGCAATCACTCGTAGCCGAGTAAGATTGTCTTCCAAAGGTAAAATTTTAACGGTGGATCCGTAAGTGGCTATAAAGGCCAATTCTGGATCCGTACAACCTCCCACAGTGAGGGCATAGGTTTCCGTGTGGGAGACGGTCATGATGAGGGTTTGCCTGACGTGCCTTCCTTTTAGCTCTTTTCTCCTTTTCGCCCTGTACTCGTGCTTCTTCAAAGTCCATAGCGCCATTAATAAAGGATGACCTCCAATTGAAATGCTCATGAGTTAGGGCTTCCCAGTTCTCAATGCTGATATTACATTTTTTTAAATTAGCTTTGAGAGTATCTTTGAATCTCTTTTGCTGTCCACCAATATTCCGTTTTCCATTCTTAAGTTGGGAGTAAAGTAGCTGCTTTGGAAGACGATGGTCAGGCATTCGAACAACATGACCGGTCCAGCGAAGTTGATGTTGGATTATCATTGTTTCAATGCTGGTGGTTTTCGCTTCTTCTAATACGCTAACATTAGTCCGCCTATCTTCCCAAGTAATTTGCAGAATTTTTCGGAGGCAGCGTTGATGGAATCTTTCAAGAAGTTGGAGGTGGCGTTTGTAGAGGGTCCATGTTTCACAGGCGTACAGAAGGGTTGGTAGTACAATGGCTTTGTAAACAAGCATTTTGGTCTTCCTGTGAATGTCCCGATCCTCAAACACTCTACGCTTCATTCGGGAGAAAGCTACACTCGCAGAGCTCAGGCGATGCTGAATTTAAGCATCGATGTTGGCTTTTGTAGATAGATGGCTGCCGAGATAAGAAAAGTGGTCAACATTTTTTAGTGACACACCTTGAAGCTGGATTGATGGCGCTGCAGAGGGATTGGTTCGAACTTGCTGGTAAAGCACTTTGGTTTTTTTAATGTTAATCGAGAGGCCGAGCTTTTCATATGCTTCTGCAAAGATGTTTAGGATAGTTTGAAGATCTTCCTCGGAGTGTGCACAGACTACGTTATCATCAGCATATTGAAGTTCTATAACAGAAGTTGCAATTACCTTATTTTTTGCTTTCAGCCTACTAAGATTAAAAAGCTTTCCATCTGTTCGATATATAATTTCTACACCAGTAGGAAGTTTCTCTTCAACAAGGTGTATAATCATAGCGATGAAGATAGCGAATAAGGTTGGAGCAATAACACATCCCTGTTTAACGCCGGATTCCACTTTAAATGGATCGCTTTGAGAGCCATTGTTATTCAGGATTGTTGCCATCATGTCGTCATGGAGTAACCGCAAGATGTTCACAAATTTATCAGGGCATCCGATTTTCAGAAGGATGGTCCAGAGAGCAGTACGATTTACAGTATCAAAAGCTTTAGTCAGATCAATAAACGCCATGTACAGAGGGCGGTTTTGCTCCTTGCATTTTTCTTGAAGCTATCGTGCAGTGAAGATCATATCCACTGTTCCCCTGTAAGGGCGGAAGCCATTTTGCGTTTCAGGGAGTATGTCTTCTGATACAGATAGGAGACGGTTTGCGATGATCTTTGCCAGGATTTTGCCTGCTGTGGCTAGAAGGGAGATGCCTCGATAGTTTCCACAGTCTGTTCTATCACCCTTTTTAAAGAGAGTGATAATTATGGCATCCCTAAAGTCTGCTGGAATCTCCTCCCTCATCCAGATTTTTTCGATGAGCTTATGAAGTTGTTGTGTAAGTTCAGGCCCGCCTTCTTTAAAGACTTCAGCAGGAATCCCATCAGGTCCACTAGCTTTGTTATTTTTCATTTGTTTAGTGGCTTTACTGCCTTCCTCCAAACTAGGGGGTACTGCAAGCTCATCTCTTATTTGTTTTTGCGGGATTTGCAAGAAGACTTCATCAGCCACAGTAGAGTGACGATTAAGGAGATTGTAGTAATGCTCTTTCCAGCGCAGTGCAATAGACTCTTTGTCCTTTAGAAGTTTAGCACCATCTACTGAGTGTAAGGGATTTGTACCATGGTTTGTTAGTCCATAGATGGCCTTTATGGCATTAAAAAAGCCCCGTGCATCATGAGCACCTGCAAAATGTTGGGTTTCTTGGGCTTTTTTAATCCACCATATGTTCTTAAGTTCTCTAGTTCTTCTTTGGACTTCTGCCTTTGCACTGGCGTAGATTTTTTTCTTAACGGCACAGTTAATATCTTTTTGCCATATCCGGAAGGCTTTCCTTTTCTTGTCAATAATATGTTCAATCTCACTATCGTTCTCATCAAACCAGTCCTGATGTCTCTTAGTCTGGTATCCGATAGTTTGTTCACAGGCTGAAATAATAGAAGTCTTCAATTTAATCCAGTATTCCTCAACATTTTCAGGAAGTTCCATAGGCAGATGTTCCTTGAGAGTTGATTGAAAGCAAGCTCTTTTAATAGGATCTTGAAGGGCCAGTGTATTCATTTTACGCCTTGGTTTTCTTCCTTGGAGCCTACGATGAGGGACAATCTTTATGGCCATCGTGGATCGAATTAATCGATGGTCTGTCCAGCAGTCATCGGCGCTCGTCATGGCTCTGGTGAGAAGTACATCACGGCGATCTCTAGCACGGACAATTACATAATCTAAAAGATGCCAGTGCTTCGACCGTGGGTGCTTCCATGATGTTTTAAATTTATTTTTCTGGTGAAAGAGTGTGTTAGTAATGACAAGGTTATGCTCTGCACATTTAGTCAGAAGTAAGATTCCATTCATGTTGCTGTTGTCAACTCCTTCTTTCCCAATGATCCCTGGCCACAAATCAAAATCACGCCCAACTCTTGCATTGAAATCGCCCAGGAGGATAATTTTATCCTCCTTTGGTATCTCTGATAAGATGGTGTCCAGCTGGATATAAAATTTTTCCTTGATATCCTCTTCTGCATATAGTGTTGGTGCGTAAGCACTTAGGATAGTTGCCTGTTGGTTTTTGGCGAGTTTTATTCGCAGAGTTGAGAGTCGTTCGTTAATCCCAGTGGGAACTTCTGACGAGCTTCACAAGGTATTGAAAATAAGATGGCTATTATTCAAATACCTAAATAGAAGTATTTATTGCAGCTGTATTTGCAGTAAGGTCATACTGACAAAAGATATCAAGGAGCTAAAAAAAGCAATCAATATGATCAAGGATTGTTGTTTCTTTGTTCAGTCGCTTCATGACTTCATGGACCAGCCCACGCCAGAGCTTCCTGTCGGCCGTTGCCATCCCCAGATCCCCCATGGTCGAGTCCGTCACCTCCAGAATACCATCCATCCATCTTGCCCTTGGTCAGCCCCTCTTCCTTTTGCCTTCCACTTTCCCTAGCATCAGCATCTTCTCCAGGGTATCCTGTCTTCTCATTATGTGGCCAAAGTACTTCAGTTTTGCCTTTAATATCATTCCCTCAAGTGAGCAGTCTGACTTTATTTCCTGGAGTATGGACTGGTATGATCTTCTTGCAGTCCAAGGCACTCTCAGAATTTTCCTCCAACACCACAGTTCAAAAGCATCTATCTTCCTTTGCTCAGCCTTCCTTATGGTCCAGCTCTTGCAGCCATAGGTTACTAAGGGGAATAGGTAAAGGTAAAGGATTTCCCCTGCACAGTCGTGTCCAACTCTAGGGGCCGGTGCTCATCTCCGTTTTTTAGCTGAAGAGCCAGCACTGTCTGAAGACGTTTCTGCAGTCATGTGGCCGGCATGACATGTGCGGAACGCTGTTACCATCCCACGGAAGTGGTACCTATTTATCTACTTGCATTTGCATGCTTTCAAATTGCTAGGTTGGCAGGAGCTGGGGCGAGTGCGGGAGCTCACTCCGTCACATGGCGTTCAGGCCTCGAACCGCCAACCATCCAATCGACAAGCCTGGCATCTTAACCACTGAGCCATCGTGCCCCTATCACTATGGGGAATACCATTGCTTTAACTATTTGGACCTTTTTTGTCAGTGTGATGTCTCTTCTCTTAACTATTTTATCAAGATTTGCCATTGCTCTGCTCCCAAGTAGTAGACATCTTCTGATTTCCTGGCTGCAGTCAGCGTCTGCAGTAATCTTTGCGCCTAGAGATACAAAGTCTGTCACTGCCTCCATGTTTTCTCCCTCTATTTGCCAGTTATCAATCAAGCTGGTTGCCATAATCTTGGTTTTTTTGAGGTTTAACCGCAACCCAGCTTTTGCACTTTCTTCTTTCACCTTCGTCATAAGGCTCCTCAGCTCCTCCTCGCTTTCAGCCATCAAAGTGGTATCATCTGCATATCTGAGGTTGTTAATGTTCCTTCCAGCGATTTTAACTCCAGCCTTGGGTTCATCAAGCGTTCTGCATACAGGTTGAATAGGTAGGGTGAGAGTATACAACCCTGCTGTACTCCTTTCCCAATCTTAAACCAGTCCATTGTTCCGTGGTCTGTTCTTACCGTTGCTACTTGGTCGTTATACAGATTCCTCAGGAGGCAGACAATATGACTTGGTATCCCTATACCACCAAGAACTTGCCACAATTTGTTATGATCCACCTAGTCAAAGGCTTTAGAATAGTCAATAAAACAGAAATAGATGTTTTTCTGAAACTCCCTGGCTTTCTCCATTATCCAGCGGATATTGGCAATTTGGTCTCTAGTTCCTCTTGCCTTTTCTAAACCCAGCTTGTACTTCTGGCAATTCTCGCTCCATGAATTGCTGGAGTCTACCTTGCAAGATCTTGAGCATTACCTTACTGGCATGTGAAATAAGTGTCACTGTTCAATAGTTTGAACATTCTTTAGTGTTTCCCTTTTTTGGTATGGGGATATAATTACAAGAAAAGGTTAAAATATTTCAACCTTTTAAATGTGGAAAAAAGAAAACAAAAGGGGTAATGATAGAAGTTTATAAAATTATTTGTAATTTCATTGGAACTATGTAATGAAATTATCTGGCTCTAGTATTTGGGCATCAGCTTCCCTGGGAAAACTTGGTTTTGAAATCTAGAATACACATTTTAAAAATAAAAATAAATGGATCCAGGACAGACAAAAGAAAGAACTTTATACTATGGAGAATGAAATTTATCGCCAGGAGGCATGATTATAGTTTGCACCTTAGTTCCCTTTACAATGGGATTAAGTGTATTCTTGGAGGAGCCTCCATTTTCCTTGAGAGTATAATTCTGTTTGCTATGCTTACTGGTATCTTAGGGCATCTAGTAAATCAATGTGGGAAACAGGATGCTGGGTTTGATAGACCAGCAGGTCTCATTAGCTAGGATTCATGGATCATAAATCTCTTCCTGCTCCAGCCTTGCACAAAGGGAGGCATTCTTCCTTCAAGGTGTCCATACATTAAACAGTAACGCCAGGGAGGAAATATCTTCTTGTCCCAGGGAGGAAATCAGAGTCTTCCTTTCCATTTTTCTAAGATCCCTAGCATGTACAGAGGAGGAGGAGGACAGCGTGTCAGCCTCTCATTTTTTTACCAAGATCTAACATTGCATAGAACCAGCAAAACAAAATACAAAGTTAAAGGGAAAAAAAGGACTACTACTCCAAGCATTTTGGGAAATTGCAGTTTTCACTCTCTTCCCATGGTGCTTTGATGGTGCTCAAAAACAGTGGAAGATATGAGAATATCTTCCACTGTTTTTGAGTAGCATCAAAGCATCATGTCTTCCAACTATAAAGTCTACCCAAACTGGAAAAGTAATAAAGACTTTGCCTACGCTAGAGGAGATGTAGGATTATAGGCAATCCAGAAATTGTATCTGGCCAGCTGAAATATGTGATCCCTGTCAGCGCAGTATAGTTCCATCCTGGCAGTGCATTTAACAATTACATTATTGAATTTGTACATAATTGTCTGTCATTTTGATTGACAGTATGTGTGGGTTGCAGGAAGAAGACCTATTCATTATAGCTTTCAGTGGGAAAAATCTCCAGAGACTGCTCTTAGTTGTTCTGTGGTTGAGGCTGGAACAAATGAACCAGAACCCAAGGAACCAGAACATGAAATGTTAGGGCCTGATTGAAGGTATAAGGCAGGAAGCTGCTGGACTTCTGCAGAGAAACCTTTGCAGACTTTTCTGGAGCCCTTTACCTCCATTCTGATTATGCTGGACTACCCACAGTGCAGTCCGCCCAGAGTTTCTGGGAGTTGGGCGGCATATAAATAAATAAATTATTATTATGTACTTTCTTGTTCCTTGAAATAACTGGAAGTGTGGTGCTTGGAATTACTCATAGCAAGCGTTTAGAGAAACCCTTGCCAACCTAAACACCCCAGATTTCTTTAATGAAACATACATTGGAATAAACCAGAAATAAACCAGAAATATCATAACGCAAAAATGCAAGAATCGTGGTGGGGGCCTGGATTGGTGACTGACATGAAAGTTCTTGTCGGATAGGTTCCTGTCAGGAAAACTGGGTGCTTTTCTCCCTTGAATCACCAGGAGCTGAGCTTACTTCAAGGGCATAATTTTCTTTTTCATATAAGGAAATTGTTTAATGAAGAAACCAGCTGTGGGATGGGATTTTCCAGTTTTGAGAGGAAATAAATAGCAGGATTATAAAAAAAAATTATACAGAGTTAGTCAGATCATTAATCCATAAGCTCAGAGCTGTCTTCAGGAGGTCTTGAAGCTCCTGGAGCATTAGGAATTATTCTCAGCCCTAACAGAACATACTTTTGTATGCAGAATATATGCTTTGCTACTTAAAGTTTGTGAGGGGGAGGACCTTCATAGTTTCTGTGATCATCCATCCTTCCTCCTTGGCTTCGGTTTGTTGATCTTCTCATCTTTCTTTTCCTCATCAGTTCATAAACGTGCTTACCATGCAGTTCACAACACTTTATTTTTGTTCAATTCCAAGTTTTGGAATTCGCTTTCAATGGATGTGGCAGTAGTCACTAATGTAATAACTAAATTGTGATAGCTAAATGAAAACTTCATGGCTAGAGAGCAACCTATTTCTGAATTCCTGATGCAACAGGATGAATAGGGAATGACCATAATCCTTGTTCTCTGGGGTTTCCCCAGCTGGCCTTCTCCTACAGGATCATGGTTTTTGGGTTGCTTTCAGATGAGAAGCAGTTATGCAATTACTCTATATAAACATACCATTTTAAGAGAGGTCCAGGGAACATGATTTTTTTTACTTCTAACTTTCCTGTGTGTTCTCATTGCTTCTTCCATCTTTTTTTTTTCTGAACCACAAAAATATGTTAAAAGAGGGAAACAGGGAAAAGAGGGAAATTGCAGAATGCCAGTTGATTCTCTATCTGGAAGCACCACAGATTTGGCCTCACATCCATATGTATTCTGTAATATTCTATGATCTTCATCCAACAGGAAGAATAACCAATATATTACTTTGCTATTTGTTGTAATGTAGGTCTGATCAAAGCATTTCCTACTATAATCTATATATGTATAGTTTTGGGAAAATTAAAGTGTACCAACAATACAGGAATGGATGTTGAAACTACTAGAAATGGCAGAAAATGACAAATTGATTTGCCTACTAAAAGAAAATTTTAATTATTATTCTTTAATGAGTGGAAATCTTTGATGGACTATTTGCAAAAAGTAGGAGGAGTAAAGCTAAATATGGAGTTTTTGTTGATTAGATTATAGATAAATAGTACATAATAGACAAGGAAAAATATATGAATGTTATATGAATAGCAAGCATGTTAAAACGAACTATCTATTTTATTCTTATGACCATAGACGGATCGGAGGTCATCTAATTTCTGTGTATGTCTTCTTCTTTATTCTTTTTTTCTTTTTCTTTTCTTTTAATTTGTATTTCTTTTTCCGTTTCATCTTTATCTTTTAGCTTTGTATACCTAAAAACCTAATACAACTTAATAAAAAAAAAAAAGCATTTCCTACTATAAAAGTGGTTTTAGTAGGGGTCCAGGGAACATCATGACCCAACCAGAAGCCCCTCACTAGTATTTTTCATCTCTGAGTTTCTCCTTGTTGCTCCTTCCTTACCACCATTCTTTGGTTCATAAGGATGAGCAAGTGGGTTGCAGTAGTAGTAGAGTATGGGCAAAGCCCATTGCCATAATTCTGACAGTTTATTAACTATTAGCAGTAGCAGTTAAGAGTGTAGGGGGTAACTTACTGAAAATGCCCCCCCCCCGCAACTAGTGTCAGCACAATTTACTGCCAATTGTTGATGATCATTTTTTAAAATGCGTTTTACCTTAAAATCCTGTTTGAATACATGGCATTTGATGTGAATGCAAACAGATAACAATAGTAAAAAGGTAGTGACATGAAATTTGAAATTATATAGCTCGTTTTCTGGCACCATGTAATTAAACCACCTTTGGAAATACTATGTTTTGCCAGTATCTAATTACCAGAGCCATCTGTCGCCTAAGGCACACTCTGCCATCTGTCTGGAATTTTGTTTCATTACTGTTTGTTTTTGGTTTTTAATTTAAAGAAATTGGTATGTATTTCTGTTTGTATGGATTTGTACAAAGGGGGATGTTCTTTCAGTATCTGTCTTTTAATACGTCATCCAAGCTCAGCCTTCCTTCCTTCCTTCCTTCCTTCCTTCCTTCCTTCCTTCCTTCCTTCCTTCCTTCCTTCCCTTTAATGACTCTACCATCCTGTCTTTCCTTATTTATTAATAAGTGATCTGTTACCAGCCTTTTCTCCCCCAATTCTGTCAACCACAGCATCCTTCAGATCTTCTGCTTCTTTAAATGCCTTATATGCTCTTGCTTCCTCTTATGACCAGGGTTTAAACTCAGAACATTTACATGGTTCTTTACATCTTTCTTTTTTAAACAACCCTTCACAAAAGCCTCCTCCTTCCATGAGCTTTTGACTCAGTCACTTAATCTTCATTCCCAGCTAAAATTGTCTGTGTCTAACTACATTCAAACATGTTTTTCTCGTTCTCTCTCCTTCCTTTCCCTATTATCTTTTTATTAAAAATGTAAATATTATTTATAATAAAAACATCAGGCTTGCAGTTGACTTTATTTGGTATTTCAAGGACAGTATTTGGGTGAAAGAAATTAAAGAAAATGTAACAATTAGGCTAGGAATAAGCCAGGTTTTATACTTCATTTTTTTGTTTACGAACTTAGCTTTCTCAGATATTGAAACCATAAACCGAATCAGGAGATATATTAAGTAAAAAAAATAGTCCCTGGGGCTATTACATTTCCAACCCTAATCATGTGGAACAGTAAAAAATAGACATACTGAAACACCAGTTAGGCTGTCAGCTTTTCTACCCATCTTAGTACCTGTGCCTTTTAACAGTGCGTTGTTCTGAAATAATTAAGAGATTAAAGTCTTTTTATTTTTCTGGCATGGCGATCTGTGTTATTTCAGTTGCTTGCTGTTGCTGGTCAGAACAATGATGAAGGCTTAGCTTCACAGGTCAGCTGAAACGAGTTAATTGTTGTTCCATGGTTTCTCAGAATCAGGGCTGTTCCTGGGCCCAGTTCAAGTACCCATGCATGTCACATCATTTCCCCCACATTTAGTCTTTCTTTATATTGTGATGAAGTGGGAGTGAAGAAATGAATTTCAGCAATAAACCCCTTTCCCCATTTACACCTAGCAGTTCATAGTAGTGACTGTTTCTGAGTTACTTGCAACCCTGGGTCAATATAATGCTGCAACCTGAGAATGGATTTTAAGGATCATGCTTCATTATTTTACTTGTTTCTCTCTGGTTGAACAGAGGCATTATGGGAGCTGCTGGGCTGCCACCAAACCAGTAATCCTCTAATGATTCCTCTTGCTCTATAGTATCTAGTGCTGCCAAGTGTGTGATGTGACCCCGATTATAATTGGCTGCCATATATGAGAGCAGAGAAATTGGCATGATAACCTCACATCACAAGTTTTGTATTACTCTCTATTAGTAGGCAAAAGAGGCAGTGGATGCCGGGCTCTTGGCTTCTGTGGCTCCTGCAACGTTCCTCCATTTCATGGGACTTCCTCACCACCACCAGTTGCTTCTCTAGGCTTTACAGCGTTTCATTCCTTCCGATGCGTCTGGCTACTTTACACAGGCTTTTCATCCTCATCATTTGTGTCCATCTTAGTCTGCATCATTCTGGGGACTTTAAAAGGGTCTTTGATTCTTTTAGGGGACAACTTTCTAAAGTGGATAGGAACAGTTTCCTGGGCTGTAAGATTCCTAGAGTCTTTGGGTTTGCTTTAGTACGTATACTGAGTATTTTACTTCTAGTTCTCAGTATACGTCTTCCTGATGGGGGAGACTTTTTAAAAGGATGCTTAACATCAAGGGAGCAATCCACCCATGAGAAACACTTTCTCTTTTTAATAGTTCATGCTGCTTTAAACTATGCTCTGTAATTGCATTGGTAAATCAGAGCTGGATCTTTCTGAAATGAAGAGACTATCCTACTATCTTCCACACCAAACAAGGGACATTTATGATGCAGGCAAGTCCAAATGGCAAGGGACTCTCAAACCCTTTCCTTCTTAAAGAAGGACATTGGGAAATCCACTAAAGCGAGTGCACATATTTGTGCTCTTCCCCCACCCCCCTCATTAGTATTAGCTCTCAGCCTATTGAATAATACCAGTTAATTGTAATTTCCAATAAATTAAATTTCATTTCCAAGAGATGACGGTCATACAAGTTACCTGCATGAAATTATCTGTCGGTTTTTTGTTCATTTGGGGGTGGGTGGTGGGTGGGATACAGTTAAGAAGTTTTCAATTAAAATGCTGCACCTCTAGTTTCAGAGCAGCCTGTAAGGTTGCTGATGTCACGTCAAAGCAATTGCTTTGTGCTCCTAAGTGCTTACCCTAGAATAAGGTAAAAACTCCCAAAGATTTTATAGATTACCAGATCATGGTTAGAAAGCAGATGCAAAGGATGCATCGCTCTCCTTTTGCCACAGTCTGTTTCAGCTGACGGGAGAGATTGTGGACCGTGTCTCCATGGAAACTGGTCCCTCAGCAGGCAAAGAGCTGAAGACTGCAACTCTCCCTTAAATCCTTCATTTGTCAAGGGAAGAATCTTTTGAAGTAGTGTGGTATGTCAATCCCACATGGGGACATCAGACTCTCAAATGTCTTGGACAGCTAACATCTTATTAATATATTGCACGATAGATTATATTCTGTATCGGTAATGTACTACTGATCTCAGTAACATGCTAATCTTAAATTGTCTGTTTTAATCAGCTATAACTTTAACAGTGTGAGATGCTTCATGGAGGGAAATGATTGTTACAAAATTAGGTTCACTTGGATTTTGATGCAGAAGTTTTAGAGAATGGGATTTGAATGTTAAAGGTAAACCGAACATGGACTAAAGCACTTGGTCTAATCCGCTGTCCTTATCGCATCAGTTCTGCAGAAATTGGATGGTAAAGGTTTTCATGGCGTGGGGAGGTAAGCTTTATCCCCTGCTGGTGTCTGCACATTAGAAAGTTGATCCTGTTCAGTTTACTAAAACTTTTTTTCAGTTCAGTTCATAACACCTCAGTGGGTATCCATCTCTCTCTCTCTCAGTACTGTACAAATGGGATTAAAGACCTAAGACTTTAACTATAGGCATGATGGTTTCATGAGTCAATGTTAAGACTTGTTTTTTTTATTACAGCAGACGTCAAAGGAAGTCATGTAACATAAATTGAAAATGAAAGAAATGCATTTGACGAAACCAGCACTATAAAAGGAGTTTTTTTTTTATAATGACAAGGATTATCTGGTGGTTGATTAAATGATCATTTCCTTCTTTGCTCCTTGCATTTAAATCAGTAGACAATTGATGAGAAAATTGTAGCCTTCCAGCAGTTCTAGGCAACTGGACCAGTGGTGAGAGATCCTGGAAGCTACGGTACAGCTACATGTGGAGGCTCGCCTCCTCCCCATCTCAGCTAAAGGCTGAAGTAGAACATTCTCTTACACACCACTAGCAGGCAGGCAGGCTAATGGTTAAATAAAAGGCTAAGCAGAACAGGTCTTGGTGCAATGTGAGAATCTAGCCTTCAACATCAAAGATCTCCAGTTACTTAAATCTCTGGGTCTGATGGTTAGAAACTGAACTTCTAGCAAAAATGGAAGCTGAGAGAGAAAAGAAAGTAGTAGGCAACAGCTGCATTCATAAGGTTTGTATCTAATGGCCTTTCCAGATGACCAGCCCTTACATCAACCAGACTTTTTGAATCCAGTTAAAATGCACTCGAGACTGATCCTGGCTGTCTTGATTTATTTTCAGCCAGCTCGGTATGGAGATAGGGTTGCTAGGAGCATAGGCCTGTTTATATTTTTGCAAATCTGTAGGGTTCACAGAGATCCCCAGCCAAATAGTGCTTGCCTGCCAGCATGCCATATATATATGGCATGTGTATATATATATAGAGAGAGAGAGCAACAGAGTACCTTGTCCTGCCTCTATCAGGTCTGACTGTACAGACTTTCTCTTTGGGGAAAGAAAGGAGAGAGAAAATTATTAGTATTTCCCCCAGGCTCCTGTGCTTGCCAAGGTAGCCAAACTGCTGTGGGTTTCAAAGCTGTCACTACTGATGTGCTGGCAGTTCGGCATTTGGGTACCGTGTTTGAGTTCCATCATATTTTATTCTTACGTGTTAAATTGGAACTTACATTCCAGTATTCCAGTTTTTGTCTTTTCAGCATGTCCTCAGGCAGCCCTTTGAAACTTTTATGCATTTTTATCTGCATTTTTCTTTTGTAATGGCATTCATGAAATAGCATTCTTGTAGTATGATTAGGGGTTTACTGTTGCTACACTTTCTTAGCATTTTCATCCATGAGTTACTGATTAACATTCATTTCCCTGTTGCTGTCTCTGGGCATATGTTGATCCACCATTTGTTTTCTCAAGCCTGAAAAATGTTTGCTGTTTTCTTTATAGGCTTGCCAAAAGCTGAAACCAAATCACCATCTCATCTTGAACGTAGATGATACAAACTCATATTGATTTGTTATAATGCCGTAATTCCAAGTGTTCTGTAGTCGTATGTCCAATATCTTTTATATGTCTCTTAAATCACAAATATGAGCTAGAGAGCTCCCTAAATATGATTTTAGTGCTCTTCAGTTTGGATTCCTAACTGATCAATGTAGAATAGAATGTCAATTTTACCTTCTTCAATTAACAATACATTTTATTCCTTTAATAAGCACTGTATTAAAACATATCAGGCTGATATTGCTGGAACAACACTAGTAGTAATTGAGAAGTTAATAAGGGTAGAAGTTGACATTTGAGACAGAGTTTTGCATCCTTCAAGTTTAATTAATTAAAATTAATTATTTAGATTATTTAATTAATCGATTTTAGATAATTTTTTCTTTCAAGATGGCTGTAATCTAAAGAATGTGTTGTTCTAGATGGCACATATATGGCAGTTAGTCTAAGAATAACATCCTTAGACTAACTGCCATATGTGTGCCATCCTAAGGATCTATTCAGAACTATCAATCACTAATATCTCCTTCAGGGGCAAGGAGTTCAAACAAGCAGTAAATTTACAACTCCATATCCATGTCAAACCATCTTCTGACTTCGTTTTATTACAGAAACTGCTGTGACAGCCCTCCTAGAAAAGATATAGGAGATACAACCTTGATTCTTCTGGAACTTTATGTAGGTTTAGATACCATTGGGGGCACATATGGTGGTTCTGCTTCAGTCTGCAGAGCTTTTTGAGAATGGAGTCTTGCCGATTATTGCTTGTCTAATAGCATCTCTGCTATGAAACTCCTGCCAAGTTTTATCTTGTTGTCCATGATTTTGAAGAACTGTAAGAGGTGTCAAGAAAGATAATTCAAACATTTGTAGTGATATGTCATTGATATTTTCTGTTTCTTCTTGCCACTTAAGTCACATGAAGAAGTAGGGTTATGCCAGTGGTGATTTTTCTAATACTGGGATAATACTCTGATAATCTTCTGGTTAGGCTTCTGCAAATCTTAAACATGGGCCTTGTATTTGAGGATTACTGCAGTTAATATAAAGTGCAGTTTCTAGACTTAAGTGTTTTTTTTTGGGGGGGTCATGTTTTATCAGTTGTGAGAGAATGTTCAAGAGAGACTATTTCAAAGTGCTGGTGCTTACCAAAACTGTTTGAGATACAACCACTTAAACATATGCGCACACCCATTATAAAATTGCCTGGATGCTGAATTTACCTGCTGATGGTTTTCTTTGGGTCCTTTTACTGTCAAGAAGAACAGGGTACAGTCCAGGTATTTTTAGAGTAGCTGCTTTATCTGAGGAATATCTTCCCTGAAAAAAATGAGCCGGTTATCTTTGACGAACCTATGTATGCCTAAAACCCACACATAGCTTTACAGATGCCTCTATATGTATATCCTATTACTTTCATTTTATTTTTCTTTCATTGTTTGATAGTTCTAATATATTGTAAGCTGTCATGGGATAATCTGGAAAGAATACCACACTGATATTTCTCTCACACACAAGAGGCGCATTATTTCTGCCATTTTCACTTTTGAAATAGGACTAAGGATGTACATTAAAGTGGTGCAAGGCCAAGGAAAGCTGAAGTTTCACCCTTCCCTTGATTTCCTTTCTTATAATTAATCTAGGCCTTTCATTTAGCCTGGCTGAAGAAATTCCAGCATCAGAGTGAGGCTGAGAAGAAAAAGAGTAGGTAGTAGACAATTGGAAAGACAGTCATGAACTTTCCTTTAAATGATTTGACTGTCAATCCCCGTTCACACACTTCATACTTGAACAGGGACAATGAAAGAACATTGCTATCCCTATCTTGTGTAATTTGGCCATAAATCAGCAAATATGCTGCACATTCATTTCAGGGGGTGTCATAATATTTGATTTTCCTTGTAATTTGAAATCGGCGTGGTTGATTTCAGTTGAAATTGATTACCTTTAAATTGCATTATCAGGTTTTATTTGACTTTGTGAACAAGTAATCATTGTGTTTCTGAATATTAGGGTGTGGAATGGCGCTGTGATGAGACTACTACAAAAGCTTGTTATAGTAAAGGCAAATCAACAGTAAGTCCTTAATCAGTTTTCTATATCTGAAATGGTACTATTTCTTTTTTGTAGATGTCATCTTGGGTATGGTAAAACTGCATCCATATCACATATAATAGTTGTTCCCAACCTTTTGCCCTCTGGATTTAGTATGATTTACTGGATGTTTATTGTGAGTTTTCATGCCAAGAACGTTCAGTGGATAGACTTAACACTTCAGGATTTTCGAGGAAAAAAGAACAAAAACAAGCCTATAGAATAGAAGAAGGGTTATAGTTTTTAAAAACTGGAAATGGCATTTGAAACTCAAGGCTATTAGAAATGGGGCTAATTTCCTCCTTCCAATACCCCTGTGTAGTCCTTGAGATTATCTGAAGTTTATAAGCTCACTTTAAAACCCATACTTTCCTATTTTAGATAAAAATTGGGCTGACTGAATAAAAGTGTGCAAATAATTGCAAGGTGAAAACTTTCTGAAAATTTAACATCCCACTCCAGGCTGTTCCAGCTTTACCAGAAGGCTTCCAACATTGGAACAAGCTGTTCTGATCTTACTGGAAGCCATCTGACCTTGAAATCGATGTTAAAGGAAGGCATTTGCGGGTCAGAATGTTTCTACATTAAAACATTTTGCAGAGTTCTAAGTTCTGCAAATCCCTATGGTCTGGTTCATATTGCCGTGCAATCACCTGCTTGATATAGCCATTGAGTATAAAATTGAGTCATTGATTGATTGATTGATTGATTGATTTTCTTATACTGCCAACTTCATACAGACTCCTAGCAGCTTACAACTGTAAAAAAATCCATACAATTATAAAACTCTCCCACCCCAAAAGAAAACAAAACTTAGTGTCAAAAGTGACTTCATCAGCAGTCAGAAGCTCATTGTCTTGACTGTCCTCCAAAACACTGCCAAAGAGGGTGCCATCTAGATATCTGGGCAACATTTGTTCTGCAGTCACCTGGCGTTTCATCAGTTCTCCAACATTTCTTAAAAATTGCCCTTAAGATCAGCAAATTACTGCAGTATTATTTGATTGCTTGTTTGTTGAGTTTATATACCACCTTTCTGTTTATAGCAACATTCAGGGGTCTTGAATAAAAGAGTATATGAAGAAGAAAAGGCCGAATTAAAGAATAAAGTGCTGAATTCTAAACAGTTAGAAAATTTGTATAGTACAATAAATAAAAAAGTTTATGGTAGCTTCAGATAAGAAAACATTCTTTTTCTATAGAAGTCCACTCATACATTCACTATACAATTATCATTGCTCTGATCAGGTCAGCAGTTGTTGTAATAAGTATATAAGTTGATGCATCAGTACTTACAAAACATATTGATGGTTTGTGCTGCTGTCATTAGGAATTAATTGTAAATACAATCTGATTTTATAGAAGTTTATTAATATATGGTTATACATACTAATAATGATCTCATTTCTTTTCCTTTCTTTGACAGGAAGAGTGCCAGAATTATATTCGTGTTCTCCTCATTGGTGGAGATAGACTGTTTGCATGCGGAACTAATGCATTTACACCCATTTGCACTAATCGGACGGTAAGAGTATTAGTGCATCTGCATCTCTTCAATACTGTAGGTTTCATAACTCAATGAGACAGAAGAGGCGGAAGACTTCTGTGATTGTGCAATTCCTTGTACAAATAAATCCACTTGGACCTTCTCCATTATACATTAGGTGGCCATCTATCAATTGCGGTGTATAATACATAATTTCCAGTATTTCATCCATACTATAATTAACAATATTCTATGAACAGAGACTTGAGAATTAAATTACTGTTATTACTAATTACTATGTATATTATTAACCATATTGTTTCTAACTGAAGAAAAAGCTGCAAAGAGACCTGGAAATTTATTACATTAGGAATGGGAACCTCTCTGGTCTGCCATGGAGTTTGCCCATCTGAGCTACAGCTGATCTGAGATTAGAGCTTTCCCCATCACTGCAAGGCTTTAAAATAGCCTGACCTGAATATTGTGACCATTTTAAGCATCCTGGCCATGGGAGAACACTTCAAAGAGGGGTTACTTCTGGAAAATGAAAGGTTCTGCTCCCCAACCCTACAAGATTGGTAAAGAGTACCTCACGTTATAATAAAGCTTTAAAATAACCTTAATTTATGACAATTCAGGCTATTTTAAAGCCTCATTGTGGTATAGGTGGCATTTTCAAAGGGAAGGAGCTACCAGGAATGGAAAAAGGTAGCCCTCTCTAACACTGTGACCTTCTCTCAGAAGTCTGGTCCCACACCCAGTAACACTTGAATACTAGTAGAGACTGTTTTAATGTTGCTGTGATACAATATTTATGTTGGTGGTTTAACTGAACGAGTGTGTATACCAGGGTTTCTCAAGCAGGGTTCCATGGAACCCTGGGGTTCCGCGAGAGGTCACTAGGGGTTCCCTCGGAGATCACGATTTATTAAAAAAATTATTTCAAATTTGGGCAAATTCACATTAAAGAGGTAAGTTTCATTCTTTATTTTTAGTTTAAGAACACTGTTAATGCATATATACAGACCTACATATGAAACGAATATAATCATTTTGTAACTTCCGGCCTATATTTGAGCCTGAATGTTCAGGGGTTCCCTGAGGCCTGAAAAATATTTCAAGGGTTCCTCCAGGGTCAAAAGGTTGAGAAAGGCTGTTGTATAGGGTGGAGGGAATGAATGGACTCAATAAAATAACATTTTTTAATATTTTGCAAAGTTTGGGTGGAATCTGATGCTATTCTATTGACTGAGCTTCTGCAGTGGAAGCAAGGAGGAAGCAATTCCCTTTCCTCTTGCAACTCCCAGTGTTCTTCCATAACCTGGCCGATAAAATAATAAATATGCATATATTGAAAATTATTACATGTGGTAGAGGTCATCTATGTGATGGACATTGTGAACAGTAATCTATCTGGGTTCAAGGAGATCTAGTATGGGCTCACCTATAGCCCAATGCCTCTGTTGAACTTTTAGTCCCTAAAGCTAGTAAGAAGCCTATATTAAATAAAAATGTACTTTATGGCATCATTTGTAATTCTTCACATTGGAAGTCAGTTTTTTTTCCCTTCCGGTAATTGTGTGCGTGCGTGCGTGCGTGCGTGCACGCATGTATACTTATATTTAATATAAGAATAGAGTTCCTATAATTCACTGTTGTTGTGGGAGAAAATCGGAGGAGCTCTTGAACCAAAATCAGGACGAAGATTAAAACACACAAACAAATAAATTCTTCAATAAACGTTCAAGCTTTGTGGGTTTTGTGTTCTGTAATGCAGTTTCTAACAATTCATTCTTCCTCTCCCCAATCTTCCGATGAAGCTGAGTAACCTGGAAGAGACACACGATCAGATCAGTGGAATGGCACGCTGCCCATATAGCCCCCAGCACAATTCTACAGCTCTCCTTGCAAGCACTGGTGAGTTATACGCAGCGACTGTCATGGACTTTCCAGGAAGGGATCCTGCAATTTATCGCAGTTTGGGTATTCTTCCTCCACTTCGGACTGCACAGTACAACTCTAAGTGGCTCAATGGTGAGTACATGGAAAACACACATTTTTTTGTTGGCCAGTGCTTTCTTTTAAGAACTTCAGTTTATTCCTTTTGAAGGAAGCTTCATTCTTACAACTTAATGCTCCTTTGTCCACACCCTCTTCATATTTGGAACAAGGACTTCTTAGATGTCATTCTTGAAGGATTAAAGTTGGTCATGTTAGATGGAATTGGGGCATGGGGAGAAACAAGGAAAAGATATAAAAGACGTGAGAGTTACCGTGAAAATATAAGAGGCATCTACCGTAAAGATCATATGTTTATTTAGTTCTTAGTGTCCTGTCCCAGCCCAATCACACACAATACACCAGGGAGGCAGTTGTAAAACTTTACTGAGAAACTTGTGAGGTAAACTTTGCTGAGAAACTTGTGAGGTAAACTTGTGAGGTAACAAACAGGCAGCAAGGGAGTGTGAGTGCAGATGCACACACTCTACAAAAACAAGCTCCCAAAGTCCCACGAGCTTGTCTTAAGGGAGTTTCACATTCGAAACAAGATTAGTCAAGAGTCAAGTCATGAGGTTTCCGATCAGAAGTCAAGGCACATGGAGTCCAATAAGCAGACGGTTGTCCCCAACGAATGGTCTGGGCTTGCAGCTCCCTTTTTATAGAGGCAGACCCGGGTGGAGCTTATTTAGGAGGGCAGGGCTACTTTCTCACGTGTAGCCTCACCAACTTCTGCTGTTCCACTCTCCTTTCTCGAGCACTGGCGGGGGCGGCAGCTCTGAGTCTTCGTCCTCACTAATCAGCGGCGCCTGTGCCTGCTGCTCACTGACCAGCCCTGCCTCCTCTGACTGCTCAGGTGGCCATTTATCTAGAGCTGTCTGCTCGCCCTCCATCTCTACGTCAGAGGCTGGCCGCCCGTCCTCGTCGTCTGACTCTGACTCCGAGCCCGAACACCCCATGGACTCCGAGCCCGAGCCCCCCATGACACTTAGTACAGGTAGTCCTCATTCAGCAACTGCTCATTCAGTGACTGTTCGAAGCTACGATGGTATTGAATGAGGAGACTTACGACTGGTCCTCATAGTTGTGGCTGTTGCAGCGTCCCCACAGTAACGTGATCACGATTTGGGCACTTGGCAACTGGCTCGCAATTATAATGTCACAACATCTCGTGGTCATGTGATAGCCATTTGCGACCTTCACTGCCGGCTTCTGACAAGCAAAGTCAATGTAGAAGCCAGCAGGAGGTTGCAAATGGTGACATCACGCCTAACAACTGTGTGGGATTCGCCTAACAATGGCAACTGGCACTGCCGGAACTGCCGTTGTAAGTTGGCGCAGTCATGTGACATTGCAGTTTACAACTTCATTGTGTAGCAATGGAGTTCCCGATCCGAATTACCATAGTTAACCGAGGACTACCTGTAACTGTAACTAAAAAGGTCATTGACATCTGGATCCAAACACATGTAGTCTTTGGACAGTTACTGCAACATATATGTAACTGTGTTACTACATTGTTGTTCTTGTTGTTGTTGTTGTTATTATTTGAATGCACATAATCTTGGCAGGAGAAAGGAAGCCACAGACTGCAGCTGACAGATATAAGTGGACTCTTGTTGAATTCAGGAATTAAAGTGAAAGGTTGAAAAAATGTTACATAAAAGTTGGGGTTTGAGGAAGAATTTGGGGGAAGAGGAAACAGTAGCCTTTGCATGAATTCTAGGTACATGTCCTAAGGAAACAAGGGTACATGTGTAGATGTATGCAGTCAATTTAGGGAACAAAGTTATTTTCCTCTATTTTTGTTTTTCAAAATATATTTCAGAACCAAATTTTGTGTCTTCATATGACATTGGAAACTTCATCTACTTTTTCTTCCGAGAGAATGCAGTGGAACATGACTGTGGGAAAATAGTTTTTTCTCGGGCTGCTCGAGTTTGTAAGAATGACATTGGTGGCAGATTTTTGCTGGAGGATACTTGGACCACGTTCATGAAAGCTCGTTTGAATTGCTCCCACCCTGGAGAAATTCCATTTTACTACAATGAATTACAGAGTACGTTCTTCCTGCCAGAACTGGACTTAATCTACGGGATCTTTACCACTAATGTGTATGTAGTTTATGTAGTATTTTCCTTTCTAGAATATTCAAAATTAACTTGAGAAAGAGATCTGTTTATATCCAGGAGTGGGCAATCTTGAAAATAAACTGATATTGAAAAATTTCTAAGATATAGACTCTTGTTGAAGAAGTATAGAAAATAATTAAACACTTATGACTTCTAGAAGGGTAAAACATTAACAGAATGTGAGTTTTTTAAACCTAAAAGCTTTCTTTGTTGGAATTTTTAATTTGATAAGATTGTAGCAATTGGCAAAAAAAATGGAGACTATTATATATTAAAATATTTGTATCATCCATATTCATGAATTAATTTTCAAATATAACAGTTCCATTAATGAATGTAGTATAATGTTTTTTTTAAAGTATACAAAGGAGTTAGGAAAACAGGCCTTGTATTGCAGCATTAATACTAGGAATTATAGGAGAGCATTCAACTGGAGACCAGAGATCCTATGAAGTATTATTTTGATCACACAATGAAAATGCATCAAGGAGAGAATCCAGGCCTCTTGAGGAAGGTCGTTGAGCCGGGAAGGATGCTATGATGGAGTAAATCTTGTCATGACCATATGAACAGCTGTTTCTGAGGACACATGACAGGGCCTTTTCTCTCAATACAGCCCCTTTCTCAAAAATCTGAACAGCCAGATCTTACTAACATATTTAAAAGTAATGACTAGCATCTTGAATTTTATTCAACAATAAATTGGAAGCCAATTAAGTTGTTGTAAATTGATTGTTTCCTCATTATTTTGATAGCCCCAAAGATATTTTATAGTGTTTTTATTGTTTCCTTTCTTCCTTTCCTTTCCTTTCCTTTCCTTTTCCTTTCCTTTCCTTTCCTTTCCTTTCCTTTCCTTTCCTTTCCTTTCCTTTCCTTTCCTTTCCTTTCCTTTCCTTTCCTTTCCTTTCCTTTCCTTTCCTTTCCTTCGCCTTCAATTCACTTTTTGACTCCTGGCAACTGCTTGGACTAGTCCCTGTAGTTTTCTTGTCAAGGTTTTTCAGAAGTGGTTTGCCATTGCCTCCTTCCTAGGGCTGAGAGAGAGTGACTGGCCCAAGGTCACCCAGCCAGCTTCATGCCTAAGGCAGGACTAGAACTCATGGTCTCCCGATTTCTAGCCTGACGCCTTAACCACTATCCCAAACTGTCTCTTTCTTCAGTTCTTTAATTAGCTTTATTTATTGTTGGATATCTATATTGATATTGATATGGATATTGATATTGATATCTATATCTATCTGAATATAAATTTATTCCATAATTCAGTTTGATTTTATGCATTGCATGACTGATAGTCAACATATCACAAACAATATGATTTCTAGAGAGCTAGCTATATTTGTCTATTGCAGCAAACAAAGAAAAATCGTTCATAACCATAACATTCATAATGATTATGATATGCATTTATATGCATTTATATCCACAAACAAATGAATCCAATAATATCTGTGTTATTGTCCTCTCATTTTTCTAATGGGCTGATAATTTATTAAGCACTTAGAAAAAAAAATGAAGCAGATCTTTTTGGAAGAGTTCTTGGAATTTAAGCTGTTCTGAATTTGGAGACTGACTACCTATAGGAAGGCATTTTTATTTCTACAATTTACACAGTGCTCCAATTTGTATGAATTGAATAAGTTATTGCTCCCAAATTAGTAAGATGGCTCCCCAGCATATGGAGGTTCTAGGCACACACAAAGAGGAAAAGAATAAATTTCTAAAGCAGGGCGAAATCAAATATGGATTTCAATCAATCAAGCAATTAATCACGTTTATTACAGCCCTAAGGCCAGATACAATCAAAATATATAATAGTAACAATCATATATATATATATATATATATATATATATATATATATATATATACACACACACACACACACACACACACACACACACACTATGTGTATGTATGTGTATATATATATAACAAAAACAATTAGTATAATATGATCTAAAATTAATTAAGAACAAAATACTATGTTAAGAAATTCTAAACCCAAGTAATGGTGCGGCGCATTGTGCAGATTGTAGCACAAAACTGGGCAACTTGGATTTCTGTAAGTGGAGGGAATCTCCCAGATATACTCAACTGCATATTTTTAAAGATTTCATGGAAGACCCTCAACTCTAAAATCTGGTTTCTGCAAAGCATGCAGAATATACAGTTTCTTCTATAAAGGGAAAATAATGCTGGTATTTGAAACCATCAAGTGGAAGCAGTGCTGGGATTATTATTTCTGTTAGCAGAATACAGGATGCAAGTATTGGCAAAGTACAAGTGAATTAGTTAAAGAATTTTAAGACTGTTCTCTAGGAAACAATATGGAATTGGGTGCCCAGTATATATGCCCAGTATATATGTATTATCTGAATAATTTCTTTTCTAAAGGTCTGTCTAAACAGCACTGAGTTAGGAGTAATATATGTGCTTTCTAGGCATATATATAGCAATTTTATCTAAAATTAAAATATTTATTGTTAAGTCTACTAGCTTTTATCTGTTTCCTTCTTTAAGAAAAAGTTAGTTTTGTTTTGTTATTTCATTCCAGGAATTGTGGAATGGAAGTACTTCATTCAGCTACTTTAATTCTTCATTGCATATCTTTTACCTTACTTCAGCTAAATGTTTTGTGAATATTACTAAAACATCACACTCAACCTGCTATTCTGCTGAATTAGATCTACCTACGCCTTTATCACTAAATCAGCTTGTCATTTGCTCTTGTTTCATAGCTGTTCAGTGTGCTGAATTCTTGTTTAGCTTATCAGTGTACTGCGGAATACTGTGTACTGACTTCCCTTTGAGTAAACCTTTGAGTAACTAGTTTGTTCAACACATTAATTATCTTAAACAAATGCTTGTTTTATTTAAAAAACATGTATGCTTCTCTGTCACAAAAGAGATACTGCTCTCTGAGCCTTGTTGTTTTCTTGCAGACGTTTCATTGCCAGACTAGGCAACATCTTCAGTGCGAAAAGGGAGTGAAGATGTTGCCTAGTCTGGCAATGAAACGTCTGCAAGAAAACAAGGCTCAGAGAGCACCAAGGACTCCACAGTTCAACCCTGAGCTACAAATATTCTCTTCGATTAGTAGAGATACTGCTGTCCACTGACACAAGGAATCTGTGGACATGTACTCAGCTGGAGTAGGTCAGCCTTTTCCAGCCTGAGCATCCTCCAGATGTGCGGACTTCCAGAATTCCCCAGCCAGCATGGATGTTGCTAAGAATTTAGGGAACTGAAGCTTGCACATCTGGAGGATATCAAGATTGGGAAAGGCTGACCCTAGATAATTTGCAAATAATTTCAGAATGACATATATAATTCTTACTGCTTGTATACATGAATTATTATTGTAAGAAAATGTCTGATGTTTTAAACAGAAGGGTGTTTATTCTTGCTTATTTTCAAGATGGTGGGTTTTGTTTCTTGCCCAAGTTTGTATAGTAAGATGTCAGATCTTCACGTTTCTGTTTAGCTACCTCAGCTAACCAACTGGTAATTTCCAAATGACTTCTGTTTTGCCTTATTCTTCAAGGAATAAATGTCTACATCAGAGCTTTCCAACCTGTGTGTCGCCACACACAGCGTGGTGTGTCGCCACACCACCCGGAAGCGGCGGCGCGTGCGTGCACGGCGGCAGTGGCAGCCGCCGCCATGCACGCGCGCACCGCAGCACACACACCCGCGCCACCGCCGTGCACGTGCGCACCGCAGCACACCTCCCCGTGCCGCCGCTGTGCAAGCACGCGCCACAGCACGCGCCGCAGCACGCCCCCCCGTGCCGCCGCCGTGCACGTGCGCCCCCCCGCGCCGCCGCCGGCACTTTGGAAAGCCCTGGTCTACATGTTGTATTCTAGTTAATGTAGCAGTATCACAATACTTTTTAAAAAAAGCTAAGCTAATTTAGAAGGGGGTACAATGTTAGATACTTTTATTGTAGAGTTCACAGCAAAGTAATGTATGTGAAATGTACTGAATAATAATTTCAAAATGCATAATTTGTGTACAGTCTCAGGTACCGCCACCATGCCACCGCTCCGCGACACACTTAACTGTGTGTTGCGACACACTAAACTGTGTGTTGTGACACACTAAAGTGTCGCGACACACAGTTTGGAAAACTATGGTCTAGATCTTACAGTACTGTCATTGTAGGAAGCTCTAACTTAATAACCATGAGCCATAGTTATATCCACTCTGAGGTGAGATGCAAAGAATTATGAGTGTTATGGTAAACTCACACTGGCTACCTAAAATATTTATTTTCTGTTTTCTCTATGTGTGTTTTTTTAAAGGAACAGTGTTGCCGTTTCAGCTGTTTGTGTGTTCAACATGACTGCAATAACTCAGGTCTTTAGTGGGCCATTCAAATACCAAGAAAACTCTCGTTCTGCCTGGCTTCCTTATCCCAACCCTAATCCTAATTTTCAGGTACTTAAAAATAAAAAGGTGTTCTTAATGTATGTATGTTCATCAAACTGCAACCACAGTTTTAGAAAGTTAAAGTATTTATCATCAGTGCTCAACTTTAAAATTCACAAGGGAGCAATAGATAAGTAAATAAACATGATAAAAATCATAAAACACCCCAAAATCCAGAATTTAAAAATTATCTGACAGCTTTAAAAAACCTACAGACCACCTGCCAGAAGTATTTGGTAATTGATGATGGGAGTTGCAAGCTGATAACACTGGGAGGGCAACACATTGTCCATTGAGCAGGGATATTTTTGGTGCCTGCTGGAAGCTAAGAGTGTCTGGATTAATCTATCCTATCCCACATAAAGAGTGAATTCCATAATCTGTCCCTGAAAACTCATCATCCTGTGTTTCCGTCAACTAGATTCCTTTTGTTCTTAGATACAGTACTGTATGTAACATGACCCCAGGCATATACTGTAAACCAGAGCTTTCCAAACTTTTCCTGTTGGTGACACACACCAACAGCGGTGGCGCACAGGTGTGTTGCGCGAAACCCGGAAGCGCTGATGGCGCCGCAGCGGCGCACCATCAGCGCTTCCAGGTTTTCGTGCGACACACCTGCACACCACAGGTGACACAGTACTGTGTCGCGACACACAGTTTGGAAAGCTATGCTGTAAACTCTATAATATGGGAGGAGGTGGGCTTTCAGTCTTCTTGTCCCATTTATGGTTTAATAGGTAAGAATCAGCACTTTAAATTGTGCCAGAAACAGACTAAAAGCCCGTGGAACTGATGTAGAACTGGTATAGTATGATCTGTAAAGTGCAACACCAAAAAAGCAATCCGGTTGAGAATTTTGCATCAGCAAAAATACAGTGTGGTGGCAGTTCCTGTGAAGTGCGTTACATTAGTGTGCAAAGGAAGGACTAAGCATGGATCGCTGTTGCCAGATCAGCTTTCTCCAGGAGATAGAACTAGTATACCAGCTAAAATTGAGCAAAATTTTTTTCTACCCACAATTGCCATCTTAGCATCCACAAACAAAGTTGGATCTACACCCTTCCTTTATAATTCTGTACTCTTTTGAAACGGAGCAAGAGCCTGAGGGCTAAAACACAGCAGTAACTCTGATTATAACCCTGATAACCAAACTCTTGGGGAGGAGTTTCCTGTGGGAAGAGTAGATGCATAGAAAAACAGAATATCCTAAAAGAGCCTGAGGCTCCCTTTATAATTATAACTACAACTGCAGCTAGGTGAGGTGCCATTATGCTTTTGAGTTCCAACTCCTGTCAGTCTTATCCAGGATGGACAACAATGAGGAAGCATGGATGTTGCAAACCAACACAATCTGGAGAGCCATGTGCTGTGTACTTCTTGTATTTGTGATATGCGTGTATAAGGATCAGAACATCACTTACCTATTCATTTCTGCTTTGAGGTATCTTCATTATAACAGTTCCTATATTCGTATGTGTGGATAATTGCAGAATAAATGCTGATAATCTGCTAATGAGGAAAAACATTGATCTTTGAAGTATATTATATAGCTGGATGATCAGTCAGTGGTACACAGCTTAATATAAGATTTATCCTGGAGATTGTTATAATTTGGGATCTCGGAATACATACCGTATGTGTCTTGAGTTTTTAAAATCTTGAATTACGTAAACAGTACTATATGTGTATGTTTTCAGTGTGGCACCATGGATCAAGGCCTGTATTTGAATCTGACAGAGAGGAATCTCCAAGATGCCCAGAAATTTATTTTGATGCATGAAGTGATCCAACCTATCACACCCATTCCTTACTTCATGGAGGACAATAGCCGTTTTTCTCATGTGGTTGTGGATGTGGTACAAGGAAAAGAAATGCTTTTCCATATAATCTATTTGGCCACAGGTAAATTGCTTCCTTATTTCCTCATTTCCTTTATTTTTAATATGTATAGATTGTCCAATAATTCTTCATCTGAGATAATGAAAACCTAAAATATAAAACCACATTAAAACACCAGTAGTAAAATAACATAAAATAAAACCAACAGCAAGAGGAAAACAGTGGTATATGTAATAATACAAAAGTAAAAATACCAACAGAAAAAGACTAAAACCTATGAAAGACTAAATCAATTTTGTAAATACCTGGGAGAATAAAGACGTTTTCAATTGGCATAAAATCAATATAACTTAAGTGCCGGGTGATCTTCTTGGGAAGTTCTACCACCAAAAATGTATTTTTGTAGATACCTACCTCATTTCATTTTGTGATGCATGGAGGTTGCTAAGCAGAGGCAGGATTCAAATACTAGTAGTCCTCGCTTAACTACCACAATTGGGACCGGAATTTTGGTTGCTAAGCGAAGTGGATTATTAAGCAAATCTGACCTGATTTTACCACCTTTTTTGTGGCAGTTAAGCAAATCACTGCAGTCGATAAGCGAACCACGTGGTTGTTAAGCAAATCACGTGGTTCCCTATTGATTTTGCTTGCCGGAAGCCAGCTGGGAAGGTCGAAAATGGCGATCACGTGACCGTGGGGATGCTGCAACAGTCATAAATGTGAACTGGTTGCCAAGAGCCCGAATTGTGATCATGTGACCTCAGGGACACTGCAACGGTCATAAGTGTGAGGACTGGACGCAAGTTGGTTTCTCCAGCACCGTCGTAAGTCCGAACTGTCACTAAATGAATGGTTGTTAAGTGAGGACTACCTGTAGCAGAAAATGTATTATGTAGGTCTAATTAAGCAAATTGTAAATTGACAGCAGTCTCAGTTCTGTAGATTTATTGATGACCTTTGCCATGATACTTTCTCTAAATCTCAGTTAAATATTGGAATATAGGAATAATGGAACAGAACAAACTTTATTACAATCATTGACCAGTGCAATATGAGAATATTAACCTATGTCTCATGTTTAGCCATGAAGGATTAGGCCTCTTGCAACTCTGAGTACTTTTTAAGGGATTATTTACAGAACAAATTGTTTAATTCAGCTTTCCTGAACTTGGGGCCCTTGAAATATGTTGAACTATGATTCCCAGATTCACAGACAGTATGACCAGTGGCTGTGCAAACTTGGTATGATGCAGTTTGTAGATCAACACATGTAGAATTCAGTTGTTTATCAAATTTGTGATAATGTGCTGTGACCCCACATTCATTTGAAGATTTGCAAATGAATTGATATTAAGTTATCCATCCATCCATCCAAGTCAGTCTGTGTTTGTTAATGTGTATTTTCATGGATTTATCCAACTGCCAATGAGATTTGCTTCATTAGAGAAAAAAATTGTCTAACGTTTATATTTTGTTTGCCAATCATTGTTATGAACTGGAAGTTGAAATGGGGGACCTATGGGCTGTGAAAAAGCTATGTATTTTGTGATTTTTTTCTTCTTACAAATTTAGAAAAACCTGTTTGATGCTCCAGCTCCATTTCTAAGGAAATGCAGTGCTCAGGGAACTTTCATAGATTTAAAAGACATAACAATTAAAGCAGGTTTAAAAACTCATGGTCAGCGAAACAATTCCCATATTTATGTCCTGATTTGCAGGAATTAAAATTTTGACTTAAGTACCTGGGTATTTTTGACAGATGTTGCCTTAGTTAGAAATGTTAATCTCTGATTATAATGCCTGTGTTTAATTAGACAGTGGCTTGTGTTGCAGAATATTGGTGTGGCTGAGAAGGGGAAAAGGTATTTGTGTTTTCCCTATTGGCAGTTATTACGGGTTAGGGTTAGGGTTAGACAAGGGTTAGGGTTAGGGTTAGACAAGGGTTAGGGTTAGGGTTAGACAAGGGTTAGGGTTAGGGTTAGACAAGGGTTAGGGTTAGGGTTCTCTTTTGTGGGTTCAGGGCCCCTCCAGAACTATGTGTGCCATGTTCTCTATCAAAGACGTTAGTAATGAAAGTCAGCAATTCTTTCCTGATTGCCTCTGGTTTTACACAAGTGTCTCTCAGGATCCAAGCCAATATGTCCATCTATAATTTTCTTTAAGAAAAGTCATATAAACAGAAGAACATCTCTGCTTCATCTCTTCATCCTCCTGTTAACTTTATTGGATTTCCAAACAAAGAAAAAAATTGTACTTAAACTGAATTTGACATTTTTGCCAAACGGCTTGGCAAAAGAAACAGAAGAGTAACAACTTCATGATAAGATTTCTGGCATGGAAGTGTAGACAAGTTTAATGTTTTAAAAATACAGTGATTTATTTATTTCCCAATGTAATCTTCCTTTGAGGAGTATGCATCGCCGCCACCCCTAATAAAACAATAAAAATGGAATAAGTTAAAACAGAATGATTGTATTGCATTATATATAAAATAATGTTCATCATACAATCATGAGTTCATGACTGCAGAAATATCACATTTAGTATAAATATGAGAAATAAGCTTAAAATATAATATTTATAACTAGAACTAGCGTTAATTCATTTCCATTCAATGTAACTTTGTGGTGTATTTGAAATGTGTAGTACTTAAAACGAAGCTTTGAAGTTTTGAATCTGTAGGTTGAGTATACACTGTTCAAAATCTAACAAACCTGAGAAGAATATAAACATGCATATAGCATGATTAATCAACAAAAATGCAGTTATAAAATCATCTTGAATATATACTGTGAGTTTTGAAGACACTAAAATGCCAATAAGATCTACTTTTTGTCTTCCATTTCTTTTGAGTTAAGGCTGGAAGAAATGAAATACTGAGTTAGACAACTACTAGTTGTCTCATAGTTAGACAAATGTGTTTGGGATGGAAATATTTTCAGAAGCAAGTTTGTTATTATGTGAATGTCTTTCCACTTGGCTATTATTTATAGACAGCTCAAGTGCTTTTAGTCCTTGTCCAGCTCTTTTTATTTGCTTGGTATGTTGTTTAAGAGCCATACACTGTTCTGGCTCATAGTACACAGTGTTTTTTTAATCCGTTCAATCGTGTCTGATTCTTGGAGACTGCCTGGACAAGACCTTGCAGTTTTCTTGGCAAGGATTTTAAGAAGTGGTTTGCCATTACCTCCGTCCTAGGGCTGAGAGAAAGTGACCCAGGTCACCCAGCTGGCTTTGTGCCTAAGGCAGGACTAGAACTTACGGCCGCCTAGTTTCTAGCCTAGTGTCTTAACCACTACACCAAACTGGCTCTCCATAGTACAGGTAGTCCTCGCTTAACGACCTTTCATTTAACGACAGTTCAGAGATATGACAGGGCTAAAAAAAAGTTATTTACAACCTGTCCTCAAAGTTAGGACTGTCGCACCACTCCCGCGGTCATGTGATCGTGATTTGGGCGCTTGGCAACTGGCTCACATTTACGACCGTCTACAGTGTCCCAGCTCTTGCCAACCTAGCAATTCGAAAGCATGCAAATGCAAGTAGATTAATAGGTACCACTTCGGTGGGTAGGTAACAGCGTTTCGCGTGCATCATGCCGGCCACATGACCGTGTAAGCGTCTTTGGACAACGCTGGCTCTTTGGCTAACAAACGGAGATGAGCACCGGCCCCTAGAGTCGGACACGACTGCACAAATGTGTGGGGGGAACCTTTACCTTTACCTTTTTACAGTGTCCCAAGGTCACATGATCACAATTTGCAACCTTTCCAGCCAGCTTCCGACCTGAAAAATCAATTGGAAACAATTGATTTGCTTTACAACTGTGTGACTTGCTGTATGACCACTGCAAAAATGGCCGTAAAATCGGGTCCAGTCACGTGGTGCTTCGCTTAACAACCGCATTGCTTAGCAACCAAAATTCTAGTCCCTATTGTGGTCATTAAGTGAGGACTATCTGTAAATAGAAATTGAGTAGTACATTGTGTGCCTAGTCTGCAGGAGTTCCTTACATCGATTAACGTTACAATGACCTCAACTTTTGTACTGCAATTTGTTGAAAGAAGTATCTTCATTATGCTGAAATGATATATACTTAAATGAAATCATCTTTCAGACAGTAATAATTTTTTAAAAAAATGTAAAATGAGAGATGAACTCCTAGTAGTTAGTTGTGCAATTTACTGTATCAAATCTTCCTTTCAGATTTTAGATAAAATGAGGCACGTTCCAGATTTTTCCTCTTGTGCTTTATTGAATGATCATTCAGAATCTCTGAAGCTAAGAAAAACAAAATAAAACTCTTTTGTGAAGGGGTATGTGGATTAGATCTAAATTCATATACAAGTCTGGATGTGTAGGTACAGATGTTTCTAGTCTGTGTGTGGCCTTCAGGCAGAATTAGAAGTGAACGTTGAACTATCAAAGTTCTGCAAAGATTTATAACCTGCAGTTATTTATGCCTTTTGCATCTTCTTTTCTCAGTCCTTTTGCCGTGCTATGTGAAACTATTCAATTAAGTATAATTTTGGAAGATTTTTTTAAAAAATCAGGGTACTCGCAAAGTATAGTATGCTGTTTAACTAATCTGAAGTTTTGCGTTAACTAGCATTATAATTACTTTTGGAATAGCTGGGTAGCATAGTTATGCGTTATTGAATATTAACTAGGCTCTTGTGGAATTATATCTTTGTATGTCCCTCTGTGTCTCTGTTATGTGTGCCTACAAACATGCTCAGGTTTTTCTTTTTTAACCAGATTATGATATTGTGACAAATTGTAGAAATTAAATTATGCATTTCAGTGAAGCATGTAAAATAATAGACTCATATCTGCCAGTCTATCAACCTTTTTACTTCTAAATTTATTTTGGATTTTAAATAGTTATGAACTTTTTTTTGTCATGAATTGTTATGAATTTTCATTGAATTGTTCGTTGAATTTCATTATGAATTATCATTATGAATTTTCACTATTGGAACAAAACCATGAAGATGCATTGATATTCATCGCCCTATTCCTTTTTGGGGTAAGAAGCATAATATATAGCACAGAAAAACAAGACTAAAAATCAGTGAGCAAAAGTAATTTAAAGCAGGAGATAAAAAGTAATCTAACTAAATCTCATTTAAATCACACCATTCATTATATCTTTCTCCCTTTGCAAATCATCCTTATTTCCATCATATCTATACACTGATCCATACATTGTCTTTTGTTCTTTAAACTTCTCACCTTGCTTTCTCAAGATCTCATCAACTTGATCCAACAATAAGTTTCTCTATCCTCTGCTTCCTTTTGTTCTGTTCACTCTTCTTTTGCAATTTGATCCTAATTCAGTTTCTCTATAGAAACAAACCATCTCAGTGTATTTTCCCCCCATTGGACATTAATGTATTTTTTCCATTGGCCATTTATTTTTGTATTCAGCTCATATTCATCACCTATTCATTCTTGGCCCTACTTTTTCTTGATTTACTACAAGCACTTCATAACTTCCCCATTCCCACTGCATTCAACTTATTTTGATGTTCCTCCAGGGATACCCAACCCCTATATAAGAAAATGAGCAGAAGCAGTACTCATTAGAATCAGGATTTTTTACTTTTGACAACCATTCATTTGCTGCTGCAAACTGAGGACCACCACTGCCTTTCTGTCAACATTTGCACTTCTTAAAATTTCTCCAAGCGTTTCCTTATCCATAGCAAACTTTTAGCAAGGTATACAATTCATTTACTTTCTTTAAATTTAAATTCACCACAAGCATTCCATTTATCCATCTACCCATTAAACAACTAAGGGATATCATAAATCCTATTCTTTCTCCCTGTTCAAGTATGTACTAGTTGCTAAGCAGTCCATTTATTTTCATTCATGGTTTAGTTCCAATATATAGTCCTCTTACTGCATTCAGCAACCAACCTTCCACACCATATTTGCATGAAACATTCCATATTTCTCCTTATTATATGCTTTTGCTAAATTAACCAATATGCAATATCCTATCTTTCTGATATTCATACATTTTGCTTTTTTCTCACTAAAGAAGAAAAATCTCGTCGGCATATCCTCTGTGCATAAAGCCACAGTGGACTTCCCAAATTTTGCTCATTGTCTCCTATTGTACCCTTTCTATCAGAATTCTGTGATGCTCCTTCTGAGGGATACTTAACAAATTCAATATTTTTGCATTTAGTTTTGCTACCTTTCCTTTTGTATAGAAGGACAGGAACAGCATTCATCCAAATACAGTCTTCACACACACTTCAAGCAGGTTGCACAATTGCTCTCTGTAAACAATCCACGCCATATTTCAACATTTTTCCAGTTACAAAATCTATACCTACAGCCTTATCATTTTAAAACATGAAACATTTATCATTTGTAGCATTCATTTCAATTTCAGTTTTCAATATATCACTATCGTTCCCATGCAGATCTCTAAAATACTTTTTACAACACTCCTTCACTTATATTTCATCTGAAACCATTTAATCATTTTTATTCTTAATTCCATTCATTCTGCTGGAGGCTGTTAGTCTTTTTCACTGTCTTCAAAAACAATTTTTATTTCCATTAAAATCTCTTTGCATTTCCTCTGCCTCTTTAATATTAACTCTTCCTTGCTGTCTTTGATTGCATTCTTTGAAGCAACTTTTTCCTCTTTATACACAATACAAAGTATCTTTTATTGGGTTTTTTTTGCAGCCATCATTTTCTTACATGCATTTTATTCTCATGCACAGACTATTTCACAGCGTAATTCCACCAAGCATCCTCTGTTATAATTCCCATTACAGTAGTGTAGCTTCAGACACTTCTTTTTTTCAATCTATACCTAGCAGTTCCCACATTCTCTTTCTTTTACGTCCATTTTCCATTCAGTCTGTTGTGAGATTAATTTCTTTTCTAATACTCTTTTATCATATAGGATTCGTACTTTGTCTTCCTGCAGTTGTTCTACTTTCAGTCTCATTTCTTTCATAACTTTCCTTTTCTTTCATGTCCATTTTTTCCTAAGATCTGCTCTTGATACTATTAAATAACAGCCTGTCCTTCACTCAGAACCTCTCATCACTCTTGTATTCATTATCAATTCTCTTAGGTTTTTATCATAGACAAATCAGTCATACTTTTAGATTTATTCCTTTGCCATGTGTACACAGAAGTGGACTTCATATTTAAGCCATATATTTGAAACAAATAAACTTATTTTAAGCAGATATTATTCACCAAACTATAATAATTTTCATTCATTCAGAGGAACATTTTGCCTGTACTCTTTTACTTTGTTCCCACTTGTCTATTCATGATGTGTAACACAGGGGTACCCAACTTTTTTGGCACCAGGGACCGGCCGTGGAAGACAATTTTTCCACAGACCGGGGGGCGGGGTTTGCAGGCGGGAGCCAATCGCATGGATGGGGGGTGGGGTTTGCAGGCGGGAGCAATCACATGCACTGGGGGTGGGGGTTGCAGGCAGGGGCCAATCGCGTGGACGGGGGGCGGGTTTTGCAGCAGGCGGGAGCCAATCACGTGGACGGGGTTTGCAGGCAGGAGCCAATTGCGCAGACGGGGGGGTTTGCAGGCAGTAGCCAATTGTGCGGACGGGGGGGGGGTTGCAGGCGGGAGCCAATTGCACAGACCACCACTGCTCACCTGCTGTGCACCCCACTTCCTAACAGGCCATGGCCCACAGGTTGGGGACCCCGGTGTAACAGAATAACTTTTTCCTCTGGATCCCAGTCTTTCAGAATGCCGCACAATTTTTCACCAAATTCATCCATGGTAATTCTTGCATTGGCTTCTAATAGGCTTCCAGGTATAATTCAAAATACTAGTTTTTGATCCACTTGGTTTAGCTCCTGGGTATCTCAAAGATTATCTCCTTCCAGTAGACCCATTGGTCCTATAAGCTTATCCCAGGAAGATATGCTTATGTCCCTTCCATCAAAGAGATGGAGGGGGTGGCAGCATCATTTCTCCAGTGTAATCCCTTCCCTCAGGAATATATGAGAGGGAGAGAGAGAGATGATGCTCTCTTTTAGAATTACTGTGGAAACAACATTGTTTCACAGACCATTTGGGATCTGATTACTACCATTAGTAGAGGGCACCAGAAAAAAAAAAGGGGGGGGTTGTTGTTATATTTTTATCCCACCTTTATTATATATAACTCAAGGCAGCAAACATACCTAATACTCCTGCTTGCCTCCTATTTTTCCGACAACCACAACCCTGTGAGGTGGGTTGGGTTGGGCTGAGAGAGAGTGACTGGCCCAAGGTCACCCAGCCAGCTTTCATGCCTAAGGCAGGCTTAGAACTCAGTCTCCTGGTTTCTAGGCCAGCACCTTTATTTATTTATTTACTTTCTATCCCGCCTTTATTATTTTTATAAATAACTCAAGGTGGCGAACATACCTCATACTCCTTCCTCCTCCTATTTTCCCCACAACAACCACCCTGTGAGGTGAGTTGGGCTGAGAGAGAGTGACTGGCCCAAGGTCGCCCAGCCGGCTTTCATGCCTAAGGTGGGACTAGAACTCACAGACTCCTGGTTTCTAGCTCATTGCCTTAACCACTAGACCAAACTTTAGCACTACACCAAACTGGTTTTCAACTGGGTTAGTATTTAACTGTTCCTAATCGTTTACATTTCATATTTTATTGCATATATTATTCCGCTCTAAACCATCAGGAGTCACATAATGCTACAGAAAAATTATAAGTAAAAACAAAATTAACAGGAGTGTATCATGCAGCTATCACCAACCTATGAATTCCTATTTTCATACAGATCCACACTATCTAGATGACATCCATTTCTTTATAACACAGAGCAAACATATGACGCTAAAGGAACTATTAAAAGTCATTTGTTTTTGTTTTAATGGAAAGTTAAAATAAACAACTATAACAAAATACACAAGTGATTATATGACATAAAAACTACACACCATATAGTGATTAAAATAAATATAAAAGAATACACCCATCCACACACACAGAGAGAATCAATTTAGTATCAATATAGAAGTAATTTAATCCTTAAACTTTTCATTAAATCTAGACCATATGGAAACAATTGAAGGCTGTTTGTGATGTAGCTTGGCAGGAAAGAGTTGGGTCTGTTGTTCCAGAAAAAAATCCCCATATAACACACCCAAGTCTTTGGGGAAATTAAAGTCATTCTTCAGATCCTGACCTACCATAGCTACTGAAGTATATGTATAATTAAATTTTAAACCAGTTGTGCAAAAGAGCAGTATGACTGAATTGGGAATCAATAGCCAGTTTCCTCCTATGGCTTATAATTTCAAACAATTTTTTTAAGGGGATGACAGGAAAAATAATGCTTTTGAGAGAACAATTATATGGTGTCTGGTTTGGGATTTTCCCTATCAGTGGTTGCACAGCATATACAAAAATGGTATGATTTTATGAAGGTAACTTATTTTTAATTCCAGGCCAGGTAACTTGTTCCCTTTCAAGTCATATATATCCTGATCATAGAATTATGCAAGCACTAAGCTTCCCTTTTTTATTCTTTTTTTCCTTTGCACTCAGTTCTTTTTAACAGGTACAAGCCTTTATTTTGCATAATATTTGGATATACAACTATAAGCAATAGAAAAAATACAAATTAAAGGTATTCAGAGAGGTGTGAAAAATAACCATAACTACAATATTTGATATGGTTTAAACCTTTGTACAGAAATAACAAGTAATTATCAAAATATTTGGTTCTCAGAATGCATACCTGATTATCTAATGGCATTCTCAAAATGGAATTAAAATCCTACATTTTCAGTTGTGCACAGGAAATGCAGATGTATGTGTCTGAAGTCTGCACAGTTTTGAAGCTTCTTTGGGTCTTTATTTTCATTTAAAAAAAAATAATTTCCAACATGGTATTTACCTTTTTTACAGCAACTGCACATTGAGTTGACATTTCCATGGAGCTATCTAATATCTTTCCTGGCCAATCACCACTATCACAGATCCCATCAGCATAGAGTGCATCAGTTTATACTTGTTAACCTTGAACATTTGCCATTTTAATGCTCATTCCCCAGTTTAGAAAAAGCATTTTGCTCCTGATTGATTGACTGATTGCTATTATTTCATTTTTGTAGCTGCCCATCTTGCGATTGTGACTCTGGGTGGCAAACATAGGATTAAAAAACCAACAGAAGAAAAAACAAACAATTAATAAGAACACAATAACAATGACATAATGGCACCTGAGGACAATCTAACTCAATTCATATTAATGCAGAATCACATTGACAGGCTCACCCTACCTCCGGAGTTCTATGCCCAAGGGAACATACAGGACTTAAAAGTTAGCAAGGTCAAAAGATCAATTAAAAAAAACAAAAACAAAAGAGCAGATGCTTGGAAAACATTAATTCCTGTTTTCTGTTATTTTTATGGGAAGACCTTTCCTCTGATAAAATATGTTATAGTGAGATGAGGCTGTATTAAAAGTTTTGTTAAATTAATAGATAGAACCACTTAACCTAAATGAAAAAAAATGATCTTCAGAACTGGAAATCTAACAACCTTTATTCCTACTGATCTGTGAAGTCTAACATTTCAGACTTAGCCTAATGTAAAATTCAAGACATATCAACGAGAGAATATACATTTGACCTGTTTGTATGGAAACTATTTTGCTTTAATATTGACTGAACAGTTTATATATAAACTTAAAGGTGAAAATAAAAGTATAATAAAGGTCAGAATCCAGCACATGTATGTTTATCATGCATCCTGCTCTGTTTTCAGATAGGCTGTGCTGATCCTGCAGCTGTTCATGGCTGCAGCTAGTGTTCCTTGCCCTGGAACACAGCTTTTCAAGTCAATTTTGTCCATTATATAAATTTCTTGACAAAATATTAATCTTCAGAGTATTACATTTGAGGATTGTGAATCATGAGTTGTAAGATAATGAATTATAATTTCTTTGTGATTGTCTAAGTCAGAGCTTTCCAAAGTGCCGCCGCTGGCGACACGCCAGTGGCGGTGGCGGCGGCAACGGTGCGGGGGGGCGTGCGGTGGCGCGGGGGGGCGTACGGCGGCGCATGCGCACGGTGGCGGCGTGGGGGCGTGCGGCGGCACGCACGGTGGCGGCGCGAGGGGGCGTGCGGTGGCACGGGGGGCGTGCGGCGGCGCGCACGTGCATGGCGGCCGCTGTGCACGCGCGCGCCGCCGCTTCCGGGTGGTGTGGCGACACACCACGCTGTGTGTGGCGACACACTTTTGTGTCGCGACACACAGTTTGGAAAGCTCTGGTCTAAGTATAGCTTTTGGGGGAGAGTGTGTGCAAAACAATAAATTATCAGATTTTTGTAACAGAATGCATTCAAGGTCTGGAAAGCATATGATGTATGAGGACTATTGCAGAAACAGAAAGAAAGCAGATAATGTAGGCATGAACAGAGAGATTCCAACATGACATTTACCTTTTTTACATTATTTTATAATGTAGGCATAAAAGAGAGCCAGTTTGGTCTAGTGGTTAAGGCGCTGGGCTAGAAACCAGGAGACTGAGAGTTCTAGTCCCACCTTAGGCATGAAAGCCGGCTGGGTGACCTAGGGCCAGTCCCTGTCTCTCAGCCCTAGGAAGGAGCCAATGGGAAACCAGGAGACTGAGAGTTCTAGTCCCGCCTTAGGCATGAAAGCCGGCTGGGTGACCTTGGGCCAGTCACTCTCTCTCAGCCCAACTCACCTCACAGGGTTGTTGTTGTGGGGAAAATAGGAGGAGGAAGGAGTATGAGGTATGTTCGCCACCTTGAGTTATTTATAAAAATAATAAAGGCGGGATAAAAATCAAATATATAAATAAATAAAGAGAATGTATTGTGCTTTAAGGTCAGGTATGCTCCCACGTACAATATGGAGGGGGAGTGGCAAAACAGGGCTGTCTTATAATCTATCTATCTATCTATCTATCTATCTATCTATCTATCTATCTATCTATCTATCTATCTATCATACTTATATCACCGCCCATCTCCCCCCACAGAGGGGACTCTGGGCGGTTTACACAAAGTTGACAATTAAAACATATAAAAGCATATAAAATACTGTACATAAATGTATATCTATATAAATTAATTAAATATATAAAACCCAAGAGGCTCTGATGTTAAGTTTAAAAGAACTCTACGGAGCAAGCCATCCCCAAGAGGAGCTATTACTCCTCCCATCCCAAGCGAGGTGGCAGAGCCAGGTCTTCAATTGTTTTCGGAAGGTCATCAGTGTGGGGGCTTGCCTCACCTCCAGGGGCAGAATATTCCAGAGGGCGGGTGCCACTGCAGAGAATGCCCGCTTCCTGGACCCCGTCAGATGGAATTCTCTTGTAGACGGGGTCCGTAGCAAGCCCTCTCTGCATAACCGAGTGGGGCGGGTCGATGCTCTGGGGACGAGGCGGTCCCTTAGGTAACCTGGTCCCATGCCATGTAGGGCTTTAAAGGTGACAACCAATACCTTGAATTGGACCCGGAAGCAAACTGGTAACCAATGCAGCTCGCGGAGTAGAGGTGTCACATGTGCCGATCTTGGGGCACTCATAACTACACGCGCAGCCGCATTCTGGACCAGTTGAAGCTTCCGGATGCTCTTCAAGGGTAGCCCCATGTAGAGTGCATTACAATAGTCTATATGGGAGATGACCAGGGCATGAGTGACTGTCCGGAGGGCGTCTCGGTCCAGGAAAGGGCGTAGCTGGCGTACAACTCGAAGTTGTAAAAATGCCCTTCTGGCCACAACTGCCACCTGCTCTTCAAGCAGGAGTCGTGAGTCCAGAAGGACACCTATATTCTGTAGGAGAATTCCTCTGCACACACTTACAAATGATATGCTGAATTATTCCCCTGGTGCACGTCATCCACCACTTGCTAGTCTTTACTGGTAGGCATGGGCTGGATAGGAGATGTGCACGGACCTCCTGTTCCTTGTTATATTGGTTGGACTAAGTGCCTATTAACAAATTGGTCACTGTTGTTATGAATGTAATGGGAATCTCTTTCTATGTGGATACTGTGCTTGTGCCATTTTTTGTTTGAAGGAAAAATGGTTGTCTGAGCAGGAGAACCTTTCATAAGAGTGATGACCTACCCTTTTTGGCCCAAGCATCAAAAGTACAAAAAGAATGTAATTGCCCTATATGCTAGAATGCATATGAAACTCTAGTGCCTTAAAATGATGCTGCTTCTAACTATTTATCTAAGGAGCAAGCAACAGGGCGATGCTAGGCAGATGGGCCAGTCTGACTTAATCATAGTCCTTCTATTTATATGTGCCTATTATCAGTGACATTTTGGTACCCGTGCAACAAATGGAATAAATATGCTTAGAACAGGGAACAGTTATGAATACCTGAGGCAAGAAAAGGGAACGTGGCTTTAAAAATTATTATAAGAGAAAATAGTTTTCTGATAAACCTAATGTTATCCATGCCTTCCAAATATGAAGCTACAATCTTACATTGCTAGACACCTTTCTTGGACCTGAGGTCCCCCAGGTGCGTTGAACTACAGCATCTTTGTCCTAAGATGGAGATTGTTGATCAGTACATCTAGAATGCACCAGATTGAGAAAAGTTCTGCTAGCCTTGATGGCTCATACTGAATTACTAATCTGCTTTCATCTTCCTGTCTGCCACAGCCCTGGCAGAGTAGGAAACTGTGTTTGGGAGGAATCAATTTGCATTCAGAAAGCTCAGTCACCACTACCATGTTTCAGTCAAAAGGAGGTATACCAAGTGGATTGAAAAAGAATCTTGCAGAAAGTGTTGAAACACTGCTTCCAGCTATAACAGAAAAGCAGGTTGGATCAATGGTATAAGGCAGCTGTATTGGGTTTTTTTTGTTTTGTTTTTTTGAGCTTCAAAGAATAGCAATATTCAGCTTCTACCTCACTTCCTCAGGATAGTTTCCTTTCTTCTCTTTCTATTGAAATGTATGTGAAAGAAATTGTGAGAATAACGTATCAGTAAGTTCTAGTTGTTTGATTTGACTCACTTCTTGTTTTACAAGGGGGTGCGATGGCTCAGTGGTTAGGACGCCAGGCTTGTCGATCGGAAGGTCAGTGGTTCGAGACCATAGCCCTGTGTGACGGAGTGAGCTCCCGCACTAGCCCCAGCTCTTGCCAACCTAGCAATTCGAAAGCATGCAAATGCAAGTAGATAAATAGGTACCACTTCAGTGGGATTGTAACAGCATTCCGCATGCATCATGCCAGCCACATGACCGCGGAAGCGTCTTCGGACAGTGCTGGCTCTTCAGCTAAGAAACGGAGATGAGCACCAGCCTCTAGAGTCAGACACAACTGTGCAGGGGAAAACCTTTACCTTTTTTACCTTGTTTTACAGATCATGGGACAATTAAGAAAATCCTCGCCCCAGTTAATCAGACAGCAAACAGTTGCTTGCTAGAGGAGATTCACATCTTCCCAAAGAAGCAGTGGGAGCCCATCAAGAGCCTGCAGATTTTACACAGCCAGAGTGCTCTATATGTGGGTCTTCAGAGAAGCGTGGTGAAGATCCCACTGAAGAGATGTCAGTTTTACAAAACGCACAGGTATCTGTCTGATTGGCTGACCTTAAAAGATCTGTGTAGAAAGATGAGTCAAACATGGCAACACCACCCCTAATGAATCAGATTCAGTTGATTAATCTTTCAATTAAACCCTCCAGTCTCATAACTCTCTTACCTGAAGCAATTTTCCATCTTAGGCAAAGTAGAACGTTTCCAGAAAGTTATTATTAGCACCAGCTAACTAAAATTATCAGTAGGAAAATTCAACATAGGTTGAAAAAAGAGCTACCTTTTGTTCAGGGTCCTGAAGAAGTATTTGAAGAGTTAGGGCCAGATTTTAAAAGATAAAAAGAGGGGGATGGGCCCTACTTCTTGCTTTGCCTGGACAGCAGTAGTCTCAGTTAAGTTAGGAGAGTACAGAATAAATAGGACTGGGGAAAATGAGGAACTCTCTACACTGTACTTCCATCTTCAGGCAGCTTGTCCTACTCAGTGGGTCTTTACGTGGCACATTAAGAAATGCTGGTCCTTTCCCATGAAGAAAAGTGTGAGAATTTCTGTGCTGCAGTCTGATATTTTAGATTTGTATTTTCAGCACGTGTGTTGGATCTCAGGATCCTTACTGCGGCTGGGACTTGGTGCTAAGGAAATGCACACCACTGGAAGAAAGCTTGAGCATGAGTCAGTGGGAGCAGAGCATCTCTCTGTGTCCAGTAAGTAGAGTTCAGATGTGTCATCCTTATCAAGTTGTCTGAAGCCAAGTGATTCCCATAGAATCAACTTTATTCTTGTTAACCATTTCATTATTGTAATTATTTATAATAATCCTCTCAAAGCAGCTTACAAACAATAGAAACAGTGGTAAATGAAAATACAAAAAATATTTTTCTAAACCAAAAAAGAAACTTTTAGGATCTTTCCACAGAGCAATTGTGGTAATTGGTGGTTCAGCAAAGGAGCCTTCTGGGATGGTTGTAGCCTGCCTCTCCTGTCTCCTCGAACAAGGCAATTAGTGCTAAATGATTTTATCCAAATAATACCAATCTGGGTGTTTTTGATCAGTGCTACGGATTTAGTGTTTTTCTCTATTCTTAGCAAGCTTTTATAAAGCATAATTTATAAGTGTGAGTCATAAAGTTACCCACCTACAATTTTACATATATAACAATATACATATATAATCTGGTCAATGTAGCAATAGAATATTGACAATAGAATATTGACAATAGAATATTGTCAAGGAGAGCGGGGGAGGAATGGTTATGGAAGTCTCATACAGAACTGGGGCAGGAAGATGGAAACTGATTTAAGGCTGAAGGGCAGGCAAGAAAACTCTTTTTCGAAACAGAATGGGAAGTGAGTCCCAGTAGCAAAAAGGTCACAGCAGTGGATGGAGATGGAGGACATAGAATATGTGGGTAGAGAAGATAGGGAAAGACCTGAAAAGATGAAGAAGGAAAATAACAGAGAAAAACCTGCAGCAGTGGGGGATGACAAAAAGTGCTGTATGTTTTTGACTGAAGTTAGGTGCCATCAAGATGGGCTCAGCTCCTGGTAAATACAGGGATAAATGCTCCCATCTTAACCTGCCCCAGCATTAACTAATAGTTCCTCCAAGGACATTCTAGATATCTCTGTGATCCCATCTATCCATCTTATCTGCTGTTTTTTAATCTTCCCTCAATCTTGCCAACCAAACTTATTTTTTTCTAGTTCATCATCCATCCCATCAGATGCCTAAAGTACGTAAGCTTCTACTTGCTGATCATCACCTCAAGGGAACAATCAGCCTTTATTTGATTCAGGACTGATTGATCATTTTTCTTGTTGTCCATAGTACTCTCAGCAACAATCTCCAGATCCATAATTTGAAGATGTCTCTCTTTTTCTTTCTCTGTGTGTCCAGCTTTCAGAGCCATGCATTATCACTGGAAAGACCAGTGCTTTAAACTGTTATTGTTGAAGAGTCCATAACCTAAATAAATAAATAAGTCTTGTCTAAGTTTTTCATTGCCTTCCATCCTAGAATTAATCTCCACCTTACTTCTCCAGCACATTGCCCATATTTATCTGTTCCCGTGTGCCCAAGGAAACAAAGCTATCTACCACCTTCAGTTCTTTGCTGTCAACTGTAAGTTTTCTAAGCAAGCTGGTTGACATTACCTTTGTGTTCTTAAAGAAGGAAGAAACAAGTTGAATTAAGTGAAAAGAGGTCCCAGAGGCAGGGCATTGCATGCAATAAAACAGAAAGATAAAAGGAAAAGTCTAACAGATATTAAGGAAGAAGTGGGAAGCTGAAAGAATTTTTAAAAAGGAGATGGGACTGAGGATCTACTTCACACAGAGCTTAGGAACAAGATTTCCTTCTGCTGTTGTTAGCTAAAGATTTTTTTAGTTTGTTTTTAATTACATTAATGCCAGACGTCTGAAGATCTGTGGTTGTCACTGCCCTACCCAGGAACTCAGGGGGAGAGAGAAACGTTAATATTCTACATTCTGAAGTAGCCATTCATAAAGACCTTAAAAAGAAGAGAGCCTAGAATTTTGTCAGTATCTGTTCTTGGCTACTTTTCAGAAGTACTCTTCATTTGTGTCTGTTGCTCCAAAACCCATTTAGCCAAAGAGTTTGATCCACTCATACCTTGAGAGCCCCATATTTCATGGGATTGGATAAAATTGTATTGTTTCCTCAATACAGTAGGGACAACTTATGCTGTCCGTACCCTTTTTGCAGAGTTACTGTATGTATTTCAAAGTCATTGCCACAAGAACAGAACTTCTAACCACTATCCCCATGAGCCCTGAAGTTCATAGGGGAGTTCACATTCTGCAGATAACCTGGTCCCCTACAGCTTGCCTATGATAGACAACTGAGCCAAATCTACGTTTTTTTCCCCACTGGCTACTGATTTTACGGGGCATGGTGGCTCAGTGGGTAAGACGCCAGGCTTGTCGATCGGAAGATTGCAAGTTTGGAGGTTCGAATCCCTAGCCCCGCGTGACGGAGTGAGCTCCCACACTCTCCCCAGCTCTTGCCAACCTAGCAATTCGAAAGCATGCAAATGCAAGTAGATGAATAGGTACCACTTCAGTGGGATGGTAACAGCATTCTGCGCACGTCATGCCGGCCACATGACCGTGGAAGCACCTTCGGACAACAATGGCTCTTCGGCTAACAAACAGAGATGAGCACCGGCCCCTAGAGTCGGACACAGCTGCACAAATGTGCAGGGGGAACCTTTACCTTTTTACTGATTTTACAGGGTTTCTCTCTGGGCTTTGGGAAAGCCAGAAATAGAACACACCAAAGTTTCATGCCTTCCTTAAACTCAAAGGCCATAGATGTGGGTGCACTTGCACCTGAGAGCTGTCTGAAGTATTTGTAGATAATTTTCCCTTTCTACTGCTTTCCACATTAACCTTTAGAGAGTGTACATGTTACTTGAATATGCTCATTTTTGGACTTAGCACAAAATGTACTGGTGACTGATGAAGACAGAAATAATACATTTTTCGTGACACAAATGTGTTTAGAACAGAGAATATGTACGGAAACCACTTTCAGTATATTAAACAGCCTCTTTGTGTTTAAGAGCCTGTTTTCAGTTGAAGCACTGAATTTCTTTTTGATTTATACATATGAATCAAATGACAAAGCAGAAAATTGAACTGTTCTAATTGAGCCCTACAGAATCAAAAGTCATGCTGGTGGAGCTAGAAAGCAACTTTCAGATGCCCAATTATAATATCTGCAGATGGTAGCATCTAGCACAGTTGCTCTGCCGCTGGAATGATTTGATGGCTCTGGCTGCCTCTGCCTTGAGACAGCTGGCATGGCAGGCAGCTGGTAATAAGTTCTGCATACAGTGTGGCCACGATTCAGCTGCTTCAGCTGCTTCAGTGACTCCTGAATAGAAGAAAAATCCCTCTATTAAGATCATAAATGCATTCACACTAATGAAGAACATATCTGTATGAAGAGAAAAGGTGAAGAAAGCATTTTGTTCTGAAATCTTGAAAATGTCTCATGGTGGATGAGAAAAATCCATACAATAGTCTCCCAAGGGCTGTAATGTGTGGTTACACATTAAAGCCCTTGGAGGACTGTTGTATGGATTTTTAGCCTACCTTTCAGGGCATAGTGAACATTTGCTCAATGGAAGTACTTCTTTTATGTGGAAATCTAGCATATCAGGAAATTTAAGCTAGAACCCTTATCTCTGACATGCTAATTTCCTATCAGCAGAATGTAGTTCTGTTTTTTTTAAAGGGGGAACATTCATTGTGATTAGGCATTCTCTTGGAAGTAGTATAGGCTAGCAGTATACATACCTCGTCACTCTTTTGACTCGGTGGCTCAGCTACCATTAATTTTCTCTGAGCTGTGATGTGAGAAATCATGTGAAGATGAACAGAAAAACTGTTTTTTATTATTATAGTTGGAAGGAGTACTAGATCATATACATATGCCATATTCTGAAATCACATTAAACCAACATTTAACACAATGAGAATGAGCCATCAAGACTTGTGCACTTTCCCTTCCCCTTCACTTTGGAAGATTTCAGAAGTGTTCACTTTTGGTTTGAATTAACCATGATTTGTCATCTGACCTCGTAATTTATTTGAAAGAAATCCGTGTCTTCATTACTGTCATTTTGGCACAACAATGGTTGGGTGATCCCACAACACAGTATAAGTTGCTTATACAGTATAAGAGAAAGGACTTCAAGTTATGAAACCACCTTGTTCAAACCAACCATCGTGCAAACAATATATAAAAATATAGTTAATTGAAAGTAAAAGCACAATCTTTGAAAGCTGAATGCTTGCTCGGCCTTGTTCTTATGGCAGAAAACCAGAGCTTGCTTGTTTGCTTGTTTGCTTGCTTGCTTATTTATTTATTTATATGATAGATATGGCTGCCCATCTCATAGCGATGACCCTGGGCAGTGTACAAGAATTAAAACCAAACAATAAAATTAAACCAGCGATCCAGATAACAAGGTTGAAAAACTTAAAACAGAAAAAAGCAACACTAAAACCAATCAACAGAGGTTGCTTAACTTCCTTACCCAGATGCTCGACGGGGGGCATCTTGAAAGTAGGCACATGAAAAGCAGAACAATATCCACTGTACTTAGTATTTGAGCATGAATTCACAGCTCGTAACTGCAAACGTAAGAAAGCCTGGCAAGGCCATGTGGTTTTGGCAACCAACAACATGACAGTTGCGGGGTCCATTTGCAGTCCTCTTTCTTTTTTTGGTTCAATACTCACTACACTTGATCTTAGCTAAAAAGTCTGGAAACAATGTTCAATTCTCTGTCAGTGTGTGTATACAAATACATCCTTTATTTCTCAACACTTGATGTAGGAGTTTTCCCCTCAGTGTTTTTCTTGCCCAGCAAGCCCTTCAAGAAAGTGATGATTAAATTTATGCCTGCCATTCTGCTTATAAATAATCTTTATATATATATATATATATATATATATATATATATATATATATATATACACATATACATACATACACACACACACACACATACACACACATACATACATACATACATACATACACACACATACATACACATACATACATACATACATACATACACATACATACACACACATACACACACACACACATACACATACACACACACACACATACATACATACATTCATATATACATACATACACATACACATACACATACACACACACACGTGTATATAAGCACTCAAAGGAGCCTTACACCAATAAATATATTAAAATTATAGTGGTTAAGGTGCTGGTGTAGAAAGCAGGAGGCTGTGAGTTCTAGGCCTCCCTTAGGCATGAAAGCCGGCTGGGTGACCTTGGGCCAGTCCCTGTCTCTCAGCCCTAGGAAGGAGCCAATGGGAAACCAGGAGACTGAGAGTTCTAGTCCCGCCTTAGGCATGAAAGCCGGCTGGGTGACCTTGGGCCACTCACTGTCTCTCAGCCCAACCCACCTCACAGGGTTGATGATGTGGAAAAAAAATAGGGAGGAGTATTAAGTATCAAAGAATATCAAGGTTCATCACCTTGAGTTGACCGGATAGATGGAGGGATGGATGGTGGGAGAAAAATATAATAATAATAATAATAATAGTAAAGGGAAAAAGCAATTAAAAAGTAGGACAATTACAGGTAGTCCTCGCTTAACAATGCTAATTGGGACTGGAAACCCCCATCATTAAGCGACATAGTTGTAAGTCAAAAAAACTACGTAACTGCACCACTTAGCGACAGCAGTTCTGGCAGTTCCACTTGTTGTTAAGCGAGGACCACACAGGTCATTAAGCAAGGACCTCACTTGACCATGACTTCTGACTTCCTGCCAGCTTCCCCTTTGACTTTGCTTGTGGGAAGCCGGCAGAGAAGGTCGCAAATTGAGATCACATGACCGCGGGATTCTGCAACGTCATAATTGCAAGCCAGGCACCAAACACCCACTTCATGATCATGTGATCGCAGGGACACTGCAATGGCCATAGGTACGAGGTCCTGTTGTAACTACCACTCATTCAGCACTGTCATAAGTTTGAACGGTTGCTATCTATGTCTGTATTGGAGAAAGTCGGAAGTCACTTTCTGTTTCTATTTTCTGTCTATTGGCACTTCTATAGTTTTTTCTTTAGTTCTATATAACTTTTCTATATTCTAACTTTTCTCTATTCTCTATTTTGTATTTTAGTTATACTTTGAAAACTAATAAAGCTTTTATATATATATATATATAAATAAGTTTGAATGGTGGTCGCTGAACGAGTGGTCGTTAAACAAGAAGCGGAAGAGGACCACCTGCAAAATCAATTTAACAGTTAAAAGCTTGATGAAAGAGGCGTCTTTTTGCCCATTTTCCTGAATCCTGGGAGAATGTTCTTGAGAATGTTCTATTAGCTAGGAGCAAGACAGGAGGAGGCCACCATCTTCTGCTTACCAGATAGCCAAGCTTCTAGCAAGAGAAGCTCCTTCAAAGCTCTAAATAGTTGGTAGGTTCGTAGTGGGAGAGGTGGTCCCTCAGACAGGGTAAACCTGTATGAAAGTAGTTGGTTCCTTAGACAACCTGGTCATAAGTTGTTTAAAGCTTTATAAGCTAACAATACCAACTTAAAATAGTTTGCTAATTAGTAAGTAGCATATAACCAATAGGACAGGTGTAAGATGCGTGCAATAAGGGTCTTCCCTGCATATCTCAGTCCTAGCAGTGTGCATTAACTGCAGTCACCAACACATTAAGCCCCTCACAATTATCCAGGCTTGAAGTTATCAGCACAAGGACAATTGTAACAAGGCTGTGTTCTTGATCAGCGAGGCAACTTGGACCTGTAATTAACTATATAATGATTACCTATTACCTTAAATACGATGACTGGAATCTATTGTTTTCTCTTTGGTTTCCAGAAGAGGAATTTGACCGTGGATGGCCATTTTGGGACCTGGTCAGAGTGGAATCCTTGTACACATGTCGATGGATCCAGTGTAGGCTTTTGCCTCTGTAGAACACGCTTATGTGACAGTCCAGTTCCAAAATGTGGGGGTCGCCAGTGTGAAGGGTCAAGTATTGAGATTGTTAACTGCTCCAGGTATGTAAAAAGTAAAATAAGCAATATGATATTGAATTGTTGGGAAACTATTTGAACATCCTGGTCATTGCTGACAATAGAGCCACTTCACATTTTATATGTTTAAGATAAGTCAATATACTACAATAGATTACACACATTGTACATTTGATAAGTAATTCTGGCTCCCTTGGACTGCAAGGAGGTCAAATCAGTCAATCCTGAAGGAAATCAACCCTGACTGCTCATTGGAAGGACAGATGCTGAAGCTGAAGCTCAAATACTTTGGCCACCTAATGCGAAGAGAGGACTCACTGGAAAAGACCCTGATGCTGGGAAAGACTGAAGGCAAAAGGAGAAGGGGACGGCAGAGGATGAGATGGTTAGATAGCATCACCGATGTAATGAACATGAATTTGAGTAAACTCTGGGAGACAGTGGAGGACAGGAAGGCCTGGCGTGCTATGGTCCATGAGGTCATGAAGAGTCGGACACGACTAAATGACTGAACAACAACAACAATAATTCTGGCTCCAGCTGGTCCAAAATGTGCCATTTGCCAGGGCTCCAAATGCACCAGTAAGCATAAAAATGCCTCAATTCGCACTTAGTGCAGGATAATTATGGATCTTGCAACCAACTTGATCCAGACTTACTTGCTTTTCAGATTCTGCCTTTTCCAGGTTAAGGGGTAAGTCTAGATCCCAGACTATGTGATATTAAGGAGTTGTGATTGAACATAGCTGTCTCTTAAATGCACACTCAGTGTCAAACATGGATTTCTTACTATTAAAAGATTGAAGAATCCTTTAGTCTTCTAAAACAAAAAACTATGACACAAACTACAGTATAGAGTCTTAAATTACCTATGGCAGACCTGTTTGCCTAACAGTTCAATCCTACCTCAACCCTTTCTCTGGAACTCATGACCTCAGCCTACATACATTATTTCGCTGAATTGTTCAACCCGAGGTTCTATATATTAGGAGGATATGATTTTAAACTAAAGTGTAGTTTTCAGATGTGTGCTGTTTTTAATGGTACGTTAGATCATTTGAAATGATGAGAAAGGGGTTGACTTGAACTGTGGTTAAAATATGAATAACTAAGAGGTTTCATGAGTTCCAAGATTTCAATTTTTGCTATTAAATACAAGTTTGATATTTGGCAGACTTTGATTTAGCCATACAATTCTTTCTTTTTCTTTTTTAAAGAGCATACAGCTGGAATATTGTCAGCCCTTTGAGGTAGTCCAGACAAGAAACCAAAACCATGAGTACTAACACTAACTTTATTGTAAGGTTACAGTAACAGAATCTTTCAAGTCTGAAAGCCCTTCTCCCCTCCCTTGCCTTTACTTTCCAGAGAACTAGGGAGGGTCCCTTCTGAGATGCTTTCTCCATCCCCATTCCTTCTCTGGGCTGAGATGTGTCTTGTCCAACCATTGCCCTGGCTGTGGCTCTTCCTCCTGTCTCCCAAGGTTATTCTCACAACCCATTTCAAATATACATGATTCTTTTATTTTAGTGTCATTGAAAATCATGTAAGAACAGTAAATGCTGAATTATGATATCTTCTCTTATGACTTTTCCAATGGTGATTCTGTTTAGACCAAAATATGCACAGCCCATGACCCAATGATCAAAACAAAAACAAAAACAAAAACACTTCAACATAATGGCATACTGTAGTTGCTTAGTTGATGGAAAGATCCAAAATAATACTTCAGTTTTGGAGAAATTAGATTTTCCCAGAGGTTATTTCACAAAAGCTTGTTACTCAAGAAACATGTATTCTGCTCCAAGATTGTGGGAGGATTTCCTCAAAAGGAATTCTCAACTGGGAAAAATCAGATCTTCTGGAAAAACAGAGGGTCTAACCATGTAATTAAGGCCGTGTTAGATTGGCCATTTTTAAAAAGCTGCTTGGGATTTGTAATGAGTTCTCTAGAATTGATGAAAAGACACTTAATCCTTTTGTTGATCATCATTGTTCTCTCTCCAGGTACCCAACAAAGAGCTGTTTCCCCCTGAGGAATCAAATATTTGTTTGGACATGCATCCCTAGAAATTACTGAGCATGATCTATTGTTCTTACAGAAATGGAGGCTGGACTCCATGGTCAGCCTGGTCTCCTTGCAGCACCTCTTGTGGAATAGGCTTTCAAGTACGCCAACGTTCCTGCAGTAACCCAAGTCCTCGGCATGGAGGCCGTGTATGTGTTGGGCAGAACCGTGAAGAGAGGTAATACGCTAATATTGCCATCATTTGCTTCCCCTTTGTTTGTATCTGTGTTACCATGTTGTCCTTCTTAATATCACTCATCCTTTGTATAATTTGCTGCTTCTATTCTTTCCAACCCTGCAGAACATTGGAAATAAATTTCTCAAGAAGCCATCCCTTAACTCAGAAATCTTAGACAACTGTTGGGTCATCTCCAACCTTCCCTTTTTAGATATTAAGAAGGTGGCTGATTTCTTAATGTAGTCATTCAGGCCATGCTTTTCTTCCTCTACAGTTTATTTCACATGTAGGAGTCCTCTAACCCCTTTGGATCTTGGCAAATACAGCCAATCAATATCACTTTTTGGTTGCAAAGCATGGTGCATTGTCATTAGTTTTATGGTCTTCTGATCCAAGTTATCGAGATCTATCTGGGTCCAGTCAACTATTCCTGCTGTATAATAACAAGGACTGCCCAGGTATTAATTGCTTTAATGATGTTTCCACCATTTAGCTTTGATTTCAAAATTTTCCAAACTCATTTGATATATTTGGTAGACATATTTTCTTTGACTTCATTCTATAATAAATCGGAAACTTCCAAAACTCCAAAATACTTATAGCTTTCTTCTGGTGCTACTGCCTTTATCAAATCTTCATTGTTAAGCTGTATTCCATCATCTTCAACAATTTTGCCTGCCTTTATGGCTATGGTTGCACACTTGATGCCAAATTGTTTTCCAATATCTTTACTGAATTTTTTTGTGCTTTTTAATAAGGAATCTAGTTCAGTCTTCATTTTTCCAAATAATTTTAAACCATCCATATAGAGTAAATGTGAATTTTTTACTCCTTTTTTTGGCCAATTCATATCCACAGTTTCTTTTGTTCAAAACTGTTGTCAGTGGGGCCATTGATAGAATAAAGAGTAAAGGTGATAATGAGTCACCTTGGAAAATTGCATGTTTGATTTCGACTTCTCCTAACTCTTCCCCATTAGCCATCAGCTTCCTTCACCAAAACTTCATTGAAGTATTCAAAAATTGCCGAATGTTTCTGTTGATTCCAAAAATTTTGAGACATTTCTCAATCCAGCTTATGTGAAACAGAATTGAAAGTCTTTTTATAGTCTATCCAAGCCATAAACAAGTTTGTTCTTTTTTTCGAATTCCTCAAAACCAACTTGTCAGTCAATAACTGGTCCTTCACTCCTGTTGAATTTTTGCAGCACCCTTTTTGTTTTACAGGGAGTAAATCATTCCTTTTCAAATAGCTGTAGATTTGATTTGCAATTATGCCCGTAAGTAGCTTGTATGTTGTTGGCAAACAGGTTATTTATTTATTTATTATTTATATCACCGCCCATCTCCCCGAAAAGGGGGACTCTGGGCAGTTTACAGTAAAATTCACAGTTAAAACTACAAAGATAAAAATTGCTACCAACAATTACTATAAAATAAATAAATATAAAATCCAATGATGATGAAGTCTTATTCAATAGGGAGGGCTCTACGGCGCAAGCCACCCCCAGGAGGAACTGTTACCCCTCCCATCCCAAGCAAGGTGGGAGAGCCAGGTCTTTAGATTCTTCCGGAAGTCTGGGAGTGAGGGGGCCCACCTCACCTCTGGGGGCAGAATATTCCAAAGGGTGGGCACTGCTGCAGAGAAGGCCCATCTTCTGGACCCCACTAGATGAAATTCCTTTACCGATGGGTTCCGTAGCATGCCCTCTCTGCATGACCGGGTGGGGCGGGTCGATGTTATGGGGATGAGACGGTCCCTCAGGTAACCTGGACCCATGCCATGTAGGGCTTTAAAGGTGATAACCAACACCTTGAATTGGACCCGGAAGCAAACTGGTACCCAGTGCAGCTTGTGCAGCAGGGGTGTTATATGTGCCGATCTTGAGGCACCAGTAACTGCTCGCGCGGCCGCATTCTGGACCAGTTGAAGCTTCCAGATACTCTTCAAGGGTAGCCCCATGTAGAGCGCATTGCAATAGTCTATATGGGAGATGACCAGGGTATGAGTGACTGTTCGGAGGGCATCTCGATCCAGGAACGGGTGTAACTGGCACACAACCCAAAGTTGCGCAAAGGCCCTTCTGGCCATGGCTACCACCTGCTCTTTGAGCAGGAGTCATGAGTCCAGGTGGACCCCCAGGTTCCGCACTGGGTCTGAATGGGGCAGTGCCACCCCATCCAGGACCAAGGATGATAATTTCCTGGATATAAAGAGGCCATCAACCCACAGCCACTCCGTCTTACCAGGGTTCAACCAAAGCCTGTTGTTCCCCATCTCGGCACTGAGACAGGGCAGTCAACACATCATTTACCTCACCCAGGATGGAAATATACAATTGAGTATCATCAGTGTATTGATGATACCTCATCCCGTGGTAACGGATGATCTCACCCAGTGGTTTCATGTAGATATTAAACAGAAGAGGAGAGAGAACCGAACCTTGTGGCACCCCACACAGAAGGTGTCAAGGGTCAGATCTCTCATCCCCTATCACCACTAATTGGGAATGGCCCTGGAGGAAGGAGGTGAACCAGCACAGAACTACTGTACACTGCCCACCCCCAACTCCCTGAGCCGCCCCAAAAGGATGCCATGGTCAATGGTATCAAAAGCCGCTGAGAGGTCCAAAAGAGCCAGGATGGATGCACTCCCTCCATCCTGCTCCTGTCAGAGATCATCCATAAGCGTGACCTGTCTCTGTCCTGTATCCTGGCCTGAAACCTGACTGAAAGGATAATCTGTTTCATCCAGGATCCTCTGGAGTTGCAACACCACCACTTTCTCAACCACCTTTCCCAAAAAGGGAAGGTGGGAGACAGGAAAAAAATTGTCCAATATAGTAGAGTCCAGTGATGGTTTCTTGAGTAGGGGGTGCACCAGCACCTCCTTAAAGGCACCCAGAAACACCCCCTCCTCCAGAGATATATTAACCATCGCCTGGACCCAACCACATGTCACCTCCCTGGCTGCTTGCACCAGCCAGGAAGGGCAAGGGTCTAGATGGCATGTGGTAGCATTTACAGTCCGGAGGATTCTGTCCACTTCCTCAGGTCCAACAGGATCAAACTGTTCCCAGATAACAGGGTAAGTATGCTCCCTCGGCATCTCCCCAGACTGTGCCTCACACTGAGAGTCCAACTTGGAATGGATCTGAGCGATTTTATCCTGCAGATGCTCAGAGAACTCTTCCGAACGGCCCTGTAAATGGGTCACTGAGTTTACTTGACCCAGAAGAGATTGAGTAATTCTGAACAGGGCCGTCAGGCAGCATTCTGCGGACGCAATAAGAGCGGAGAAATATTCACATTTCGCCGCTCTTACCGCCACAAGGTAGGCCTTAATAGTGGCTCTAGCTTGTGTTTGGTCAGATTCAGTCTTCATCTTTCTCCAGCGGTGCTCCAGATGTCTTTTAACCCTCTTCAAAACCCTCAACTTCTCCATGAACCATGGGGAGTGACAGTTTGAATGGGGCAGGAGAGGTTGCACAGGCACAATGCTGTCCAAGGCCCCAGCCATTTCTCTATTCCAGGTTGCAGCCAGGACCTCCGCTAGACTGTGCAGCAGGTCGGGTATAACCCTCAGCTCCCTCTGAAACTTCATCGGGTCCATAAGTCACCAGGGGTGGACCGATCAAATGGGTCCTGCCTCCCTGCAGAGTGGGGTGGAATAGGAGAATCTCAGGGCCACCAGGGCATGGTATGACCATGACAATGGGGACAGATCTAGCTCTCCCCTCAGATCACATTGCCACTGCTCAGACAAGAAAACCAAGTCTGGGGTGAGGCCACTGTCTCGAGTCGGGTCCCAAATAATCTGGGACAGGCCCATGGCTGCCATGGTAGCCATGAACTCCCGAGCTGCCTCCGAGGCGCGTCCCAGGGATGGCAGGTTGAAGTCCTCCAGAACCATAAACCTGGGGAACTCCACCGCCAACCCCGAGATGGCCTCCAGCAACTCAGGCAGGAAGGTTGCTACGCAGCAGGGAGGCTGGTACAGAAGCAACACTCACAACTGTTCTCGGGAACCCAACTTGAAAAACAGGGTCTCACAGCCGGCCACTTGAGTAGCAGCACCCCTGAAGGCCACTAGAGACTCTCGGATGATAACTGCCACCCCTCCTCCCCTACCTTGGTGTCTCGGCTGGTGCCACACCTGAAACCCGGCCAGGCACATTTCCGAGTGGGCTACCCCCCCCTGGGCCCCAGCCAGGTCTCAGTGATACACACCAGGTCTACTCCCTCCTCAGTGATCAAATCACATACAGTATGAGGCGGCCCTTGTTGTTCACTGACCTGGCATTAAGGAGCAGCAGCTGGAGACCAAGGCTGTCAAGGATCTGCTGTCCAGGGCCTGGGTTTGAACTCAGAGGGCTGGAACACGCCACCGGTAACAAACACCAGGGGCATCTTCCCCGAAGATGGCCTGCCCTCTGGTTCCCGTCATAGCGTCCCCAGCCCGTCACCACCTCGATCAGATTACCCGCCCCATGGCCTCCAGAGTTTCCTGGTCCAGTTGCCTCCACTCCCAGACCTCTGGAAAACCTGGGTTTAAACAAGGGTCCCCTCTCCCACACATACATACACAAACTACAGACCCGTAATCATACAGGTTATGGGTCTGTAGTTTCCAGGCTCATTTCCCTTCTGAATTCCCTCCTGAATTAGGAATGTCCTTCCAGTTGTTAGCCATTCTTCATTTTTTGGTACTTCCAACACCCTATTCATCTGGTTTGCCAATCTTAAGTGTAGTGTTAATGATTTTAGACAGAATCCATGGAGCTCATCTGGTCCAGGAACACTCCAGTTTTTGACCACCTCTGATTGCTTTTGTACCATTTCCTCAGTTATCCTAATGTCTTCCATACTGAGTACTTTCACTGTGTTTTCAACTTGCTTGATCTATGTTGCATTCCTATTGTGACTCCTGTTGTTTTCCCACAAACTTTTCCAAAATTTTAGGGTTTCTTCTTTCTCAGGCTTTTCATTATTTGTGGTCAATCCTGTCCCATTTTCAAAGGTGTTGTAGGATTGATGCTGATTTGCTATAAACTGCAAATTCTGCTGTAATTGAATTATACGATTGTCATAACACTTGATTTTCTCTGCAACAGCCATGACTCTTTGTTTCAATTGTTCTACAGCCTTTCCTTTACTCTCCAGGTTGTACTTCAGACACAGACTAGCTTTGATTTTCTTATTCTTCAAGTTTCCTTGCCTCAAATTCTTCAAATTGCTCAGATCTATGTGAATTTTCTTTATCTTCAGTTCCAAACTCATTTTCCATTTAGGTTTTCCTTTCTTAATGACTTCATTCCTTCATATTTTAAGCCCCAATTCTTCAGTGGTTACATAGGCTGCGGCATACGTCAGATGGTTCGTTTGGGTCAGTGTTTCAGCTGGAATAATTTTAACAGCTTCATTAATATTCTTCACTATTTTAGCCAAAGTCTTCCTGTTAATTTGATTCAATTTTGGCAAACATATTCCTTCAGCTTCTTTCATTCAATCCTTGATTTTCCCAACTAGTTCTTCATTAACCAATAGTGCTTGCCGTTCTTTAGCAACTTCAGTTTCTTCTCCTTGTTGTTCTTCATTAACATCAATAGCCTCCTCACTTTCTACTGTTTGTTGCTCACTTTGCAAATTGGTATTATTATTACTGGTAGTTCTGAATAAACCTGAATTTTGAGTTGCTTGTTTTTCAATTACTTCCAATTCAGCATTGGTAAACAACTTGTGTTTCAAAATTACACGCCTTTGGTCCTTAAGTCTCTGCTCATGAACCTCTAAATCCGGATGTCTTTCTTTCCAAAGCTGGTACATTCAGTTTTGAAATCCGTGTTTCAATGGTTCCAATTGGTAGAAATATTCCATAATTGAGTATCTTTCTTCCTTGGACCAAATTCTTCGCTTTCAATTGCCTTCCAGTAGCCTGTAAGCTCCATGCCCTGGTTGCCTAGCAGAGGGAGCTGAGCCCTGTAGCACATTTTTCAGTAAATATCCAGGAGCCATAGCGTCCAACATGACTCTTGTTAATCCGAGTGACAGTCGATCCAACATGAAATTTGAATTACATATTCTCACCATATTGAATGGGTTTTTTGGAACAGATTTAGTCCGACTCTTCAGCTGTCTGATATGGTTGCACCTGTTCAGCATAGCCCTTAGCATCACTAGAGCATGCAGGCCCCTCCACCTTGATGAGGTACTGTTCCTTTGGAGGGGATATTATTATTATGTATTATAACAAGTTGTTTTGGAAGTGGGTGAAGAGGACGAAAGAAGAAGCTTCCAGCAGATTGAATAGAATTAAAAATAAAACTGATGAAGTGATGTGGGGAAAAATGGAAAAAAAGGATAAAATTGAAACGAGGGAATGTTGGAAAGAGTATTTTAGAGATCTCCATGGGAATCATAGCATTTGCAAAGATCAGAACTGGGGGCAAAAAGGTAAGTGTTTGTGTCTGAGCAAAAATTAGTGGACAATATTAATTAATTAATTAAGTGCTGTGAGAATGATAACAATAACAAGTATAGATAGTATAACTCAGCCTTTCTCAATTTTTTGACCCTGGAGGAACCCTTGAAATATTTTTCAGGCCTCGGGGAACCCCTGCACATTCAGGCTCAAATACAGGCTAGAAGTTACAAAATTATTATATTCATTTCATGTGTAGGCCTATATATATGCATTAACAGTGTTCTTAAACTAAAAATAAAGAATGAAATTTACCTCTTTAATGTGAAGTTGCCCAAATTTGAAATATATTTTTAAATAAATCATGATCCCCCAGGGAACCGCTAGTGACCTCTCGCGGAACCCTGGGGTTCCACGGAACCCTGGTTGAGGAACCCTGGTACAACTAGTGGAATGTTAAAATATGGATGTCGTTTGCTTATGGAATAGCTGTGGTACTTGTTTACTATGTATGTGAGGACTGTTACTTGTGTCTGACAATTGGAAGAATGCCTATGTTGTTCCACTATGCAAAGGAGAAGGTAGCAAGAGTGAAAAGAAAAATGACAGAACAATTGGATTGTTAAGCATGCTTCAAACATTGGCAAAATTCAGATTGAAGGGGTTTAAGAGGTGACAGTAGACAAAATTTGAGAAGTATTATGTGGCTTTATGTTGGGCAAGTGGTATACAGATCAGATTTTTCTTTTCCAAATGTGTGAATGTGAGAAAGTTTAAAGTATGTCTATTGATTTATAGAAAATATGATAAAGTGAATAGGCTTGGATTATGCAATGTTTTCTGTGAGCATGGAATTAAATGCTGCCTCGTTGTTTAACATATCTATGGATAAAGCAGTACTTCAGCTGATGGAAGTGACAGGGGATGTGAATCTATTTTTGCATTCAAACAATTATGTGTTATTGGTTGAGAAACTAAATGATTTCCTGCAAATATTAGGTTGTACGATGTAACAAAGAATGCGGATTTCAAAATTAACGTATCAAAGACCACGGTAGCTGTGTTTGACAGGGAAAATGGAGTGAAATATTACAAGTCATACATACATGGTCAGAAACTAGAATAAGCAGATGAAATTGTGTACCTTGGGAGAAAGTTTACTGAAGATGAGAAATTAGATGAAAATGTTTTAAGATATGCAAATGCTGTTAGAAGAGTAGTGAGTAATATACTCTCTGTTTGGAGGAATGAATATGTGTTGAAGAAACTGCAAATGGCTGTTTATAACAGCATGCTTCTGTCCACTTTGCTATACGGAAGTGAGAGTTGGCTATCTCAGTAAAAATAGAAAACTAAATTGAATACAGTGGAAATGGGGTACTTAAGAAGTGTGAGTGGTAAAACAAGAGATATGCTCAAGAATGAATGGGTGCTGAATAAACGTGAATTGCATACAAAGGTACCAGTATAAATGAAGTGTGTTTGTAGGAGAAATTTCTCCAATATGAGTTTGTTTAATAGCAGAGACCAAAACACCCATCTATAGAGGCAGAAATTGTGTTTATTTTTATATCAGAGGCTGCAATAACAAAACTAAAAAGGGGAAAGGGTGCCATTCCCTTATATACAGTAGGTTTATACAAATCAAAGTATATGTAATCCATGAGGTCAGAAGTAATGAAGGTGGGACTACAAATACATTGGTTTTATTAAGAATATAAAGACTTTGTGTTATTTATTTGATTGATTGATTGATTGATTGATTGATTGATTGATTGATTTCTATAGTTGCCCATCTCAGCAAGTTACCCTGGGCTGCGTACAATCATAAAAAACATAAAACAATACAAAATTTTATTTATTTATTTATTTATTTATTTATTTATTTATCCAACTTATATCACCGCCCATCTCCCCCCACAGAGGGGACTCTGGGCAGTTTACAATAAAGTTAGTGATTAAAAACATATAAAAATATACAACACAATATATCAATTCAACCAAAAATTAAATATAAATATATAAAATCCAAGAGGCTGTGATGTTATGTTTAAAAGAACTCTATGGCGCAAGCCATCCCCACAAAGAGCTATTACTTTTCCCATCCCAAGCGAGGTGGCAGAGCCAGGTCTTCAGTTGTTTTCGGAAGGTCAGGAGTGTGGGGGCTTGCCTCACCTCCAGGGGCAGAATGTTCCAGAGGGCGTGTGCCACTGCAGAGAAGGCCCGCCTCCTGGACCCCGCCAGATGGAGTTCTCTTACAGACGGGGTCCGTAGCAAGCCCTCTCTGCATAACCAGGTGGGGCGGGTCGATGCTCTGGGGATGAGGCGGTCCCTTAGGTAACATGGTCCCATGCCATGTAGGGTTTTAAAGGTGACAACCAACACCTTGAATTGGACCCGGAAGCAAACTGGTGACCAATGCAGCTCGCGCAGCAGAGGTGTCATATGTGCTGATCTTGGGGCACCCATAACTGCGCGCGCAGCTGCATTCTGGACCAGTTGAAGCTTCCGGATACTCTTCAAGGGTAGCCCCATGTAGAGTGCGTTGCAATAGTCTCATTGGCGATCACTCGTAGCCGAGTAAGATTGTCTTCCAAATGTAAAATTTTAACAGTGGATCCGTAAGTGGCTATAAAGGCCAATTCTGGATCCGCACAACCTCCCACAATGAGGGCATAGGTTTCCAGGTGGGAGACGGTCATGATGAGGGTTTGCCTGACGTGCCTTCCTTTTAGCTCTTTTCTCCCTTTCGCCCTGTACTCGTGCTTCTTCAAAGTCCATAGCGCCATTAATAAAGGCTGACCTCCAACTGAAACGCTCATGAGTTAGGGCTTCCCAGTTCTCAATGCTGATGTTACATTTTTTTAAATTAGCTTTGAGAGTATCTTTGAATCTCTTTTGCTGTCCACCAATATTCCGTTTTCCATTCTTAAGTTGGGAGTAAAGTAGCTGCTTTGGAAGACGATGGTCAGGCATTCGAACAACATGACCGGTCCAGCGAAGTTGATGTTGGATGATCATTGTTTCAATACTGGTGGTTTTCGCTTCTTCTAATACGCTAACATTAGTCCGCCTATCTTCCCAAGTAATTTGCAGAATTTTTCGGAGGCAGCGTTGATGGAATCTTTCAAGAAGTTGGAGGTGGCGTTTGTAGAGGGTCCATGTTTCACAGGCGTACAGAAGGGTTGGTAGTACAATGGCTCTGTAAACAAGCATTTTGGTCTCCCTGCGAATGTCCCGATCCTCCAACACTCTACGCTTCATTCGGGAGAAAGCTACACTCGCAGAGCTCAGGCGATGCTGAATTTCAGCGTTGATGTTGGCTTTTGTAGATAGATGGCTGCCGAGATAAGAAAAGTGGTCAACATTTTCTAGTGACACACCTTTAAGCTGGATTGATGGCACTGCGGAGGGATTGGTTCGAACTTGCTGGTAAAGCACTTTGGTTTTTTTAATGTTAATCGAGAGGCCGAGCTTTTCATATGCTTCTGCAAAGATGTTTAGGATAGTTTGACGATCTTCCTCGGAGTGTGCACAGACTACGTTATCATCAGCATATTGAAGTTCTATAACAGACGTTGTAATTACCTTATTTTTTGCTTTCAGCCTACTAAGATTAAAAAGCTTTCCATCTGTTCGATATATAATTTCTACACCAGTAGGAAGTTTCTCTTCAACAAGGTGTATAATCATAGCGATGAAGATAGCGAATAAGGTTGGAGCAATAACACATCCCTGTTTAACGCCGGATTCCACTTTAAATGGATCGCTTTGAGAGCCATTGTTATTCAGGATTGTTGCCATCATGTCGTCATGGAGTAGCCGCAAGATGTTCACAAATTTATCAGGGCATCCGATTTTCAGAAGGATGGTCCAGAGAGCAGTACGATTTACAGTATCAAAAGCTTTAGTCAGATCAATAAACGCCATGTACAGAGGGCGGTTTTGCTCCTTGCATTTTTCTTGAAGCTGTCGTGCAGTGAAGATCATATCCACTGTTCCCCTGGAAGGGCGGAAGCCGTTTTGCGTTTCAGGGAGGATGTCTTCTGATACAGATAGGAGACGGTTTGCGATGATCTTTGCCAGGATTTTGCCTGCTGTGGCTAGAAGGGAGATGCCTCGATAGTTTCCACAGTCTGTTCTATCACCCTTTTTAAAGAGAGTGATAATTATGGCATCCCTAAAGTCTGCTGGAATCTCCTCCCTCATCCAGATTTTTTCGATGAGCTTATGAAGTTGTTGTGTAAGTTCAGGCCCGCCTTCTTTAAAGACTTCAGCAGGAATCCCATCAGGTCCACTAGCTTTGTTATTTTTCATTTGTTTAGTGGCTTTACTGACTTCCTCCAAACTAGTGGGTACTGCAAGCTCATCTCTTATTTGTTTTTGCGGGATTTGCAAGAAGACTTCATCAGCCACAGTAGAGTGACGATTAAGGAGATTGTAGTAATGCTCTTTCCAGCGCAGTGCAATAGACTCTTTGTCCTTTAGAAGTTTAGCACCATGTACTGAGCGTAAGGGATTTGTACCATGGTTTGTTGGTCCATAGATGGCCTTTATGGCATTAAAAAAGCCCCGTGCATCATGAGCATCTGCAAAATGTGTTGGGTTTCTTGGGCTTTTTTTATCCACCATATGTTCTTAAGTTCTCTAGTTCTTCTTTGGACTTCTGCCTTTGCACTGGTGTAGATTTTTTTCTTAACGGCACAGTTAATATCTTTTTGCCATATCTGGAAGGCTTTCCTTTTCTTGTCAATAATATGTTCAATCTCACTATCGTTCTCATCAAACCAGTCCTGATGTCTCTTAGTTTGGTATCCGATAGTTTGTTCACAGGCTGAAATAATAGAAGTCTTCAATTTATTTATTTATTTTATTTTATTAAATTTATATTACCGCCCACCTCCCCCAACGGGGACCCTGGGCGGTGCACAACAAAATTTAACCCAGTGTTCCTCAACATTTTCAGGAAGTTCCATAGGCAGATGTTCCTTGAGAGTTGATTGAAAGCAAACTCGTTTAATAGAATCTTGAAGGGCCAGTGTATTCATTTTACGCCTTGGTTTTCTTCCTTGGAGCCTACGATGAGGGACAATCTTTATGGCCATCGTGGATCGAATTAATCGATGGTCTGTCCAGCAGTCATCGGCGCTCGTCATGGCTCTGGTGAGAAGTACATCACGGCGATCTCTAGCACGGACAATTACATAATCTAAAAGATGCCAGTGCTTCAACTTATATGGGAGATGACCAGGGCATGAGTGACTGTAGGGCATCTCGGTCCAGGAAAGGGCGTAGCTGGCATACAACTCGAAGTTGCACAAATGCCCTTCTGGCCACGACTGCCACCTGCTCTTCAAGCAGGAGTTGTGAGTCCAGAAGGACCCCCAGGTTCCGCACTGTGTCTGAACGGGGTAGTGCCACCCCGTCCAGATCTAAAGATGACAACTCCCTGGATCTCGAGGCGCCATCAATCCACAGCCACTCCATCTTACCAGGGTTCAGCTGAAGCCTGTTGTTCCCCATCCAGGCCCCCACAGCCTTCAGACACTGAGAAAGGGCAGTCACTGCATCACTTAACTCACCCGGGATGGAGATATATAATTGAGTATCATCAGCATATTGATGATACCTCATCCCGTGTTGGTGGATGATCTCACCCAGTGGTTTCATGTAGATATTAAATAGGAGAGGGGAGAGAACCGAACCCTGCGGCACCCCACAAAGTAGGGGCCGAGGGTCGGACCTCTCATCTCCTATTACCATCGATTGGGATCGGTCTCGGAGGAACGAGGTGAACCAGCACAAAAGTACGCCACCCACCCCCAACTCCCGGAGCCGCCCCAAAAGGATACCATGGTCGATGGTATCAAAAGCCACTGAGAGGTCAAGAAGAGCCAGGATGGATGCACTGCCTCCATCCCGCTCCCGCCAGAGATCATCAGTAAGTGCGACCAATGCCATTTCCATCCCATATCCCGGCCTGAACCCTGACTGAAAGGGGTCTAGATAATCCATATCATCCAGAGTCCTCTGGAGCTGCAATGCCACCACTTTCTCAACCACCTTCCCCAAAACCAGCCAGGAGGGGCATGGGTCAAGATGACACGTAGTGGCCCTTACAGTCCGGAGGATCCTGTCCACTTCCTTAGGGCCAACAGGATCAAACCATTCCCAGACCATGCATCACGCTTGGAGTCCAGCTTAGAACGAATCCGAGCAATTTTATCCATCAGATGCTCCGAAAATTCCTCCGCACGGCCCTGAAGGTGGGTCACTGGCCCCACCTTACCTAGGAGAGATCGAGTAATCCTAAACAGGGCCGTTGGGTGGCATTCTGCGGATGCAATAAGAGTGGAGAAATATTGACGTTTTGCCACTCTTACCGCCACAAGGTAGGCCTTAACCACGGCTCTAGCTTGTGTTCAGTCGGATTCGGTCTTTGTCTTTCTCCAGCAGCGCTCTAGGCATCTCTTAACCCTCTTCAGAACCCTCAATCCCTCCGTGAACCACGGGGAATATCGGGTCGGATGGGACAAGAGAGGCCGCATAGGCGCGATCCTGTCCAAGGCCCCGGCTGCTTCCTTGTTCCAGGCTGCGGCCAGGACCTCCGCTGGACCGTGCAATAGATCCTCGGGTATAACCCCCAGCTCCTTCTGAAACCCTATCGGGTCCATTAGTCGCCGGGGGCGGACCAATCGAATGGGTTCAGCCTCCCTGTGGAGTGGGGCAGCATGTGAGAATCTCAGGGCCAGCAGGGCATGATCTGACCATGACAATGGGGAAAGATGTAACTCTCCCCCCAGATCACCATGCCACTGCTCCGACAAGAAAACCAAATCCGGAGTGAGGCCACTATCTCAAGTTGGGTCCCAAATAATCTGGACCAGGCCCATGGCTGCCATGGTAGCCATGAACTCCCGAGCCACCTCTGAGGCACGTCCCAGGGACGGCAGATTGAAATCCCCCAGAACCATAAGTCTGGGGAATTCCACCGCCAACCCCGAGACGGCCTCCAGCAGCTCGGGCAGGGAGGTTGCTACGCAGCAGGGAGGCTGGTACAGCAGCAACACTCCCAACTGCTCTCGGGAACCCAACTTGAAAAACAGGGTCTCACATCCAGTCACTTGTGGAGCCGTGCCTCTGAAGGCCACTATAGACTCTCGGGTGACGACTGCCACCCCTCCTCCCCTACCCCGATGTCTCGGCTGGTGCCTTACCTGAAACCCGGCCGGGCAGATCTCCGAGAGGGCAACCCCTCCTCCAGGGCCCAGCCAGGTCTCGGTAATACACGCCAGGTCGGCCCCCTCCTCTGTGATCAAATCGCTTATGAGGGGACCCTTGTTATTAACCGACCTGGCGTTAAGCATCAACAGCCGGAAACCAGGGCACTCGAGGGTCTGCTGACCAGGGCCTAGGTTTGAACCCAGAGGGCCGGAACATACCACCGGTAACAAACACCGGGGGCATCTTTCCCAACGATGAATATATATGGTCACCAATTGCCATAGATGTTAATATAGCCAAGAAATGGGGCCCTTAACACACTTGGGCCCCCAGGCCCGGGCATATAACCAGGTCTTCACAGCCTTACAGAAGGCCAACAGGGTCAGGGTCATCCTGATCTCTGGAGGGAGAATGTTCCAGAGGACAGGCACTATGGCAGAGAAGGCACGTGTCAGGGTTTAGAGTGAAGAACCATGCTGAGACAAGAATTGAACTCTAGTGTTTATTGGTCTATTCTGTTTGACAGAATCCTGCTAAACTGAACTAAACTAGCAAACACTAAGGGAAAAACTCCAGAACACTAAGGCGGTTCCTTTCTGATCTTCTTGGGTAGGAGCCCAAGGGATTCTGCACTGCGCGTGCGCTTTTCTCCCTGGAGAGGGCCCCCTCCTTCTCCACCAGCAATCTCCATAACAGAACGCCTCCTAGTCCCCGCCAGCTGACATTCCTTCGCTGATGGGACCCAGTAAAGCCTCCCAGTACAGGAACGGGCACAACTAGTGCACAACCTGAAGGTATGCAAAGGCCCACCTAGCCACAGCTGCCACCTGCTCCTCAAGCAGGAGCCGTGAGTCCACGAGGACCCCCAGATTACACACGGGGACTATCTGGGGCAGTGCTATCCCATCCACGACCAACAGTGGAAAAACCTTGTCACCAGAAGGCCCAAATACCCAAAGCCACTCAGTCTTGCTTGGGTTGAGTCGAAGCCCATTGCACCCCATCCAGGCCCTTACAGCCTTCAGGCATCACTGTGTTACAATAACAGTTACTGTCTGATACGTCTGTTCCAATTATCTCCCTTCCTTCCTTCCTTCCCATAGTTTTCATCACCCCACCTTGTCCTTGTTATTAACATTCCTTTGCCTTTTTATGGCTGTACTGACATTTTTATTGCTTCTCTAAGGGTGTCAGGAGAGGTGACCGGTGTTTGTGTGTGATCTGTTTAGCCTACCTAACACCATGCTCTCCTTCATTTGAGGTGGATTGGTTCTATAGAAAATGAATGAAAATGAAATCAACAAATGTGTGAGAGAAGAGTGAATGGGTTGAGAGGAATGCAAAACCTGAGGAAAGCTATCCTCCAAAAGAGAGTAGTGAGAAGTAAAAAAAGAAAAAAAAGAACAAGAGGAATGGATAACTGAATTATTGCCATTTTTCTGAATTTTAGTTTCACATTGCCATTTTTATTATGACCTGTGTGGTTCAGCTATTGATTCATTGTCACAAATGATCCCTTTGCATGGTGGTAGATACACTGATGTCCATCAACTTGGATAGATTTGTAAGGGGAATTAGGCAAACCCATGACTATGAATAGCTATTTGTCACAATACACACAAGTAGTCCTTGAGTTATGACGGTAATTGGGACCAGAATTTCCATCACTAAGCAATGCAGTTGTAAAGCGCAACGTCATGTGATCACATTGCTTAGTGACAGCAATCCTGACACTCCCTGTTGCCATTGGTAACCAAATTTCACTAGTTGTTAGCTGAGGACCCACCCCAATCCAAGCCATTCCAGGATTGGTCCCTCCCAGCCTCGAGCCTCGATAAGGTAAGGCACTGTCTTTTCTTCAGAATCGTGTGGCTCTGAGGCTGCTTGCCATGCTGCAGCTCAGGGGCTTCTTGGCACGCTGTGGCTCTGGGGCAGCAAAAAGCCCCTGAGCCACAGTGCAGTGGGAAGCCGCAGCCGCCCCTGGAAGCCCCAGCTGCCCCAGCCCAGCCCTAGCCGCAGTTGCCCTCGCCACCCTGCACTCTAAGCCCCCTGCCACCCTGTGCTCTGCCGCCCCAGCTGCCCTTTGCTGTCTTGCTCCCGCTGCTGACAAGGCGTGCCCGGCCTGGCCCTTCGCGAGGCAGCTGCTGGCCACGTGAGGCCGTCTTCCCCAGGTCTGGCGAGGAAACCGCTGTGCACGACCTCGGGAAGAAAGCCTTGTGCGGCCAGCAGCTGCCTTGCGAAGGGCCAAGCTGGGCATGCCTCGTCAGCAGCAGGAGCAAGAAGACAGCAAAGGTCAGCTAGGATGGCAGAGGCCACAGATTGCAGGGGGCCAAGAGGGCATAGATGGGGGGGAGATAGGTGGGTGGGGGGAATTGAAGCACCCCTGTGGTCGTAAGTGCGTGCGGGCAGGCTGCCAAGCGCCTGAATTTTTATCACATGACCATGGGGGCACTGCAACGGCCGTAACTTCAGGGACAGGTCATGAGTCCCTTCGTTCAGTGCCACCGTAACTTTGAATAGCTGAACAAATGGTTGCAACTTGAGCACTACCTGTAGATTACTTCTATACTGAAGACAGTAAACAGCAGGACATGCCATGGTATATAAACAGAGAGCAAGTCCCACTCCCTTTTCGCACTGAAGATGTTGCCTAGTCTGGCAATGAAACGTCTGCAAGAAAACAACAAGGCTCAGAGAGCACCAAGGACTCCACAGTAAACTTCATACATAGTGCTGAAAAACATGAATTGGTTCTTGTCCTTGCCCTTCCCAGTGTTTCTATTTAAGATTGCTGATTTCCTGCTCTAAGATTCACTTGGATGAATGAGGAATAAATAAGTCAATAACTCACTGTTGATCTATCATAAAATGCACAGCAATCAGCATCAGCCATCCAAGTCTATTATTTTGTTCAAGGACCACAGTTTATACCTGCTGCTATTAAGTTGTTTGTAGTTAAGGCCTGAGCACAACTGTTATACAGGGCTCAACTAGGACCAAACTAAATTTTTAAGAAGCATCTTCCAGGTTACCCACTGCGTCCTGAATGCAGTATTTGGTGGGAAGCAGGAGTCAGTAAATTTGAATCCAGTCTTTAGATAAATATTTTTACTTACTGGCTGAAACTAATCCACAACTCTGTTGGACTTGTCCACCTTTTTTTGTGAGTGTGCCTTTGAGTCATTGTTGACTCCTGGCGACTGCCTGGACTGGTCCCTGCAGTTTTCTTGGCAAGGCTTTTCGGAAGTGGTTTGCCCTTGCCTCCTTCCTAGGGCTGAGAGAGAGTGACTGGCCCAGGGTCACCCAACTGGCTTCGCACCTAAAGCTGGACTAAAACTCAGTCTCCCAGTTTCTAGCCCAGTGCCTTAACCACTATACCAAACTGGCTCTCAGTCCACCTAATACTGGCAGATAATTTCAAATCCTCCTAGGATAAAGAATTCCAAAGGAAATTGAGCTGTTATAGCTTTTCCAGCGGTGCTATTTTACCATTAGGGCCAGATCAAGCTAAATTACCTTTAAGACAGAGGGTTTAAGGAAAAGAAGGTCAAATTGCTGCTTTCCCATGGGATATATTTATAAATAATCAAATTTTAACTCCCAAACAAGCTTGATACTTATTCCATTTTTTAATCCTAAATTTAGGAGAGCTTTAAGTGTAGCCTGTATTAATGCCCTCTCCAAAACTGTTTTGGAAGGCAAATAAAAGAACATTCCTTCTGAAGCACAATATTATCCCTGTGGCATGGGTGTGATAGAAATCACGGCCCATTTTGTTCTTTATTGTCAGTTTTATAGGGTCATTCATCACCAGCTGATTACCAATCTTTTAACTAAATTTCCAGGGCATTCTGATGATTTCTATTTACACTGTCTGTGTAATCAAGATAACTCTATCTCTTTAGCAAAATTTTGTTATGTTATGTGTAAACTCCATTCGCAAATGGCCAATAACAGTTATTGCCACAGTTAGTGCTAATTTTACTTTTTTTAAAAAAATATTATACAGTATGTTACATCTATTCGCCACAATTTGCGCTCTTACACATTGGAGCCTTGCCCGTTCAGTCTTTAGATTGTGCCCTATCTAAATGTCTGCACCACAGTATTACAATCACCCTGTTAATATCCAGTTTGAAATACCTGTAGATTTTAATTTAGTGATTTTTCTATCTGGCTATTTATATTTAGGTATTTTTAGCATTATATGTAGTTTCATAAAATAGTATGCCTCTTACATATATTTATACAGTGGTATTAATCATTGATTTTAAAATCCTAGCACACACACCCTCCCTCCCCCCAAAAAAATCCTTAATGGTCTTGGTACTACCTTTATATTTGGGCTAGCACCTTAAACCCATGGTATGCTTATAGTATGTAGGTTAAATTATGCTGGTCAATGACCAAAATAAAGGATGACTACTACTACTACTGTAGATCAATGGGGAAACCAGTCATGTGTTACTTGGCTGTTCCTTGCTAGCTAAACTAATCAGCCAGAAAAGTGGGCAGAGCTTCTAGCAGCTCCATGAATTGTAATGTTTGTCTCTCAGGCAAAGAGGCTCTAAGTTGCCTCCCCCCACCCCAGTCTTTACCCCACTTCCCAAAAATCTCCTTTCCTTGATTCCTTCCCATAACTTCAAACCGTTGGCCACTTTGGAAGCTGAGCATGGCTTGTTGGATGTGTCAAGGGTCGTATTACTTGCTTGACAGTTTTTCTTTTCTTTTTTATTTAGAACAAAGATAAAAACTACAAAAAAAGAAAAAACACTACATACAAAAGGAAAAACATTAAAAGTGCAAAAACAAAAAGAAAAAAGTTACATAGAAACAGGTAGCTTCCCGCTTTTCACAGCAAGAATATACAGCAGTTTCCACAAACAAACCCCTCCTCTAAGTCAAACCTTAATCACATTATTTATATAATGTAATGTGCTTGACAGTTTTTCCATGTCACCTTCTCAATTCTGTCCTCATCACTTCTGGGCATAAGGTCAGTGCAATGGTCTGCCATGTCAGAGACCTACGACTCTTGCATTGTTTTTGTAGAATCACTGCAAACTCTCTGGGTTTTGAGAAAAGAAAAAAAATTGAGAGGGAGAGGAAGATCAGCAGGCGGAAGGCATTCCCTGCTAGCTTGAAATGCTTCCAAGAAGAGGATTAATTGGACTTTGCTCAAAATCCTGTGTTCCAGCAGATTCATCCCTGAAATGAGACTGAATCATATTTGAGACTTCTGGGGCTTGCTGTTTGCTGCAGGGAATGCACTTGTATGCTGTACATATGGGGAGGAAAATAAGCTGATGTCGTGTCTCTTTTTGTTTTGTTAAATGCAAAGCACTTTTCAAAAATATTCTGGCTTAAAATCAGAGCTTTGTGAATGTAGCAGCTCCAATTGTCAGCTATTACTGTCTGAACTCTGTGTGTGAATTTGTGTGAAATGGAAAACAGGTGAAACTGAATGGCATCCATAAATGGCATTTATAAATCCCTGCTTGAATAAGGCTGTCATTGAGGCCTCCTGTGGTTCTAATTAAGGCTATGCAGAGGCAAGCCATTCTAGTTTAGAGGCCCAATCCAGAGTTCCATAAATGGTTGGATATAGTCAGAGGTGCTTTCTCCAGAGGTGGTTCAATTCTACTTTTTGCCTGAATCAGGAGTTAGAGAAATGTAACTCTTTTCAGCATGGGAAGATTGCAAGCCTACAGATGTTACTGTTTTTCAGCAGAATGGAAAGACATTTGCAAAAAACCTAGACCTTTATAAGATTGTGAAGCAGGCCAAATTTCACAGAAATTGTTGTTCCTCTAACTTTGTTATGGGACAGAATGTGATAAAATTTGCAGCAGTAAGTAGCCTTACGGTGGGGAAAAGCTCTACATTTCAGATAGATTGGGGATGGATTTGTACAAAAGGAAAGGGTTTCTGTAAGAACTAGTGGCATCTCTTCTTGAATGAGGTGGAACTGATAGCTTGTTTGAGGCTGAAGTATGAAAAATTAACTCACTGGTTATTTCCATTAAAAAAAATCATTTGGCTAGGTCAGCTAGCTGGCAGAGTTCACATAACTGAAAAACTGGGCAAAAATATGCTGGAACAAATAATAGAACTCAGGATCTCTCTACCTTTCCATGATTCTGGAGAAACCAATGGTGGTCTGAACACAAAGGTCACTCTGATGGAAGGGCAGACCAGTTATTCAATAAATATAGTATTCCCACCCCATGTCATTTTACATAAATAATATTTCTTTCTAGGTGTGGCTGCTGTGGCACCACTGCCCTTGCAGCATTCTGTTGCTCCAAAGAAACCGACTGATTTTGTCAAAGCCCAGAATCGGGATGGAAAACATTCTGACCCATTTGTTCCATGCTGTATAAATAAAAATCTGTTCTGGATTTTCTGTTCAACCTCATCATCAGGATTTGGCCAAATCTGGTTTACACCTGTAATTGTAGTCATGTATTATGTTAAATATTTGCATTTTCTTCTCTTTCAAATTAGATAGTTAAATGTCGGGATCACAGATCCTTTGTTGAGGTCCTTTTATTATGTAGCTTCTGGTCTGTTCTCAGAGCTATAGAAGTGGGTAAGCAGTTCAGCACATAGACATGATTTTTGGAGAATTGCTGTTTGCATAATATACAAATGTTCCTTGTTACCTGTTGTCTCTTTATCCTTGATTGATCTTTAGAGACCAGCTCTCAATATATGTTTAAAGGTTTATGCATACTCACAGTTTTGGCCTTATTTTTCTTTCTTTATGCATGTACAAGATGGTGGAGAGGCTTTGCACATACATATATTTATTTATTTTTAAAAGGAGTAGATTAGGTACCTTACAATGTACCTTTATTTGCTTTTCTTCTCTCTGAGTTAGCCTGTTCAACCACCTTGCAGCAGCTGGCCTTTTTCTTTGAGTACCTGGTTGAGCGGTCTTGTGTTAGCTATTCGGCTCCACACAGCTGTTTCACAATCACAGTGGAGAGGCCTCTTGATCACTCAGTCAGACCATAAGCCTACCACAGACAGTTTGTGGCAATCTCTTGATCACACTGCTGAATGCTAGTACTGTCCTGCAGGCTGCTGGCATAATGGTCCTATCAGAATGTAAGTAATTTTCAAGGGGGAGAAAAGAAAAAAAAGAGAACATCTGAAAAAAGAAAATCTGAACAATGGTAAGCATATCAAATCATGTTTTTATTTTGCATGCAAGACATAAATGTGTCATCTAAGCTCAAAAGTGGCCATCTGTGACTTAAAGACATGCTTTGATCTCCCCAATCATCTCTAAATTTGAGGGTCATACTGATAGATTTTATGTTTATTTCTTTTTAAGGGATGCTGACTCTACACACACACACACACACACCAGGTGGACAAATATTTTTATCAAGTTATACAATTGTGCAAAACTTTTAATTAGATATATTGTTTCATTGTTTTATTGTTTTCCTTTTTCCTGACAACAAATTGTTAGATTAAACTATATTCTTTTATTGTAAAGGCTGGTCAAAGACCGTAATAAAGATATTCATTCATTCATTCTTTCATTTCTAATGGCATGTATATTGATAATCCTACTAATGCAACAGCACATTAAAGTAAAGACCACATTCAGTCTGACACTGCTTTCCTTCTTACAGGTATTGTAATGAGCATTTGCTGTGTTCCCCGCATATGTTCTGGACTGGCTGGGGTGTATGGGAGCGTTGTACAGCCCCGTGTGGAGGAGGCATTCAGGCTCGTCACCGAACTTGCGAAAATGGCCCAGATTGTCCAGGTTGCAGTGTTGTGAGTAATACCTGCGTTCATTGCTCACTTTTGTATTTGTAGGTAGTAAAGGTAAAGGTTTTCCCATGCACAGTTGTGTCTGGCTCTAGGGGGCGGTGCTCATCTCTGGACTTCGCTACAAATTTGTGAGTCAAGAAGGTGGCGTTGTTTTGATCCAGAGAAGAATTCAGAAATGCACTAATTCAACCCTACACAACAAATATTATTATCATTTTTAGAACTGCACTGCTTCAGATTTTATTTCCAAATGGGGCTGTGGGGCACATGGGAGCACGAATGCAGCACCTCGAAAAGCAGATGTACAGCTGCTTTAAGGTGCTGTAGGCTGCTCCCTGTTTGCACACTGTAGGATGGAAGCTTGTGCTCCTGGTATTCTGTCTCCAAAGTATCCTTCCTGCACAGTGGTGGGAGGCTGTCCTGATGCCAGCTGTGAATCCATTCCCGTGCCCAGTGATTTTTTGTTGTTGTTGTTGTTGTTGTTCCAGTATTTGGGAGCTGTTTTTAACATTAATTCTATAGCTTTGCTGAGTTCTGCTGCTATGCTGATCTGTGCTATGTTCTGATTTATGGATTTCTATCTATTATTGTTTGGTACTTTTATCATATGCTATCCTACTGGTTTGCTGAGCACAACTAGAAGTGTCTTAGATGAATAAAATCTATTAGAGTTGCTTGCGAGATGGGCAGTGCAGAAATTAGATAGATAGATAGATAGATAGATAGATAGATAGATAGATAGATAGATAGATAGATAGATAGATATTCTGTCCACACAAACTCAGGCTAAGAGCATTCTCCATTTCACTTTAGCTTTCAGTGGTCTCTGAATACCATATTGTAGACTTCCAGAAAAGGGTTATTTTGATCTCCCTTGGTGAACTTTTAAATCTGAGTGGTAAACAAAAGGTCAGAGCAGTCCTATCATAACATAACAGATCAAAGCAAGTTTTCTCTTGTGATTTTTCCTGAGGGGTGTGGTTTGGCATTAACCCATGAGAAGTCAACCACTGCACATATTATCTAGGAGAAAACATGTTTCGTTTTAGCTGCTGTAATTATGGCTGTCATTTGATTCAGTCTCAAAGTCTGTTTGTGCTACCTGTATTTGTAGAGTGAAAAGTTAAATATTGTGTAATGAACAACTTTAACCTGAGGGCCTAAAATGAGAGGATTTCATGGTAAACATCAATATTGCAGTAACCATTAGTTCAGATGGCAGATTTTTTGAATAGAGGAGGAGTCCAGAATCTACAGAATCTACAATGTTACATTTTTAACTAATCAGGGATAGCTGGTTTAAAAGCTATGCCCTCCATGCCTATTTGAATTCACCCCAGACCCTTTCTCTTGCTATGGTACCACTGGGGTATCTGCCATTTTTGATTCAGCAGGTACTGCATAGAAATCAGCAAGAGATTCTAAAGGGGTTATGACTGTACCAAGGCACTGAGGAAGGGTACAGTTAGCTGGGAGTTTAGTTTAGCCAATGCATGAGAAAAATTCCTTGAAGAGAAGTGTTTGGCCAGATTAGCTGAATCCAACCTGAGTGGGCTACGAGGTGGGGCTGAAAGAGAAGCCAGGGGTTATGGGGCTGGTTTCCCATCATGATACCTGTGAGGAAAATATAGTAGGAACATAGTTTTCTGCCCATGGAATTTCTTGTGAAAGAGCCCTAAGCCATCTCTAACTGCCTTGCTCTTCCCTGACAATGATGGGTAGGAGAGCTGGAATAAACAGAGCAGTAGTAGTGCTATTTTTAACATACACATACTGTAGGTGTTTAGGGGCGTGGTGGCTCAGCGGGTAAGACGCCAGGCTTGTTGATCGGAAGATTGCAAGTTCGGAGGTTCGAATCCCTAGCCCTGCGTGCAGAGTGAGCTCCTGCACTAGCTCCAGCTCTTGCCAACCTAGCAATTTGAAAGCATGCAAATGCAAGTAGATGAATAGGGACCACTTCGGTGGGTAGGTAACAGCGTTCCGCGCGTGTCATGCGGCCACATGACCGTGGAAGCGTCTTCGGACAACGCTGGCTCTTTGGCTAACAAACGGAGATGAGCACCGGCTCCTAGAGTCGGACACGACTGCACAAATGTGCGGGGGGTACCTTTACCTTTACCTTACTGTAGGTGTTTACATTTGTGGTGACAGCTTGCCTCATGCATAGCTTTAACCTTTTAAATTCTAAATGTTTTGGGACAAGATTACCCAATATTCCTAGAGTTGCTGTGGCCTCAGAGACTCTGCTCCAATTTCCACCACCAGGCAGGTGTGATTGGAGAAGGGTCTTGATACGTAGTTGGGTTTTCCTCCCTTTCGAATTCCTTTCTCAGAGCAATTTGCTTGTGATTTTTAAAAGCTGTATTTCCACTAGTATCAGTGGATTTTATTTTTAAAAATAACAACTGTGGACACAATTAAAAATACTCAATTTAAGCAATCAAGTATATCCTTGGAATATACTGTAAGAGCATAAAATTATAACCCATTGATTCAGAATTCTATCATCCAATGGATCTGGAGTTTACCAGATAACCATTGTTAAAAGGTTGTGCTTTATTTATTGTATAAGTCTATTGGTATCCAAATGATAATTTCTGCAATTGATAAGCTTTGCGTTTTAAATAATTTGGTCCATGGAAGATTGAATCTGGTGCAATCTTTCAACTTGCATATAAATCATGTTATACAATAACCCTGTTATAATTTACAGTCAGTCACCATGTCATTTCTTGTAGGAGTATCAGGCTTGCAATACCAGCCCTTGTCCAGAACTGAAGAAGACAACTCCTTGGACTCCATGGACACCAGTGAATATCTCCGACAATGGTGGGCACTATGAACAACGATTCCGATACACTTGTAAGGCACGTCTTCCTGATGCAAGTTTGCTAGATGTGGGAAGGCAAAGAATTGAAATGCGCTATTGTTCAACTGATGGTGCTACTGGATGCGCAACTGATGGTAAGCAATCATCCACATAATCTTTGTAAATCTTTTAAGCTTGGTATGGTAGAAGGCGTTACAGACTTAAGGTGGAAATACTAACTGATTATTACAGTAAATAAATGATGGAGTATGAATTGCAGGGAGCTCTTTTATGGCTGAACATAATGGCATGGCATGGCATGCATATGGAGATACATGGTTAATCAGGCAGCAGTGCTTCTCCTGTCTCCCCAGGGTTTTTACCATCACTGCCTGTGATCAGTGAATACATCTGGCCTCTGCTGGTTAGCAGTGGGGCAAATGTTGTCCGCCTCTGGTGTGGTCCCTATTATCTTTCCATTGTAGGGAGTCACGGAGATGACCCTGGGACAACTGTTCAGGGATGGTTACAACTACATGTGCAAAAGGACATGTTGAGCGTGGGAAACAGAGAAAGTGTTAAGAAGAGGCTCAGACTGGCCCTTCCCTGGCCCCCTGGGGTATAAGAGGAAGGGAAAGGAAAATGCAATCAGGCTCATAAAACTGTTACAATAACCTTTCTCAGTAAAGTTCTAGTCATCTTGTGGCCTCTCTTTCCTGATCTGGTCAACCTCAAAGGACTAACAGTGATTGAAGTAAGAAATAACTGCTAACATCTGTGATAGTTTGTTGCATTTATCCATAGTTTCACGTTGCTTGGGAACATACCCAGGAAATATGAACACAAAATACATCATTATAAAAGTCAACTGCTGCCATTCAGTTCTCCGGCAAAAAATTAAATTCTGATGCAGAAACATTTTCCTCTGCCACAAGGTATATGACAAAGTGGTTTCAAAGAGAGCATTTTCTGTTCTTTTCTTTTTCAAAATCACCCTGCCACTTAAAAAAAAAATCTTCCTAGTCACTTGACTAATTGCTGAAGACATCTTACAATTAGAACATATTTTTTAGAATTAAAACTGGTATAAAGCTATTGCTTTTTTCTGACATCTTTTAAACTTTTAAAAATCATCAATATTTGATTCTTGATGCTAAATATAGTCAGTCTTCTGCCTCCATTTTAATGAGTTGCCTTTTCACGTTTTATCATCTCAACTGCAGATACTTTTCAGTGAACTTCTTTGTGGCGCCATGTGTAGAATTCTGCAGTTCGTAGTTATTGACATTGTGCCAAATACTATTAAATGATGTTCTTGTTTTACAGAGCTGTAATTCAACAATTCAAACTAGCATTTTTCCTTTTTGCCAAAAGATCACACTGCTGAATAAAATCTATTTCTTATGATTTGCAGTATCTCATAAATCCTCCTTAGCAGAACTAAAAGTTTTTTTGTCATGCCTCACCTGGTGTATATAATTTTTGCTTTATCTGAATAATGCTTTATTGTAGTTTATAATGGATTTCACCTTATCAATACATACCTAGCTGTCTGGCCCATGATTAGCTAGAACTTGTATCTTAACCTGTAAAAGTTTGACATTGTTACCTCATTCCCTCCCTGTGTTGGCCCAATTTCTCTAGCTTATATGTTGCTTTTATTTAGGGGGTTTTTGCGAAACGCCAGGCTTGTCGATCAGAAGATCACAAGTTCGGAGGTTCGAATCCATAGCCCTGCGTGACGGAGTGAGCTCCCGCACTCTCCCCAGCTCTTGCCAACCTAGCAATTCAAAAGCATGTAAATGCAAGTAGATAAATAGGTACCACTTCAGTGGAATAGTAACAGCGTTCCGCGCACGTCATGCCGGCCACATGACCGCAGAAGCATCTTCGGACAGCGCTGGCTCTTTGGCTAAGAAACAGAGATGAACACCGCCCCTAGAGTCGGACACGACTGCACAAAGTGCGGGGGGAACCTTTACCTTTATTTGCCTAATGACAGTTTTGTCAAATCCAGATTTCTCTGGATTTCTAGGGAAAAACCTCAATTCTTTGTTTTCCTGAAAGGTAAATGAGGCAGGCACTTACAGGAGAGTTGCTGTTTGTTGTTTTCCTTAGCATTTGTCCTGCATGGTTGGGGGTCTGCTTCTTTTAACACTGTGCTGCCCTAGTTGTTGCAGCGAAGCTATCAATGCATGCTAGGACAAGGGGTTTTGTTTATCACCCAACATCATAGAGGACTATGAAGTCCATTATTAGGACTGTGAAGGTGTGACTGGCCCAAGGTTACCCAGCTGGATTCTGTGTCTAAGGACAGACTACAATCTGGATCTTCCTACTCCTAGTTCTGCACTTAACCAATATACAACACTGTCACTCTAAGTGGTAGTTGGAGAGTATTTGTGTTTTTCTCCCTGAAAATATCCTTTCCATAAATCTGAGGGGGACAACAGCTGGGGCAGGGGCAATGGGAGAGTTAACACACATTGTACCTTACAGTTGATTCTTCACTATAAGATTTCACTCTTATGGATGTGTTCTCTCAGCTACCCTGCAACTGGAAGCAAAGTGAAAGTTGCTAGGGAAGTTCTCGCCAGATTTCAGCCATGTCTGTCATTCAACCAACTCAGACCCTGAAATCAACCAAATCTCTGGCATATTTTTTGTGCCATTGAAAACTGACAACTGAGACAAATGAGAAGTTCTTGATTTCTACATACAGACCCTGTTCTCCACACGCCCCCCAGCTGCCTTGCTTTTTCTGATTCATTTTTACTTGCACAGAGTTGTATACAGACCCTGAGTCTGTGAAATAAAACTTTATGGCCTACAGCAGCTCATCTGAAATGCCAGCAGGACAATGTCTTCTTCCATTCTCCCTGCAGCAAGCATTTTGTAATTAAAACTTCCTTTAACAAGGCCTGTGTGCCTTATTCTTTACATCTTGTAGAACAGCTCTTCTGCTGTGGTGCCATTGTGACCATTTTAAAATTCCTAATGCTGTGCATAAACACAAATTGTTATAACTCGTCCATCTTTTCTCCTTCTCATCTTTGACTCTTGATTCTGGGCCAGGAGACAACAGTGGTAACCTCTCATCTCTCTGGCAGAATCTCAAGTACTTGAAGACTTTTAATCATTGTCTCCATTGACTTTATTTTCCTTTAGTTAAAAAGGACCTGGTAATTGCGACTCTTGCAATTATTTTTGTAAATGGAATAGACTTAAGGGTAAAGATAAAAACAGAAAAGACCTAGTGTCTAACTAAAAGACTGAGGCAAGAAACATCAGATTTAAAGCTGACTTTTCCCTTTTAGCTACATAGGGGACTCTAGGCAAGCTTTTCTGTATTAATCCTATATTTGCCAAATGAGGATCCACCTTGTAGAGTTATTGTAAGGATGACTGAGATGGTACTTTGGAAGTGGTTTGGATCCAAAGTGCTGTTCAGGTGCTAAGAACTATAACTGCAGAAAGGAAAACTACAAGAGACTGGGGGAGGGCTTCTGTTCAGATAGCCGCCCAGCTTGCAGTGCCCTGTTCCAAAATACTTCATCCCATTTCCCCATGCACTATAACTAACATTCAGTATTCTATAATGATTGGGCAAGTCCCATCTCCTTTGCAGAGGTTTTTCCCCCTCCTAAATATGTTTCTGCTTTGTACATTAATCCTGTTCCTATCTTCTTCTTCTGCATGTTGTTTTCAGTATCGTAGACCCTCAATACCAGAGGTTGCTGTTAGATACCTTTCTTAAATTGATGAGAGGACCCTTCCACTAGAGGTCCCTAATTATTCCAGCAAGGGGAGGTGCAATTTTTTTTTGATAATATAATAAGGCTGCCATCCTATAGACACTTACTGGGAGTTAATCAGAACACACCAGATTTTATCTAAACAAGCATGCCTAGAATTGGGCTATAAGGTAATTTAAAAAGTAAACACGGTGAAAAGGGTTTTGATTAAGCCTGGTTACTTGTTTTGAAGAGAAATGGTGGAAAGTGTCTCCACTTGTGCAGTTTTCTTTGTAGCCATTTCATCTGGAATTGGCATTGTTCATTTTCTTACTTCTTACAAAGACTCAGAATTGATATGGCTGCCAAGAGTTGTATTGCACTTCTGTCTCATCCTTAAAAAAAAGAACTTTCCCTTGTGATCAGTTGAAAAGCATTTGTAGTACAAACAAAAAATAAATGTCTCTGCTTATAAACCATAGTTTACTTTTTATAAGTTATGTATAAAAACATGCAGCAGAAAAGCAAACATCACAAATATCCTAGACTTAAAAGTCACACCATTCATTTTAAATGCAGTTATACATAATTCATACTGGTCATTGAGTTCTTACAGAAGATATATACTAAAACAGATACCCATATTTGTTATGTATTGTACACTTTGAAAATGGATGGAACAGAGTCATTTTGATAAAAAGCAGTGGCTTTTAAATTTTACTTGTCTATTTTACTTTTCATTTAGCTCATTTTGCTTTGAAAACAACCATTTTATTATTAACCTGTGTTAGTAGAATTAAATTAATATTATTAAAAATCTGTTTAAGAATTCACTTTTCTTCATGAGACACCTTTACTTTTATGTGCTGCTTATGCCAACAATTCAGAGCTCTTCCACACTTTAAACATGGACAATCCAGGTTTGTCACCAATTACGTATTCAAGACAGATCTGTATGGGGAAGGCCAACTGAAGTCTTTAAAAATCACTCTTTTTTCCAGCCAGCGGCCATTAGTCTGGCAGTGTCAGACTTCATGATAAAGTTGGATCCAGTTAGTAGTAAAGTTTTTTCTATTATGAGGTATAGCCAAACCTCAAAAAAAGTTGTAACCTTCAAATGTGGAATATCTACTTTGGTAAAGTCACTAAGGGCCTGATTAAATTGCTTTGGGAATCACAGTTTCATGGTTCTCTGGCCAGTGCTATTTGAATACTTACTCAGTTTCCTATGAAGTATAACTGTCAGTCTCTACAATTAGGTTTGATACCACATTATACTCCATATGACTGGATACTTAAAAGTGATAAAGTTACTCAGTCAGATGCAAATTAAATTAGAACAATATCAGTACGTTTGCAGATTACTGTGGTGATAAATTCTTGTCATTAGAAGATTCACATTTTATTTCTATTCTGTTTATATTTGTTTTCTCAGGAGATTTTTTGCATTCTGGGCATCGTTCCACTCACACAATCAATGGTGCTTGGTCCCCCTGGTCTCCATGGACTCAGTGTAGCCGTGACTGCAGCAGAGGTATTCGGAACCGCAAACGGATTTGCAATAATCCTGAGCCAAAGTATGGGGGATTGCCTTGCCTGGGACCACCCCTGGAATACCAAGAATGCAACATCCTTCCGTGCCCAGGTAAGTGGCCATAGTAGTTTGAAAATATGGAGCCATTTCCAAAGCATTCATCTTTTCTAACCCTACTAGGAAGTAGTGAGAGATCAAGTGCTTTTACCTTTTATGACAGTGCCCTCTGCTTTGTTTTAGAAACCAACAGGAAGCATGATTTGCCTAAAATGTGTGGGGAGGGTTAAACTACAATCCCAGTTGAGGGTTAAACTACAATCCCAGTGCTGTCCACCATACAAATGGCTCAATATATATGTGAAGTTAGGATTGTTTTGCTCCACCGCATATCACTTTACAGTTACTTAAGTTGAATTGCATTTACCATTTGGTTACTTAGTTTGAAAGACCCTTCTGGAACTCTTTGCTGTTATTTTTAGTTTTTACTACCTTGAATAGTTTAGTATCATCTGGCCAACTCACTGATTACCCCTAAGCCAATACCATTAAAAAGCACTGGCCCCCAATACAGATCCTATTTCTTTCTTTCCTCCACTGAGAAAATTGCCCATTTATTCCAATTCTTTGCTTTCCTTTTTAAAACTAGGTTACAGTCCATAAAAGACATGGACACCTTAACCCATGGGCACTAATTTTATTCAAAACCCTTTTTGGATATCCAGATGTTGCTAGGAAGCAAGTGTGCTTGGTCTGGTGGCAGCCAGTAGGCAGTAGATTTGAGGGCTCAAAGTAGTAGACTCAAACCAGGGTAAATGCCAAAAAGGATTTTATTGAGTAAATATTAAGAAACCTATAGTAAATGAAGGAAAGATATACCAGATTACAGTATGTCTCTTCAGCTTGTCAGGAGACCCAGTTTGACAGCAAATGGATCCCTTGGAGCCAGCTGGCAGCTGTGTAGCACCCTCTTGGATTGTTAGATCTACACTGCGGTTCAAAGTATTTGGCGTATTCTGCTACCATTTTATACTTTTTCATAGGACAGGAAGTATAAACAATGCAACACATGGGGATGGCTTGGTGGCACATCTTATCAATCACTTGGCTACAATTCAGGCAGTTGACTTATGGCCAGGGATAGTTTTAAGTGAGACATTGCTTCCACTGCACAACACCTGGAGACTTTTTTTAAAATAATATTTTTATTAAAAGTTTTAACTACAATACTAAAAGATAATACAAACTAAAAAGAAAATTAGAGAGAATAGAAGGTGCAAGAAAGCAGAGAGAGAGAAGAAAAGAAAAGAAAAGAAAAGAAAAGAAAAGAAAAGAAAAGAAAAGAAAAGAAAAGAAAACCCTAAGAAAACGACTTCCCACCCTCATCACAACAAGTATAAACAGTTTCACTATCTTTTCACCTCCTCTTAATTAACAGATATAAAACTCTTCATTCCATAGCTCAACTCTTAACTATGGGCAAGTCCAATAAGCAATATCTTTTCCAATCCAGATGTCAGCAAAAAGTTCAAACAGAGCCCTACAATAATCACATTAGTTAACAAATATAAAACTCATCATTCCATTTGCTTAACTGTAAGCAAATCCATGATGAAAAGACATCATCAGTCCAGATGTCAGCAAGTCCAGAAAGAACCACCCAAAATAACAACATATCCCATTTTAACCCAGATCAAATAAGCCAACTTTATGTTCCTTCCTTTTGCATGAAGCAATCTTGCTATTTAATCCATTCAAATGATTATTGTCCCTTGTCTCAAATGTCTCCAAAACTTTAACACTTGGACAGGGCTTTCCAAAGTTTTCCCATGGCGACACACCAACCGCTGTTGGTGTGTCGCCGCGGGAAAACCCGGAAGTGCTGCCATTGCAGCAGCGTGCAAAAAACCGGAAGCGCTGCTGCCGCTTTCAATTTTTGCACGCCGCCGTTGGTGTGTCGCCGCGGGAAAACCCAGAAGCGCTGATCATCATCAGTGCTTCCGGGTTGTGTGGCGACACACCAGACTGTGTGTGGCGACACACTTTTGTGTCGCCACACACAGTTTGGAAAGCTCTCCACAGTTTGGAAAGCTCTGCACTTGGAGATAGTCTGATGACATATCTTGTCAATAACTTGAGAACCAAATAGTTGATCATCTGCCGAAGATATTTTTACATGAGGCATTATTTCTAACATGCCATTATTCTCCCTCCCTTCTTCAGGTATCCAGTTAGGGAGCTTGTGTTCTTATTTTAATTGTTACAGTCAGCAATATGAATAAAAGGCTCAGAGTGATTTCATTGAACTTGCAAAGGTTGTTAAGTAACTCTCTGGAATATGGAGGAATTTATAATACAATACTGTAGTGCAGTGTACAAAGCTTGCTAAGTAACTCTTTCTAAGCACCAGTGTGAAGGAATTTCATCTTTTATGTGCAGAGAAAGAAAAAGTGGACCACACCGCTACTGTGGAGTCCTTGGTGCTCTCTGAGTCTTGTTGTTTTCTTGCAGACCTTTCATTGCCAGACTAGGCAACATCTTCAGTGCAAAAAGGGAGTGGGACTTGCTCTCTCTTTATATACCATGGCTTGTCCTGCTTGTGTTGGTGGAGGTGTTGTTCTCTCCTTAGGAGTTCCTTGATTGGGCTGTTGTTTGCTGCTTGGTTGATTGACTGAGTTAATAGGTCCTCAATTAGGGTATATTGTGCTGTTTGATTGTTCCTCTGGTGCTAATCCTGGTGTTAATCTTTGCATATCTGGGTGATGATTGCTGGCAAGGAGGTGTTCTGGTCTTCTGGCTTTTCTATTGTCTCTTATGAATGGTATGTAAATGCTGTTTATCTCTATGTGCCTGTTGATGGCTGCTTTGTCTGAGTGCCAAGCTTCCAGGAATTCTCTAGCATTTTTGGATTTGGCTTGGTTTAAGATGCTCACAGTTTCCCAGTTGAAAGTATGGTTGAGTCTGTCCATGTGTTGTGAGATTAAGGAGTTTTCATTGTGTCTTCTGACTGCTAGTTGGTGTTTGTGGATGCTCTCTGCCCGGTTATTACTTGAAAACCATGCTGGCCTCTTTCTGGATTTGGTTAACCCTTTCTTTCATTGTGGAATACATTCTAGTTAAGCTTCAAGTATTGTAGTTTTTATTCTAATTTTAATGATTTAAAATAATCTCTACTCACTATAACAAGTTTCAGCCCTCTTGGATTTTCCTTCGTTTCTTTTTCAGCAGTCCCCTCATTTTTTTAGACATTTCCTATTTCGTAGTCCAGTGTGTCAATTGCTACTAGCAGTTTCCTAATTTTATTTTATTTTTAAAAAAATATATTTAAATTTATTAGTGCCCAACTCCAGTGGAGTCTAGGCAGCAGACAAAGTAATTGCATTTATGCGAGCTGTAATAGCATCACGGTCACTATTTCCTTTTGGTTCTACAATAGTTACATCTCCATCTCGTACCAGATCATGGTTACTAGTATTAAGTATATATTTATTTCCCCCTCTGGTGGGTCCAAGACCAACTGTTTTAAAAGGCATCAGCATTTAGGATATCAAGAAATGTGGTTTCTGTGTCATGGTCTGAGCATGAATGCGCCAAACCTTTGTGAGGTCAGTTGGAGTCCCCCATTATTATAAGAACTTACCTTTTTATTGTATTTTTAATTTCTTTTAACATCTTGAAATTGCCCTCCATATTTTGATCTGCAACAGTATATCCCTAGACCTCACTTGTGCCATCCAAAATAATTACGTGAAGGGATCTGGCCTTCCAATGTTTTCTAATATGTTAGAATGAATTGTCCCTTTCAAATAAAAAATAATACTTCCTCTAGTGAGCCCTGCCCTGCCCTTTCCATAAAGTTTCTTTGATTTTCTTTTTTCCAACATGTTTCTGTTATATACAATATATGCTCTTGTGCAGTGGAGTATGAAGATACTTGCAGTTTCTTGATTTTGCCTTTAATCTCTCGTATTCCTACAGAGGTTCACATTGCCCCAGCCTTGCTGTCCTTTTAAGCAAGACTTGAAGAACTGGCTCTTTTACCAGGTCCTGGGATAAGGAATTGTCTTTTGGACACCTTTTTATTATCAGACCTTGAAACTTCTTGGTTTCTGTCATTTTTTCTGGTCTTGCTGGTTCCTGGTCTTGCTGTCTTTGGAGGATTTATATTGGCTGTTTTTGTTTTAAGCTGCCCAGTGTTGGTTGAGTTAGGTGGCCGTATAAATAAAGGTAAAGGTTCCCCCGCACAGTTGTGTCCGACTCTAGGGGCCGGTGCTCATCTCCGTTTGTTAGCTGAAGAGCCAGTGTTGTCCGAAGACGCTTCCACGGTCATGTGGCCGGCATGACGCGCATGGAATGCTGTTACCTACCCACCGAAGTGGTACCTATTCATCTAGTTGCATTTGCATGCTTTTGAATTGGCCCTATAAATATGGTTGATTAAATAAACAAACTAGCAAGGAGGTGCTGCTTTTCTGTGATAGCACCGATGCTGTGGAACAGCCTCCCAGTTGAGATCAGGCTGGTCCCTTCCTTGTTAATGTGTCAGAAGCTTTTAAAGCTAGAGTTGTTTTGGAGGGCCTTCCCTGATTTTAGCACGCCATTTTTATTTTCCATGTTTATTGTTTGTAGCTTTCTGTATGGGTGGTGTTATTGTTTTACTTCTTTTATAGTTGTTATACTATAAAAGAAGTAAAACAATAACTAGTAATATGTATTTAGTTGTTTTTATACTCTGTGTAAACTACCAGGAGTCCCTGGCTTGCAGCGGGGTAGATATGTGGAAAATACATACATACCATATCTCAGTGTAGCTGCTGTGGTATACGCCCTATTTGGAAGCTGTAGCATTGGCATTGGTTTGGGCTTCCTCCTATCTTACCATAATTGAGTTACCTATCTTTTGGCCACATAATGCGAAGAGAGGACTCACTGGAAAAGACCCTGATGCTGGGAAAGACTGAAGGCAAAAGGAGAAGGGGGCGGCAGAGGATGAGATGGTTAGATAGCATCACCGATGTAATGAACATGAATTTGAGTAAACTCCGGGAGACAGTGGAGGACAGAAAGGCCTGGCGTGCTATGGTCCATGAGGTCACAAAGAGTCGGACATGACTAAACGACTGAACAACAACAAAATCTTGAAGTGATACTTAAGAATGTACATTTTTATTTTCTGCCATGTGGCCTTGTGATGGAATGTCTCTCTGAGGGAGAAACTAGTGTGATGGAGATCGCAGGAGAGGAAGGAGGGGGCACTTTCCAGGGTGAGAAGCGCTTTCATAGCCTGGAAGACCTTGGGAAGCCATCCAAGAGGATCAGGCCATACCCACCTTAGCCTGCTTGGGGTTTTTCCCAGTGAACTGTTCTCTGTGGCTTAGTTTGGCAAGATTCTGTGTAAGGTAGAGAATAAAGATCTAGAGCTTATCTCTGGGGCTCAGCGTTGTTCTTCGCCTAACCACGACAGGCCTCAAACGTACTGCAGTGGTCTAAATTATGCAGTTGTAAACTGGAAGATAATGAATGTGTTTATCTGCTTTTTGAGAAACAAGAAACAATAGCACTGTTTCTCTTCTAGTTGATGGAAGTTGGTCCTGTTGGTCATCGTGGTCCAAGTGCTCTGCTACTTGTGGAAGTGGCCATTACATGAGGACTCGCTCATGTACAAACCCAGCACCAGCTTATGGAGGTGACATCTGTCTAGGGCTCCACACCGAAGAAGCGCTTTGCAATACACAACAGTGCCCAGGTATGACGCATCCTGTTTGTTTTCTCACCAACTGTAGAACAGACATTGTTAAGAATTAGATTAAATTAGGTAGCATGTTGAGAATTATTTATTGAATATTTTTTCTACATTTGTTTTCCTTTGTCCACATGTTATACTGAGAAAGATAATGCTGAGATACAGTGGGGCGAAAAAGTATTTAGTCAGCCACCAATTGTGCAAGTTCTCCCACTTAAAAAGATGAGAGAGGCCTGTAATTGACATCATAGGTAGACCTCAACTATGAGAGACAAAATGAGAAAACAAATCCAGACAATCACATTGTCTGATTTGGAAAGAATTTATTTGCAAATTATGGTGGAAAATAAGTATCTGGTCAATATCAAAAGTTCATCTCAATACTTTGTTATATATCCTTTGTTGGCAATGACAGAGGTCAAACGTTTTCTGTAAGTCTTCACAAGGTTGGCACACACTGTTGCTGGTATGTTGGCCCATTCCTCCATGCAGATCTCCTCTAGAGCAGTGATGTTTTGGGGCTGTCGCTGGGCAACACAGACTTTCAACTCCCTCCAAAGGTTTTCTATGGGGTTGAGATCTGGAGACTGGCTAGGCCACTCCAGGACCTTGAAATGCTTCTTACGAAGCCACTCCTTCGTTGCCCAGGCGGTGTGTTTGGGATCATTGTCATGCTGAAAGACCCAGCCACGTTTCATCTTCAATGCCCTTGCTGATGGAAGGAGGTTTGCACTCAAAATCTCACGATACATGGCCCCATTCATTCTTTCCTGTACACGGATCAGTCGTCCTGGTCCCTTTGCAGAGAAACAGCCCCAAAGCATGATGTTGCCACCCCCATGCTTCACAGTAGGTATGGTGTTCTTTGGATGCAATTCAGCATTCTTTCTCCTCCAAACACGACGAGTTGTGTTTCTACCAAACAGTTCTACTTTGGTTTCATCTGACCATATGACATTCTCCCAATCCTCTCCTGGATCATCCAAATGCTCTCTAGCAAACTTCAGACGGGCCCGGACATGTACTGGCTTAAGCAGGGGGACACGTCTGGCACTGCAGGATCTGAATCCCTGGTGGCGTAGTGTGTTACTGATGGTAGCCTTTGTTACGTTGGTCCCAGCTCTCTGCAGGTCATTCACTAGGTCCCCCCGTGTGGTTCTGGGATTTTTGCTCACCGTTCTTGTGATCATTTTGACCCCACGGGGTGAGATCTTGCGTGGAGCCCCAGATCGAGGGAGATTATCAGTGGTCTTGTATGTCTTCCATTTTCTAATTATTGCTCCCACAGTTGATTTCTTCACACCCAGCTGCTTGCCTATTGCAGATACAGTCTTCCCAGCCTGGTGCAGGTCTACAATTTTGTTTCTGGTGTCCTTCGACAGCTCTTTGGTCTTCACCATAGTGGAGTTTGGAGTGTGACTGTTTGAGGTTGTGGACAGGTGTCCTTTATACTGATAACAAGTTCAAACAGGTGCCATTACTACAGGTAATGAGTGGAGGACAGAGGAGCCTCTTAAAGAAGAAGTTACAGGTCTGTGAGAGCCAGAAATCTTGCTTGTTTGTAGATGACCAAATACTTATTTTCCACCATAATTTGCAAATAAATTCTTTCCGAATCAGACAATGTGATTGTCTGGATTTGTTTTCTCATTTTGTCTCTCATAGTTGAGGTCTACCTATGATGTCAATTACAGGCCTCTCTCATCTTTTTAAGTGGGAGAACTTGCACAATTGGTGGCTGACTAAATACTTTTTCGCCCCACTGTATTTTAGCTTACCCAAAGCCATAAGTTATGTGATGTAGGAATATGATACCAGATCTCAGCATTCCAATTCAGCTTCAATCTTGGGTGGGGGATCTAGGACTAGATTTCATCCATCCCATGGGATAGGTCTGCTATGATGGTCCCACCCTTTAATCTAGCTTGGGCCATGCCTTATGAGTTCATTGTAGTGCTCTCATACTCATTGCTGAGCTATAATCCACAGAAACCTGCTTTGAAGATTTCTCACAATGGAATTAGCCACAATAGAAAGATAGCATACAAGGTAGGAGTCATGATTTTCATCCATAAAAGCTGGGGATCCTGAAGCAAAGAACTCATCAGTTCTCTGGGGACTGTGTGAGCTGTCTAATTCCAGTTAGGACCTACATGGAAAACAGTGGGTCAGACCAGTCCTTTGCTTAGCCATATTTTCCAATTATGTTGCAGGCTTTGCCTTTTCCATTCCTAGCTAATTCAACTTCAGTATCCTGGTTCCTCTTCCAGTCATGTAATGTTGTGTAAGAGAGAAAGGTTCCATCCCCTTGCTTTATCTGGGGGATAGTGTTGGCCTAGTTTCATGAAACCTGTGGAATGTTCTTGCCATGCCAAGACACTCAGTGCTAAGAGGAAGGAGGCTGGTTGGAGGATATATTCTTGTAAACCGCCCAGAGTTCCCTTGCAGGGAGATGGAGCGGTAAATACAAATCGAATCATAAATAAATAAATAAATAAATAAATAAATAAATAAATAAATAAATCTAAACTCTCTGTGTGTGTGTGTGATATAGTACAGAGAGAGGTATAGAGCGAAGCACAGCAGAAAGAAGATGGCTGCTTCCCACTTTTATCATGGGTCAGTGGCAATTCATATTCAAAAACGATTGCCCTATTCCGACTGTTTCACCAGCTTTCTCCAGATGTTTGGACTCTAATTCCAATCTTCCCCAATTAGGAAAGGCTAGAACTACACCTTACACTCAATAAAAGCAGACAGTGCTTCCCCGTATTGGCTTCTCCCTAATTGTCCGCAACTGATAAACTCTCCAATTCTGAATTATCATGATGTCAACGTTTTCTGCATTTCTTTGCCACCACTAGCAGCAGCCAATGATGTGGAGCAAGAACATCTAGGTTTCAGTACTCCTTTGTGTAATTGGCTACTTGACTTCCTTACTGAGAGGTCTCAGTCGGTGCAAGTTGGATAAAATACTTCTAGCTCTATCTCCTTGAGCATCGGCTCCCCTCAGGGCTGTGTCTTGAGCCCATTGTTGTTCACCTGATTGCACATGACTGTTGCGCCAGGTTTACCACCAATTCCATTGTGAAATATGTGGACGATACAACGGTAGTAGGTCTTATCAGGGGTGAGGATGATTGGGCTTATAGGGAGGAGGTGAAGGGTTTGGTGGAGTGGTACAATAAAAACAGCTTGGTTCTAAATGTGGAAAAAACTAAGGAGATTATTATAAACTTCAGGAAGAACCGGTGTAGTCACACTCCACTTTTTATCAATAACATAGCTGTGGAGTCAGTCAGTAGCATCAGATTCCTGGGGGTGCAGTTAACGAATAGTCTGACCTGGTCCCTTAATACCACATTTTTGGTAAAGCAAGCACAGCAACGTTTGCACTTTTTGCGTCGGATGAAGAAAGTACATCTGCCATCTTCCATTCTCCTTACTTTCTACAGAGGCACTATAGAGAGTGTACTTACAAATTGTATTTCCATCTGGTTTGGGGGCTGTAGGGCCTCAGATAGAAAGTCTGTGCAGAGAGTGGTAAGGGCAGCAGAAAAGATAATTGGGATATCTCTGCCTCTCATCCAAGATTTAGCACATGCACGCTGTTTGTCCAGAGCATCAGTGACACCTCCCATCCTCATCATGGTTTGTTTTCTTTGTTACCCTCTGGGAAAAGGTTCTGCTGTATCCGATGTAGAACAGCCAGATTGGGAAACAGCTTTGTCCCCCAGGCTATTGGATTCTTGAATGCTTAAATAAATTCTTTTAGGTGAAATGTTGGATGTGTAAAGAATGTATATCTTATAGTAACTATGGATTTTTTTTTATTAGTATTTTAGTGTTTGACTGAAATTTTGAGCTAAAGAATGTATATTTTATAGTAACTATGGTTTTTTGTTGTTTTTTTAAAATTAGTATTTTACTGTTTGATTGAAATTGTGAGCCAACTGCAACGAAATTTCATTCTATTGTGCACTTGGTGTATAGTGTATAGTGGGATGACAATAAAGTTATTATTCTATTCTACATGATGTGTGATGGGATATTAATATTAATAATCTTTAAGTGACATGTATGTCAGCCTTAGTTCTGGTATAATGTATTTCCCAAAGGCTAAAGGTATCATTTTAATTTAGAGTTGAAAGAGTTTCTGTATATGCTCCTCCAGCATCTGTCTCCCTTGTATAAAAAGTGTCTGAGGATCAAAACTGATATATTTGTTTGTTACTCAGAACAGTTCCCCTGTTACTCGAAGGTTGTGAGGTCTGGATACCAAAGAACGTTTGAGCAGAAGGAAGTGGCTTTAGTTTGTTCCCCTTCAGTGTAGGTGAATTGCCAAAACTCATACTGCTGATCCATCCTGATCCAACAAAGGACATCAAGAGATGTAGTGTCGAATGTAAAGTGTGCATTTTTTAAAATTTGCACATCATTTTATCTACATAATGATGGTCTAAAACAGGGGTCCCCAACCTTTTTGGTGCCAGGGACCGGTTTCAAAAGACGGTTTTTCTGCAGACCAGGGGGGTGGAGTTTCCAGGATTTCCGCAGACCGGGGGGCGGGGTTTGTGGGCGGGAGCCAATTGCGTGCACCGGGGGCGGGGTTTGCAGGCAGGAGCCAATCACAAGCACCAGGGGGCAGGGTTTGTGGGCGGGAGCCCCGCGGCCCAGTTCCTAACGGGCCGTGGCCCGCTAATGGGCTGCGGCCCACAGGTTGGGGACCCCTGGTCTAAAACAAAGTCATAATTGCTTCAGTGCATTGATTGTCCTTGCAGAATCAGGTTAATATGCTGAAAATAGAAAAAGTGAAGATTGGGGTAGGGGAAGATTATCAGTCTTTAAAGGAAAAGCATGGTGGACTGTTGGTCCCGTTATGCACTGTTGATTTTTGTCTGTTGCAGATAGTTGGTTGGACTGGTCAGATTGGTCAGGCTGTGATGCATCTGGAGTCCAGGTCCGCACTCGCCAGTGTGATGTTTTATTTCCTGTGGGTCAGCAGTGCTCTGGGAATACTACTGAAAGTCAGCCATGTGACTTTGATTCCAATTTCATACCAGGTAAGGAGCGAGTGCTGGTGATATTCTGATGTGATTCCTGAACAAGAGACATGGCTAGGTGGCTGCACACTTGCTAAAAGAAGACCGAGATATGTCTAAAATGGAGACTTAAGTGCTTGTCCCTGTTCAATTAAGATGGAGCTGGAGGGAGGAGACAAGGATGAGTTACTTGTAGCTCCTTAGTTTACCCAAATATACATGCCAGGCAGTTGGTGGATTTAAATCTCTTTTCTCCCACCTTGGCTTTTACATTCTGCTGCTATTAATGTATGGCATACCAGTTTAATAAAATCATTGTTATTGTTATATGCACAACAATGTGAAATCTCAGCTGCCAGTTCTTTAGCTGGTGTTGGCCTTCATTTGCATCGAGTTCTTCCCAAGAACCTAGCGTGTCGTAATGTATCCGCATAGTATACTGTGTGTGTGGATCCAAGCATTGTGCCCTTTTGTAATTGACAGATGGAAATTTTGTCAATGTGCAGATTTTCTATGTGCTGTCCAAGATTTTTTGGTATGGCGCTCAGTGCGCCGATAACCACTGGGACCACCATGGCTGGTTTGTGCCATAATCTTTCAATTTTCAGTTCTTGATACTTTGTGATCTTCTCCCATTGTTTATCTTCTATTCTACTATCCCCTGGTATTGCCACATCAATTATCCACACTTTCTTCTTTTCAAGCACAGTTAAATCTGGTGTGTTATGCGCCAAGTCTTTTATCACTTTGTATTTGGAAATCCCACAATATTTTAACCTGCTCATTTTCGACTACATTTTCAGCTATACTGTATGTTCCCACCAATTTTTCATTACTGGCAAATGATAATTTTTACAGACGTTCCAGTGAATCATTTTGGTGACTGTGTTATGTCATTGTTCATAGTCAGTTTGAGCAATATTATTATTATGGTTGATTGCACAGTCAGCCAGATGTTTAGATTGGATTTGGCATTTTTATCCACCTATCAAGTCCTTCCCAAGGACCTGGGATAGGCAGATGTTGTTGTTTAATAATATTAAAGGTACTGTCACAGGATGTAAGCTGTCCCAAGTAAAGCTGCCTTTTGCAGTTGACTGATGGTGGTGATTTTGTCAGTGCCGGTGGTGGTGGTGGTGGTGGTGGTGGTATTATTATTATTATTATTATTATTATTATTATTATTATTATTATTTTGTAGTTACTGGATTTGAGTGCATTATTGTTCAGGCAAATTAGCAACCTGTTGTCTTAATAAGATATCATATCAGACAACTGAAGAAAAACTTTATTGCAGTCAAATGAAATTTAGAATTATTACTTAGAACAGGCATTCTTCACTGTTAACTGATTTATTTGCTGTTGTAGATATAAGAATTGCAAGAACCAGCAGTATCAAAGAAAGAAGATGTGGTGGTAAGATTCTCCCCTTTTGTCTTATCTGTGATAACTATACATCTTTTCCCACCCTCAACTCTTTCATGAGGCTTTCTTCTATTTTTTTTACACCAGCTGAGCGTCGATTTGCACATTTTAAATCTCTATGACTCTCCTGTGCTCCAATAATGGAGAATATATGTAACTCAGGGTTAAACACTTGGGTCTCTTTGTTCTCTGAGCTTGACCTTTCCTTACCAGGCTGGATAGCATCATTGGGGTATGGAAGAGTGAAGTTTGTGGGTTGTTTATGTACAGTAGCTTGCCCTGCCAGTCTTGGTGCTAGTGTGATTTCTTCCTTAATGGTTAATGGTTCCCTGATTAGGGTATTGTTTTTTCCCTGATGGTTTATCTGGGGCTGTTTGCTGCTTATCTGGGTGTTGGTTGCTATGTAGGATTGCTCTGGGCTTTGGGTTTCCTTCTGTGACCTTTGGTTACATCTTTTAAATGGTATCTAGATGGGGTTTCTCTCTATGTGCCTGTTGACTTGTTAGAATGCCAACATTATTGCACCATTCCGTATTTATGTTAGATTATGCTGGGTACCACTGAGAATCTTTTGATTGTGGCAGTATAAGCAACAGTGAAGGCAAAAGATGAAAGAGCCAGCATGGTCCAGATGTGAATTTTCTGAAATAATATTTGCTACAGCATGATGCAGGGATGAAACACTTCTATGAGTCTCTCCACCATGCTCCAAATTGTATGGACAATTGCTTCAGCTGTTTCACCAGCTCTTTTTTGCACAATTTTGATATTGTTGATTCTTTGGTTAATTTTATGGATCAGTTTGTTATTTTTGAGGATATTTTTTTCTTTTTACTTTATGATGGTTTTGACTGTTAGCTGCTCAGAGCCTTCAGGAATGGATAGCATGCAAATAATAATCTACTTCAAATAATCTACTTCAAGTAATGAAGATAAGAAGTTAACACACAGCTTTCCAAACTGTGTGTCGCGACACTTTAGTGTGTCACAACACACAGTTTGGTGTGTCGCCACACAACCTGGAAGTGGCGGCGGGGGCGTGCACGGTGTGTCGCCAACGGCGGCAGATTGGAAAGCACTGAGTTAACACTTGCTGAAGCTGTAGAAGCCATAGTCATTGGTTAATAACCTTTCTAGCAGATTAGGTTACAATGCCCTAGTGAGTTTTTCACCCTGTCCAGGACAAACTCAGAGAGATAATATGTTTTGTAAATGCAAATAATTGTACAGGTTTGCCAGTTTTGAAGAACTGATACTTGGTGCTCTTTATGTTATAAATCTGACACACCAAACATCCAGTCTCCTAAAAGAAGTGACTTCCTGCTCAGGAGGATTGCAGGCTGTTCAAGATTTGATTTGGGTGGACTCTTTGTGGAGAGGAAAGCATACATTTCATTGATCAGAAGTTCTCTCCAATGAACTGCCGCTCATTCAAGCATCTTTCCCAAGAAGACCGTATTAGTTACTAGGGCTATGCAGTGCTTCATGTTTGATTCTAATAAACTGATCTAGAGCACAGAGCCTATCTATCATGAGCATAGATCATATCTGGAATTTTGTAAAACAGTATGTAACAGCTTCTGAGAGCAGACCCTTGATCCTAGGAAAAGATGCTGCTGCTTTAAAGAGTTGCTGACAGATGCTACATTGGTGATCCTCTGCACTCTAGAGAACCTTTTCTGAGTAACTTCTGAAGTGCTGCATAGTGCTATTACTTATTGAACTATAATTGGGGGGGGGGGTTATGTTCATTTTTTTCAGGAGTAGATTCTCTATTTCCTTCTTTAAAGAACTGGACTTTAATAAGGCATGTGGGGCAAGGCCAGCAGGTAGTTGACCAGATTCTGTAAGCACCTTGTTCACAACTTCAGGCCCTAGAAACTAAACGTGAGAACCTAAACATTTGATCAAACAGTGCTGTGGAAGCCTCCACGGAGGGTACTATCTTAACAACTATAATGGATTAAAAATCAGTGCTCCCAACAATTCTATCAGCTTTCCAACCAGGCCAGAATCTAGAAGACCCCCGACTACCAAACAAACTGCCGGATTCTAGTGAGGGATGAATATGGCGGAAGATATAATCTGCTTCCCTGCATGTGTGACTACTACAGAGTAGGCATAGTAAAGAATTCTTTCTTGTATTTGTTTAGAATTGGGATGGGATTTCACCTTAAAGTCTGGTTCTTTCCTGCTTGCTTCACTGCCATCAGCAGGGATAAATATTAAAGAGTTGTGCAAGCTCTACCCAGGCAAGAGGACAGTCACAAGTAGTTATGACATTTGTCTAAGTTATTTCCATATTTCAAAGGGTGGCCAGGTACTGTATGTAGCAAGAACACCAACAGAATACCTGGAAAATCCCCCAAAGAGTTCTGGAAGCTTTTACCTTCCTAATAGAACCCCTGTTACAAGCCTAAATTTAGCAAAAAGTGGTCTGTGTCAAAGAAAACAGTTGAAAGATTCGTTCCATCTTCCTTGTAAGCAACCAGCATTTTCCTTATGAGAAAAAGCAAATCTAAGAATATCATCATCATCATCAATCATCATCATCTTATCCAGACTACCTACCTACCTACCTACTCAAGGCAGCAAACATACCTAATACTCCTGCCTCCTATTTTCCCCCACAACAACAACCCTTTGAGGTGGGTTCGGCTTGTTCCACTTTGAAAATATACCTGGCAGGAAGTTCAGAAGGGGGCGTGGTGGCTCAGCGGGTAAGACGCCAGGCTTGTTGATCGCAAGTTCAGAGGTTCGAATCCCTAGCCCTGCGTGACGGAGTGAGCTCCCGCACTAGCTCCAGCTCTTGCCAACCTAGCAATTCAAAAGCATGCAAATGCAAGTAGATGAATAGGTACCACTTCGGTGGGTAGGTAACAGCGTTCCGTGCGTGTCATGCGGCCACATGACCGTGGAAGCGTCTTCGGACAACGCTGGCTCTTCGGCTAACAAACGGAGATGAGCACCGGCCCCTAGAGTCGGACACGACTGCACAACTGTGCGGGGGGCACCTTTACCTTAGGAAGTTCAGAAAGGATAATTCTGTAATCAGTATGAAATTTAGTATTTCCCCCTACTCCCTAAATAAGTAACATACAAAAATAATAAAATGTAAACAAAATCAGGTACTGATTTTTTTCTCCACTCATCTAATTTGCAGAATTTAATCTGTTCCACATGACTGCTGTGGGGCTGAGTAGTTCCATTCTTGGGTGCCTTCTGACTCTTCTGGTTTACACTTATTGCCAGCGGTATCAGCAACAGTCTCATGATGCCACTGTCATTCATCCAGTATCTCCAGCACCTCTTAACACCAACATCACTAATCACCTCAACAAACTGGACAAGTATGATTCTGTAGATGCCATTAAGGTAAGGAATCAACAGAGGCCATGTGTTGTTAAATACAGATACACAAATTCCATTGCAAATTACTATGGGCTGTTTCAGGAGGTGCACAGCGTAGAGTCCAGTGTCACAGGCACCCCCACAGTCCTTCAGAATTCTAATTTTGATGTGACAGATGAGCAAATTTACTGAATTCACAGAGCTTTTTCAGTTTATTTAGTTTTATTAAGTTATTTGGATTTTGTTTGGGCTACGCCTGTTTGGGGGAGGGTAACCTCAAGTATACCATTCAAAGTGTTGAGAGTGGCCCTCAAGCCCAAAAAGTAAGTGCAGTCCTGGTTTACACAAAGGAATAGTTTTGATGCCTAGAACCAGCATTATAACTGATTCTGCTTCTAGGGGTAATGAGGCAGAACCTCTCTTGAATTATATGGCAACAATTTAAAACAGCTTTCACATCCTGATTATACTTGCTGACTTCTAAACCATCTGTCATGTCATACTGAGTCTGGTATGAAAATTCTGTGGCATCTTCAGTGACACTCAAATCTTTAAAATGTTAAAGTGACATAATTTATGGTTTCCTCCTCCTCATCTGTTTTATATATTCTTCAATCTATGTGTCACATTATTCAAACTTCATTTGCTCATTCAATTTGCCCACTATTTTGACATCAAAATATTTGTTTCTAAGCTCCTTCCTGTTCTTTTATTTGATTCTTTCCCCCTTTCTCTTTTCATATTCCCAAATTTCCACCATAATGTTGCTTTTCTTTCTTGAGTAAAATCACATGTTCTCTTCACTACACCTCATAAATATACATTTATTTTAATGAGAACTATGTATTTACTAAACTCTTTTCCTTTTATTCTTTTCCCAGGCATTTAATAAAAATAATCTGATCCTAGAAGAACAAAACAAGTACTTCAATCCACATCTCACCACAAAAGCATATTCCAATGCCTATTTTACAGATTTGAATCACTACGATGAATATTAAAAAGGCCTCTGCTTAACTTCCTATGGGTCCCCAAGATGTGAACCCTCTGTGTGAACACTAAATTGTTAATAGCATGTTGTTGCCAGCTTTAAAACAACAAAAAGCACTTGATTGTGTAGGTACAATCTTGCAGTACAGACACAACTTTGGCAGTACAATATTTGTATTGTGTAACTACATTGGAGCTATGCAGTCAAGAAATGAAACATCTTGCGTAGGACACTTTGAGGAGGTTGATCCTATTTTGGCTTACTACCATCCTACTAAGTCATCTCTTCAGCTTCTCAGATGTGTGTGGGAAGGGCCATGGACTGCCTATTGGACACAGCATTCTCATTTGTCTAAGAGACAACTGTTCCATGAGTGGGAGGCCAAAAGAGAGAGAGAGAGAGAGGGGGGGGGGGACAACAGATTATTGAATGAAATTACTCTTAATGGCAGAAGCCTTAAGTACTTCATCCCCCATGCCAGACTGTAGAATTTTGATGTGGTTTATGTCCTAAAGAAACTGGAGCCTGTATGGCTACACCATCACTGTTGCAAGCAACTTAGCTGGCAGGTGCCACAGAGGAACGGAAGAACAAGTAACAGAGCAGATCTAGAAATAGGCCGGTATTGTCTGTTTCAGTCTGTCAGGATGGGAGGATTTGTAGAAATAAACAAGGGCTCATTGAATTCTGCATGTTATTGGCATAGATGGAATCCCGTACCAAGCAGGAATGCCTGCATCATGGGCACCACTTTGCAGCTTGTATGTAAGGATCCACCTGGGACGTTCATTATGATATTCACAAACTCTGTTTTATATTTTTGTTGCATTAATGTACAGAAAGAAAAGATAAAAGGTACAAAAAAGTAAACCAAACAACAACAACAAAATCTGACTGTAAGGCATATAAAACCTCAAATAGCTCAGTTTTTAAACTCAGCACTAAACCTTCATTGTATGGAATAATATTGATCAATCTTTCTATTACAACTCTAAAGAACCAGGGTGGCACTTTCTTTCTGTCTTTCAAAAGAGTAATCTGTTTTGCAATACCCTCTGCTCAATAAATCCATATCTTTTTATATAGTGATACATTTCAGTTTTTTGGATATATATACTATATATATATCCCAAAACTATATTAACACACTTAGGGATATTAAACCAAAATTTGATGGCAGTGAGACAAGCCCTTATCAATGCGTAAATGTCCCATCCATCATTTTATACTTCCCAAGCAATGAAACTGATAACCAACCCTTTGAGGTGTCCAGCAAACATCAAAAAATAAATATATAGTTGAATTCATTTCTTTTAAAGATTTTTTTTACAAAACATGCTCTATATTCTTTAAGACCCTTAAATATTGGTTTGTTAATATGGGTATTCCAACTTTTCCAAAGTTCTTGCAAATAAACAATATCTCCTTTAGCAATACTCTTTATTTGTCTAAAAAATATACAATAGATTTTCAGTAACCCAAAAATGCATTTGGATAGTAATTCAGGAGTTTTAGATGCTGCTAACCAATCTGGACCATACTGTGAAATCAAGAGATATTTTAACTGAATATACTGCTATTCCACATTATTAGACAATATGCCTATGAAGGTTCTTATTAGACAATACAAATTCCTCTTGCAATAACTCAAGTGGTTTAAACGTTTGGCAAGGAGGTGACTTAAAATACTAATTGCTATTAGCCTGTAAATTCCAAAATAAAGATTTACTTGGAATATTTAAACAGGATTTTACCAAGGCCTTGGTAAGGTATCAGTAAGGTGACATAATTGTGGGGTTTTTTTACATTTGATCACTTGAATTCCATAGATAAATAGAGGTTAAAAGGTATTCCCAGTGATAAACATAATTTGGATAAAGAAAGTCTAGGTGCTTCCTCTTCATGCCAAAACTTTCTGAATAATGTAACAATCAGCTTAAAATACCTCAATGGTGTTAAGATGGAAATCCTTCTAAATACATATAGAAGTCTTGTAATATTTATTTTTATAACACTTATCTTTCTCAATAAGCTCATTGGGATTCTGAACCATCTATTTATATCCGTAGTGATCAGAAAAACCCTATGTTTCAACACACGGAAATCCTTGGGATAATTATTCTAAGATATTTAACACAATTCAAACACCAAAAATAATGCAATGTTTACAAATTTCCATAGTTCCAGGACAACATATAGGATGTTTGAGTTTTACTCCAATTGATTAACCTGGTAATTTAACAAACTATTATCAATAGATTTTGTACTATATCAATAAAGTTTTGGTATAGAACATTTATAATTATCAATAAGACACACACAAACACACACACATATATACTGTGTGTGTGTGTGTGTGTGTGTATGTATGTATATGTATGTGTGTGTGTGTGTATGTGTGTATGTATGTGTGTATGTATGTGTATATACTATATATATATATATATATATATATATATATATATATATATAGGTACATCATTTGTTCCAGTATTTTGATAAATAGGAAATAAAAGACATCTTTGATGAATTCCCTGAGAATCTTGAAACAATGAGGAAACAATTCCACTTGTAATATCCATGGACCTATCTATTGTATGTCTACCATATCAAGGACCTTTTCTCCATCTAGTGAGACCATCACAGTCAATTTCAGTTTTTCTGAATATGTATCTAAAATATCAGTTTGTAATCCAAAGCTGGTGCTTGAATTATGAAACCAGGTTGTGTAGGAGAGATAATCAAAAGTAATGTTAATAGTAATCTACATGCCAGGATTGCTGTCAAAATTTTGGTGCCAACATTGTACAAAATCTTGTACAATCAGTAGAATCTTTATCAGCTTTCAAAATCACAGTTGTGTAAGCCTCACTGAAAAAAGCAGGAAAAACTTCATTCAAACGAGCATCATCATAAAACCTAGCAATGTAGGAACAAAAAATTAGTATCTATCTTATACTACTCAATATGATGGCCATCAGGAACAGAAGCAGGAATTTCCTACTTACATATATTTAATTGTGTGTGTGGTTTCCTGAAAAGATAAAAGGTATCAATCGAAGAGAATATTCATCTATACAGCATCTTCCAGCAAAATGGATACCCACCCAACTTTATCAAAAAGTGCCTGACTACACAACCCACTAAAACACAACCAACAGAAGCTATGAAAAGGATAACACTGCCATACATCAGAAACATCTCAGAAACTACCAACAGACTGTTACAACCACATGGCATCACCGTAGCACATAAACCAACCAAAACCCTTCAGAACATCTTAAGTAACCCAAAAGACCCAGTAGCCCAAGAAGAAAAAAACAGGAGTTATCTACAACATACAGTGTAAGGACTGTAGCAGCCACTATGTAGGACAGACAGGCAGAAGACTAGCAGAGCGCATCCATGAACACCAACTAGCAGTCAGAAGACATGATGAAAACTCCTTAATCTCACAACACATGGACAGACTCAACCATACTTTCAACTGGGAAACTGTGAGCATCTTAAACCAAGCCAAATCCAAAAACGCTAGAGAATTCCTGGAAGCTTGGCACTCAGACTAAGCAGCCATCAACAGATGCATAGAGGTAAACATTTACATACCATTCATAAGAGACAATAGAAAAGCCAAAAGACCAAAACACCTACTTGCCAGCAATCATCACCCAGATATGCGAAGATTAACACCAGGATTAGCACCAGAGGAACAATCAAACAGCACAATAATCCCTAATCAAGGACCTATTAACTCAGCAATCAACCAAGCAGCAAACAACAGCCCAATCAAGGAACTCCTAAGGGGAGAACACCACCAACAACAACACAAGCAGGACAAGCCATGGTATATAAAGAGAGAGCAAGTCCCACTCCCTTTTCGCACTGAAGATGTTGCCTAGTCTGGCAATGAAATGTCTGCAAGAAAACAACAAGGCTCAGAGAGCACCAAGGACTCCACAAAGATAAAAGGTGCAGTACAGCTAAACAAAAAAACAACCCACTTGGTCAAAAGCAGTATTATTTTAAAAAATCATTAATTTCCATCTCATGACTTTTGATTCACTATTATAAAGCAAGTGTAAAACAATTCCTGATTTCAGAATCATATATTTATTCCCTAAGCATCAATAGTAAAAATAATATTTTGTTGTTTCCAAGTGTCTCCTTGCTCCCAGTATGTTTTGATTTATATATATTAGAGGCAGGATTCAGTAAATAAATCCAATAAATCACTATCCTGTATGTAGTGCATTTTTTGGTGCGGGTGCCTTCGAGGTGCAGACAAGTCCCTGCAGTTTTCTAGGCAAGGCTTTTCAAAAGTGGTTTGCCCTTGCCTCCTTCCTAGGGCTGAGAGAGAGTGACCGGACCAAGTTCACCCAGCTGGCTTTGTGCCTAAGGCAGGACTAGAACTCATGGTCTCCCAGTTTCTAGCCTGATGCCTTAACCACTACAACAAACTGGCTTTCTCATGTAGTGCATGGAGAGAATTAAGTTCTATTTTAGCAGACATAAAGACTTTGTATGATTCTAGTGTAGGTTGTCTAGCATGCATACTCAAAATTCCTTAACTTTCACTTTTGCAGCACTTTCCCTCACCTTTCTTTCAGTCCACTGAGTCCTGATCTCACTCCATCCCACCAATCTTTGCCACACTTTTCCTCCTCCTCTGCCGTAAAACTCTTTACTCCCTTCAATATTTCTAAACCATTAGAACTTCATTTGAAAATTATTGTATTTTTTACACTGATAATTTTTCCAAAAAAATTATTTGTACCCCTTGGTTTTTTTAATGTCCCCCCAGGGAGGCATATCCCCATTTGTAATCTCTGTGTAATGTATTTAAATTCACTATATATTCACCAGATTAAACTCAAGCATCCACGTTTGAGAACTAAATTTAGTTGAAACAGTATTATGATCCAACAAAAGACCCAAAATTTTATTAAAATCTCCAACCATGATTATCCACAACTATAATAAAATAATAATAATAATAATTTGTAAAATATTTAGATGGTCCTTAGTAGGGCTATAATAAATAATGAATACTTTTAAACTCCAGTATTAAAAAGTACCTGGATCACTACACATTTTGAAGTTTTATTAATTTAAGTTACTCCTCCGTGGCAGATTTTGAATTTCCAATAATAAATACTTGACCAACGCATCGTTTGGATAAAATACATCTCTTGTGTAGAATATAGATTGTTTCTTGTTTAAAAACGTTTTAAAGTTGTTAAGCAATTGTTTTTTCGACATCCATCTAAGATTTTTTTACATTCCATGAAAAAAGACACCATAAGTTTTTTTTTAAAAAAAAACATTAAAACATAGGTGAAGGAATTTTAAAAATTGGACAATGTGTTTAAGAACTAAAACGAACATGAAAAATCACAAGTTAGAAAGGAGAAAAAAATGAGTCAGAAAATTAAAAAAAAACTGAAAAGAAGTGAATGCAACAGAAATACCATTGAATGAGGTGTGTTTAAAATATATACAAGAACAGGCCTCCTCACAAGCCAAGGTGGACCAGTGATCTCTAAAAGAAATGAAAATAAAAATGTCAACTATAAAAACAACTCTGCTACTTCTTCAAATAATGACAGAGCAATGAACTTCTGTATAGCCTCTACATCAAAAAACCCCTTCACAGCAGAATCCAGAAATAAACAAAGAATATTTGGGAAAGGAATAACATGTTTAATTCCTTGAGCTTGCTGAATGATTCCATTTATGGAAGCTAATCTGGAAAAATAATGATAATCTTTGCATTTCAGTTTGAAGATTCCATTTGCGGAGATAAATGCAGGCTAAGTTCCCAAACTATACTGTAAATCCTAAGAATCTCACAACAATAAGACTGATTTTCTCTGCTGAGCACAAATGGAAACCCACACAATAAGCAGTTTCAATTTCCAGCTTGACTGAAAATCAAGTCTCAACTCTCCATAATAATTGCTGCAGACTGATCTTGCTGTGTTGTCAGGAATGTTTAAAAATGGTAAATTATTTCTACGAAATAGACCTTGTAAACAGGTCACTTCATCTTGAAGATCCTTTCTTTCTTTCAACAGATGGCTTGTGCCTGCCTGCAGATCCATTCCTGCTTTTGCCCTGCTTTTCTTAAGAGCAGATGGAAAAGCACAAGTGCTTCTATTTTTAATAGCATTTTAAAAATCAAGCTAAAGTGTAAAATAGTGAAGTGTGTTAAGCAAAGCATTATTATAATTATGCATCAAGATGTAATCCTCTACTTTTTTGTCAGGGAATAAGCCCAGTGAACTGTGGGAGGGATTCCTGAGTAGAGATAAGTATTGTGCTGTACAATAAGTGAACTTTGTCATCAAGCTAGAGCGTGTAAATAGAGGAAGTGCTTACTGGTATGTAAAACTGAATTTTTTCTTGGCAGATTTAATATCAGCTTGGGGGAAACTGCAAGCTCTGTTTTATACCAGTTCACTGCTGCCTTGTCACAAGGCAACATTATCCAGTGATATCATTGTCTTTTACAAATAATTCAACTATTCTGTTCCTATGAACACAGGGGTTGTATTAAATATGTTGGCCAACCAGGGCCAGAAACTGTAAAATAATTGAATTTTACTTCCCTAAGGATACATCAAAAAAGAGGCTGCATCTTTTAAATTTATATCCTCTTGGCTGCATGCACTGTGTTTGAAGATCAGTGTCTCAGGTCAGTTCTTTTCCTATAATCCAACCTGCTTGAATTCAACCATGGGTGGCACCAACCTTTTACCTCAGTGTAAAAGGCCTCCTTCCTAAAAAACATGGGGATGATGATTGCCCATCAATATTGTACATGCGGTTGCATTTAGATGTGGGGACAGACACTTTTTGTAAGCTGAACAGGTGAGCAGGGCTGATGGCTGAGGCCACAACTGAAATGTTGTCAGCTCCACGAGGTAGACCTGCACCAAGAATCAATTCCACAGGAAGACTAGGACTATACTTCACTGGTAGGCTGCAGTCACAGAATCTTGCAAGTCTCTTTGTGTTTTCCACCCCTCCCTCTTCAATCCCATTGAGCCAGGGAGGGGCTATGCTGAGTCTCTTCTTCATACTCTCTCTGTTCCCAGGATTTAAGGCATAGTTTTCCAAACTGTGTGTCACGACACTTTAGTGTGTCGCAACACACAGCTTAGTGTGTCGCGAAGTGGCGGGGGGGTGCACGGTGGTGGTGCGGGGGCGCATGCAGCGGCGGTGTGCATGGCGACGACGGCAGCGGCGCGCCATCAGCGCTTCCGTGTTTTAGCGAGGCCGCCGCTGCTGTGCATGCCGCCGCGCGCCCCCCGCCGCTGGTGTGTAGCCAACAGCGGCAGTTTAGAAAGCACCGATTTAAGGTGTTTTTGTCCTTTTTGCTTACATAACAGCTTCTGAATATTTGTTTCAAGGCGCCTCCTGGCTCTCTACAAATATAGGTTTTTATTAACGTGTCATGGTAAACATAGATTTGAAATCTTTTGATCACATGCAGCTTAACAAGGACCAAGGAAAGAATTGTCTAACTCCTATTTCTGTTGCCTAATTCTCTTCTGATCCTACTGACATCTTGGACTTTGGGTAGCAGGGCAGAATCTTCCTTTCCTTGAAATAATAGGCTTCGTGGAGGGCAGAGAACATTAGAAATACACAATGGTCTAATGTTAAGAACTGTGGAGGATTAAAGCATCTGACTCCCCCTCTTTATTTTGATTGTACTGTCATCAGTTAAGGACCCTTGTGGAAAAGCAGTTTTTAACCTTAGCATGTTTGCTGCAGCCACCATTAGTCAGCAGGAAAATGGGGCAGTGTTCACTCATAATCGGAGAGCCATCAAGGGCCACATATGCTCTAGCAGAAATGCAAATGTTCAAATTTGGAAATTCAAAACATGAAGGGGAATAAGATCTTCCCCACGCTGTAGAAATTATTGCATTTCCTTCCTTTGATTTCTTGCTATTTATACTGGGTGGCAAGATCACATCTCTATGCTCAAAGCAAGGAAAATCCAGTAGGGGGAAGACAAGACAGCTAAATTTTATAGGGAGTTTTCCCCAGCAAAGCCTCTCCCCCTTGCCACCCAGGGGACATTGACAGAAATAGTTCATGGCTTAGGTGTATTGTAGAAAAAAAAACATGCATCTCAAGCAGAATTTTATTACAAAACATTGAATGATTAAAAACTGAAAATAAGTTTTTATGTCTGCAGCAAAACTACTACTCCCCCTTTTCCTACACAGGGAAAAGACTGTTCTTAAGCCTAGAAACTTGGGTCCTTAGCTTAAGTTCACAGGTGTCTCTCATGAAAACAATCAATCCAGGCCTCCCTCCCTCCTTCCCTCCGCAGCTCAAGCTCATAGCAGGCATCAGCCCTTATGCAATCACCACCACCACCACTTGGCTCCCCATCATTATTTCACCCCTGTATGGTCCTTCCTGTAAAGCTCCACTTAGGGATAGAAGGATCCCCAGTACACTAGAACTGCAGGAGCTTGCAGGCTGGACAAGGTAGAGCTGATTTATAGGTAGTCACTTACTGCTTGTTCAGTGACTGTTCGAAGTTACAACAGTGCTGAAAAAGGAGATTTACGACCGGTCCTCGTACTTGTGGCTGTTGTGGTATCCCCCGTCACATGACTGCAATTCGGGCATTTGGCAACCAGCGTGCATTTATGACAGTTGCAGCGCCTCGTGGTCATGTGATCACCATTTGTGACCTTCACAGCTGGCTTCCAACAAGCAAAGACAATGAGGAAGCTGGCAGGAAGTCACAAGTCGTGGTCATATGATGTCACGCTTAACCACCACAGGTGATTCGCTTCACGACCATGGCCAGAATTTACGTCATAAGTCGTGTGTGGTCGTGTGATGTTTCACTTTACGACCATGTTGCCTAGCAACTGAGTTGCTGGTCCCAATTGCAGTGTGAACGTGAGGACTACCTGAACTATTGTGGGCTACTGTTGTCACCGTTACAGGAAGAAAAAAAACAGAAATGTTGGTAACTGTGCTCGTTAGTTTACCTTTGTAGATCAGCCATAAAGTATTAATGCTGTTTTTTCATAGTGCAAGAGAGAGAAATATTGTCTTGGTCTTTCCCTAGTCATCACATGGAAATTAATAAGAGTTGCTAGGCTACCAGAAATTTGTATCCTTACTTGTAAGCAGGGGGTGTGATGGCTTAGTGGTTAAGATGCCAGGCTTGTCGATCGGAAGGTCGCAAGTTCGGAGGTTCGAGACCCTAGCCCCGCATGATGGAGTGAGCTCCTGCACTTGCCCCAGCTCTTGCCAACCTAGCAATTTGAAAGCATTAATTCATTCATGCAAGTAGATAAATAGGTACCACTTCGGTGGGTAGGTAACAGCATTCCGCGTGCATCATGCCGGCCACATGACCGCGGAAGCGTCTTTGGACAACGCTGGCTCTTCGGCTAACAAACGGAGATGAGCACCGGCCCCTAGAGCTGGACACGACTGTGCGGGGGAACCTTTACCTGTAAGCAGAATAATATTTTAGAGAACCAATCTCATTTACATTTACAGACTTTTCTCCGCAACTAATGAAATAAAAGACACTCAAACTGAAATTCTATCAAACACACAATTGGATTGTGATCCTTAGTGTGCTCTTTGCATTTGTCATGGAGTTGCTAGGACTTTACTAAGTGAAAAAATGATATTAGGAAAAGGCAATCCCTTATAATTCCTGAAGCCAACCCTGGACTGCAATCCTATAGCTGGAAGTATGTCCCAATAAATTCAATAGGTTTTACAGTACATCTAAGTAGGAATGCATAAGCTTGTATGAAAAATTTTGGGATAACTGCATTCTAAGACAAGGCTGATTACTTTTTTAAAAAAACTATTTTGCATGACTTTCTCTCGGCTTTGTACACCCTGGAATTTATACTGATAGCAACATTATTGGGAAGCTGGAGGGAGAATTGATTTGATTCTTCAGAGCCTACTGGATGAAGGGGATATTTCAGAAATGGTTATTTTGCCAGTGATGCTACCTTTGTGGACTACTGTTGTCAACCTGTATATTTGTAAATAAACAGATTGCTAACAAAGATGTCTTTTCTGAACTTCTCCATCATTGTATCCCACCCAAAATTTTGAAACTCTTTCATCTCTCACTACCAGGTAAAGATCATTTTATGTATTGTCGAAGGCTTTCATGGCCGGAGTTCGATGGCTGTTGTGGGTCTTCCGGGCTGTGTGGCCGTGTTCTGGAAGTTGTGGTTCCTAACGTTTCGCCAGCATCTGTGGCCAACATCTTCAGAGGGCAGGAGCACAGACAGAAGCGAAATCTCTGTGCCCAGGTAGAGTTCCGGAAGACCCACAACAGCCAAAGATCATTTTGTTCAGATTTTTTTATTAACCTTAGTACAGTGCATTAGTAACTATTTGTCATGCAGGTCCTATATTGGGAAACTATTTTCTCTGTTGTCAGTTGGCCTGCTTATAGTTTAGGTAAGTAGAAAAACGGGAGACATTTTAATCTTCATATTATGATTGTTTATTACTACAATTATTATAGAAAAACAAGAGAGATGATTGGAAGCAACCTCTTCTTCCTACAACAGCATTAAAAAAACACCTCTTAATACTTCTGGAGATAGGCACAGCCATCAGCATGTATAAAATTAGTGGACTAATGCTCAACCATCATCTTCGCAGTTTAAGATCCTTAAAAGCTCCTAAACTGAGTATCAGCAATGAAACTCTTTCTTTAATACTTTCTCAACTTGCTTCTGTTTAAAATAACCTTTGTTGTTTATTTGTTCAGTCGCTTCCGACTCTTCGTGACTACATGGACCAGCCCACGCCAGAGCTTCCTGTCGGCCGTCACCATCCCCAGCTCCCCCATGGTTGAGTCTGTCACCTCCAGAATATCATCCATCCATCCATCTTGCCCTTGGTCGGCCCCTCTTCCTTTTGCCTTCCACTTTCCCTAGCATCAGCCTCTTCTCCAGGGTATCCTGTCTTCTCATTATGTGGCCAAAGTACTTCAGTTTTGCCTTTAATATCATTCCCTCAAGTGAGCAGTCTGGCTTTATTTCCTGGAGTATGGACTGGTTTGATCTTCTTGCAGTCCAAGGCACTCTCAGAATTTTCCTCCAACACCACAGTTCAAAAGCATCTATCTTATATCTTAAAATAACCTTAGGCAGTAGCAAAAAAAAAAAGAATGCAAGATTTTTAAACTGTGTTGCATCTTTAGCAGAAGCTTCTTCTGCAAGCATTAATGCTCAGCTCTATGTTGAGTTGTGCATATTGAAGCATATGATGATATGACAACACAGACCCAACATAGTTACAATAAAACTTCAAGGTCTGTTTTAGAGTTTATTTTTTTTTACTGAAAACAGTAACAGTTTGCACACTATCTAACACTGGGTTTGATTCAGTCACACTTCAGAATGTTTAAGGAACATTTTACTTAAATCAACATAGCTTCTCATTTTGCAGCTTAATCTAAGGATTCTGACAAATCACTATCATTCTGAACTACAGTAGAAAAAACTAATGAGTTTTAAATCATTTTTGAAGTAGCAGCAGTCACTTTTTAAAATAACAGTACAATGAAATATGAATTTATTTGTGCATGTATCTCTAAAACCTAAATTCAATGAAAGACTGTTCACACAACATGCTTTACCTGGTTACCAAATTAATTTTTTTTCCTGGTTTGGACAATACTTTGAATGGTCAACTACCCAAGCAGGGCAGGGTGATGCAACATACAAAGGCAATGAAAACCTAACACTAAGCAAGCATACTATGATGTGCAAACGTACTTAGTCGTTACTCGATCTGCTTACAGCCACTAAATCAGAAAGTTAGGCTTCCTAAGGAAAAAAAATTAAAAATGTTTCACAAATATTCATAATTTTTTCAATACTAAATTATGACCATTTCATTGATAATGCTTATGTCACAAGGAAATTTAATATAGGTTTTTTTCTCATAACAAAACACTGTTCACTGGCTTCTCAAAAACTGGGCATTAGGCCCATTATCTAGTGTAGCTAATTCTGTTCTGGATTGTGGCTCATCTTTGTGAAAATTAACTTGCTTTATACTATGTCAACCCAAAATCTATTTTCATAATTTCCTCTGTTCCCAAAAGAGGGCAGTGGCGAAACAAAGAAAAGGACGGAGCCAGGATGACACCTGCTTTAGATGTACATTTAGTAAAAATCATTCAATTTACACAAAGGCTCCACTTCTATTTAATGATTTTCTTTACATTGCATAGGAGCTCAGGCCACATCTAAGGATTAAAGGGGCTCTAGAACCTCAAGTTCTATATCCCTGTTAAGCAGATAATTGGGAAGATGTCTGTAATATTAAATATTTTGTTTAGTTGAGGACATACGCTTTGAATTCAACTGTAAGGCAGTAAAACTATATATCCTTAACTTAGGAGTAATCATATATAAATAAGCTATAAGTAAGTACTTGTAAAAACTTTTATCAGTAATTTTCCACTGGGGTTTTGTTTCCTTCTAAGGCAGAAAGACTAGGTTTGATGAATGAATGATATCCCTGAAACTCTATACATTGTACATAGCATACTACAGTCTTTGTTAAAAAAAATCCTCCATTTGTTGTTATTAACAGAAGAAAATACTGTAGAGATGTGTAATACCATATAGCATATGCTACCATATTTTCAAATCTAAGAAAAAGCTCCATCGATCAACTTCAGTGACAAATGAAAAGCCACTGATAAAACGGTCTTCTTGATGGGAATAAGTGGCATCATTTATTTAAAGTCACTTGTACTGTGAAAAATCTCTTGGAAATGATGTATTTCTCTTTGTTATTTACCTAGAAAACAGTTTAAATTGCTTCTCTCAGTTTAACTGAGAGAAAATTACTAACAGAAACAGGCCTTTAAAAGGTTGCTGTTTACATTGGTCAGGTGAATTCAAAAAGCCGGTTTTCAGGCCCAGATGTCCTGCAGGTATCTTTTTTCATCTCTTAACATAGCCAGTATTTTCAGTGCATCCAGTTTATCAACTCCTTTCTCAGCAATGAAGATTTCCACTAGAGTATCATTCACATCTTTAGCCATATTTTTTGCATCTCTAAAAAAAGAAAAAGAAAAAACAATTGTAATAGCCAGACTCAAATAAATGGATGTAAGAAAGATACCAGTTCATACAGTATTGCTTTCAAGTGGCAAAGACCATATGGTTTGAAGTTTTAAAAGAAACCAATCAACTGTTAACTACTGCATTAAGTCAAGCACACCACAGTATAATTGGAAACCCCTTGAAACTGGACGATGGTGGTATTAAATGGCAAGGTATAATTCCCTAGTTCCCATCCTGCAAAATTCTGAATATAGATATCAATATACCTCTTTTAATAACCAGATTTTTAAAACTAAAATTAATTGCATGTTTGGTTTATATATTTTTTTGTTTTGTTTCATATTTATATCCTCCTGCATTATTTCTAGGGTTTTAAAATCCTGAGAAAAAAATGCCATTGAAAAAAAATACTATCTCCATACATTCATATGTGCCCAACATTTAACTATTGATACATAGATAGTTTAGCAATAAAATGTTATAGCAATTTACATCAAGGCAGTTGATTGGGAAAGTCTCTTGGGCAAACCCGTATGGAACAAATGGGATGTGCTCAAAAGTGCTACATTATTCATAGGTTCTTTTCATTCTGGTGAGCGTGCGGATCATGGCTCCCAGTGGGTTCTGGCTAGAAAGTTTTATGGTTTGCAAAGTCTCTCATCTGTCTATTTGAAAAGTAGATCACCCAACCTAAAGGAGAAACAATCCCTTTGGTAGAAATAGTTCCCCTGAGATTTTTCAAGTTATGTTGCCAAAGAGACTTTCCAAAAAATTAGAGGCTTTCAAACTTCGAAACTCTGAAGGTGTTTTTCATATTCCTACACAAACTGCTCATTTTGGTGCTGTTAGATTTAATGCTATTTGACCCCAAAAGATCTGGATGAAACTAAAGGTCATGGCTCAGCATAAATTTAAGAAATGCTAACTCTTCAAATTTAAAGTCTACAATATACAGTATATTTCTTTTTTACTTTAGTGTGTGTGTATGTGTACATGAAGTGGTTGCGCGTGCACACACATATGGAGACAGCCAGAAATCATGATCTGTTCTCCACACAAGCCCTAAAACTAGGTAAAGAGAGCCCAATTAAACAAATGAATCAAAAGCATTATACTTGTTCATTTATTTATTGAGGAAAATTATCCAAAGCTATATATTCATGTGTGGCAAAAGTATGTGAACTTCTAGGATTAGCAGTTACTTTGAAGGGGAAATTAGAGTCAGGTATTTCAATCAATGGGATGATACAATGGTGTGAGTGTGGGAGGTCCTGACATATTTAAACAACAGACTTCTGGGTATTCACCATCAAAGTCTGATCTTCACAACACAGGTATATGGAAAAGTGCTATAGCTCAAGCAAAGGAGATTTGTGAGGACCTCCAAAAAACAGTTGTTGATGCTCCCCAGGCTGGAAAAGGTTACAAAACAATTTCCAAAGAGTTTGGACTCCACAAGTCCATTGTCAGGCAGATCGTGTACAAATAGAGGCAATTCAACACCACTATTACCCTCCCCAGGAGTGGTCGACCAACAAAGATCACACCAAGAGCAAGATGTGTAATACTCTGGAATGTCTCAAATAACCCCAGGGTAATGTCTAAGGAACTAAAGGCCTCTCTTGCATTGGTGAATGTCAGTGTTCATGACAGCACCATCAGGAGTACACTGAACAACAATGGTGTGCATGGCAGTGTTGAAAGGAGAGAGACACTGCAGATTATAAAGAGAGTTGTTTTTCTAGAAAATTGTTATGTCTTTCTGAAGGATTGTTATGGGAAAGAAGAAAATATGTTATGTGGGAGGTTTTTTGCCGAGAGGTTTCGGTTTTCAAGGGGGGCAGTTGAGCTGTTTGATTTTTATAAGAAAAATGCCTTGGGTGTAATTGGGAGATATGTAACTGTTTTAGTTTATTTTGAAGTAGGGTAAAAATTTAAGAAGATAATGAGGTTATGATGATTTTGTTTTCTTTTAATGACTTGGATTAAGATATATTGGAATTGTTTTAAGATCTGTTTGATTTGCAAGATTTATTAGATATTTATAAGATATAATAATTGTTTGATTTTTAGGTTTAATAGAGTTAAGATTATTGTAGTATTAATCATAAAAGCAGACAATTTATATGTATTTATAATTTGATTTTCATTATAGTGGACAGAAATATAGAGAATAGCGATAGGAAGGAAATAACTAAATGGATGTTGTCTTATGGGGGAAGGAAGTTGACTTAGAAATTTACATATATACATATACTTTACATATATACATTTACTTTACATATATACATATACATGACCATTTCTTTGGTCATGGAGAATGACAGGGCTAAGATCCTGTGGGACTTCCAGATCCAGACAGACAGGCAGGTACTGGCCAATCAGCCAGACATTGTGGTAGTAGACAAGGACCAGAAGACGGTGGTGGTGATGGATGTAGCAGTGCCAAGTGACAGCAACATCAGGAAGAAGGAGTATGAGAAGCTGGAGAAGTACCAGCACCTGAAGGAGGAACTAGAGAGGATGTGGAAAGTGAAGGCCAAAGTGGTCCCAGTGGTGGTAGGAGCACTCGGGGCTGTGTGTAAAAAAAATACTTTTGCCACACACAAATATGTAGCTTGGGATCATTTTCTGCAATAAATCAATGAACAAATATAATGTTTTTGACCCATTTGTTTAACTGGGTTCTCGTTATCTAGTTTTAGGACTTCATGTTTATGCAGAAATATTGAAAATTCAAAAGGGTTCACAAACTTTTAAGCACCACTGTATATGTCCCCATCCATCTGTTTGCACAGCGCTAATAATGTAATTTATTACATTATTTCCATTATTTTATTCTGTATGCTGCCCAGAATCATGTTGGAGTTGGGCAGCCTAGAAATTGAATAAATACATTCCTTCATTCATACATAGGCTATGTTATTTTAACTCAGATCGATAGTTATTATTAAATTTCTGCCTTTGAAATAATCAGGCCATAAAAGTAGCTAATTGTCAAGATGGCGATCATGTAAAAGCCATGCAATTTAGACAGCATAGAGATTCTATCTATCTATCTATCTATCTATCTATCTATCTATCTATCTATCTATCTATCAAATTTATACACCACCCATCTCGCTATGGAAGTGACTCTGGGCGATTTACAAATAGTAAAGGTAAAGGTTCCCCCCGCACATTTGTGCAGTCGTGTCCGACTCTAGGGGCCGGTGCTCATCTCCGTTTGTTAGCCGAAGAGCCAGTGTTGTCCGAAGACGCTTCCACGGTCATGTGGCCGCATGACGCGCGCGGAACGCTGTTACCTACCCACCGAAGTGGTACCTATTCATCTACTTGCATTTGCATGCTTTCGAATTGCTAGGTTGGCAAGAGCTGGAGCTAGTGCGGGAGCTCACTCCGCATGCAGGGCTAGGGATTCGAACCTCCGAACTTGCAATCTTCCGATCGACAAGCCTGGCGTCTTACCCGCTGAGCCACCACGCCCCTTTATTTATTTTACAAATAAAAGATTTACAAATAAAAGATCATAAAAACCATTATAAGAAGTACAAAAAATACAAAGTTAAAAAAGAAAAACTAAAAGGCAGAGAGAGAGTCACCAGCCACTCCCAGGGCCACCTACCACTCTCGGTTCCCCAAGCTAGTTGGCAGAGCCAAGTCTTAACACTCTTCCTGAAGACCAGAAGAGGGGGGGCAACCTCACCTCAGGGAGCAAGATGTTCCATAGGGTGGGGGCAACGGCAGAATATATACAGATATTAAGAGGCTCAAGACGTGAGACCAGCCCTAACTTACATTCAGCAAAAAGCAATACAGTACCGATCTCTGCTTACTCATTGCCTGTATATCTGCATGCATCGAGAGAGAGAGATTTATTTCTGTAACTGGTGTTTTTAGCATATTTAGGGCCCTTGAACCTTATTTATTTATTTATTATTTATTATTTGGATTTATCCCCGCCCATCTCTACCATGGTAGACTCTGGGCGGTTTGCCTTTCTATTTGCATCCTAGCCCCCTTACTTGCCTTAACTTGTAACCTTATTTCTCTATTATTTTGTCTCAACAAGATTAACCTAGAAATACTTGCCCTTCTTTCTAGTTCATTTTTTTTCAGTCTTTCAAGCAACTTTTATTGTTATCCTGTCATCTTCCCACTGAGCAGTAATGAAAACTGCCTCCTGAAATAAAGTATTTCCTTTACTTAAAAAAAATTGTAACCACAAAAAAACACCTGGATTTCTCATTGATTTGGTTTTTTTATTATTTTGCTCCCACTCTTTGTATTGCCAGTGATGAAAGCCTGAAGGTTGTGTTTGTACTTGCTAAGCTTACAGCAGCAAAGAGTTTAACACGTTCTTGCATATCCAACCGTTATAAAAATTCAGCATTACTCACCCACACACATAAAAATATCCTTTCTCCTGCAGCAAAATCCTGCTAATCTCTTTACAATAAAGCCGGAGGTTATCTTGAACGTACTTGGGAGGGGCAGTTTCTGCCACAGCTGGAGGATCTCTTGAGAAGCAAACAATCAGATGAGTTAACGTGCCATTTTCAAGAAAGTGCCTGAGCTCATCTCTGAAAGAGAAAGCCAAGGAACAGGTTGCAATGAAGAAAATATGGTTCCCATGGACAACAGCTACATGTTAAAGTACTACCAAGGGGCACAAGACAACTTACTGGAACAAGTAATCTCTGGCCTTGTGGCGGCAGCCAAAAAACAGCCACGTCTCTCCAGACATATAATCTGTGTGCTTTTCTCTGAGCTTCTGCCTAAGTAAGATATCCAATTAAAAATAACAATACCGTTATAAACTGGATTATTTCTAGCTTCCACCTGAAAAAGCCAAATTTTGATTAGTTCCTGAAGGAGAAGCAGATTATAAATCTAAACATTAAAATACTTGTTGCAAAATAAATTTTTTACATGCAAAGAGTAACACACATCTAGTTGTTCCCTTCATTAATGTAAACTGTACAGAAGAATTATACGTGCACAGCAATATGAAGGATTCTGGATCTGAGATTCCCATTGCTGCAGCAAACATAAAATGCTAATGAAATTACTGTTTTGCACTTACAAGGCCCTCGATTATAGTAGCAAAACAGGCAGCCATATTTGTAGTACACTACAAGTTACAGCAAAAGTTTAGGTACTCATCAAATTGTATGTTTCAATGAATCCCTAAAGGAACAAAAGCTGACACAAGCTCTATCTGGTACAAAATTAAACACAAAACCTTTCTGCAAATTTGAATACACGTATACTATTTAGTGCAGTAATTAACAGATTCAGAATAAGAAAACAGTGAATATGACAGGCACAGAAGTTTGGGCACCCTTTCAGGTCAGTACTATGCAGCATCTCCTTTGGCAGAAGTACCAACTTGCAGTATTTTCTTATAGTTAAGTCTATTCTTTTCCCCCCGGATTTCCCCCCCCCCACTCTTCCTTTACGAACTCTTCTAGCTCAGAAATATTCTTAGGACCCCATGTCTGAGACCTCCCAACAAATTTTCAGTAATATTCAAGTCTGGGAATTGTGCATACCATCCAGAAACTTTTATCTTGTCAATACTTCATGGTTGATTTGGAGGTATGTTTCAGACTATTATTTTGCTGAAACCTCTTTTCAGCTTCAGTTTCTTCACTGACTGGGGAACAGGTGTGCCTAAATGTCTGCATTCAACTGTATTTACAGTAATAATAGAAATGCATTAAGTCAAATAAACACAATGCTGTAGTGCTTCGAGTAAATAGGAGGGGGGTTTTCTCACTTTTTCTACCCATAAACCTGATCCATGTAGTCATATTTCCTGTAGATTAACATAGGTCCTACTTCTACTACTTGATATTCACTCAGTCCCATTATCGGTCAGAGTGGCATTATAACCCTCAAATGCTTTCTGTTGTAACTAAATCAACATTTTACTCATTTCACAGCTGCATATAATGTGCACTGGCTATTGCAATAATATGGAATAAATTAGTCTCAGCAGCTTGTTAAACATTACAACTAGCATTATTAACAGTAATGACAGCAAATCTGTTGCCTCTCCATTTTGCAGGGCAGTGCCTGGCTATCTCAATTAATGTTATTCTAAGAATTTATTACTTAGTTTTAAAAAGAAGTAATTTGGCATTGAAACCATTCAATTTCATGCTCCACATACACTTACTTTTCCAGAAAGCTCTCCTTATTACTCTTCCCTACATTACAAAACAAGGCACATAGTCTGATGCGTTAAACTCATGTTAATTAAATGTGATTTTGGAATGTTTTTGGAATAAAAAGAGTCAAATACTGATCTTAGGATGTTCTGCACATTGACAGTTCAGCTTTGACAGTTATGATCTTCAAGCATGACTGATATGATGTTAGAAAACGTACAGCTCACATCAACCAACAAAAAAACCTTTGACATATGGACAAACATGACCTGTTAAGAAAACCATATTTTAGGGCAGCTGAAAAGAAATATAGTGGGATGAAAACAATCCAGTCCAAGTAACTTTCCAAGCATTAGGCATGAAAGCCGGCTGGGTGACCTTGGGCCAGTCACTCACTCTCAGCCCAACTCACCTCACAGGGTGGTTGTTGTGGGGAAAATAGGAAGAGGAAGGAGTAATAGGTATGTTCCCTCCCTTGAGTTATTTATAAAAAGAATAAAGGGATAGAAAGTAAATAAATAAATTTTAGTCTAAGTATAACTGTGGTCATAACAGTATCACGATGCACAAAAGTAATATGAAGCTTTTATTCCCTAATTTCTGTAAATTTCTCCTGAAGTAACAATGTATGCAAATGTGTAGCTTGAAGATTTCACTTAGCGTAATTGTTATCTGTTAGACCAAGATAAACTGGAAATAAAAGACATTGGAGTTATATTTTTCTCAACTAAATGGTACCATCTAGCCAATCCTGGCTTATCTCAAAAGCTAAACAAGGTCAGATCAAATTATTATTTGAAGGGCAACCTTCATGAAAATTGAAGTGAAGAGGGGAAAAAATGGACCTTATCAGAGACAGGATTAACAGGGAATGCTAGAGATTGATCCAGGTTGGTCTTTTCCTTTTCACCATTCATTCTAAAACACCCTACACCACATGAGAAGCATGCAATGAGCTTGCACATATTTTTATACATTTTTAAAAATATATAATTTTATTAAACTTTAAAAACATTACTATGTGAAAGTCTTGAAAAATGTTAATTATTTATTTATGTTACAGTATATAAACTAAATAGCACTATAACAATATATAACTTTAATGTAAAAGACTATATACTTTTAAAAAAGGAACCTAGGCTGTTATATTAAAAAGAGCTATGTAGTGAGGAAAAAAGAAAGAAAAGAAAAAACAAACCAAAAACCTATACTAAACTACTAATAGTGGGGTGGGAGAGAATTTAAAAAAAAGGAAAAAGACGACAAATAAAAAATCACTTGAAGACAAACAACAAACACAAACCTTTAATGAAAAACAAGATTTCCCAAATCAGCAAAACAGAACTAAATGCCACTTCTGGAATAGGTGACTTAGTCACAGGGGAAGCCCTTGAAGTTATCCTCTATAACAGAGCTTTCCAAACTGTGTGTCAGGACACGTTAGTGTGTCGGCTGCAGTGTCTGGGTGTGTCGGGGCTGCTGCTGCCTCCGAGCCCTGCCAGAATTCCACACAGGTCCTAGTGCCTGCCTTGTGCCTTGCTGCTTCCAAACCTGCTGTGATTCTGCACAGGTCCTAGTGCCTGCCTTGTGCCCTGCTGTAAGAGTGTGTCGCAAAATGATGCCCTGTCTAAAAAGTGTGTCACCAACATGAAAAGTTTGGAAAGCCCTGCTCTATAATAATAGAATCGGAATGGTTGAGGATCTCGTTCATAGAAGACATGCCTCATGAGACAAAGGACTGCATCTCCGTGCACACAATCAGAATCTTATTGGTCATAATCAGGTAAAGAGTTTCATGGTGCAGCCCGGAAGACCCACAACAGCCAGTTTCATGGTGTTTCTATTCATCAACAGAAGCTATAAAGTAGATTTTTGGTACTGACAGACTAGTTACTGATAACTTTAAAAGACTTGCCTATGCTGAAGAAAGCCAATAAATGGTGCAATTCCAGTTCCTGGACCAACCATAATAAAAGGAACCAATGGGTTGTCTGGTAAGTGGAAAACATTGGATGGGCGAGACGTTATGGTGATCTAAAATGCAATTAAAATGCATTAAAATGAAACTGAAGAAAACTTACAAACCTATACCCTCTCCCCCAATGATTAGGCATGATTGCTAAATTACTCACTTTATTTTTTTAAAAAATAAGGATAGTCAGGAATGATTAAGCTACGAAATAATTAATGTTTTCTATTGAAAAAGGGAACAGGAGGTGAAATAAGATGACAGAAATTCAATTTTAAACAATGGGAATTGGTTTACCAAATGCAACATTTGTCTTTACAACTTTCTGCCACAGCATGCTGTGACAGTTGCTTCCACATTTTGATAGGAACAATCATGATAGATTATTAAGAAGTTCATAGAGAAAAGATCAGTAAAAGTCACAGGCCTCATGTCTATTAAAACATAGCTTCTGTTAATGCAATGAATGAAAGTCTTGTGTCATTATAAGCATTTTTCATATAGCTGCAAAGATTCCTGCTGTTTCTTTAACAAATACTTAATGTCATGAAATAATTAATTTTTTAAATGACAGCAATTTCCCTTTTGGCCATAAAGTACTTCATATGGTTGCAAGTTAATTCCTGTCGCCAGAAGTGGTTTGTTTCCTTCAAATGAATCCTGAAATTCTTAGATTATTTATGTATTCCTCAACAGTATTGATACGATTGTACTGTTTTTTAAAATTAATTTTCATTAAAGTAGTTTTTTGCAAAGTAAAAACAGTACAAACTTAAAGAAAAAAAGTAAAGAAAAATAAAAGAATAGTGATAAGTAAATAAGAAAGAAATGCAAGAAAAAGAAAAAAGAAAAAGAAAAAAGATTGGATTGGATTGGCTCCCGATCTTCTTTACAGCAGTTATAAATGCATTTATATTTTATCCTCTCTCTCTAAGGTTACATCAGGGCTCCCTTCTTTCCATATTTTACCCTTTGTAATCATCAAAACCATAAATCACAAGTTCATTTTTCCCATTTTCAGCAAAAAGTCCTGAGTTTGCAGGCCCTGACAAATGTAATTATTGTCTTTTCCCTAATCAAACAAGTCAGTTTTGCCATCCTTGCAAATTCTGTCATCTTCACCAACCATTCCTCCATTGTGGGCATTTCAGAGTCTTTCCATCATTGTGCATATAATAATCTCACTGCAGTTGCTCTGTACAAAAACAATCTTCCATAAGTCTTTTCTAGTCTATCCATTTATCCCACCAAGAAAGGTTCTGGTTTCAGTTGAATATTAATCTTTAACATTCTTTCTATCACTGTGTGTATTTAAACCCAAAATTTTCTATATTTTTTACAAGTCCACCAAGCATGAAAAAATGACCCTTCATGTTTTCCACATTTCCAACATAGATTTGAAGTATTTTTATACATTCTAAAAAGTTTTTCTGGTGTTATATACAGTACATCATTTTGTAAAAATTATCTTTTAAATTATAATAAACTATTGTACTGTTTCTCATCACAAACAATTCCAAAGCAGTGTACATTAATCATAAAATCATTATCAAATATGGTTGTCCCAACTGCGTGCTACAACCAATATTTTATGATTTGACTTCCATTCTTATCTGTCCTCATCCACCCACCAAATCCATCCAAACGTCCTCCAGAATACTCCAACACTCTGGCCCTCTGAAGTGGAAGTTTTCCATTTTCAGAATCAAGTTGTAGTGGAAATGCGGGAGACCTTTGTTATTTCGAGGAGTTAAGTGACATTTTGATTTTCTCCCTCACACAAAGAAGATTAGAGTTTATTTTGAGTTATACTGATGTTTAACTGGCTTGGTTTTTATTTTTGTTTGGCATGGGGGGAGAAGAATAAGCCCACTCCTCCAACAGCCCTCCAGAAAATATCTTTGTTTGGAGTGGAGGGAAAGATAAGAGAAAACCCCCAGATTGTTTTTGTTAAGCACTAGCTCAAAGCTTTCTAAACTGTGTGTCACGACACAGTACTGTGTCGCCTGCGGGGCCCAGGTGTGTCGCAAGAAAACCCGGAAGCGCTCATAGCACGCGCAGTGGCAGCGGCCCATCAGCGCTTCCAGGTTTTTGTGCAACACATTAGGACGACGCGCCGCTCCTGCGGCACACGAAATCCTGGAAGCACCACCGCCGCAGCGTGCGAAAACCTGGAAGCGCCGCCGCTATGGCAGCGCTTTTGGGTTTCATGTGCCGCCACGGCGGCAGCACTTCCGGGTTTTCATGCGCCGCTGTTGGTGTGTCGCCAACGAGAAAAGTTTGGAAAGCCCTGCACTAGCTTATCTGTAAAGCTTCCCAGGCTCTTGGAAACAGGTGATTTGCGCCCTGGGAAGCTTCCTAGTCAAGGTCAGGTCTCGCAGCCTGCAACCATGGAAACATGGTCACAAGGTTTGAGGGCCAGACTTGGATAAAACCCTTGGAATTGTCTTTTGAGTTTGGGAGCTTCTGTACAGACTTGGGGCGCTGGGTGCTGTAGAACTTAAAAGCCATCCTTTTGGGGTGTTCCCACTGCCCTGGTCAGGAGGCTCTTGGCAGCAAAAGGGAATAAAGGGTCACCTTGCTTAGGTATGTTATGATTTCTTTCTTTATGCTATGCTTTTAATGCTTTTGTTTAATCTGCCTAAACTGTGTTTCTGGTTAAACTGTGTTTCTGTTTAAATTTGTTTGCTTAAGTTTATAATCAAGCTTGAAGTTTCTTTATCCACTGGCGTGCTTATTGTCTCTGGATCTAAAAGAACCAATTGCCTGAGCACCTGAGCACTGCTTGGACACTTGGCAGAACACAAGCCTGACAGTAGAATGGTATCTTTACATAGATCCCTGAAATTATACTTTATAGTTGCCACTACCAATCCCAAACCACTGTACGAAGAAAGGAAACAATTATTTATTTTCTCTGGCTTTGCCCTGCAAAACATAAGCTTTTCATCAAGTTTTGATACCTGTGGAAAGAAGAGTTCCTTGCTCTTCAGATTCAAGTGAAGGACTGGGGCAACCATACCAGCTAGCCAACCAGTACAGACCCCTCTTCGCAGCTCACCTAGGTGGGATGGAAACTCCAGAATATTAAAGATGAAATTCATCTTTCCAGGATGAAACAAAGTGGAACTGCAATGAAACAGTCAAAGGAAAAACCAAATATTCCATTCAATTATAATAAAGTATTCTGTCAAAGGCAAGGGTTATTCTGGACACAGCTATGCAGCTGTGCACTTCTACAAGCCCTTTTTTTAATTCTCAGAATGATCATAAGATATTACTATTGTCCAATAATCCAGATAGGAAACGGAGGCTGAAAGCACATGGTCAGTTATGAACGTTAATAGAAAAGACAATGCCAAAAAGCTCTCTGATTATATGTCTATGAAGGTTCTCAGTCATCCAGGTGGAACAGTCTGTGGCTTGAATCATGTCAACTGGATTTCTATTTTCTTAGTGGAAACGTTTCACTCCTTATCCAAGGATAAGACAAGGACTGAAGAAGCTCCTTGGATAAGGAGTGAAACGTTTCCACTAAGAAAATAGAAATCCAGTTGACATGATTCAAGCCACAGACTCTCTGATTATAGTTCAGTTTCTTTGCGTGGTATATCAGGGTTCCAATGATTAGCCTTGTAGCAAGACGACTGAAGAATCACAAACACATGCCATGAAGGAGACGCTGCTACAGGCCAATAGCTTTGTAGTTCAAAGGCCTGAGGCTTGGCTCCAACTTGAAACAGTGGTTTGCCTGGACAAATGGACCGCAACAAATCAGACAGGAACTTCCACAACAGTTCGTAACATAATCATAAAGCTTAGCAAAAATGCCTGTTCACACATTCTGCTATTACTAGTACTGAGTAACAAACCACAAGAAATCTAATGAAGTATATTTGTGAATGACCTCCAGTCTTCAATTGCTAAGCTGGTACACTATCAATGTATTCAATTTAACATCTCAATTATCTTCTCCAACCATAAAAGGATTGGATCCATTTAAACAAATAAAAAACACTGTCAATTCACAATTAAAATGTAATTACTACGTTACCTTGCAACTGAATAGGGTCTGGCTTGCAATTTTGGAAGATGTTCTGAAAAGGAACAAACCTGTGAGTATAAAGTTTTAGCCTTGAATCCATTCTCATCTATTTACAGAAACAAAACAATAATGGAATCTTCTAATAATGAATAGGTGTTTGCGTAAAACGTAAAGCATTCTGAAATATTCTGCATATATTATTGCAATTTTTATAAAGATTCCTATGTAAAAGTCCAATTTTACCACTGTCATATCTAACTCCACCATCTCTAAGCTTGATTTATACTCATGCAGTTGGGCAGGTTTTGGGTTGCTGGATTTGGGAGATACCGGTAGTTAATTGGTGTTTAAGAGAGGTGGTGTCAGCCATTGTGAAGGAAGCAGTGATATATGCCCTCCTGAAGAGATATTGCTTGATTCAGCCATTTGGGACAACTACTGACTGATTCCAATATTCTGTGGTGGGCAGTAGGGTCTGTAGGAGACTTGTCAAGGGGCAAACAAGTGTTGTGCTGTAAAGCTTCTTTTCTATGTGTGTCATAACACTGAATATGCATGTATGAAAGGAGAGAGTTTGTATTGCAACAATGCAACAGTTGCTGTCCCTTTGATAAAAACATCACATCCTGCAGATGCCTCTGGTGATAGGGCTCTAGTTATAGAGGGATGGTTCTAAAGGAAGTGGATTTTCCGGACCATTTACAGTCAGCATAGAAATGGCATTGTCATCCTGGTGGATGACTTTGGTCAAGACCTGTATATAGAGAGTGCAACCTTCCTGATCCTATTAGATCTTTTGGCAGAGTTCAATATTATTAACAAGGCAACTCCAGAGTCATTCTCGAGTTGAGCGGCTTCCATACAACCAACTAACTAACTAACTAACTTCTGGACTGCCTGAAAGGGTTGAGATTTGGTAGAATTGTTCTTCAATGGTTCCAGTCCTTATTAAATGGCAGTTCCAGTTAGTGTATGTGTGAGGAAATAATAGTTAGGCCCATAATTATTCCACTATGGTGTTTCACAGGGCTTGGTCCTCCCTTCCATATTATTTAATATCTACATGAAGCCATTGACCTGCCCCATGCAGTTCCTAAGGAAGGGTATGCTGAAGGTTCCCACCTAGTATGAACTGGGCAGAGCCTGTCAGCACGCCTTCTCATGGCTCCCAACAGACTCTGAGCATAAGAAATTCTAACTCCTTGGCCTTTCAGAAGATCTCATTTTCTGCAGGGCATTTGAGCACTGAAAGGAGAAAGGCTGCCTTTAATTAGATTATGAATTATTTGTTCATTTTGTTGTTCTCTTTTGTTTTGATTGTAACCCCCTATGAGTGCAGGTGGTCTATAAAAACCTTAAGTAAATAAGCAAGCAAACAAACAATTATTACAAAGGGAGTATAGGGTAAGGCTTAAGATAGAAATTGGCCTAATTCACTCACTAAATTTATGACAGAGGCAAGATCTGAAATGGGGACTTTCTAATTCATAGCTCTGTTGCTTAGTTCTTGTTCCACAGGTGCTTTGTTCCACATGTACAACTTAAGATGGAATATGTAACTCGTACAGCAGGACAAGTCATAGTGTAAAACTTATTATTAGGGTCATTCAATTAAACTTGTTTGAAGAGTGGGCAGCATATCACACTTCTAAATACATAAATAACAGTAAATGCCATACATGTTAAAGATAAAAATGGCATTTTCTTATGTCCTGTAATTCAGATCAACTTTAAAAACTGGTTAAAAAATCAAAGCGGCTAACTCTATTAATGAATACTAGCCATGGTAGTTCACATGGAATTTCAATATTCAGAAGCAGTAATAAAACTGAGAGGAAAAAAACCCAGGAAGGGATAGCTGGCATCTTGTTCTCTTCGTAGGACAGTTGAAATTGTTGTAATATTTTACACATGTTAATAAATAACTCTGTCATCGCAATTGGTAAATGTGATACATTTCAATACTTCCATATTTATAGTATCTTCTTTTCTGTAGTTGAAACATTCCATAAAACTACTCACCAATCAAAAGACTAAGTGGAGGCTTGCAAGTTGGGAAAACACAGAGCAAATCTAATAAGCTAACCCTAGGGTCCCTTATGAAAGAGTTATAATCCAAGGATCCTTGCTTGCTACACAATTCTTGAAGTCTTCTTTTTTCACTAATGGCAGTGGTGTATTCTACCAAAGCACGCAGAAATGCCTAATAAATAAATGAATGAATAAATAAATAATCCAGCTTTGACCATAAGTCAACCAAACTAACCCCCACTTTTGTAAAAATAGTCTTCCTGCTCATTATGTCAGTCTTCTGTGGTCTAAATGGTGAACAAAGCTGACTTTTATAAAGCTTTCCAGCTGGTTCATGCAGAGAGAACTTCTACTCACCACAGTCAATCAGATGAACAATTGTTTATGTCTCTTTGTCCCAGCATTTGGCATACAAAGTATGCTTCACACAAAGCATTAAGCCAAGATATTGTTATCATGATTAGCTGAACAAATCAAAGTGGCCAATTTCATATATAAAGCTAAGCCGTAATAAGTGGGTCCCCAAGCCAAAAGCAAACATATGAATTGGGTTTGAAGCAACTGAAATGTTTAACACTAATAAATTACATAAAATTCATAGAACTGCATAAAAATAAATGAAAAATAAATGGCACAATTTAATATACATTGTGTTTTTATAAATATATAAAATGTAAACAAATTGAGAAACACTGACAGTCAATAGACGACTCCATAGATTGTTAAATGACGACATCTAGTGGATTATACTGAAAAAATATCTCAAAGTTCATCTGCAGATACAATTTAAACACTGGATATTTAGACTCAGCTTATTTAATTGAAAAAGCAATATAATACACACATACACACACAAACAGCATTATTCATGTAGTTAATTAATTATTATTATGAGCTCCACAAAAGTGACTTTATTCACTGCAAATCAGACACAAGTCTTTTTTCTTCAATAAATGTTCACAGAAATATTTCCTGACCCTGAAGTGGTACAAAATTATTTCAGTTTTTGCAAGTTTTTATACATTCACTGTATTGCTCATCAAAGATAAGAAAAATAAAAAGACAAAGAATGCTGATGATGCATTTTTCTCAACATCAGGCGGTAATCAATTGGGCTAGACAGTGAAGTAAGCAACACATCAGCTGTCGGAGACATTTAATTTGAAATACCAGATACTACACTTGCAATGCAAGAGACAAACCAAACTAAAATGGCAATTGGTCTAGACTCAACGTGAATCTTGCTGGGTAGCAAGAATTACAATTAATGACCATATGAGAAAAGTAAATGGGAGAAATACCTTCTTGGGAACTGCTCTGATTTCCAGACACCACGTAAAAATGAATTTAACAGTATTCTTTTCTGGTATATACTGTGGCAAAGCTGCTCCTATTTTAAAAGAATAACGTAAGTTAAAACAGGGACCATATTGAGAAAACATTATTCTCAATGTTTATATAATATAAACATATATTTACAATATAATTACTTGGAAAGAAATCTAAAAAGCAACCCAACTCATTTGGATCAGATATTATAAAGCAGGGTTTCTCAACCAGGATTCCATGAAACCCTAGGGTTCCGTGAGAGGTCCCTAGGGGTTCCCTGGGAGATCACGATTTATTCAAAAAATTATTTCAAATTTGGGCAACTTCATATTAAAGAGTAAGTTTCATTCTTTAGTTTAAGAACACTGTTAATGCATAGATACAGGCCTACACATGAAATGAATATAATCATTTTGTAACTTCTGGCCTATATTTGAGCCTGAATGTGCAGGGGTTCCCTGAGGTCTGAAAAATATTTCAAGGGTTCCTCCAGCGTCAAAAGGTTGAGAAAGGCTGGTATAAAGTAAGCCCTGGATATAATTTGCCAACATATTCCGACTACAGCATTGAGCATGCTCATAACTGACAACTCAAAAATGCTTAAAGGACTATCTTGGAGGGTAAACAGAAAACCCTCCCTGAAACACTTCCTCAAGTCCTACACGCAGAAGGGTTCTTGGCATAAATGTTAAAAGGTAACAAGATCAACTGTAGAGAGTTTGTATCCAGTGATGTCCATTTGTATCTAAACACCAGACCAAACAGAGCTTTTAGAGCAGATTGTATGGGTCTGCAAACAAAGGAGTTCAATGGGAAGTTCTGTTGTCTGAGTGGAAACCCATTTGTATTACAGTTAGATAAAACAGGAAGGTCCTAAGAATGTTTTTTTTTCAGAAGGAATCTTAGAATGGAAAGTTCTGGGGGGGGGGGAAATCCCACAGGTAGTACCTGGAACGACATTCCCCTACTTGGAACCCTCCAACAGTGTTGTGATAGCACTCACAAATTCCAGCCACCATGGAATTCTGGGAGTCGTGGCTCCAAAATAGCTCAACAGCTCCAAGCTGGGCAAGGAAGACTGAGATCATTTTCTTTATTAATTAGCTATATAAAATACTGAGATGCAGAACAGTAACTTAGTATACTTCACAAGAGAGATCCCAGATTTCAGTTATGAAAGAAACAGCTGTCTTTTATTTAGCAATGGCAGAATAAGAGGACGGCTCCTTATGAATCAGTTAACTGTTAGAGATAAATTGACATTGTCACAAAGGAAAGTGTTCCTATGCCTCCCAAATTTATCCTGGAGCAAGGCAATTTTATGTAAATTCATCTGACTTCTGAGATGATGCTTTTGATAAAAGTTTGCAGTGAACCTAGAATTATTCGGGATAATGAATCCCACAAAGAGCTCCTAAAAGATTTAAATAAACTCAGTAAATTCAACAAAAATAGGTTTATAAATGTAAGCCCATATACTATGGAATAAACCTATTAGTTGGACAACAGTGTATATATCTGAGTATATGAGCATAGGACTAAGCTGTAAATAAATCAACTAGCAAAAATAATGCAATCATTCACATACGCATTTGGGGGGGGGGGAAACAACCCAAAACCACAACCTCTACTCATCTGCTGATGGCATTTGAACTAGTAGCATGCATTATTGTAAACGAAAAAAGGCATCAAAAGACATGTGGAGTTTATTTCAATTACATAAATTAATGGAAGACAGCTGTCTCCAGACAAAAATAGGAATACAACACATGAGACCACATTATTTCTCAAAAGGCAGCATAATATGCCATATAGTACACATATATAACTTGCCTCTCTTTTTAGTGCCTTCCTTAACTCTTAAGCAAACAAAGTGATCTTTTTTTCCCAAGAGTCCCAAAGTATCAAGAAGTTCCTTCACCTCCATGGCATTATTGGGACAGATTATATTAAAGGCATCTCCAGGCTGGTAGTTAAATGTTGTTTCCTGTATTCATTATTATTATTATTATTATTATTATTATTATTATTATTATTATTGGAATAGCACAATACAAAAAACAAAGAATCACATCTTTTCTGACCAGTATTCTTTGAAAATTTGAGTTCCAGCTAACCTAGGAATTCTCCAAGTAACATCGTAAGATGTAACATGTTACTTAAAGGACCATCTCTCCCCAATTGTTTCTACCTGTCCTACCCGATCTGTGTAATGGGATGTGGGAATGACCTTGGGAGACAGGGCAATGAGACGCAACCAAGGGAACAGTCAGATAAAAGGCAACTTAGCCTGCAGCAGGAATGTGGGCAGGACAAGAGGCTCAGAAGACACCCTCCCTAGTTTCTTGGGTTGTAAAGGGGACAGGGGGAGAGAAGTACCTTCAGACACCCTCCCTAGTTTCTTGGGTTGTAAAGGGGACAGGGGGAGAGAAGTACTTTCAGACTTGCAAGATTCTGTTAATGTAACCTCACAATAAAGTAGAATTAGCTCATCTGGTCGTGTTTCCTGTCTGGTCTACCTGGTAAGGCTGACATCAATCTTGCAAGTCTTGTGTATATTGTGTACTTTGTTTTATTGTAAGCCGCCTAGTGTCACGTAAAAGTGAGACGGGCAGCTATATAAATCAAATAAATAAATAAGCAAGCAAGCCCAGCAAGGTGGTTTTTGTAAAACCAGTTGATACAGCTGAACTATTTAGTTCTTGTAAATATTTGTATCCATTTGTTATTCCCCCTAATGCACCAATAACCATAGAGATGATTTTGCAAGATTTTCTCTCTCTTAAATTCTAAAGATTGTCTTCTATTTTTCTGACTTGTTCCATCACCTGATGCACCTGCATCAATATTTTACTTACCACTTAGAAGCAAATTCTCCAGCCAAATTTATTCAAGGCCTTTTATTACTTTTTGTATAAATCTTGACTGATTCTGATTTGATATGTATACAGAGGCCAAAGCTATAGTTTTATTATCAAACTTCCCTTCAATGAAAACAAATCTTTCCTATCTTTTTTAACCTTTTCTACCATAAAGTCTCTATTACCTTTAAATAAGAAGGCTGTCCCTCTTGACTTATTATTCCCTTCCACAAAAAATGGTCTTCCAAAATACTTATTTGTGGATCTTGAATACTGACTGATGTTAGTTCTTTTTATTGGATTGCCCAACATTTAGCCTATTACATTTCTGCTGTTCTTGTCTTGCTTACCTTTCCTACAAAACAAACTTATCAAAAGTGAAGCCTGTTATCCTGCCAACACATTTGTGATTAAATTCATGAAAGTATTAAATGTTTTCTGACTAACTCTCCTTTTTTACCCTCTATACCAGAGCTTTCCAAACTTTTCATGTTGGCGACACACACCAATGGCGGCGGCAGCGCGGCCTGCGGTGTCCTGGTGTGTCGCGCAAAAAACCCGGAAGTGCTGATGGGGGGAACCGAAAGAAGCGGCACCCCCGCCAATCAGCGCCGCTGCTGTGCCGCCAGCGGCAGCGCCGCTTCTTTCGGTTCCCCCATCAGTGCTTCCGGGTTTTTGCGCGACACACCAGGACACCGCAGGCGACACAGTAGTGTGTCGCGACACACACTTTGGAAAGCTATGCTCTATACCATTTTCCCCTACCTTTTTCCCAGCTTGCTTCTCCATTTACCCCCCCCCCCCGCCCTCACCCTCCCAAAAGAGTTCACAGAAGATTAATTAGATCCTCTAATCCAGTGTTTCTCAACCTTGGCAACTTTAAGATGTGTGGACTTCAACTGGCATGGCTGGCTGGGGAATTCTGGGAGTTGAAGTCCACACATCTTAAAGTTGCCAAGGTTGAGAAACACTGCTCTGCTCAGTCTAGATTAAAGGAGTTCTATGTTGAGCTCCAGCTCCTCCTACTCAGCTTACCTTGTCCTTATTTTAATTTCTAAACTTTGCCATTCTTTGTGTTTTGTTTTACTTATTTCCCAACTAATATGAAACAATATCAAATCCCGTAATTTATAGAACTACAAAGAGGCTTTTAGAATACCTCCTTTACATGCATGCACACAAGTGCGGAAACCCTAAATCAGTTAAATAATGATTTAACTTGCTCAGTGAATATTGAATGCTAAGTATCTAATATGGGGAGGTAAAACAGAAAACCAGGATAGGGACAGCACAATTAGCTGGCTGAAGCTTTGATTAGAAATTCATCACATTGAAATATTTATTGCAGCTCTACATGTTTATCAGTATCATCTCAAGTAATTAAAAAAACCATCAACTTACAGAAATATCTAGTTCAATCAGCAAACTTTTTTTTATTGCATCATCCCTAGTAAGTTGAACGGCCTTGGTGATAGGAACATGAAAAATGGAGCTCTCTGAAACATAAGGCAGGCTGGCATCCTGAAAATAAATTGACAGTCCAAAGGAGTAAACTACAATAAATAATTGCACAAGATGTTTGACATTTACATTAGATGAACAATCCAGCTAAATAAAGCACTTTTAGGGCCATATATCTCAACATAGAAAATTAACATTTATTTTCCTCCGGCTAGAACATGTGCCACCCTCATTTTCACATGACATCCACCTTTTCTATGCCTCTTCCAATTTTAGAATTCCAACACCAAAGCAGCAAGGGCCAAGCTGCTTTTAATGGATGGTGAAAAAAGGAATCTCAGCACAAATTTCCCCCCTCTAAGGACAACCTCTCATTCTGACTTAGACTCTGCTGAATTCCAATCCCTACTATGCAGGGACTAGGGGATTGCAAACTTATTTGCAAGAAAAAAGCTTAATTATTAAAGACCTAATTAACAGGGTACTGTTGAAGAATTCATGCTGACATCCATGTTTTCCTAATTCGCTTTAGCAGCTACCCAATTAAAATAATTTTCAGAGACATATAAGAAATGTAAAGACTTCTCTATATGTTTAGTGTGAATTTTAATGCAAAATTCAAGATTCCAGATTCTGAAGAGTTTATGGCTACAAACATCTTTAATATGGGAGACTCTACCTGGCCACAGCTTTCTTCAAACTGCACTTCTAGGTATGCTGGTGGCAAAGCAGGAATATTAAGAGTAGCCCTTGAGAGCGGAGGCACTGAGCAAGAAAGTGAAGGTTGAGAGCTTTCAGTAGGAAGTTCTGAGTTAATATCTGCTTTTGTTGAAAGATTATTTTCCAAACCGGAATCTTCAATCTTCAAGTGTTCTGCTTGGAGGCCTATACATAGATTAGAAAACTTGTTGGCACAAAAAGATCTATTTTTGTCTTCTTTTCTAGATGCAAACTCTTGATTAAGTGCAACCCAAAGTCCGGCAATCCATGGTTCAACCACCAGCTCCAACCTGAAAGTAAAGAGAGTAAATAAATGAAAAGATTAGGGTAAAATCAAGTCTCTTTTGAGTTAGACTCGATTCCTGGATGACTTCATGGTCACATTCATGTAGTTTGCTTGGCAACGATATGGAAGTGATTTGTCATTGCTCAGAAGATAAGCAGAGTTGATCCTGGTTACTATTTGGATGACAGAAATTCTAGGCTGAAGAGTGGAAACCATTCCTGAGGAAAACAATGACAAACCACTTCCATTCTGTTGCTCAGAAAACAATACAGACATGTCCATAAAGACACCAGAATTAGGGACTTAAAGGAGACTTGACTTTAAATTAAATAGAACAATAAGTATTATTTAACTGGCTGCTGTTAAAGGAAAACACTAGAGCCCATCTGTGTCAACAGATATAATCATGATTAAATGCCACAATAAAAAACATACTTTTTGGAAATCCTTGTGTGTGAACTTCTGGGCAGCACTTGCACAAAGAAACGTGTAAGAACTTATTGCTGCAAAGAAAGGAGAGGCTAACCTTCCTCTTTTTCTCTACAACATAGCTTTCCAAACTGTGTGTCACGACACATTAGTGTGTCGCGACAAAACCTGGAAGTGCTGATGGCGCGTCGCCACCGCCCCTGCAGCAGTGCGTGGGGTGGTGGCGCGCGTGGCGGTGGCGCCATCAGCGCTTCCAGGTTTTAGCACGAAACACAAGGCCGCTGCCGTGCACGCGCCACCGTTGTTGGTAGGTCGCCAACGGCGGGACTTTGGAAAGCACTGCTCTACAACCTCACCCAAACTTCACCTGTGTGAACTTAAGGGACAAGTCTTTCCTGGAATTTGTATAGAAGCAAGGCAAGATGATAAAAATGACAGCTGTCCCTGAGTTCTTGGGATTCCTTGTGCTCAATAGTTCTGACAGAAGGCAAAAAAACCCAATGTGCTGTCTCAACTGAGATGAGGCAAACTCTGCAGCTTTAATTTGTGCTACCACAATGTCCCAGGAGTCAAGACTAGCATGGGCAGCATGAGGCCATGTCAACTCTAGCCAACTTCCTGGCACATTTTTCTCGGCCCTTACACCCTACCTCCCCTCATTTGTTGTTATAGGACCGGCTTCATTCCATTGAGTAAAAATAATGACATTTCAGATTTCCATCTATATATGTTGGGAAGAAATTAAAATCAAACTTATCAGAAAAAAATAGGTTCTTACCCTACAGCATCATCAGCCAATCCCACTTCACAAAACCGTTGAGCCCCAAGTTCCAGAAATCGTTTGTCTATTATTTTCCCACCATTGCAGAAGAATGTGTATTCAGTGTCTCCTAGACCTGAGAAGATCAAAACAAAGATTAAAATTTGCATCAGACACCCAGATCACTTAAATAGACAAAGAATTCCAAAATTATACTCAAGCATTAGCAAGAAGAATTAAAAAACCCTCTAGGTATACTTCTATATATTAGTACACTTATCTGTAAAGATTGTACAGGGGAATTCTATGCTTCATTTCAAGCTCAGAATTACTGACACCACCACGTCAGCATTCCTCAACTAGCTTAGACGTCATCTCCAACACTCTGATGTAGGATTGGCTGAAATACATCTTTTGTTATCTGTTTATAGATATTCACTCTCATTTGTGTAACAGCTATGGGTACAGACATAAAGGAATTTTCTACAGCCTTTGCCTATGGAAGAACTTCAGCTTTTTTCAGAGTTTCTTTTGATCTCCATAGAAATCAAGTCAATATATATTCCATGTAGAAATTAAGATAACCTTTAGGCAAAATACTAAATCAACTCCACATTTCAACCAACCAGAGAGAACTTCAGAAATGGTGAGCTCCTTTTGGAATAAAATTGAATACGAGCATCATGTCCTCCTGGCTGGTGAAGGCCAGCTGGGAGGTGACATGCAGTTGGGTCAGCCTCCTTAAGGGAGTGGGTATCAAGGGTAACCTAGCAAGACTGAGTGGCTGTAGGTATTTGGGCCAACTGGTCCTGGAGATTGTCCATCTTTAGTCCTGAATGGGGTTATACTTCCCTATTTTGGACTTGTGCAATTTGGGAGTTTTCTTGGGACTCACAGCTCCTGTTCAAAGAATAAGTGGCACCTGTAGCTAGGAAAACATTTGCCCATATTTCATCTGTTAGTTGTGCCTGTTCATGGACCAGCAGGCCCTCCAGCCACTCACTCATTCCTTGGTCATCTTGCATGTAGCTAACTGCAATCTGCTTTACTTGGAGCTGCCCTTGAAAGCCATACGTAACTGCAGCTGATCCACGATGCAACAGCATGGGCAGTAATGGGAATACCTTTCTTCATGAGCTGCACTGATTTCCAGTTAGCTTCCATGTGCAATTCAAAGTGTTGGTTACTACCTATACAGCCCTTCTTGGCACTGGCTGTCTGAGGGACCTCCTACTGTATCTCCTGTGCGGTACAACTGGACAGAGTTGGCATGCTCTGAGTCCCATTGATCAAACACTGTCATCTAATGGAACCCAGAAAGAAAGGCTTCTCTATTGCAGCACCTGACTTTTGGAAAAGTATTCCCCCCCACCGAGATTTGTGTGACCCCCTATCCTGTCTTCATTCATTCAATTTCTATGGCCGCCCATTTCAAACAAGTGACACTGGGCAGCGAACAATCATAAAATCAATTAAAATCAATTACAAACACAATACAAAAATAAATATATACAGCAGCCGAGAAAATTTATAAACCATAGGTGTTAATATACTGTAACCAGGGAACGGGGCCCTTAACAACTTGGGAGCCCAGGCACATAACCAGGTCTTCAAGGCCTTATGAAGGCATAGTCTCTGCTCAAATGGTCCTTAAAATGCATAGTCTTTAACGGCCCTTAAAAAGCATAGTCTTTGTTCAAATGGTCCTTAAATATATTGCTTTCTTCCCCAGGCAGGCCTTGGGGTAGGGCAGATGGGGGAGGGTGAAGGGTCCTATGGGAATATGTATGTTCAGTTGTATGTTTTATTGCCCTGTCTAGACATCATTGTCCTTTCTTCTTTATTATACTGTTTTCTACTGTTGTTAATGTTGTCCTCTGCCTAGAGTTGCCATGGAGTTGGACAGCTTTATAAACTTGATGAATAAATAAATAAGTTACATTGAGTTAGCTAACTAAGCAGAAACACAAGTCCTAAAGAAAATAATTAAAACAGCTTAGGTGACAGATAAGGGGATTGGGGCTCTGCAGTATGGAAGAATTCAGTCTTCATTCTTTGCTACCTGCTTGACATCCAAGGTATTTCTGTGGGGGTAGGCAATAACTGAGGAATTATTGAACATTTACACTGCCCAAACAATAAAGTGATCTAGGTTGAATCCTACATCGACTTATAGAAGATGAATCAAGGACCAGGTGATGGAAAGAGTCAGCTTTCAGTCTCAGATGAGCAGCAATGTCTACCCAGAGATACATGACCTTGCTTCAGCAAATAACTGTTCTGTGCTCAGAGATGGAAGGGGTTTCACACACAAGTTAAGGAAATTGTAGCTGAATCTATTTATCATTTATATCTTTGGACGACATATGGTAATATATTTTATAATCTGTACAGAAAAGTTGTCCTTTGGAGAAACTGTGCTATCCTTTCACTATGTAAAGTATTAGTTATAAAAGCCAAAGATTTTTGTCATTCTTTAATAGACCAATGACGACACTGTTTGAAGATTCATTGGATTTAGTGTATTATTTACAGCAGAGCTTTCCAAACTGTGTGTCGTGACACAAAAGTGTGTCGCCACACACAGTCTGGTGTGTCGCCACACAACCCGGAAGCGCTGATCATCATCAGCACTTCCGGGTTTTCCCGCGGCGACACACCAACGGCGGCGCGCAAAAACCAAAAGCGGCAGCAGCGCTTCCGGGTTTTTGCGCACTGCTGCAACGGCGGCACTTCTGGGTTTTCCCGCGGCGGTTGGTGTGTCGCCGCGGGAAAACTTTGGAAAGCCCTGATTTACAGGCTTTTAAATTGTATTTTATCTTTATCTCCATGATTTATGTTATATTAACTAGTTTCTTTATGACTATTTTATTTAGAAAATGTTTAACCTATTTTTCAATTTTTTAAAAAGGCAAAAATAGATGGAAGAGGTATAGCACCCTAACCCCATCCAGATCTGGGGCTGGAAAGAGAAGGAATTGTTGACCAAAGAAAGATGCACTTGAGGTTCAACAAAAATAGGCCCATAATGGGTACCTTTTCCCCAAACAGTTTATTCTTATCAGCAATGCCAAACTGACTAGGAAGAATGTAAAACCACTGATGGTCTTTCGGGAAGTTGATGTTCTGTAAGTAGGTCAAGTTGCAAAAATCTTGCAATGGCTCTACTGTCCCAGAACCAAGTGCAAGACCAGGTAGAGAAAGAATTTAATCTACTCCAAGAGTGAGATATTTACTTGGTAATTTATACTTAGCTCAGATATTTTCCTGACTCATATGAACAGTAAATTGTAAGTCATTTACCTAACAGTCCATATCGTATATGAGAAAAATGATCAGATGGCAAGCTTTTGTTGTTAATTTCCTTTAGAAATTTGACTGCAGTGTCTGGAGGCTCTCCTGTACCAGTAGTAGAAGTAACAATAACCACAGGATCCTTTTCCTTATCCAAGTTATACTATAAATCAAAAGGAAGATACAATATTAAAATAATGAGCACAAAATCAAAATAACTCTGTGCAATCTGTACATACACTAAGAAATTTATATCTACCAATATAAGGTTATGTATTTGTGATGTTTTAGCTGTTTTCTAAGATTTCCAAGTAGCAAGCTTGTTGCTAAAGCTACTTTTTCAGATCTTAGTCTACAAAGTGGGTGATAAACTGCAAGGATAGGTGGCATCCCCATGAGCACCTGAAGATCCCTGTCTCACCCTCTGATCTGGCATCCCAGAGGATCAAAAGGTAAATCAGATTAGATAGATACTTAATGCTGTCCTTCAGTGTTTCTCAGCCTTAGCAACTTTAAGATGTATGGACTTCAACTCCTAGAATTCCCCAGCCAGCATGCTGGTTGGGAAATTCTGATAGTTGAAGTCCACACATCTTAAAGTTGCCAATATTGGGGACACTGCTCTAGCTTTATAACAAAGACCCAAACAGCAGTAAAAATATTCAGAGATCTACCATATGCATTACCAAATTCTTTACAAACAATTCCCAGTGATTCAACACACAGTTATAGTATCTAAGAATATTGTAGCCTAACATAGGGTTAAAAAAAGGTAGATTAAGAACTCATTTGGAACAGTTTCCATTAACAGAAAAATATTAACAAAAAACAGTAAATAAAGTTGCAGTATCAATGGAATAACTACATGAAGCATTTTACCCTCTAAAATTTACTCTAGTTCTTATAATAGGCAAGTTAGTAATATTCTAGATTCTGTATCATATCAGAAGCAAGAGGCAATAGCTAGCTGACTTGGGAATCAAAGATTATGTGTCTTTCTGGCATGTATTCCAAGAACCATAATCAATTAACTTCAAGATTATGTTGCACATTACAGCAGGTCCCTGCTTTAAGAACGTCCTGGTTTACGGACAACTCCTAGTTAAGAATAGATTGTCATAAAAACTATTATAATAAAAATTCGGGTTAAGTAAAATGTTTCGCGTTAAATACACAATACTGCTTTCTGTATTATGTTTAAAATGTTTTAGTGTATTTGGAAGTGTTAAGTGTTTTATACGCATAGAGAGGTAAAATATATACTATATACTAAGACAAACATTTGACTAACTCAGTGTTAAAGTTATTCTATGTAGGACTCAAGCGAATGGATTCCTTCACTGTGAATTTCTAGCTTGTAAATTGGGATTTTTCCATTCCCTCTGCTGTAAGCAGTTTCCCATAACATTCTACCAGTAAATACCAGGTGTGACTTTCGCTAGCCAAAACAATGTAGTGATATCAGCCTTGTCTCATGGGAACAGTGTCCTGTAAGGGAAGCCAATGTGTAACACCACCATCTCATGGCGATTTATAGTAAGTACAACTGTTACTACATTGTTAAGCTGAAAAATGGCCTGGCCCACATTTTAATTTAATAATTTTAATAATCCCAATCTTAATACACCCAAAAAACAAAGACAATTCAAAACAGTAATTCCATATCTTTAAAAGGGAATGACATCAACCAGACCCTTAAAGCAAACCAAATAAGCATTCTTTAACCCGTATCCCACTTCAAAATAAACCAGAGCAGTTACATATCCCCACAATGTGCGCAGAGCTTTTCTCTTAAAAGAATCAAACAGCCCAACTGCCCCCCTCAAATATTCCAGGTTCTTTCCATGGCATTCCACCAGAAGATCGATTTTACTTATGGCTTGCAGATCTCTCTCTCCCTTAAATTTCTCCAAGTCCACTATCTGATCTTCATCCAGCATCTCAATAAAAATTCCAATCTCACTCTTAAAAGAGACATTTCTATCGCTGTTGAATTCCTCAATTTCATCCACCACATCCCCAACCTGATGGCACATTTTAAATCTCATATTTTCCACGATGTCCTGAATATCTTGCATAAAAGCTTGGTGGAAGTCAGAAAAAAAACTGTTCAAAATCCTCCATGTCTCATGCAGTAGATTATGGCGCCCCCTAGGAACTTAACCAGCGAAAATCAAGGATATGAAAACATTCCAAAATGTATTTACGCAAGCGAAAGTGAGATAAACAGACAGCTCCCAAGGGAAAGTGAAAACAGAAAGCTGAAGGTTCAAATCAGCCGATTCAACGTGTAGGAAAACCTTCAAATTTAATACAAAAATAATAACAGGAAGACAATTGTTTACTCTCAATCCTCCTTTATATTTGGGAGAATGAAATCCAAAACTTAAAAAATATTTTTTTTTAAAAAAGTAATCCCAAAAATGATGATAAGCACCAAGAGAGCCAGCTTCTCCTTGCTGTTAAAGCCTCTCTTAGGGTATGCATACTTAAAAAAAATAAATTGGTGATTTAGAAATGGGGTGGCCGGTCTTAGTGTCCCTTTAAGGCTACAGCGCGGCTTGGAAAGTGATTACGTCCCTGCCTCCTGGCTAGCTCTTACCACTCGAACGTGAAATGCTGTTTGCGATCTTCTGGCTGCAAGCAACCGTCCGGAGGACAGATGGGGTGATTCCAGCTGTTTTCCTTTATCCGGAAAACATTTCTGAGAACCTGCCTGAGCCTGAAAAAAGTTGCTGCGATGTCAGCTCCGCCCGCTAAGCCCGCGGGCACAGCTGCTCAGTCCACCATTCCCCACCGGAAGCCCGAACTATAGCCCATTCTGTTAATGCCACGTGTACTGACAGGTCTATATTGACTACTGTACAACAGTTTATTTAATGACTTCAATTGAGTGAAGAAAAAAAAACAAGACATGCTTTTTCATAGAAAGACTACTAAGGAATCATTTGAACATTCAGAAAAAGCACAAGAGAAAGTACAAAATCATTCAGTGCTTGTTTTAATTTGTCAAAAATGTCTATTAAGAATACAGTCTCACCTGTTCTGACTCACTGATACAGTGAATATCAGCTTCAAACCCATGTTCCTTTGCCTGCTGGCATATTTCTTCAGCTATGGCTTTTGCCTGGCCTTTCTGACTTGCATAAAGCAGCAGAAATCTTCTATTTGTTTTGCAACACATTTTTCAAGGTTCAGCTAAGTGGGGCAGGAAAAGAAAAAAAAGGTGGTGCAGTCACTTCTAATGCAACAGTTAGACACAGCCCTTTTCTACACCCACTCTTTTTTGTACATATTTCTTTAGTTTTACAGAAGAATGCACCAGGTGAAAACTCTATGCACAGCACCTACATTTATTAGTGTTCCAGTCTTCTATTCAAGACAGCTAACAGCAAATAAAATACAAAACAAAAATAAAAACTAATGTTAAAAAGAGCAACTAAAGGCCTGGCAAAAGAGATGGCTATTACAAAAACACAATTCCCAAGGGAGCACATTCCCACATGACCAATATATGTATCCCTGAAAGCAGGCAAGAAGGTGGATAGGGCAGGCCTCAAATAGTCAGGCCCTAAGCCAGTGTTTTCCAAAGTGCCGCCATTGGCGACACGGCAATGGCGGTGGCGCGGGGGTGCGCGTGTGCACGGCGGCGGCGCAGGGGGGCGCGTGGTGGCGTGCATGGTGGCGGAGACAGCAGCAGCAGCCTCGCTAAAACGCGGAGGTACTGGCGCGCCGCTGCCGCCGCGCACACTGCCACCGTGCACAGCCCCGTGCGCGCCCCCGCGCCGCCACTTCGCGACACACTAAACTGTGTGTCGCGACACCAAGTTTGGAAAGCTATGCCCTAAGCCATTAAGAAGGGGCATGGTGGCTCAGCTGTTAAGACGCCAGGCGGTTAAGAGGCCAGGCTTTTCGATCGCATGTTCGGAGGTTCGAATTCCTAGCCCCGTGTGACAGAGTGAGCTCCCGCACTAGCCCCAGCTCTTGCCAACCTAGCAATTTGAAAGCATGTAAATGCAAGTAGATTAATAGGTACCACTTCGATGGGATGGTAACAGTGTTCCGTACGCGTCATGCCGGCCACATGACCGTGGAAGTGTCTTCGGACAACGCTGGCTCTTCGGCTAAGAAACGGAGATGAGCACCGGCCCCTAGAGTCGGACACGACTGTGCGGGGGAACCTTTACCTTTATTTTTTAAGCCATTAAGGGCTTTATAAATTGTACATGGAAAAATACTGATATCCAGGGCAGATTTTTTAACATGGCCCTCTATTGAAAGATGCCACGTTTTACCCCAATGGAAGCTGGCGTTGCATTTGTTTGTTTCGCTTACACTCCTCTCCCTTTCCGAAGCCCCAGAGCGGCTTACAAGTACCAACGCAAAAAGTTAAAAATAACAGCAACGCAGTCACATTAATAACCACCACAACTCCGAAGCGCCACCGTCTGGGGGAAGAAGCCTTGGCTTCTAACATCCCCAAATGCCTTTCTGCAGGCATCTTTGCACAGTTCTTCGAAAATGCAACGGGGGTGGGTGGGGGTAGTTCAGAGGCGGCTCCCTGCAGGTGGGTCTCCCTTGGAGGAGGGCCCCCCAGCCAGCCCCTGCCGGATCTCCCCGGGCAGGCAAATTCCACACTTGGGAATCTGTCTTTTCTTTTCTTTTCGAGGCATAAAAGTAAAGCATCCCTGAGCACAGGAAAAATACCTCTCCTTTAAACAGAGCTGCAGCTGCTTTTCTTCACGGGGCGGCTGTACAACAGCCGCCGACCGCACGAGCGCACCACAGTACCGCCCGCTTTTGCGCTCCTACTCGGATCCGGTCGCGGCCAGAAAGGGACCCACGTGACAGAGCACGAAACGGGACCTGCGGTGTTTTCCAGCGCTTTGCCTCCAGCAGCAAAACGCCGGCTCTCCAGAGACCCTCATGGAACAGGCTGATCCCCCGCCGCCTGGGGCACGTCCCAAGCCCTGTCTCTGTCACTCAGTCGTCACTGAAAGGGTTGGTACATTTAAAGAAAAAGTAGATTAATCTTCAAATCTATGAAGAGGCGACTTCCAACTTTCCCCCCTTTCTCCACTTTCGAGGAAGATGCCATAGGGACCTGCCTAAGAAACCCCTCACCCCGCGCAATTTTTTGAAATGCAAACAGTGGAACAGTTTACACTCATTAAGCGTTTTTGCAAAATTTCCAGAAAAAAAGACATTGCATAATTGTTATGCACAGCAGGAAGGGCTGGGTCGTCTTGCTTGCAGTAGCCGGCGATGCTGAGATGGAAACTAACTATAATCTATCATGAGCTCCACTATTTGAAGTGATGAGGCTTTTTGCAAGCCGATGAATTTTGATTCCCGCTCCTATCATCCACCAACAAACATGAGGCAAAATCAACCCGGAGCGCAGGGCGAAAAGTTCTCTGCCCGTTTCTATCTCCACGAAGGATTTAACAGCAAATCAGGATCAGGCTGAAGGGACGAAGTGGGCTCTGCGACGGCAATGTAGCCAATCAATGAAACCGGGAGGGTGGGAACAAAACGAAAAGGCGGGATCCGATTGGTCTCCGCGCCTGACGTAAAGTGGAACCTGAAATCGCCGAGGAAAGAGGTAAGGGGTGACTTGCACGTGGAGCTTGCGGAAGGGGACGTAGTGATCGCGAAGGCTATGGAGCGCTGCTTCCTGCTTCGCTTTTGAGTTCAGACAGTCCCTCTGACTTAAGCCTCTTGTAACCCTTGGGGGAGTAGGACACCCAGGATCTAGTTCCGCGCCGCATGCAGTGGGTGGGCGCTGTTGTACGTTCTCTGGGCGGTGGGTGCTGCGGTTACGAGTACTAGTAAAAACAGACTGGGCAGCTTTGGAAAGACTCAGCTTTTCTGGCCCACTTGAGCTGGTGCAACTGCCTTTGCCCTGAATATTTGCCGGCTCGGGCCTCGGCGGTCCTCTTGATACCCCGTTAGGTGGGTATTTGAGCCAGTTTGGTCTAGCGGTTAAGGTGCTGGGCTAGAAACCAGGAGTCTGTGCGTTCTAGTCCCGCCTTAGGCATGAAAGCCGGCTGGGTGACCTTGGGCCAGTCACACACACTCAGCCCAACTCTCCTCACAGGGTTGTTGTTGTGGGGAAAATAGGAGGAGGAAGGAGTATGAGGTATGTTCACCGCCTTGAGTTATTTATAAAAATAATAAAGGGATAGAAAATACATAAAACAAATTTGTGTATTCTTCGAAGGGCCTTTTCTGTTATGTCACCCCTCCAACGAAAGATAAACCATGCACCATTCTGACGAAAGTAGCTACTAGAAATGGTTTAATCCACTTCTGGTTTCTTTGGGGTATTTATGTTATGCTTCATTGTTTGTTATTGCTGCCTGAGTGGTCATCTACACCGTCTCCCTTGTGTGAGAGCAGCAACTTTGCTGATCTCCTTTTCCAGGTGCAACGAAAGGACCCCTATGTGGACAGCAGTTTGCCACTTTCCTCCTGCCTCCTCCCATGAGGACCAGAGGAAAACACATCCAGGGGACTAGGAAAATGCTCATAGTAGTCACATTTCACATAAAAAGTCTTGAATCCTGCAAGTGGTGTAAATTGAGTAAATATTTGTAAACATCTGCAATTGTGTATGCATTGTATTTTGCATAATTGTGCATGTTTTTTTAACACCACAAATACAGACAAGGAGCAGGATTGGACTTTCTCACTTGGCTGCTGGACATCTTATTCAGCTACTTATTCCAGCTTCAGAACTTCAATAATCCTTACCCATAATACTTTCAAACATATACTTACAGATGCTAAATGCTTTAATGTGTTTTTCTGAGCTGAGTCCATTAGTTTAAAAAAAGGTAAAGGTTCCCCCCGCACATTTGTGCAGTCGTGTCCGACTCTAGCGGCTGGTGCTCATCTCCGTTTGTTAGCCGAAGAGCCAGCGTTGTCCAAAGACGCTTCCACGGTCATGTGGCCGGCATGACGCACACGGAACGCTGTTACCATCCCACCGAAGTGGTACCTATTAATCTACTTGCATTTGCATGCTTTCGAATTGCTAGGTTGGCAAGGGCTGGGGCTAGTGCGGGAGCTCACTCTGCACGCAGGGCTAGGGAGTCGAACCTCTGAACTTGCGATCGACAAGCCTGGCATCTTACCCGCTGAGCCACCACGCCCCTTAATTAGTTAGCAGTTAGCCCATTAGTTAGCAGTCTCATATTCTAGACTTTCTGTATTCACACAGAATTGAGACATTGACATAACTCTAATTATTGCCTCTTGTCCTGTCATTTCAAACTGTTTAAATTAAAAAGGCAATCTCTATAGTAACCTTTTCTTCTATTTGCAGGCAATGTCAATAGCTAAGCTAAGATGGCTTTTATGGTTTTCAGATCTTTCCAAGTATATGCTTCTAATGTACGAGCATGCGGACAATTGCTGACTGGAAGCAGAGCCTTGAGCCATTTCTGTCAGAAAATGAGGCAGTTCGCTATCTGCTACTTTGACTCTTCTATATTGGAAAACCAAAGAGATTTCCAGTGCACTTCTTGTAGAAATTACCACATGAAACTAGAAAATCATACTAGCTCTGTTGTGGAAACAGTGCAACAACTTGGAGAGGCCAATAACAATTTAAAACCTAATAGCAAGTCAATAGATGAACAGATATTTTTGAACGAATTGAACCAATGGTCTTCATGCAAGGACATTTTCACATTTGTGAGTTCATTGGGAAGTTTATCTGACATCATGGTAGCAGCTATCTTTCAGCGGCTGGGTAAGGTCCAGCTACAGGACAACTTAATGAAAAGTCCTGAGGAGCTGATGGAAAATGACGTCTTCAAATCACTTTGCTTGCAGCTGGAACAAGAATCTGCAAATTTGTCTGACTCTGCTCTTGTAAATTCTCTGAATGGTTTGACAAAGTTGCGTGTGGATCCTTGCAGTACCCTAATGGTTCGCTTGGTGTCAGAGAGCCAGGAACGTATTGATAAGGGCCAGATGACTATAAAAAATTTGTGCATTCTTGGAGAAGGTTTATTTAACCTTGGAGGACCGGAACATACTATGCTGGAACAAATTATGAATCAAATTCAAAGTACAAATCTTGAGGACTGGAAGGTTGAAGAAATGGTCCTGGTATACAGAACTCTGCAGCTGGATGTAGGTATGAGAGGGAAATTCCAGAACCTGTTAAACAAAATGAACAGTTTTGCAGAGACAGAAGGTTACCAGTTCACTCCCAGACAGACAAGTACAGTGTTAAATGCTCTGGTTGTTTTTGATGAAACCCAAGCCAATAACTTGATAATAAAACTTTGTAAGCATGCATCATGTTATATCCCATACTTCACAGATGATGAAATGATAAATGTGCTGGAAGCGTTCATTCAGTTTAGATGCTCTGACCAGCGTTTCACCGAAGCGCTAGAAAGACATGTTGCCAAGTTTGCCTTTGTGATGCATCCCAACACAATCTCCAAAGTCATGCAGTACTGCAGCAGACTATGCATTCTTTCCAAACCCATATTCAATGCAGTGGCAGAAACCTTTGTCTACAATGCTGACAATTTCACCATTTCTCAGATTGTTGAGCAGGTGGTTCCATTTGGGAAGCTCAACTATTTGCCCCCAAGTGCTTCATCCTTTTTCCGACAGGTTGAAAGGCTTGTTAGCATGCGTCTTTCTGAATTTGAGCCTCATGTACTTCTGAACCTTCTTCATTCATGCATTCTCATTAAATGCTATCCATTAAATTTTGTGGAAAAACTGTTCAGTCCCTATTTTCTGCAGCAACTGGAAGGTAAGCAAGTAAACTTTATAATTTCTGTTATAATAGCCATCTTATTACAATTGTTGTCAAACAGTTTGTTGGAGTCATAAGGTAAAGGTAAAGGTTCCCCCCGTACATTTGTGCAGTCGTGTCCGACTCTAGGGGCCGGTGCTCATCTCCGTTGGTTAGCCGAATAATAAGGTTAGTAAGGCATCCAACTGCCTGGGTGGTCTTAGAGGAACTTTGCACATCTTGGAAGAGAGAGGTAGCATTTACAGAACAAACCAAGTACAAGTCTTGACATCTGTCTGGCTCATCCCCATTTGCCTTACCCAACTTGTCAATAGTTGAAGTGGATTGTTTAAGATTTCATATCTGCTAGGTTTGTTTTTCTGATTAGCAGTAATGACCATAGCATAGCCAATGGGAAGCCACACAAGGGGGCAGGAAGCAGCCTGTTGGAGTTTTGTGCATATTAATGACAAATTATAAACAATACAGGTAGTCCTCGCTTAGCGACCACAATTGGAACCAGAACTAAGCAATGTGATCGTTCAGCGAGATGTCACGCGACCGCTTTGCTTAGTGACCACAATCCTGACAATTCGCCTTGCTGTCATTAAGCGAATTTTACCAGCCGTTAGCCAAGGACCCACCCCAATCCAAGCTATTCCGAGCTTGGCCCCTCCCAGCCCCAAACCTGTACTTTTAAGACTTGTGTGGAGAACAGATCATGTTTTAGGTCATATTTATGCATACGTAAATATTGAACATTCAAAAGGGTTCACAAACATTTAAGCACCACTGTAGGTTCTCTCTTGTAACTTCTCTACTTTGAGAGCTGCACTGATTACCAGTTTCCTTCTGGATGGTAATCAAGGTGCTGGTTGTTGCCTTTAAAGCCTTGCACAGGACCCCCTACCAGTAGGTTCTGTAGGTCCGGTCAGATCTGGAAGGGTAAGCTCTCCCCAGATCCTTCCTCCCAGGGAATGTTATCTTCAGGAAGCACAGGGAAGCCTTCTCAGTTATGGCCCCTTCTTTGGAACAACATCCCCCTGCCCCCAGGTTAGACTGGTTAGACCCTGTTGGTTTTTCAGAAAACCATCAGAAGGTGGCTATTCCAGAGAGCCTTTGGAATGGAGTTGTTATGAGTGCCCCCTTGTAATGCATTTTTGTATAATGCTTGCTGTTTCTTTGGTGGTGGTGGTGGTGGTGGTGGTGGTGGTGGTGGTGGTGGTGATTTAACTTTTTTACTGTGGAATGTAAGCCATTCAAGAGTCTTTTGGGATTGGAGTGGCATATAAACACTAGTAAATAAACGAAAGCTAAGCAATCAATTTTAAGTTGCTGTATGATGATGGGTCTGTCTGGTTGTTTGCATCTCAGCTGAAAGTCCCAGATTGAAGATTCTTTCTCAGTTGACACAGCTATTTTTAACCGTTCAACTGGAGTGTCCATACTATAAGGTATGATATTAATAATATTTATTTATTTATTTATTTTCTATCCTGCTTTTATTATTTTTATAAATAACTCATGGCAGGGAACATACCTAATACTCCTTCCTCCTCCTATTTTCCCCACAGCCACCCTGTGAGGTGAGTTGGGCTGAGAGAGAGTGACTGGCCCAAGGTCACCCAGCCGGCTTTCATGCCTAAGGCGTGAACTCACAGACTCCCGGTTTCTAGCCCGTTGCCTTAATCACTAGACCAAACTGGCTCTTAATTAGTTAGTTAGTTAATTAATTAATGATGGTAATTAATGTTGATATTTAAGCAAATGCCGGCATTTGTACATGTTTACTCAGACTAAGTAGTGTTTCATAATACTAATGACCAAATGTAATAATGTTGCTTATTACTAGTAATCCTCCGTATCAGCATTAATAAATTTCTTGGTATTTTAGGCTGTAGTCCTATGAGTTTCAGGCCGTAAGATATAGCAGGATGGAGAGGAAGGTGTTCATAGATATGCATACTAGTGGGGGAAACCTCTGCCCCCATTGCAGTACTTCTGTGCTGGAGCAAGAACCCAAAAGAAGCATTCCAGGGGCATGACATCTGCATCTGGCAGATCAATTATATTGCCTTGTACTCAGTGGAGGTAAAAATAAGAGCCTGCTAACGCTACATGTGGGCATGGGGGCTCAGCGGGTAAGACGCCAGGCTTGTCGATCGGAAGGTCGCAAGTTCAGCGGTTTGAATCCCTAACCCCACGTGACGGAATGAGCTCCCGCACTAGCTACAGTTCTTGCCAACCTAGCAATTCGAAAGCATGCAAATGCAAGTAGATTAATAGGTACCACTTCGGTGGGTAGGTAACAGCGTTCCGCGTGCGTCATGCCGGCCACATGACCGTGGAAGCGTCTTCGGACAACGCTGGCTCTTCGGCTAACAAACGGAGATGAGCACCGGCCCCTAGAGTCGGACACGGCTGCACAAATGTGCGGGGGGGAACCTTTACCTTTTTTAACGCTACTTTACAGGTTTTCTGATTTGGTGGTTTCTCTGTTATGGCTTCTCCTCCTTATTCCTCATTAGGATTATTCTTCCACCATTATGTGCCTTGTTATGTTGTCAGTTCATTGGTGCATTTTTAAAACTACTTGCATATTTACTCATATTTGCTTTTTTAACTGGCAGGAAGCAACTTGGCATATTTTTTTAAATCATTTGTCTCTTCTAGAATCCCAGGCTCCTTCTAGAATACCAAGTCAAGTCCTTTCGCTCCAGATGTGAGTCATTAGAATCCAAGGTAGATCCTCATCTTTTCAGCAGAGTGAAGGCTGGCATGATTGACCTCTTGGGGAGCCAAAAATATTTTGCCTCTAATGTTCTGACACCATATCGCTACACCATAGGTGAGCAAACTGTGTTTACTTTCAGATAGATGCACATTATTTTTTTCAGGACTGAATGGGTGGAATGGCCATATTCCAAGGAGTAATGGGTGGGACAAGGACTCAATTTATATCCATCTTATTTACATTTAATTTTTGGTAGAATTAAATGTAATAAGGTTACTCTCCAGTCATATATTTAATTATTTTCCCCTGGTGTCACATCAAAAATTATTCTTTGGTATTTACTGTTGGAAATCTCTGTGAGTTGCTGCTGGGCCTCTAGATGGCTGCAGGGTTTGTTTTGGACTTAGGCAGTCATTTCCACTGGTGTCATTTGCCTAATGATTTTCGATCCCATAGTATTGGAATTTGTGTGTTCTTCTTTGGAGTCTATTTGTATGTAGCCTTCATACATAATATGGAAGGTGTGTAAACTATGGTCCTAGAACTTCGTGCTCATTCAGTGTAGACTCTGCAAACTATACATTCAGGGCTCCACCAAGAGTGATCTGGCCCTCCATGCAGTCAACTGGATGGGGATGGGGGTGGGGATGGGGGTGGGGGCATAGTGGTGGTGAAACCATGCCTCTTCTCGTTGGTGCAAGGGCACTAAACTTTTTCTTTGAGCCCGTCGTTGTTTCAACCATTATCATCTGCATGACATTTCAATATTCTCTTACGAATCCTTAAGATTTTTCAGCAACAGTTATCTTTGTTTCTAGCCAAGTTAATGTACTTAACAAACAGTGAGGCTGCCCATTTTCCTCAGGTTTCAATGTTGCACATTGATTAAAAATAAGTTAAAAGTATTTATATTCAACTATGAAAATGAATGAAATACAGCAAAAAGGGAATGCTATTTTCTTTCTGTTTGTTCCATATAAGATATTGAGATTAAACTGAATGAAGAAGGATTTGTACTACCAGTCAATGCACATGATGAGGTATACGAAAGGTAAGGAAAACTGGACTGTTGGTAATTGTTTTTTAAAAGAGAGCTCACAAACCTGAACAAGCTTTTTCAGTTTTTCTTTTCTCACACAAAAGTAAAAATTACATATTTCTAGCATTTCAATTTGTGTTTCTATTTGAAAAGTTTATTCCACTCTGTCCTAAGTGGTTGAGTCTGATTGTGACAGCAGAAGCAGAGCATTATAAATATGCCAATATTGCTAGAATATCAGCATTCTTGTGGTCCAAGAGTTCAAGTCTTTTTAGTCTTGCTCAACACCTAAGAAGCATTGCTAGAAATCACTGTAAAAAATAGTATGGGCCACATATTTTTCAATGTTCATCACAGTCAAGCTAGTGTTTTTGTTACATTTTTTGCCCCTGCCTGTTCCATACTCTTTCACTTCCCTAGGGCTGTTTCCCACAGAAGGTGGCAGCATGCAATCCCCCCTGGTAGCCTAAGAAGGAAGGAATTTTTATTTATTTATTTATATTTTGACTTTTATCACCGCGCCATCTCCCCCAAAGGGGACTCTGGGCGGTTTACAAACACAAGATTAAGATCATACAACAAAAGATATAAAAATACAATATATAATCAATTATTATTATAAGTTAAATAAAAAAAATCAAAATCCAAGAGGGCAGACCATGATCTTTAAAAGGGCTCTATGGCACCAGCCATCCCCATGAGGAACTATTCCTGTTCCCGTCCCACGCGAGGCGGCAAAACCATGTCTTTAAGTTCTTCCGGAAGGAGAGCAGCGATGGGGCCTGCCTCACCTCCGGGGGCAAAATGTTCCAAAGGGCAGGTGCCACTGCCGAGAAGGCCCGCCTTCTGGACCCCGTCAAACGAAACTCCCTTACCGACGGGGTCCGAAGCATGCCCTCTACATAATCGAGTGGGACGGTTTGAAGTTATGGGGATGAGGCGGTCCCTCAGATATCCTGGTTCCATGCCATGTAGGGCTTTAAAGGTCATAACCAACACCTTGAATTGCACCCGGAAGCATACCGGCACCCAGTGCAGCTGGCGCAGCAGAGGTGTCACGTGGGCCGATCTAGGGGCACCAATAACTGCGCGCGCAGCTGCATTCTGGACCAGTTGGAGCTTCCGGATACTCTTCAAGGGTAGCCCCATGTAAAGCGCATTGCAGTAGTCTATGTGGGAGATGACCAGGGCATGAGTGACTGTACGGAGGGACTCTTGATCCAGGAAAGGGCGTAAATGGCACACAACACGAAGTTGCGCAAAGCCCCTTCTGGCCACGGCTGCCACCTGCTCCTTGAGCAGGAGCCGTGAGTCCAGAAGGACCCTCAGGTTCCGCACTGATTCTGAATGGGGAAGTGCAACCCCATTCAGAACCAAAGATGATAATTTCCCAGATCCAGAAGAACCATCAATCCACAGCCACTCCGTCTTACCAGGGTTCAGCTGAAGCCTGTTGTTCCCCATCCAGACCCCCACAGCCTCCAGGCACTGAGAAAGGGCGGCCACTGCATCACTTACTTCACCTGGGATGGAGATGTACAAGAGATGTACAACTGGATGATATCTCATCCCATGGTGACGGATGATCTCACCCAGTGGTTTCATATAGATATTAAATAGGAGAGGTGAGAGAACCGAACCCTGTGGCACCCCACAAACGAGGGGGCGAGAGTTGGATCTCTCATCTCCTATTACTACCGATTGGGACCAGCCCGAGAGGAAGGAGGTGAACCAGCGCAAAACTACGCCAGCCACCCCCAACTCCTCGAGCCGTCCTAAAAGGATACCATGGTCGATGGTATTGAAAGCCGCTGAGAGATCGAGGAGAGCCCGGATGGACGCACTCCCTCCATCCCGCTCTCGCCAGAGATCATCCGTAAGTGCGACCAATGCAGTTTCCACCCCATATCCCGGCCTGAAACCTGACTGAAAGGGGTCCAGATAATCCGTTTCATCCAGAATCCTCTGGAGCTGCAACACCACCACCTTTTCAACCACCTTCCCCAAAAAGGGGAGGTGGGAGACAGGACGAAAATTGTCCAATATAGTAGGGTCCAGTGATGGTTTCTTGAATAGGAGGTGCACCAGCGCCTCCTTAAAGGCACCCGGAAACATCCCCTCCTCCAGAGATATATTAACCATCGCCTGGACCCAACCACATGTCACCTCCCTGGCTGCTTGCACCAGCCAGGAAGGGCAAGGGTCTAGATGGCATGTGGTGGCCTTTCAGTCCAGAGGATCCTGTCCACTTCCTTAGGCCCAACAGGATTGAACTGTTCCCAGATAACCGGGTAATGACGTTTCCTCGGCATCTCCCCAGACACTGCTTCACGCTTGGAGTCCAACCTAGACAGAATCTGAGCGATTTTATCCTGCAGATGCTCCGAAAATTCTTCCGCACGGCCCTGCAGGTGGGTCACAGACCTTGCCTAGAAGAGATAGTGTTATCTTAAACAGGGCTGTCGGGCGGCATTCTGCGGATGCAATAAGAGCAGAGAAATATTGACGTTTTGCCGCTCTTACCGCCACAAGGTAGGCCTTAACCGCGACTCTAGCTTGTGTTCGGTCAGATTCAGTCTTTGTTTTTCTCCAGCGGCGCTCTAGGCGTCTCTTAGCCCTCTTCAAGACCCTTAACTCCTCCGTAAACCACGGGGAGTATCGGGTCAGATGTGGCAAGAGAGGCCGCATAGGCGCAATCCTGTCCAAGGCCCCGGCCGCCTCCCTATTCCAGGCTGCGGCCAGGACCTCCGCTGGACCGTGCAATAGATCCTCGGAAATAACCCCCAGCTCCTTCTGGAACCTCATTGGGTCCATTAGTCCCCAGGGGCGGACCAATCGAATGGGTCCTGCCTTCCTGCGGAGTGGGGCGGCATAAGAGAATCTCAAGCCCACCAGGGCGTGATCTGACCATGACAATGGGGACAGATCTAACTCTCCCTTCAGATCACTTTGCCACTGCTCCGACAAGAAAACTAAGTCCGGCGTGAGGCCACTGTCTCGAGTCGGGTTTCGAATAATCTGAGATAGGCCCATGGCTGCCATGGTAGCCATGAACTCCCGAGCTGTCTCTGAGGCACGTCCCAGGGAAGGCAGATTGAAGTCCCCCAAAACCATAAGTCTAGGGAACTCCACTGCCAACCCCGAGACAGCCTCCAACAGCTCGGGCAGGGAGGTTGCCACGCAGCAGGGGGGCTGGTACAGCAACAACACTCCCAACTTCTCTCGAAAACCCAACTTGAAGAACAGGGTCTCACACCCGGCCACTTGTGGAGCAGGGCCCTTGAAGGCCACCAGAGACTCCCGGATTACAACCGCCACCCCTCCTCCCCTGCCCCAAGGTCTCGGCTGATGCCACACCTGAAACCCGGCTGGGCATATCTCCGAGAGTGCTACTCCCCCCTCTGTGCCCAGCCAGGCTACAGGGAATCCCTGTCCACACCTTACTGCTGCAGCAGATGCTTCTAATCCAGAAAAAGGAGATGCATGCCATGGACTTGCTTTGCTTAGCAAACCACATTTAATTTGCACAACAGCCGTAGACTAATGAAAACCCATATTCTTTCTGTCTACACTCCTATTTATGCTCTTAACACTTAACTGGCTCTACTTGGAACTGCTTGTTGTATAGTTCTCCCAAGTGTGCGTGTGTGTGTGGGGTGTTGATTAACTTTTGTCATGCATATTTATGCAGAAAAAAGCACAAGGACTTGCATTTACTTGTAGACATAATAAGGTGGTTGTATTGTTTTGTGTATCGTTAGATGTAAGTAAATGTTACTACAATGTTCAGTGACAATATTGACTACAGGTAGTCCTCACTTAACAACCACAATAGGGACCAGAAAGTTGGTTGTTAAGCTGTGCAGTCGTTAAGTGAATCACTCTGTGACGGCCCGATTTTAAAACCATTTTTACAATGGCCGTTAAGCGAATCACCGCATTTGTTAAGCAAATCAGAGGTTGTTAAGCGAATCCAGCTTCGCCAGTGGACGTTTATTGTGATCATGTGACCACAGGACCCTGCAACTGGTCGTAAATGCAAGCCGGCTGCCAAGTGCCTGAATTGCGATCATGTGACCGCGGGGGTGGTGCGACAGTTTGCGACCGTCATAAGTGCGAGTACAGGTCGTAAAGCACTTTTTCTGAGGCCATCGTAACTTCGGACCATCGTTAAATGAACGGTTAAGCGAGGACTACCTGTATGTCATATAGTATCATAGACTGACCAGGCAGGTGGCAAACTGAAGTTTAAATGAATTATTTAGTTATGCATCATTGTGGCTGTACCCCAGAACTGCACTGAACTGAAATATCATATAGGAAGATCCTTCACCTGTTCTAATAGACTATGGTAAAGTGTGGTGAAGCAATGGGATTTTCCCTGTGTGATTTCTTGAGGTTTCAATGTTAAAATATCAATAGAGGAAATAGGATCCAGCTGCAAAATAAGAGCACTACATACAAAACATTACATACACTAACTTCATACAAAATATGAATCTGGACAGGTGTTTTCTTGCCCAGAAAATGGCAGTATCTGAAAAAGTGGGAGTGGTCAGCTTTTCCCAACTTGCTTCCCTTCAGATGTGTTGGAGCATATCTCTCATTATTCTCTGTGCTGGTCAGGAATTTGTTGTAGTCCAACACCGTTGAAGAGCACTGAGTTAGAAAAGTCTGTGCTGACACTTTGAATTTGAAGCAGTGATAATATTTTGATTTTACAGAATAGCTCTGTGCCTTGATGATGAAAAGAGATTTTGTGCCAATAGTCACAATCTTCTTGGAAAAGAATCCATTAAGCAAAGACATCTGAAGCTCATTGGTTATGTGGTTGTACAGGTAAATTGAATATTACTGCTATATCTTTCAAGAGACAGGAAGGACACCCTTCTTCAAACATCTGGCTATATTTGGAGGTCCATATTGATGCTTCATTCATAGAAGTTTTTGCTTCTGAGGGTTGATTCAGCTATACTGCTCTTGGTCTCACAGCTAAAGAGTGAACTAAGCAAAAGTGTGTGTCTCAAATCAATATTTCACTATCTAGCCCTTAATATCGATACATAAAACGTTACCTTCATACTGAATTGAATCACTGGAGTGTCTAGTTCGGTACTGGCTTCAACTGTCCAGAAATAGCTGTCCAAATTTTCAGACAGGAATCTTTCTTTCTCTCACTTGGAGACTGCCCTTGGGATTTTCTTCATTTAAATTGAGTGTTTCACTTTAAACTGGCCATAACCCTTAGATGAACTCTTCCAAGTGAGCATAATTGGATTTTATCCTAGCACTTAGCATTTCAGCTTTAATAGAAGACAACTATTATGCAAGCTAAAATCCCCAGTTCTAGTCCCTCTGATACCTGTTGCCGTCCCATTCCTATTGTGCCATATGCCTGGAGCCAATACTTGCACCAATAGTTAGCAAAGGATAGATGACAGGACCACCAAAAGAATTACAGTCCAGGAAAAGGCCTATTTTATCTCTTGGCTCAACAATCTTCAGATGAGGAAAGCAAACGCAAAGAGGTCAAATGCCCTTTTGTGATAGGCCTGTTCATGTGATTTTAGAAAAGAAAACTTAGGACAGAATTGTTCTAATGTTTTGCTCTCTGCAGAATTATTTGAATAATGGTTTCCTCGTTTCTTTACATTTCAGATCCCATTTTTTGAGTTTAGCCCACTGAACGACAAAAACGATGTCCTGGAATACCTACACAAGAAAGTATTTCCTAACTTTTATAGCTTCCAGGAGTAATAAAGCTGAATCCAAATGAAACTGAAATATATGTGAAGGCCATTGTTGATTTTGCATTTGGGAAAGTAAAATTTAAAATAAATCCATATCCTATCATATGGCTTTGTCTCCCAATGTTACATAGAAAGAAAGTACCAAATAGTAAAATGCATCTAAGCTTATTTTTTTAATGTGGTTGACTTCGTATCATATTAAATAACTGCATTTCCCCCCGGTAGTATATAGAACAGTGTTTCTCAACCTGAGCGCCTTTAAGATGTGTGGACTTCAACTCCCAGAATTCCTGGGGAATTCTGGGAGTTGAAGTCCACACATCTTAAAGGCGCTCAGGTTGAGAAACACTGATATAGAATGTCCTGGAAAATGTAACAGACTATTTAGTTTTAAAGGCTGCAGGCACATGTATACTAGCCAGGCTAGATGCAACAGTAAACCTATAACTTGAATGTATGTATGTTTGTTTTTTAAAAATTAATCTACCATGAGAAAGGTTTTTGTAGGGGCCACTGGCTGCAAGTTTATCTTTTCCTCCTCTGTTGTCCTGATTAAAATTGACTTTCCCTCCTTCTCTGCCAATGCTATTCTGTGGAGCAGCTTCCCTTCTGAGGCTGATAGGAGATGCAGATGATTTTGTTCGACCTGTATCAGCTCATACTATGGCTAATCCTAGTATCTAGTAGCGTTGACAAAAATTCCACTGCAAACAGCAAGAGAGACAAAATCATGCAACGTCAAGTGATGGGATTAATGTCAAGGTTTAATGTTTGAACTTGGCACTGAGAAGCTTGTTACAGATCAATCAACTGATCTTTATTCCTGATGCACAGCTGATACATGAATACTCACATGTGCAGCCTTGGTATATAAGCACGTTGATAGGTATTTTTCTCAAGGTTTTTTTCCCCAAAAGGTGACCTCATTAGTTAAGCATTCCAAACACACTGATAAGGATTTTTCCTTAATTATAAAACTGTCAATTAATGAAGAGAGATGAAATTGGAAGGAAACGCATGTTCAGCAAGAATACATGCTACCAAACCAAATCCTTTTGTTTTAATCTTATTAATTTAAGAATAGAAACTATTCTATACATCTTTAGCAGATCATAAGAAATGACAGAGGTGGTTATGTGCAGATTAACACATGGTTACTCTAGTGTGTTAAGAGTGTCAAGCCACTTTTCTGGGGTAATCTCTGCACAATTTTTCCAGGAGAAAAAATGGAGAGGTGAGTACTAGTATAAGCTGGTAGTCACACAAGTATCCTCATGCTTTAAGGTAAGGGCCTAAAAAAGAAAGCCCTATTTTAGCTAAAACCCCAGCAATAAATACATAAAGATAGTATAATGTTACATTTGAACTGGCTTTAAATCCAAGGAATTTGAGACCCTACTGCTCTTAGGTGTCTATCACAGTAGATCCTTAAGTTGGATTCATAGTGCTGGCACATTTTTCCACCAAGCAAGCTATTCCATTTTTTCTGTAGAATTCTGCCCGTACATGATTAATGTGCACATGGTCTCGCATTAGCTCTTCCACAGGTTTGTTTATGCGCCGCCCATATTCAGAAGAGGACAAGACAGCTACAGGCCTTTTTTTTTCCTGTTAAGAATATTTTTGAGATGTGATTTCTCAGTATAAAAACCAGCTGAGACAAAGAACAAAACTAGATAAGATGCTTGGTCTGATGCTGCTGGCAGCAATGGCAGATGTCCTGCATCCCAAATCAAAATGACCTCTTCCAGATAACATTCTGGTTTCCTGAAGTGAAAAGAAGCTTCTCTGCTCCCACAGCTTTGCACTTTTCAGAAGATAACAGACATTCCCAAGCTATATCCATTAAAAATAGCTACAAAGTCCCCTGCAATTCTTTACAAAAGGAAAGTGCTGTTGGGGTATAACTTCTTCCACCCTACGGGAACTTCTCTTTAAATTGCCTCATGCGTTATATAGATTATATAATGTGAACAAGCAATATGTCATTTATGCTACTGGATACTTTCTTGAGGAAGGAGTGTCAATTTTTTTCCTGCGAAATACAACTGTCATCTAAGAGTAATGGGCATTTGTGTAGCACTTTAGAAGGTTTATATATGTTATTTTACTTAAACCCACACAACGGACTTCTAACATTCCGTCAGCAATATTATCCCCATAAAGCTTATGGAAAGCTGAGGGGAAGACATACTGACGTGCCTATTTCAGTCCCATTTATTTCAGGGGCGGAGGCAAGTAATTGCTAAATTATGTTCCATTTTAATTAATGAGCCCAACATCTTAATTCTGTTTGTATCATACTTGGGAAAAAATATCTCTTGTATTTCAGTCTAATTTAACTGCAAAATACTTTATTAAATCTAAATTAAGGTACAGGTATTAATCCTACCCATATTTACTCTGAGATATATACCACTGTTTCCAAATGCTGCTTACTCCCAAATAAGGCTTAATTCAGTAATTTTAATGAATTTTTCTAACCTCCAATCTCAGAGTATCCCACTGCTCAAATACTAAAAAAATGTGTGGGGATAGATCTATCCCTGACTCAACCAGTGATCTTCCTGGCTGAGGGAGGCAGAATTTGAACTAAAATCTCTTCACTCTGACGAGAGTTGTGTAATGTAATCCTAAGCATGTTATTTTGATATAGCTTAGGGGTACTTACTCTTAAGTAAATTTGCATAAGATCCTAGCTTTAAAGTGATAGTTATTACTCCATTGCATACTTGTAGAATGCAGTAATTGGCAGCAGCCAGAACTTGGCCATATCATAAGCAGAAAGGAGGGTGAGTAGTGATTTTCGTCACCCTGAGACTCCTTGACAATCACCTCATCATTAATGTGAAGTCCTCTGCTTTTTGCATGTTCTCTGTCACACCGATGGAGCTTTGCATCATAACCGATCGGTTTTTTGAAGACGCAGTCATACAGGGAAAAAATTCCTGGCTTAAAAGAAAGAAGGCCGGGGAGGAAACATCATGGCAGTAATAGTTGAAAGCAACAAATATAAGAGAGTTTAATGATGATACAAGATCACCAGGTTCACACTGATGGAACCAACTCCCTTGAGCATTCCAATATGCATAAACATTGGTGTCATACATGTTTTCACAGTTGAATAGTAACGTACAGTATATGTGCTCATATCTTCATAAAGAATTGTCTGCTGTCAACAAGTGACAGGACTTTTAATGAGGGTCCCCCCCCAAAAAACTATAGCACTGAACATTTTTATAAACATAGAATCTACAATAATTCCTATCTCGGAGATAGGAATGTGTAAACTTTTTTTTGATGGACTTACCATAGCCACCATATACTGTATATTTGAGCTCATCCAACACGATTAAAAGCCCTTATGCACTACTGAACTTCTGGGTTCACTGGGTTGGGCCAGTGTCAGCATGCCACATGGCTGAATATGACCTTTGGCCCAAAAGTTAATCTATATTCCTGATGTAGAGTAACACACTACAGCACATACAAGATACTGCTCATGAGTGAGGTAAAGGTTCCCCCCGCACATTTGTGCAGTCGTGTCCGACTCTAGGGGCGGGTGCTCATCTCCGTTTCTTAGCCGAAGAGCCAGCGTTGTCCAAAGACGCTTCCGCGGTCATGTGGCTGGCATGATGCACGCGGAACGCTGTTACCTACCCACCAAAGTGGTACCTATTCATCTACTTGCATTTGCATGCTTTCGAATTGCTAGGTTGGCAAGAGTGAGGAGAAAGGTACAAACATACAGCTCTTTCTGACTTCACTAACCACTATTCAAACAAGCCAATCCAGACCAAGTGCCAATGTAAAAGTATGTTTATGTATGTAGAGCCCTTTTAAAGATCATGGTCTGCCTTCTTGGATTTTCTACTTAATTTATAATAATAATTAATTGTATATTGTATTTTTATTTGTTTTTATAACGGAATTTTAATCTCTATGTTTGTAAACCGCCCAGAGTCCCCTTGTGGGACATGGTGCGGTGATAGAAGTCGAAACATACATACATACATACATACATACATACATACATACATACATACATTAAAAAAATGTTCTATAGACCACATACTACAAAAATTGCATATTGCAATTTGCTATCTGGGAATGAAAGGTTTTGAACAATGTTCTATTTCCAGCTCCTTTTAATAGGTATTTCCATCATAACACTTGCCTTGGATCCATTGACCCCCTCCCAATTATTGCATAAAATTCCACGACATACCTTGCTCTCCTGGTGAAAATAACTGTGTTCAGGAGGGTCCTTGCGTCGGGGTGGGATGTAGCTGAAGGCTGACTGTGCAGAAAGTGGAAGCTGGTGTTGCCTTATTAGTGTCTCATTGACGCCTCCCAGTTCCTCCAACTCTTCCTCTTCCTCTTCATCCAGTTCCTTCCCATTCTGGGATCCTTGCATTCCCCTGTGAAGCCCAGTGTTTGGCTGGGTGGCAGGCTGGATTGCTTTGGATTCCCTACTAATCCCCCACCCATCCCCAGCTGGTGCGTTTGCAGAGTTCTTTGGTTACTAAGAGACCATCTGAATAAACTATGATGTCAAATCACTTATAAGAGGGGGTTGGAAGTTTGAAAAAAGCCGTGGCTGGGCGAAACGCAGCCTCAGCTGCTCTCCATAGCTGCCATGTGGAATCTGTTTAACAAGTAAAGCGTCTGTGAAGTCACAGTATTTGTTAGCAGGAATTTCTCTCAAAGTAATACAGGAATAGTAGACAGATACAAAGAGCTAAGGCTGTGATTCTGAATGAATTCACCGTGCAGTGTCTTCTGGACTTCTTCTATAAGTTTCTTGAAATATGGGACACCTCTGTGAGTGGTGGATATTGATCACAGAATCTAAGTGGTGGAGTTGACATTCAAAGAGCCCAAGGGGGGAATGAGTTACTTTTCAACTGGAAGATAGACAAAAGGTTCTTGAACGATGAGGTAAGAAGCATGAATGATTTAACGGTGTCAGGAGAGCTGTTACTGATACCTGCACGCAAACAGACTAATAGGAGTCTCATCAGATGTGTCTCATTAGCAGCTGTTAATAAAAACCACTGATGAAAGAATAATACGGCTGATCTCTCGGTATTGATCCATTCCTAAAAGTGTTTTGTACCTTGCTGGAATTTATCCTAGGACATGGAGTTGAGCAACTTGGCAATTTTTCATTTCAGAGCACGCACAACACTATTAGACTTCACTGCTGCAGTGATAAGGATGAAAAGGTAACAGTGCTGCCTGGTGAAATCCCAAAGGTGCAGCAAAACAGGCTTTTATGGTTGAGAGATGTCACTGTTCTGCCAGGTTTCTGCTTCCAACTTCTTTAATAGTAAAAGCAGATTAAATTATGGTAAAATGGTAAATAGATTACCTTACCCTGCCCAAGTTATTCAGCTTTCAAAACTGACCTTTTCTTAATGTGGGTTTTGTGGATGTACAGTACTAGCAGCCTTCTGAGAAAGCAAACTGGTATTATTCATCACTGGACAGCAGTGTCTGCAGCCCCCTTTAGGCAAACCCAAAATGATGACACATGTGCAACGACATCATCACGTAAACACTGCAATTACATACTTGTGTCCTGCTGTCTGAAGCAAGTCCGTAAGAACTGGATTTTCCATGGTGACCCTTTCACCCACATTTTGACATTTCACCCCACCCCGTCCCCGTGGTGAATTTTTTACCGGGAATTGAATACCATCTTTTTTTATATACAGTATGTTACAGTATGCTATATAGTATCATAAATTATTGTACTGCTTTGTTTTCCATGTTGGTCTCCCATTCTCTTTAGATCAGATTTGTAGCAATATTTTTTCCATAAATTATAGCTGCAGCACTTGCCTGTCTAGGATAAATAAGATAGTAAAGGCTTGCCATTAATTCAGACTTCATCTTTCCAGGTTCAGCCTTTTCTTTTTATGATTCCTAGTGGGATGTTAAGAGCCAGTTTGGCGTAGTGGTTAAGGCACCAGGCTAGAAACTGGGAGACTGTGAGCTCCAGTCCCACCTTGGGCACGAAGCCAGCTGGGTGACCTTGGGCCAGTCACTTTCTCTCAGCCCTAGGAAGGAGGCAATGGCAAGCCACTTCTGAAAACTTTGCCAAGGAAACCGCAGGGACTTGTCCAGGCAGTTGCTGAGAATCAGACATGATTGGATAAAAAAAAAAGTGGGATATTAGTGATGAGTAAGTAACCTGTTAATCGCTCTGGTTTCTGTATCTACAATGGAGATAGGGAGAATTTATTGATTGCCTCTCATTTTTCATACATTTAATGGTAACATCCTAAGGGGAACTCACACATGCAAAAAGGCCATTTTCTCACCATAAAATAAAATAAAAAATATGAATTATTGCTTTGCTTGCATTCATTCCTTGTTTCCATGGCCTTATTATCTTTGGCTTTGAAAGCATTGAAATCATAAAACTTCTGATAGAAGAGTTCGGGTTTTGTTTTTGCCTTTGTGCCAGAAAGCTCTTAATGATACGTAACAGGTATAATAAACCCACATTTAAAAATAAAGTACATAGAAACCTTTAATGAGTTTATATTACAAAAGACAAGGGCATCAAAACATTTTAACACATTTTATACAAAACTGGTCCTGCTTGTCTATGAATTCCTCTGAGGAAACTATCAAGCCAGAAGCTCCATTTTAAGTCATTGGCTGTGAGACACAACTAGTGAACACACCCTAGTTGTAAAGATGAAGGGACAGAATTAGATATTCAAAATTATAAATTCAGGATTAGAGGATGTTATAGGGAGCTACCATATTTTTCACGATGTTTCATGCAGCTCTAATTTTATTGCCATAAAGTGCTTTTCTGTAATTTTCTCTCTTTTATTATCTTCTTCATAACCATCTCCTCCATCAGACGATTAATTTTTCCAACTCTGTGGATTTTTTCCTCAATTCTTTACTACTGAAGAGCCCAGAGTACAAATCAAGCTGTCATTATCTCAGTGCACAGCACACACCTTCGCCATTCCTGCAACCTGACAACTACTGAGGCCTCTTGATGGTGAATGGTGGGACGAGACTGTACTACAGCAACATTTCTATACACCAGAAAAGTACACACATGTTCATGGTGTGGGCTAAAAGAGAGTTAAGAAAAAGTGTGAGCTGCTTTTTCTCTAAAAATATGTGACTGTCTACCCTTGATATATTTCATGATGCCACATTCCCTTGTGAAAGGGACTTAGTCATTTCAGTATGTACAAAGTAGGTCTGAAGCTCTCCTTTTCCTTTGACGTTAATGATACCCCGGCAGGTGCAAATGTAGCCCAATGTTTGTAAGATGTTACTTGTTTCTTCGGTGACCTGCAAAAATGATTTAAATAAATACATTAAAGTATGCCTAGAAATCTTTTTCTTCCCTTCCCTGCCCTGAACTATTTGCTGAGTATAGATCAACTGACGTAATTATGGGAAAGGTCTTCAATATAACCTTGCCAACTTTAATGAGGAGAATCCCATTCAGAGTCTTTCCTGGTCATCTTAATGGGCAAGTAAGTGACATATTCACAGTTTGTAATATTTAGAAATCCAGTGGAATCAATGGGACTTGATTTGGCCCAACCTGAAGCACCATTGAGATTGGTGGGTGGACTCTAAATAGGACCCATAATTTACTGCAAGATTGCCTAGGATAAAACTATTACTCTGAAGTGGATAAAGGTTTATTTTATTGTACACTTTTAAATTTTTTAAAACAAATTTTAAGTTAACAACCCCAATGGCACCACTGTTATATTTTTGTTTGTTTAACTGGCTTTCTTCTTAAAGAGAGGAAGAAAAACTGGGATGAGCAGAGAAATGGATGAGCAGAAATGATGACAGACAAGGGTCCTTTATTTGTAGAACTTGTGCAAAAAACAAATTGTGGTAGGTGTTGCTATTTTTCTCCTTTATAAATTAAATTACAAAATGCTATCTCTTCCAAATGATTAGAAATATAGAAGTCCTGACTCCCTGATCCCCTGCTTTGAATCTGCTCTCCCTAAAAGAAAAACAAAATCAGATGCCACACAAGATCTGTTGTGTGACAAGAGTAAAAAAAATACCTGTATTTTATCTAAGATGCCAGTGCTATCCATCCTGCTGGCCACGTTCACGGTGTTGCCCCAGATGTCATATTGTGGTTTCTGAGCTCCAATGACTCCAGCAATTACAGGCCCATGATTGATGCCTGTAAAAAGAAACATTAGCTTCTTCTGTGCTCTATTGTTTTAATATTTTGCTTTCTGGTTAGAAAAGTTTCCTTAGTTTCTCTCTCAATAAATCAAGGTAAATACAAAGATGCAAATAAAAATACTTCAACTTGACTGTTTTGCTCAAAGAGGTGTCAAAAACGTTGGGGTACTTTTCCATCAAACTAAAAACCTGACATTCTCTACAAAACTCCACAGATAAATCACTGATAGTGCGTGATCCCGATCTTAAAATTCAGATCTATCCCTAAGATAAAAAACATGGACTAGGTATCTCTGAACTTAAGAAGCAAAAGAGGAAAAGGGGGGAGAATCACCAAGGTTGTGTGTAAGCCAGTGGCTTTTCATTCAGTTAAGGCCATTATTGCTGTCAGATCCCCTCGGAGAAAAGTGGCAAATTGCTGAAGGACAGACTGCATAAAGGGAAGTTTTGTTGGTGACAATATATCCTACTTACAGTATATGTCTATTTGTTCTTCTTTATTGCAGACACTGATGAATATAATAGATAACTAAACACAATAGCTGCACAAGTAAAAAAAAAAAAGGAAACATAAAGCCCTTGAAAAAATGGGCCCCAAGCCAAGTGATAGTCATTAGTTACAGTGTCATATTACAGTCAAATATTAAGACTGCTGGCTAAGACAATCAAGGAGAAATTACTTAGCTGTTAATTTTAGGTGAACTCTACAAGCAGTAATAGAAAATCATGCACATTAAATTAATAAGCCACCCAGAAAAAGCTTTACTAAGGAGGGGGATCAATTGTCATGTAAGAATCACAGCACAGTAGGACAGGACCAGCAATTCAATTGTTCCCAGCTATGTGAGGATAGATTCTATTAGCAGAAGGAAATTTCCTTGAAACTGTGCTCTAGGTCTGCTAAGGATATGATGTCAAAACACAGTAGCATGAAAGGTCTGCAGACCTAGACACAGTAAGCTCCTCCAAATATCAAGCTGACTTAAGACTATTCAGCTGGTTCCCTAACTCAAATTTAATGTCACTTCCATAACCTTATTCCTGTGCCAGAGCTCAGCTTTGATCTGCTCACAGACCAAGACCACCAGCAATTAAGGAAAGTATCTATATTGCAATGGCTTTATAGGGTACAACCTTCATTCAGGGCTACCAATAAGAGTTTATCAAAGTTAGGGGGGGCCAAATTTATTTATTTATTTATTTATTATTTAAATTTGTATCACCGCCCATCTCCTCTATACCAGGGAACTCGGGGCGGTTCACAACAACTTCTGTAAGCTAAATGTTAATTTTAACCAATAGTTAGTTATAGCTATCCATGCTCTTGTGTCATTGTGGAATGCTTCATTTGGGACAATACAAGAATCAACGTTTCTTCAAAAGTTAAGATTAAGGGTCTAAGAGTTTTTCAAACTAAAAACTACTTTTTTTAGATTTCTTTATCCTGCTGTTATTATTTTTATGAATAACTCCAAGCGGGGAACATACCTAATACTCCTTTCTCCTCCTATTTTCCCCACAACAACCACCCTGTGACAATACCCTTCACAGGGCCCCAGTGGTTCTCCCTTGCAGTGGAAAAACTAAGGTCCTAGTTTACAACACAAATATTGGATGAGCCCTCCTATCTGGCCAAGAATTTTTAGAAACCTGTCCCAGACAGTGAGAAGGATGAGCTCAATCCTGAAGCGACAGGGGTCAAAGCAAGCTGCAAACTATCTTGTAATTTGATTGACATCGCCACTTCCCTCATCTCATGGAACGTTGCTGGTTGGAAATCTAAATCTAGGGACATAAATTTTATCAGCTCTATACCAGAGTTTGATCCTATGTTCTTACAGGAGACCGAGATTTTAGATGAGTTAATGGGTTAGCTGAATATCATTCAATCAGTCTGAAAGCAACTGCAAGGGCAGGGAAGGTTAAGCCAAGCAAGGCCTGGGATATTTATTACACCTATCCAACTCAGAACCTTGTGTACTATGTGGGCTTCTTCTGTGAGGTCTGCACTGGCACCTGATTTAAATACTACAGTCTTTAAGAACAAAAACAACCGTTTGTTCTTAAAATAAAAGAAATGCCATTTTCTGTGCTGGGGCAGTAGATTGCCAAACGTTTAACTCTCGCTACCAGTATAATGGGAAGTAGTAAGAATACAAATTTAAAGAGAAACGGAGAAAAATACATCACTTTTTCCCATGGCCAAATTTCACTTCACTGCTAAAAAGGTAAATAAAGCGAGGGAAGGAAATCATTTACCAGCTTACCAATGAATATGACCTGGCAAAACAGAGGGAAGATTTTGTCCATTTTCAAGAATCACAACCAATATTTATAGGTGTTTTTTTTTACAGTATATGAGCCCTGGACCTACCCACCACTGGCATGTGTTCCCATTGACAGAGTGGGCCACTGGGATGATAGAAGTTGCCTTATCCCACAGTTTCAACCTGACAAAAACAAGCTTGAATCTAAGGCTGCCAAAAGCCATCCGCTGATTATATTCAGTTAAGTTAGGAGTGGGCACGTACAGGCAGCATACAGTCCCTCCGCCAAGCACCCATTTCTGCTTCCTCAGGGCCCTGAGATCAGGCTGCCAAATTTCAGCAGCAAAGGCATCCGATTTCATTGGTGGAACTTGTGCAAGTTAAGGGTGGGATGGTCTCCCAACCTCTCAAAATGGCGCCAAATTGCTATTTTTCAAGCAAATGTTGGGCTCTGTTGTTGGATTTTACAAAAGTTATAGGTGGAATAAAATCTTAAAATCAATGGCCGATGGCCACGTGGGCTACCAAAACAGAGATGGCAGGACACCATCAATAAGGACATGCAAATTGATGGACTACGCCCTGAGGATACAGATGATTGGGCAAAGTGGTGTTTCAAGATCTGAAAAGCAGACCCTGTGAAAATAGCGGGAAAACGCTAGGAGGAAGGAGGAGGAGGAGGAGGAGGAGGAGGAGAAGGAGGAGGAGGAGGGAAGGAGGAGGGTGGGGCCGGGACAAACCTCTCCCATATCTACCTTAAATCCTACAATCCCACTAAAATAGGCCTCCAAATAGAAAATGGGGGCATCTTTCAAGGATTTGGAGGTAGGGGTTTAAGGATGGAGATAGGAATGGTTTGCCTTTAAACAGACTCTCATAAAAAAGTCAAACATTTTAAGCCCTTCCCCTTCCATTTATATCACATATCACCAGATGGGCTCCTCCTTCAAATTCTCCTACTTCTGAGATATATGATTCAAGTACAAAATCCTGATTGGTCCTAAAATTCATTGAGAGGTGTTGAGGAAATCACCTTGCGGGTTTGTTGATGGGCTGAAACTCTTCTCTGAACTTCTCAGAGAAAAGACAGCATATAAACAAATGTGTTGTTGATTTCTTCCAAAACTGAATAATTTTCTGTTTCATAAAATAGGGTATTGTGGGCAAATTAACTCCTGAGTGTTATATTGGGATCCAGATTAAAGTAATATTCAATTACTAAGCAAAAATAATAAAAATGGAACATTCCACAGCTAAATATTGAGTAGTAATGTTACAGCAGATGCACAATTTATCTCTATTTTTGAGATATAGAAACTGGAAAGTAGAAAATTATGAATTCATCAACAGATCAATAAGTATAGTATTAGAGAATTCATTATACTGCCACTAATATTGAATTTCATGGTTGTTTTATAATAATAATAATAATAATACAGAACACTGAAGTTTGCTCAATTATTGATTTCCATTGTCTGCTATTTTTTGTGGAAGGATACTGTCTATACCACTTCGGTGGGACGGTAACAGCGTTCCGCGTGCATCATGCCGGCCACATGACCGTGGAAGCGTCTTCGGACAACGCTGGCTCTTCGGCTAACAAACGGAGATGAGCACCGGCCTCTAGAGTCGGACACGACTGCACAAATGTGCGGGGGGAACCTTTACCTTTTTATTGTAATGACAGGCTTAACGCACATTCCCCCCCCCTCGATTTCCATTTGCATTTTAGCAGGCAGCTACCTCTGCAGAAGAACTACCTCTGCAGAAGAAGGGGTGTGGTGGCTCAGCGGGTAAGACGCCAGGCTTGTTGATCAAGATCACAAGTTCGGAGGTTCGAATCCCTAGCCCTGCATGCAGAGTGAGCTCCTGCACTAGCTCCAGCTCTTGCCAGCCTAGCAATTCGAAAGCATGCAAATGCAAGTAGATGAATAGGTACCACTTCGGTGGGTAGGTAACAGCGTTCCGCGTGCATCATGCCAGCCACATGACCGTGGAAGCGTCTTCAGACAACGCTGGCTCTTTGGCTAACAAACGGAGATGAGCACCAGCCCCTAGAGTCGGACACGACTGCACAAATGTGCGGGGGGAACCTTTACCTTTTTTTACTGTCTAATTGGATAAGTGAATGCTACTTTCCTAATAAAAGAATACAAAATGTGTATCTAACCCTAAGTTTTTCAAAATGTAAACAATTTAACAAGATACTCTTCAGAGAAAAGATAATTTACACTCTCAAAAAAAGCATGTCCAATAATTCTAATGAAACATTACAAAACAGGAAGAATATACAAAACAGGGTAGTGAAAATGAGCAGGTATGTTGACTTCTCCCCTTGCAATAACCCTCTGCTGAGATAAATTCCAGAATAGTCACTATATAACCTGGGTTTTATGACACCTTAAAAATCAAGAAAGATATTCTGGAAAGAGTTTGGGAATTACAGTCCATTTTATTAAATGAAGTAGTACTTCATGAAGTCATATAAAATAGCTAGGACAGATGTGTTGGTCATAAGAAAGAAGCATCATAATCCACATTATGGCAATACCACTTTTAATGGTCATAGTGGCAGTTAATGGCATTCATGGTCATAAGACTATGATTTTTTAGTTGCATGTACTGTTCTTCTAGCAAAATTATAAATAAAATAGCAAAGTGGGGCAAGAAGAAGAACTGACTATGGTAACTTTCCATTCAGTGATACTTCATCAGAATACAATGAACATGCATTAGATGCAGCTTATATCAATCCTTTCCCAGAGGATCCTGGGCAAAAGAGGTGAAAAATTGTTGAACATTCTCCACTTTTCTTATTGAAAATGTCATCATCATTGGCGATCACTCATAGCCGAGTAAGATTGTCTTCCAAAGGTAAAATTTTAACGGTGGATCCGTAAGTGGCTATAAAGGCCAATTCTGGATCCACACAACCGCCCACAGTGAGGGCATAGGTTTCCGGGTGGGAGACGGTCATGATGAGGGTGAAAATGTAACATTCAACTATTGCTTTGAGCCATTTCTGTCCTTGAATACAATTCTCAGTAGGTGGCAAAAAGAAATAGAAATCACTGGATATCCTACATGTGAACAAAACTGGAAATGGTTTTTCTAGGTTATCCTGAGTTACAGGTATATCTAACTCATGGTTGGAGAGGATGAAACTAATGCAGAAAATATTGTACATATGATGATGAAATACTGTCCAAGTTGTGCATTTTTATTTATTGCCAGGCTTTTGACACTAGGGGATGCTGTAAGCTAAGATTGCTGCAATCTACAGGCTGGACAAATTAGAGTAACACAGGATTGAATGAGAACACGAAAAAGCAGATTTTGTTAAAATTAAATATTTTATATATTTACACACATACACACACATCACTGTTAGCATTTCACGCTTTTGAACTTCACATTGCATTCAAAAACATTTTGGGTTACTAAAAGGATATTAAATGTTGGAATGACCTTCTATCAGCCAGAAATGTAATGTTCTATCTTTGGATTCCACAAACACTGAATATTTTAGAAAAAGAAAATATTTTATCTGTTTATTTATGGACTGAATTTTAATGAAAGAAAAGGATAAAAGGGAAGGGTACTTTTGTTTTTAGCTATGTTTTTTATGGATTGTTGTGAGCCACCTACAGTAGAATCATTATATTAGATAGGCAGCCATGTAAGTCCTAAAAAAACTAGAATAGAACAGAACAGAACAGAACAATAATAAAATAAAATAAAATAAAATAATAAAATAATAAAAAAATAAAAAAATAAAATAATAAAATAAAATAATAAAAAATAATAAAATAAAATAAAATAATAAAATAAATAAAATAAAATAATAAAATAAAATAAAATAATAAAATAAAATAAAATAAAATAAATAAATAAAATAAAATAAAATAAAATAAAATAAAATAAATAAAATAAAATAAAATATAAAATAAAATAAAATAAAATAAAATAAAATATAAAATAAAATAAAATAAAATAAAATATAAAATAAAATAAAATAAAATAAAATAAAATATAAAATAAAATAAAATAAAATAAAATATAAAATAAAATAAAATAAAATAAAATATAAAATAAAATAAAATAAATAAAATAAAATAAAATAAAATAAAATAAAATAAAATAAAATAAAATAAAATAAAATAAAATAAAATAAAAATACAGGTTGGTATAACTCACATTTCCAGGTTTAAAAAGGCTGAAGATTTCTTAATAAAAAAAGCCAAACAGCACAGGGGAAATGCAATCTGTCCAAGCCTAAAAGCTGTCTTTCTCTTCCTCACAAATACATTGATGGTCTCACAAGAAGTACTGTACCCACTGTGTTCCCTTACTTACAGTACTTCATCATGCTGACAAAGCAGGGATGTGTGTTACAAAAAGCGTTTCCCCTAAAATGTATAAAGGTAAAGGTAAAGGTTCCCCCCGCACAGTTGTGCAGTCGTGTCCGACTCTAGGGGCCGGTGCTCATCTCCGTTTCTTAGCTGAAAAGCCAGCGTTGTCCGAAGACGCTTTCACGGTCATGTGGCCGGCATGACGCGCTTACCTACCCACCAAAGTGGTACCTATTAATCTACTTGCATTTGCATGCTTTTGAATTGCTAGGTTGGCAAGAGCTGGGGCGAGTGCGGGAGCTCACTCCATCATGCAGGGCTAGGGATTCGAACCTCCGAACTTGCGACCTTCCGATCGACAAGCCTGGCCTCTTACACAAGGTGATTTTTTCCTTCTTGCAGTCCTATATTTTTTTTCTTGCTGGCATCATTTTCTGAAATTGCTGAAGACCATTACATAATGTCTATCTAATCTTGAGAAAATGGTAACAGCATTTTTGCTCTACTTATAGAAAGTCTGCTTCATATTCTTGCCAGGAACTGAATTCATTTTGAACTTCTGGGTTTTTTGTTCATTGTCTTGCAACATTTCGTGCTAGCACTGTACGCTTTTATCTCCAACAAATGGGAGAGGAGGACATAGCACAGATTTTTTCTTCTTTTTATATACATGCGAATTACTGAAATAACTAAGTAAAAGAACATGAATTTTCAGCACAGTATGAAACATTACATGTTGTTGTTGTGAGATAAAATGTGATACTGGTCACTTACCTACTCGGAGTTTGAAATCATTAAAGGAATGCTTGTTTATTACATCCAGTTTTGCTCCAAGGGCAAATGCAAACTCCACCATGGTCCCAATATGCATGTATTGTCGGTCAGGCTCCTGCATGTAAACACATGAATATACTGTGCAAACACACACCACAATGAGGCAAGTGCAATCATCAAAGCATGTCACCAACCTTGTTTTCTATAGCCACCTGTATGAAAACATACTGGAGGAAATGCTTTAATTTTAAGGCTACGTTCACATTTGACTTGGGGTTATTTCCTATGGAACAACCCCACTTTGAGTTAATATGGGGTTACTTTAAATATATTCTTAAAATAAACATAAATGATATCAAGGGAACTTCTTAGAAAATGTGCAAAGGATTAAGCCATACATTATTCATTGCAGTATCTGAGAAAACACAAAACTGTTTGTTGTTACGTTTGCTGCGTCCTAATGGAACATCAACATGCATGAGGTTAGGGATAAACCTAGGTATTCTTCCAGTCCTGGGCAAACTATTATCTTCCTGCAGATAAGAAATTTTCCAGGGCTGTATCTAGGTATTTCTGAGTTCCTGGCAAGAAACCATCTATCAGCCCCCTATAGGTAAGTCATTTTCCAATTTCCTTGCATAAACGTTTGCTGCTCACTCATTGCAATGCTCATCATTCCACTCTCCCTAAGTGGTCTGCTGCATGAAGTAGCACAGGGAGAATGTATATTAAAAAGGGTTGTGCTTGCCATTAAGCCTGACACAATGGGACCTTCAGTTTGGGGGCTAAGGCCGTAAACTACTGGAATCTGCCCTTTAACTGCAAAATGCAAATTAAAATGAAGGAAGCAATCCCTTGGGTTCCTGTATCTGTTTCACTGAGAACAGTCCAGCTGTCTTTTGGACTATGTCTCATCATGACTGCACACCAGGGCATGAGTCCGTTTTATGAGCTGCAGTGATAAAATAGCAGAAGAGGACGGGGCTGTTTCTGTATGTTTTGAAGACACAGCAGAGTTCTTTGGATGTATCCTACTTGCTAAACAGGTAGAAATCCATCATCTCTCTGAACTTGGCTGGGAAGGTGGAGAGGGAACGGAAACTTCAAATCAGATGTAGATTAAATTAAATTAACAGTGAAATACAAGGTATTATAAACATACAGTACATGAGCAATATTTTCCACCTGAAAGTTTATTTATTTATTTATTATTTAAATTTATATGACCGCCCATCTCCCCCAAACGGGGGACTCTGGGTGGCTCGCAATAAAAATTGCGATTAAAATACAAGTATAAAATTACAATAATCAATATGATATAATAAATAAGTATAAAATCCAATCTAGGCAAATTGACCTCAAACAATGGGGAGGGCATTATGGTACTAACCACCCCCAGGAGGAGCTATTACCTTTCCCCTCCCAGTTCTGAAGCATTCTCTATTTATTGTATTTATTGTACTGACAGTGACAATAACTTTTCCATTAAACTGGTAAGCTCTTGATTTGGGATTAAAGGTGAGAATCTTAGGTGTCAGTAATTGTTTTGTATTTCATATGTGAGAACAGTATTTCTGCAACTAGTCAAACAATAAATTTTGGGGGGGGAAGCTCCTGTTTGAAGGAAGAGGTGAGTCACATGGCAGAATGTGGATGGATTTTTGCATTTAAGGGGCAAAGGTGGTTCCTAACCCCATAATTGAGTTGCAGTGTAAATGTAGGAGGAGAGAGTTTGCACAGCAGGAACATAATAGGCAGGAAGCACTTGACTCTTTCTTTGCACTGATCCTCCCCACCGAATGCTGCTCAGTTATCTGGCTTCAGATGGAGCCACTCTGATGGGGCAAGCAAAATGGACACACTTTCCTCAATCCTAACACATCCTTTCATTCTTGGTGAATAGAGGCTTTTTACTCTATTTGCCAAGATGATGGTTCCATGCTGTGGTCCTAATTCAAGAGCTCCAAGGGGCAAACAAATCACTCTGGGCATACAGTGGGACGTTCTCAAATTTATTTTTCAGCCTGAAATTACTCAAAATAGAGCTCTGAATGCTTTGAAAAATCTTGGAGCATTTTTCCGAGGATCAGGATAACTGTGAATTTCTGCAGCATGTCCCAAACTCTGGCTCCTTGACTAAATATGAGACATGATCCCTGCAAACTGTATATAATATTGATGTATACCGGACTGTGTTCTTGGCTGGGCATTGCACTTAGTCCTGTGGCTGCCATATAGGTGCTCCCAATTGTCTTGATCTTTTCAACACCACTAAATTTGGGCTTGGACAACAGCTGTGAAGAAACAGATGTCTGATTACAAAACAATAATATATTAGCTTTGTTAATACACAGTTTCCTATATTGTCACTAGATACTTGTTTAAGAAAGCACAAGTAGCACGTCCAGAAGCAGTTATCGCCATTTCTTTAGGGCTAGTCTAGATAGAACAGTGGTAATCTCTTTAAACTTGTATCTGCCCATGTCATAAATGGTATAGGAACCTGATGTTAAGGCACAATGTACATGCAGGTGAGATGAAGTGAGCCTTCCCCAACTTATCTCCATATTCCAGTATTTTTTATCCCAAGTCAACTGACTGTGTTGAAGGAAGCAACTTAGTTGTACCAGTCCACAGCCCTCATTGCAGAAAGGCCAGACTGGATGGCAACATGAAAGGTCTACAGCCATAGGAAAACCTGCTGGTATTGCTAAACTCTTCATAGGTAAAGGTAAAGGTTTTCTCTTGTACAGCCGTGTCCGACTCTAGGGGGCGGTGCTCATCTCTGTTTCTTAGCCGAAGAGCCAGCGCTGTCCGAAGACACTTCTGCGGTCATATGGCCGGCATGACGCGTGTGGAATGCTGTTACCATCCCACTGATTTATCTACTTGCATTTGCATGCTTTCAAATTGCTAGGTTGGCAAGAGCTGGAGCTAGTGCGAGAGCTCACTCCGTCACGCGGGGCTAGGGATTCGAACCTCCGAACTTGCGATCTTCCGATCGACAAGCCTGGTGTCTTACCCGCTGAGCCACCACGCCCCTCTACATGCTACATACTACTTCATAAATTCTGGTATAAAAATTAAAGGGTTGGGTTTACACAAAACACAAAGCCAAAGCCATTATATGATGGCTTAGTTAGTCCACTGTATGAACTCAGCCCGATTAAATCTCTTATATGTGGTCACAGGCAGGCTTACAGTATCTGTGGTCTAGCAATAACTACTAATGAAGTGATGAGAGTCCTTTACAATGCTGCAGTGAAGCAAGCTGAGCTATACCTGGAGATGGTACAAGAGATACACTGCAGCATCTTAGATAATCCAACTCAGGCACTTGGCTAAGACAGATCAAGACCAAGCCATTTATAATACAGGCCATTTGGGACTGGATCTCCCTTAATATACGCCAAAACCAGACCTCTCTCTGAGAGAGATTGTAATTTGTAGTTTGTTGCACTAAGTAAAGGTAAAGGTTCCCCCCGCACATTTGTGCAGTCGTGTCCGACTCTAGGGGCTGGTGCTCATCTCCGTTTGTTAGCCGAAGAGCCAGCGCTGTCCGAAGACGCTTCCGCGGTCATGTGGCCGGCATGATGCGTGTGGAACGCTGTTACCATCCCACCAATTTATCTACTTGCATTTGCATGCTTTCAAATTGCTAGGTTGGCAAGAGCTGGGGCAAGTGCGGGAGCTCACTCCGTCATGCGGGTCTTGGGTCTCAAACCGCCGACCTTCCTATTGACAAGCCTGGCGTCTTAACCACTGAGCCATTGCACCCCCTATTCTTCATGCTTTGGAGCTAAGCTTGTGAGTCTGACAAGCTTAACTTTTTGTAAGGAGGGGGTTTGGCTTCCTGTCCCTGAGATTTCATAATCATTGTAACTCATGCTTAGGTTTATTTCTTTATTCCATTTACATTTCACCTTTTCTCTGGGATATCATGGCAGCATATATGGAAATCTCTTCTCTGCTCATTTTATTCCACATCAAAAAATGTGTAAGATAGGGTGGGCTGAGATAGAATGACTGATCCAAAATCAGTTGGTGAATTCCTTGACTGAATGACAAGTTGAACCACCATCTCCCCAATTCAACTCCCAAATTTTAACTACTACATTACACTGGTTCTTAGTTTGCTGTACTTCAATGCAGAAAAAAATATTTAATGTAGCCCTGAAAAATGTACATATGGCAGTATTACTTCAAGCAGTATTTTCTCTTGTTTCCATATGTTCACAAAGAATGTAAACACAACAAGCTACTTTATGTATACAATTACATTCCTTCAGGTTCAGCTTCTTTGCCAGGTTTGAAGCATCACATGTTTAAACATAAAGCTATTATGCTCTAAACAGTTTTAGACATTGGCCATAACAGAGACAACATATCATCACAACAATGGGAAAATAATGGTCCAATCCAAACAATCATAGAAGAAAAATATGGAAAATTGTTTAAAGGACAAAGTTTGATTGAGATTCAGATACAGTTCCAAAGCAAATACCATAATCATAATCTATGTTAATCAAAATAGTTTGGCAATTACTCTGCAACTGCTAAAGCAGTGACAGACAGTTCAATGACTTTTTTCTTTTTGCCAGCTTCAAAGTTCTGTTTGCTGTTGACATGACAAATGCTCATTGTCTTCAATAACAGCTAAATTAATAACTGTTCTGTTCATCCTCATAGATTGAACCTACCCAGATTAGTCCCTCCAACAATTTCCTATACCTAAAACATTTTTTTTAATTAAGAAAAAAACCAAACAAACCAAAGCTTGGTTTTGAAAGAGAATGTGCCATAACTTTCATAACATGTTATAGTAGATAACTTTTTGGCCAAAGGAGAGAATTGGACCATCATTTATACTTCCTTGCGCTAAGAAGCTGGAATGAGTCAGAGGTGATTCCCTTGTACCTCTTATGACTCTTAGCAACTTGGAAACTCTCTTTCTATTTTTCTGTATATTTCTGTACAAAATGTGTAAGATACAGGAAAAATATCTATCCATCACAATATTAAATAATCAGCTCTTTTTGGCCACACTCAACATTATCCCTCTTTAATTCTTCAAGTTATAGCAGCTTGTCCTCCAGGAATATAAGGTGGTATTCACAGCACTCTCCCCACCAATCTTGCCTACAGCAACAATCCCGTGGACTCAGCTGAGCTGAGAGTGTGGCTGGTTTAAAGTTATGGACTACGGCCAACACTCCTTAGATGCTAAGCAAAAATCTTTTCTGCCTGAAAGGATGAGCAGGCATAGTGTTTCAGAACACATTTCTTAGACAGAATTAACTGACTTAATGGGGTTAAAGGCATTCCTGCCTTGGAGAGTGGCTAGGAAGCCTTTGCATCGGCATAAGTTCTGGCTCATATTTTAACTGAAGGTACCGAGTACTTACATCATCAAAGTCAGCAATGATCTCATTTAGAAGCCTGAGACATTCTAAACCCTCTTTGTTAACATCAGATTCTGTGTAAAATTCTTTGAAATCTGGAATGGAGGCAAACATGACACAGACGCAATCGTATGACTGATGGTATAAATCCTGTTGTTGAGAGAAGAATAAGAGGCAATGTTACCATCTTATCAGCAGAAGTCATTCATAAAATAAAACCCACGTGAGATGGTAAAAAAAAGGAAAAAATGCCGATGAATCAAAATTTTACAGAAGTATGCAAAGATAAGTTTCTATCGACTTTGTATTGCTTCTTGTTTCATTTTCATCTATAAATCATTTATTAAATTAAAAACATTAATTTGATTAAACTATTAAACTAAAATTCATCTCTATACCACATATAGAGACTGCTGTTTATGTCAGGGAGATAACTGGCGGAGAAGGAGGGGGCTCCCTCCAGGGGGATAAACGCATGTGCAGTACTGAATCGCTTTGCTTTCCTCGCAAGAGGGTGAAGAAGGCACCGCCCTAATTTCTTGGGCCTTTTCTCTGAGCATTACTAGTTCATTTTAGTTTAGCTGGATTCTGTCTAGCAGAGTAGAACGATAAAAAACTAGAGCCTGTACACCAAGTCTCAGCGTGTTCCTTCACTCGAAGTCAGGACAGTTTAATCCCATTTACACACAGAGTTCCCACACACCTGTGCTTCCATATTCACTTTAATGAGGAAAAAAAGCCAATGCATCGTATTACTTTCTGTATACATATGCATAATTGCCTTCTCCAGTGATATGGCCTAGTGCAGATGGATTGCTGGTTGTCTGTTACTGTTGCACAGGCTGCAACAGATCAGTAAAAGAGATATTGTGTCAGGAGAGTGAGCCTTAATTCAAAATTCAGAAGCCCTTCCAACTAGCTAGACATCTGGTGGTATTACATTAGCATGCTTTATAGAGGCCTTCCTAAGCAGTGAGTGAGCATGTGGAGTAAAGAAATTTCAGTTGTAAATAATAGGGCTATGCAATGCATTTGGAAGAGGCATTTCTCAAAGTACATTGCCAAGAGCATGATATCCCACCCGGAAGAGTTAACGCAACCCCATTCTTTGGAAAGCTCCAAGGAGTTGTTCTGAAGACCTTTCCCGGTTTTCTGTGCTCATGTGTATATGCAAGACAAAACTTGTTCCAGAGCTGCCAGAGAAATCAAGCAGTTGTGCATCCACATGCATGCAGAGAAAACCGGAGACATCCTCTAAAACAGCTGCGTCTGGCCTTCCAAAGCCTGGGGATACTTTAACACTTCAAGGAGGGGAGCTTTGCTCTTGCTTACATGCTGTGACAGTTGTCCCTTTTGAAGGCTTTGCAAGCCCTAGTAAACAATGCATATACAAACACTAGATCCCTGGAAACTGTATAAATAAAACCCTAAATGTCACAGCCAGGGAAGAGAAAACTGACAGCAGATGGTTGTAATACCCAAGTTTCAGATGGCAATGAAAGCAGGGAGGTGGGGAAAATTACTTCCCATGCAAAACAGGCCATCCTCATAGGCTATAGAGACTCCCAGTGCAATAACAATGCTGGTAGTGTTTTAAATTTCAGAGGAGAAAACAAAGATTTTATCATTTCAGAAAATGCTAAAGCAGAGAAGAAATTATATTGCAGAATTACATCTTGGAAGGATTTTGTTTTTGGAAAACTGTCAGCAGGGTAGATGCCTGCTAATAGACTTAAAAAGTTTTTTTAATTCCTTTGAGTCAGTTTTTGACTCCTTTTGACTGCCTGGATAGGTCCCTGCAGTTTTCTTGGCGAGATTTCAGACGTGGTTTACCATTGCCTCCTTCCTAGGGCTGAGGGAGAGTGACTGGCCCAAAGCCCCCAGCTGGCTTTGTGCCTAAAGTGGAACTAGAACTCACAGTCTCCCAGTTTCTAGCCTGATGCCTTAAACACACATCTTAATGTTGGTGAGGTTCAGAAACACTGTCCTAGAGTACCATTCTTAGAACTTCTCAGTGTTTGAGTACCAGAAAAAAATTGCCACAATTTTCCTTTGCAATCCTGTCTTCTTACAAATAGCAAGCAGACATGGAGTTAACTGTTTTGCCAGTTCTCACTTTCTGTGGCAGGCAATCTGCAGTCCGTGGTTTGTCTTCGCTCTGTGCAAATTGACCTGGTCAGTTTTATCCCAGAACACCTAAGATGAGATGTAGTGAGGAGGACTGACCTCATTTTTCAAGTTCCTCGCCAGGAAATGTTCAGCCACATGAGCAGGCAGCACATTTTCCAGAAGAAGCCGATTCAAATTCTCCATCGTCTCAATCTCCTCGCGTTCTTTTTTGAACTTGTTCTTCCACAGGAAATCTAACCTACAGTAATATTCATTCTGTTACAAAGAGGACACAGAAGTAAAGAAACAATAGGCATCTTGTCCTATCAGATGGTTTTAAAGAGAAATATATATATATATATATATATATATATATATATATATATATATATATATATATATATATATATGTACATTTACCCCCAAGTGATGTTTTTATCCTGATCCACTTAGGGACTGTATCCATTTATCTATATACAACATTGTATCGCTTCCACAAAATATGGCATATCTCAAGCTAGAATCTCATATACCAAATAAGAGCGGAATGCTTAACTTCCCAACATCATTCAACTATGTTAAGTGACATGAAACCCAATCAAATAATTAAGGGAAAAGAGGAATATACCACTGAGAATATTGAAGGAGGACACAATTGCTGGGTTTGCTTATCACAATAATCACATAACAAAACAACTCCCTAAGAAAATAGCTAGGTTCTCATAATACACATAATCCTGAACTACCAACTCCTCTTTTAACTTAAGTCTGAAGTCAACCCAGATCATGAGAGATGGTCCAGTATATGAATAAAAACACCCAGCACAATTTAAGGCTGAAAGTATCCTTGTAATAATTTGATTTCTATTTGAGACCAAATAACAAAGTTCCACATTAAAAAAATAATATTTAGAAAGATGAGCACAATGAAAAGTAAGGTGAAACAGAATAAAGATTCAAAAAATAAGAAAAAACAAAAAATAATTAAAATAGGAAATAGCTACTGATTAATCTTATCCATGGCATGAGGAAAATATGCCTCTAAGACATTTGTTATATAATAGCTTAAAAATGAAAACTATAATGGCAATAATAGTGCCACAAATCTACCCTTATACATGAGCATGACGTATTTTTGAAATGATTAGGTGAGACGGACCCTTTTTTCTGATGAGAGCAACAGAATGTGGAGAAGTATAATTGGTAGGGCCAATTCACTCTTCTTCTTCCAGCTTGTCCCTCCTTGAGCATTTCAAACGGAGGTTTTTTAAAAGGAAAAGCTGCAAGGAGTGATTCAGATCCAAATAAATAATAAGTAAAGAAAGAATGAAGGTCAGACTTTTTTTTTGTGCTACAATTACCTGCAGATAGCTTTGGAAAGGGAAGTACAATGGAAAACACATCACTTTCATATTCAGATCTATTCGCAATATATTTTTGGAACAGTCACAGTGAACAAATGGCAAAGGCAACTACAGGAAGCTAATAGTTAGGGACATCTACATTTTAGGAGTGGTAGCAGAAATACGGTAGCTCACCTCCCCAAAATACTATTACACTCCTCTCTATTCTGTAGAAACAGCATGAAAAAAAGCTCAAACAGAACAAGCTTCTGGGGGGGATGAAAGCAAGAAGAGAGAGAGAACAATTAATAAAAAGCAAACAAAAAGAAACGGTGAATAATTTTCTTCCACGACTGTCATTGATCATAATGAGAAGAAGAAAAATGTCTGGAGCAAGACTCCAAAATGCAGAGAACTAGGGAAAACGTATGGAATGAAAAGGGAGAGAAGTTGCTATATAACATCTAGCCTCTTTAAAAATAATGAATGAAAATGATACTGAACCAGAAATTCAGTCACATTTGAATTCATTTAGGATGACTTTTTATTTTTGTTGGCAGGGAGAATGAAATATGAGTCTTGATACTAATCTATTTGCCAAATGAAAGTAATGACACTGTATAAAGGAACCTACTATATAAAATCAATGATCAGGAAGCCTTGCTTCAAAAGATTGCTTCAAATATATTTTATTCATTTATAAATCAAGTGTCTAAAGCTGCCCAACTTACAATGACTCTGGGCAGTGTACATATTAAAAACATATCCAGTACAATAAAAGCAAAAAAAGAATTGATAACTCAAGGACTAATCCATCCAGCACATTAATAAAATTCTCATAAAAGGTGCATGCTTCTCTAACCCAGCATCTGAGGAAAGAGCCAAATCTCTGAGGCCATTTAAAGAACAACTCAAACCTCTGGGGAGATACTGTGCTACAGGACAGCACTGCAACAGAGAAGACACGTTACCCAGGTCCCATCAGATGACACTTTTTTAAAGATAAGACCCATAGGATCTTATGAGACAGTTAGACAGAGATGATGGGAAAACAAATGCCCTCAGATAACCAGGCCCTATGCCATGAAGCCCTTTATAGGTCACAACCAGCAGCTTGAATTGCACCCAGAAGCTTACTGGTAACCAGTGCTGCTCAAGCAGCAGAGATGTTATATGGATGTACCAAGGTGTGCCCCTAACAGTCTGTGTTGCCACATTCTGGACCAGCTGCAGCTTCCAAATGGGCTCGAGGGTAACCCCGAGCAGAGCGTTCTGAATAAGTCCACATGTAAGGTGACTAAGCCTTGAGTGAGACAAGATTCATAATTCCGGAAAAGGTGCAATTGGTGTGCCTCATGAATCTGGGCAAAGGCCTCCTGCCACAGCTGCCAACTGCTCTTCAAGCAGAGCTATGAGCTGCGAGAACCCCCAAATTGTGCACCAGTTCTATCTGGGGGGGTGTTACCCCATTCAGAACTGAAAATGGAAAATCCATGGTACCAGGAGATCCAGGAATATACATCCATTAAGGTCTTGTCAGGATTGAGTCTAAGCTTGTTCCTCCCTATCCACACTCCAACAACCTACAGGTACTGGGACAAGACCTCAACAGCATCACTTGCTCAGTCTAGAACTGAGATATACAACTGGGTATCATCAGCATATTGTTGAAACCTGACCCTATACTGATAGATGGCTTCCCCCAGGAACTTCATGTAAATCAGGCCTGCACAGCAGGCAGCCTGCCAAACAGCCTTGCGCGGCCCACTAGTAGTTTTTAAAAAGTCAATACATTTACTGCTGCCACCCCAAAAGACACACTGCCAAGTACCTCCAGTCCTCACTGCTGCTGCCAGCTCCAGCACTGCCACCCAACAACTGATTGGCGTGCCAGGCATTCCTTTGCAGCCCACGATTATTTTTAATTTATCAATGTATCTCTTTCCCCTTGTTGTGCAGTCCTGATGCAGATGTTGTGCAGTCCTGATGCAGATGTTAAACAGGAAGGACAAGTGTGTCACGCACTGTGGCACCCACAGATCAGGCCTCATATTCAACTTCTCTCCCCATCAACACTCTGAAACTAGCCACGGAGAAAGGATAATCATCACAACATCATACCTCCCATTCCTAGGCTCTACAGTAGGTCCAGAAGGATATGGTATCAAAGGCCAATGAGAAATCCAGGAGAAGCAGGACTGCTACACCACAACCATTCCAGTTCTGCCACAGGTCATAAACAAGCTGAATTAATGCTATCACCATAAAAAGGTAAAGGTTCCCCCCGCACATTTGTGCAGTCGTGTCCGACTCTAGGGGCCGGTGCTCATCTCCGTTTGTTAGCCGAAGAGCCAGCGTTGTCCGAAGACGCTTCCACGGTCATGTGGCTGGCATGACACACGCGGAACGCTGTTACCTGCCTACTGAAGTGGTACCTATTAATCTACTTGCATTTGCATGCTTTCGAATTGCTAGGTTGGCAAGAGCTGGGGCGAGTGCGGGAGCTCACTCCGTCACGCGGGGCTAGGGATTCGAACCTCCAAACTTGCAATCTTCCAATTGACAAGCCTGGCGTCTTACCCGCTGAGCCACCACGCTATCACCATACTATGTCCTAAATAAAAAGGGTTAGATAACCCATTTCCTCCAGGGCCCTCTCAAGCTGCAGTTCAACCATCTTCTCAATAACTTTCTCTAGAAATGGAAGATTCCAGATTGTAAATTGCCCAGCACCATTGGGTCAGTGATGGCTTCTTAAGAAGTATACCAATACCTCACTCAAAGATGCAGCCACATGTCACCTCTTAAACAACCTTAACTAACCACGTAGGATAGGATCTAAAGGACATGTGGGTAGGATCCTGTCTATATCCTCAGAGGTTATAGGGTCAAACACCTCCCAGATGACAATGCCTCAGTCAACTCACACAGACCTGCCCACTTGGAGTCTAACTTTGAGCAGATTCAAGCAACTTTATCAAACAGGTGCCTAGAATGTTCCTTACAGTGACCTGTGACTCCTCTCTCCAACAGAGAGCAGATGATTCTGATCAGGGCTGCTGGCTAGCCCTATACAATAAGAGCAGAAAAATAGGCACATTTTGCTACTCTTATCTCCATGACATAATCCCCAATATGGATTCTTACACGTTTGGTTGGATTCAATCTTTGTCTTTCTCCAAAGGCATTCCAGGCATCTCTTCTGTCAATTCATCTCCCACAGCATCTTGAAAAACCAGATAACCCCCCTCTCTATCCTACCACCACCAATTCTGCCTTCCCCGTGAATAACTCACCCCTAGATTTCTACCATATTTCCCCCAACCCATCACAACCAAGACGTTACTGCTTGTTTTCCCTCCACCATCAGTCCTCCTTCCTGCATCCTCCCCTCTCTCTCCCAGGAGCAACTGCATTCTCCCCACTTCAAAAGAGATGTGGAGGATGAAGCCAATTTTCAAAACTGAAATTAATAACACGCACAACATATTTTAAAATGTCTTGTGTTTTGTTTTTGTGAGTACAGACCGAAGAATGAAAGTGCACACTGGCTTTAATCTGATATCTCAGTCTTTAAGAGAGATATCATAACTGTATGACTTCTTCCATTTTCCTATCTCCTTTGAAAAGAGATGTGGGTAGTTAAAAGTGTAGGACGGAGCCTTGAATATGTTATCAAATTTCATCTCTGTGTTTATCACAGTCATTGAGTTATAGGCAATACGAGGAATGCTGAATGGGCTTCTTAAATTCCAAGGACTGTGACTTTTCTCTGCAGCTCAAAAATATAAAATCTGTAAGAATAATCTGGTCACAAAAGCAGTCTTTGCTAATGCTGATGTGATAGAAGTAAAACAAAGTACTGATTAGATAAATTACTTAATGTGACTGTCATATGCTTTGTAAAGAAACCCCTACTTTGATGTTTTCCAAAAGACAATTTATATAGTCAATCATCTGTAGCTTGAATCATGTCAACTGGATTTCTATTTTCTCAGTGGAAACGTTTCGCTCCTTATCCAAGGAGCTTCTTCAGTCTGAGCAAAGTTGGTAAGGGAATCCTAAATATGTTTCTAGGTAGCTGTGTGACCTTACACCTGGGGCTAGGTCATGGTTATATTGAGATGTTATTTTAAGTCCTTTTATCATCTAAAGGAGGATCGTTAAGATCACCATGCTGCTGTTGAGCTTGTGAAATGGTCTTAATCTTCCTAGGCACAGAAGACAAAGCAGGGAGGAATATGGGGGAAATATTGTGCCTGAGGCCCCCACCTCTATTCAAGGAAGGATTTTCCAAGTTGGCATAAATGGATTCCTTGACCCCTCTCTCAAACCACCTATCTTCTCTGTCTAAAATGTGAACATTAATGTCCTCAAATGAGTGTCCTTTTTCCTTTAGATGAAGATAAACTGCTGACTCTGGTCCTGTGGTGTTACTTCTCCTGTGTTGGGCCATCCTCCTGTACAAAAGTTGTTTGGTTTCTCCAATGTAGAGTTGTATGTATGTATAGAATGTAGAGAAGTCTACATTCAAAATAGTCAAAATATTCCTGAGGAGAGGGGAGGGGGACTTCAACAACTAAAAAATAGGGACCAAGTCAAATGCCCTCTCTCAATAATTACAGCGGGATCCACCTAATTTCATATGGTCAGCCCCTGGTCTACAAAAAATAAATTCCATTTGATCAGGATGTACCAAGATAGCTAACATTATTTAGAATTTTCTGTAGCTTGAATCATGTCAACTGGATTTCTATAAACGTTTCCACTGAGAAAATAGAAATCCAGTTGACATGATTCAAGCTACAGACAATTCCACCTGCATGACTGAGAACCTTCATAGACATATTATTTAGAATTGTTTGGTAACAATATTTTAACTTCTACATTCATTAGGTGTAGCTCTATATGTTGTACAGTGTATATGACCATGTTCAGACTTTAACATTGCAGACTTATAGCTTGTTAATACCCTTATTCTTCTCCAACAAAAGGGTGGGGAAAAAAACCTACCTTCCCCTCCCACTACTTTTTTCCCAATAAGTGGATACTTATTGTAGCAGTTCTTTGCAATATCTATTTTTGATGTTTAATATATTTTAGCATGTTTTTTTGTGTATTGATTTAATTTTCTAAATAACACTTCTATTAATAATAGTTTTTTAGGAGCTCTGGCTTTGCTGTTACGTTTTTTAATAATTGTTTTATGTCTTGCATTGCAGAGTCACAAGTTTGAGATGGGTGGCTATGTAATACACACACACACACATCATAATACTCTAATATATGTATTAAATACTTAGGGATGAATTAAAAATTACTTTGGAATGGAGAAATGTGTGTTGTAATCAACAATGACACAAGTTCTATACAGGTAGTCCTCGTTTAGTGACCACAATTGGGACTGGCAGCTCTGTAGTTAAGCCAATCGGTTGCTAAGTGAGGTCCTGTCAGGGAGATAACTGATGGAGAAGGAGGGGGCCCTCTCCAGGGAGACAAATGCATGCGCAGTACAGAGTCTCTTTGGTTCCCTCCTAAGAGAGTCAAAAAGCACCGCCTTAGTTTTATGGGCCTCAGCAATTGCTAATTCATTTCAGTTTAGCTGGATTCTGTCTAGCAGAGTAGAACAATAAACACTAGAGCTTCTACACTTCATCTCAGCGTGGTTCTTTCACTCTCAGTCAGGACAGGTCCACTCTGCAAGGGGGGGGGGAGAAAAAAACGAGTCAGGCACAGGAGAGATTGCCTGCAGAAATCTCGTCCCCCCCCTTGCACCCTTGCAGAGCAGAGAGATTGCTTAAATAAGCGAGGGGGGAAAATGAAAAAAAAGGCAATCTCTCCTGTGCCCGATCTGTTTTTTTCTCTCCCCCCCCCCACAGAATGGAGAGATTGGAGAGGAAGGGATTACAAGAGAGTAAGCAGGCACATAATGGGGGGATACACTGGGCTGTTTGTGCAGCATGCTCACAGCTCACAGCCTGCAGGTGCCACCACATTCCTTTCAATGTGTATTCATTTTGTGCCTGCTTACTCTCTTGTAATCCATTCCTCTCCAATCTCTCCATTCTGGAAGGGGGGGGGAAACAGGTCAGGCAAAGGACAACCCCTACTGACTATAATGGCGATCTCATGACTGACGGATGCTGCAAAGGTCATAAATGCAGGCATTGGTCATAAAGTTTTTTTCAGCACTGTTGTAACTTGGAACAGTCACTGAACGAGGCAGTCACTAAGTGAGGACTACCTGTAGTTGTCCATGAACCATATTAAATTCTAAAGCTCAATGCAGTGTTAGTGCTGGCAGTAAGGTCAAGCTTATGAGGAATGGGAGAGAATCATAGTCTCCAACTACTAATTAATACTGAGACTGCAAATTAAAACACTCCATTTGCTTAGTCCCTGTCCTTGAGAAAGAATTAAGAGGCCACTTACAGCTTAATAAGATATTTCTTTGCAGTATTCAATTTTCCAAAGTGATAAAAAGAGTTTCAATTAGATGGTACACCCCAAGAACAATAATTGCAAAGGCCACAGGAGAACAATATCTTGATCAAATTCAACAGCTCAATAGTCTTCTACTACTTCCTGCTGGTCAAGTAAGGTTTTCCTTAGCTTTGTACTACAATAGCACAGAACAAAGCCATAAATCTGTCACAGTGCTAAAGCAGCAATTTCAAAAAGTATAGTTCTGAAAGAAAATACAAGGCAAAACAACAGTAACTGTCAGAGCTGGACTCATCCGACTGACTTGAGTCTGGTAGTGGGGGGAGGGGAGGCTGTAACCTGATAGCTAATGTAGTAGAATGCAAATGACCAGTATGCTTTGCTTCGCACAGATAGTAATATTTTGCAGAGCTGCCTGGGAATCCCATGGCCGGAATGGGGCAAAGGTGCCGGGTCTCCAAAGCGACGAGATATGGGCGAGAGAGAGGAGGAGCGAAAGGAAGGACACCGAACCATTTCCCGCCAGGTAGCCATTCACAGCTTAAACCATGGACTAGTCTATTACCCTTGTTTTCTAGTAAAATCTTCATATATCCTTATGGCTTGTACTGTGGATTTTTGAAACAAGGTTGTTAGGGCTACGATCCTCACAGTAACTTTAAAGACATGCAGAAAATGTGGTGCTCTTTATACAAGAAATATGTAAATAATATGAATGGCATTCAGAAAAAAGAGTTCATAATATTATTAAAAGTTATTTCTTTCTTCCTCATATTAGCAAGTGAGATTGATTGAAAGTAGATACAGGACTAGCAAATCTTACATTCTAACCACAATATATAATTTCCCCTACATGTTTTCTATCAGTTCTCATTTCCATTTGATGAAAGAAATTTGCTGGTAAAGTTTCTTTTAAAGGATGAATGTCAGTACATTTCTTAGGTGTTCCATTTAGTTGTAAAGTGACAAAGCATTAAAATGAATAGATGATTTCAAAATTCTGTAGAACTGTGCCGTCTTATCATGCCCTTTCTATATTATTGTTGTGATGATGATGATGATGTTTTCTTCATCTGGAAACAATGGAATAGGTAGAGCTATCTGTAATAGCTGGAAAAGGTGGATCTTTGGTTTCATCCGTTAAGGAAAACAGGTCCTCCTTGGATGCAGGTACTAGCTATAGTTATGAACAGTTAAAAATAGGGCCATCTTGAATACCTAGGTCATGTACAGTGAAGTTTCAGAACGGGCTTTATAATAAAAAATACATCAGATTTTTTCCCAATTCTGTATTTATCATAAAAATGAGCACTGCAGTCTCTCAATGCCTCATTGCTACCTTAGGCCAAATTACTGAGGAAAACAAACATCTTCTCTCCCAACCCTTTCTAGCAGTTTATAAAAGAGCACTAGATGGTATTACCAAAAATAGAGCTCTTAGAAAACCAATTTATCTAAATTACTGCAAGAAACAGGTCATTTTTGAGAAACAGGAAAGTGCACAATCTTCAAAATCAGGGTTAGAATGCTATGGAAAAATCTTTATTTAGATATAAAATAATGGAATGGAATAATTGCAATTTTGAAAAAGCTGATTGTTTAGTTGTACAACCAATACACATAGTCCTTGAGTTGTGATGGCAATTGGGACCAGAATTTCTATTGCTAAGTGATGTGGATGTCAATTGTGATGTCTCGTGACAGTATTACTTAGCGACGGCAATCCCTGCAGTCCCCTTTGCTGTTGTTAAGCAAGGATCACAGGTCGTTAAGTGAGCACCTCCTTGCAACTTCTTGCTAGCTTCCAACAACCAAAGTCATGGAGAAGCTGGCAGGAAGTTGCAAGTCCCAGGCAGCTTGCAAGCAGGGCAGCAGGCAATGGCTGTTGCCTGTGGGAGAGGGAGCGAGGGGGTGTGCGGATGGTGGGGAGGCACAGTGCGAGTATGGTGGGGCTTGGGGTGGCTGCTGCCGGGTGGGAGAGGGTGCATCAGGGTGCGCGAATGGCCAGGGAGGGTGTGCGGGTGGCGTGGAGGTGCAGCGCAAGCACGGCAAGGGTGCGCAAGGGTGCATGGGTGGCTGGGGAGGGTGTGCAAGGGTGTGTGAGTGGCTGGGGAGGCATGTGTGAGTGCAGCAAAGCTCAGGAAAGCTGCATGAGGGTGCGTGGGTGGTGGGGAGGCATGGTGTGAGCATGGCAGGGCTTGGAGTAGCTGCTGCCAGGTGGGGAAGGGTGCGTGAGTGGTGGGGAGAGTGCACAAGTGGCCGGGGAGGCAGGGCAAGACTCAGGGAGGTTGTGCAAGGGTTGTGTGCGTGGCCGGTGAGGCGTGGTGCGAGCACAGAGGGGCTGGGGGAGGGTGTGCAGGTGGGGAAGACTTACCAGAGCAACTTGTGACCTTCCCTGCCGGCTTTCCCATTGACTTTGCTTGTGGGAAGCCAGCAGGGAAGGTCGTAAATTGTGATCACGTGACTGCAGGATGCTGCAACTGTCGTAAGTGTAAGATGGTTGCCAAGCGCCCAGATTGTGATCACGTTACTGCAGGGGTGCTCGGACAGCTGAACTTTGAGGACCGGTCATAACCACTACTCGTTCAGCGCCATCGTAACTTTGAATGGTCACTGAACGAGTGGTCATTTAACCGAGGGCTATCTATATTGGAGAGGGGCGTGGTGGCTCAGTGGGTAAGATGCCAGGCTTGTCGATCGGAAGATCGCAAGTTTGGAGGTTCGAATCCCTAGCCCTGCGTGCGGAGTGAGCACCCGCACTAGCTCCAGCTCTTGCCAACCTAGCAATTCGAAAGCATGCAAATGCAAGTAGATTAATAGGTACCACTTCGGTGGGTAGGTAACAGCGTTCCGCGTGTGTCATGCGGCCACATGACCGTGGAAGTGTCTTCAGACAACGCTGGCTCTTTGGCTAACAAACGGAGATGAGCACCGGCCCCTAGAGTCGGACACGACTGCACAACTGTGCGGGGGGGGGGGGGGACCTTTTTTTTAAATCTATATTGGACTACCTTTATTTAATCCTTTATATTGGATTAAAATTCATAAAGAAAACCTATCTATGCACCTTCCCAGCCCACCTGTACATTATACTCTGTCTATCCAACTGATATAATACACAATTTATAATATAATAAACACATACACCCTAAAATAAAATTGTAAAAGCCCAATTGTCTATATCCATCTGTACTATAATTTAACTTCTATAATTCCCAGCAAGCATTCCCATGGCCATGGGATTTATGGTAGTCCAGTACATCCTGAGGGACTCAAATCAATAAAGGTATTGTCTTCTGGACCAAGAGGATGTACTCCTTAGTTTGACTAAGTATCCTATAATACCTATAATCATATGCAGAACAATAAAATGATCATTCATGTACTGAACTAAGGTGTCGTGTGTAGATGCAGAAATAACACGCCGAGGCCAGGAATCTAGTCTCTAGTGTTTATTGCATACCTACAAGCAGAAATCCTGCTAAACTAACAGTGCCTGAAGATTCCCAAGTATATCAGCTCAACCTAGGGTGGAGCTTTCTTCTGACGTTTGGGGAAATAGGCTAGGCTCTCTGAGCTGCGTGCTCGCTTCTTATCCAGTGCTCCGCCCTCCTCTCTGCTTCCCCTGACACCACCCCCCTCCCCATCCAAAAACTCCATAGCAACTCCCTCCCCCCATTCGTCCTTGGTGCCGGGCAGGATCCCGTGTGAAAAAGTGTCTATCTGCTCTTCTTCCTGGGAGCTGGGCAGTGAAGGGAGGTCATCCAGGAAAGGAATGTCGGGGGAAGGCTCGCATCTCTCTGTTTGATCTGATAGTCCGGGTGCAGCTGGCGTCTCCTGAAAAACAGCTAAATCGTTAGAAAGGTTCTCCCTCCCCCCTCCTGGGAGCTGGCAACCAGAGGTGGAAGGATGCGAATCCTCCTCCTCCCCCCTCGCTGGGTCTGACGGGGGGAGCAGGAATGGTTGCTGGCAACTCACGAAATCCTCCGGCTGGTCGGCTTCCTCGTCTTCAGCCGGGGGCTGTAGCTCTGGGAGTCGCGCTGGCCGTGGCTTGTGAGGGAAAATCTGATGAAACCTATGCACTAGGAAGGGTGCATGGACATCTTTGGCATTTTCCCAGGAGCGCTCTGTCTGAGAATACCCCTTCCAGTGTATTAAATACTGAATCCCCCTGCCCCTCCTTCTGGAGTCCAAAATCTCTTGCACTTCGTACTCCTGTTCCCCTTGGACCAGTACTGGAGGTGGGGGGGGGGGGGTATGCGACCGCAAGGCACTTGGAGGGGAATCTTTGTCTAACAAGGACTTGTGAAACACCGGGTGAATCCTCATGGAATGTGGAAGCTGTAAACGATAAGCCACAGGGTTTATTTGCTGTATCACTTGAAAAGGGCCAATAAACTTAGAGTCCAGCTTCTTGCAAGGTCTGTTAGTGGGCAGAAACTTTGTAGAGAGCCAGACCTTGTCTCCTGGTGATATGGGGGGTCCTTCCTGTCTGCGTTCATCTGCGTTCCGTTTATAGGCTGCCTTTGCCAGCTCTAGCTGCTCTGCTAACAGGTGATGGGCTGCCTGTCTTTCTGCCAGGAAATCCGTGGCTGCAGGCACAGCTGTTTGTTGTGAGGAAAGGGGCAACACTCTCGGGTTTGTGCCATAGAGAGCCTGGAAAGGGGACATCTTGGTTGAGGAATGTACTGCATTGTTGTAAGCGAACTCTGCCATGGGGAGAAGTTCTGGCCAATTGTCCTGCCGGTAGTTAATGTAACATCTGAGATATTGCTGCAATAACTGGTTAGTTTTCTCTGCTTCGCCATTACTGGAAGGATGATTCGCAGAGGACAAGTGTATTTTGACCCCCAATGTCTGGAAAAGCGCCCCCCAGAACCTGGAAGTAAATTGCGAACCGCGATCTGAGATTAAGTGGTTAACCATACCTCTATATCGGAAGACATTGTCCAAAAAGAGCTGTGCTGTAACTTGTGCTGTTGGTAGGCCCTTGCAGGGAATGAAGTGCGCTATTTTCGTAAAGCAGTCTACCACCACCAGGATGGAAGTGAAACCCTGTGCCTGTGGCAAGTCAGTGATAAAATCCATGGAGACAGTGTCCCAAGGTTGGGGGGGTGTGGGCAGGGGCTGCAAAAGGCCTGCTGGTTTCCCTGCAACCATTTTAGCGCGTCTACACACGTGGCAAGAGGCCACGTAAGTCTTGATGTGTGCTGCCATCTTGGGCCACCAGTAGTCTCTGAGTGTTCTGTGCAGCATTTTGAACACCCCCCCCCGTGTCCTGCCGTAGGGCTATCATGACAGAGCTGTAATACTTCTTCCCTCAGGGTCTTGGGAACATAAAGCCGCCCACTATGCCAAAGTGTCCCTGCCTCCGCTGTGAAAGGGGACGGTGTACCATGCTGGCCCCCCTGGAGGTCATCCAGCCTAGCCCGTGCGTAGGGGTCTTGTTGCTGCTGCGCCTTGATTCTTACAAGGAGATCGTCTACTAGTCTGACTGCTGCCAAGTTCTCTACTTGGACCACTTCGGGAGGCTTCTCAAAATTTTGAGGGTGCAAGATCGTGGCTTGGGTGGCTTGGTCAGGTTCTGCAATGTCCTGCGGCTGCCTAGACAACGCGTCAGCCAGCTTGTTTTGTTTGCCTGGCAAATACGAGATGACGAAATCGAAGCATGAAAAAAATTGACTCCATCTGACCTGACGGGGGTTGAGGGATCCCGAGCTCTGCAACAGTGCTAAGTTTTTATGGTCTGTGTAAACCTTGATTGGCAAAGCTGCTCCCTCTAACCAATGCCTCCATTCTTGAAAGGCTGATTTTATGGCAAGCAGTTCCTTGTTAAAAACATCGTGATTCCTCTCTGCTGGTGACAGCGTGCGAGAGAAATAGGCACAGGGTAATAAATCTTCCCCCCTTTCGTCCGCCGCTTGGAGTAAAATGGTGGCGACGGCAAAGTTAGAGGCGTCGCACTGGACGTGGAACTGTTTTGAAGGGTTCGGGTGCCTCAGGAGTGGTGGGGAGGTAAACAGCTGTTTAAATTCTTGAAAGGCCGCTTGCTGCTGTTCCCCCCAGCAAAAACGTCTGTTTTTCTTTAACAGCTGAGTAAGGGGACGCGCTTTCTCCGCATATGAGGCAATAAACTTGTGAAGAAAATTTGCATACCCCAGAAATTGTTGGAGCTCCTTGACGTTACGGGGAGGCTTCCATGACATAATTGCTTGGACCTTTGCAGGATCCACGGCTACACCTTCTGTGGAAATCCTGTATCCCAGATAGTCTAATTGCGTTAAGTCAAAAGCGCACTTTTCTAATTTCGCAAACAGCTTGTTCTCTCTTAATCTCTGCAGAACATTACGCACATGGGTAATGTGGGAGGTGGGTTCCTCAGAATAAATCAGAATGTAATCCAGATACACAATGACATATTTATCTAACAAGTCTGAGAAAATGTGGTTCATGAACCTGGAAAATACTGCCCCACAATTACTTAGTCCAAAAGGCATGACTAAATACTCAAACTTACCATATCTGGTGTTAAAAGCCGTTAAGTATTCATGGCCTGGCTTTATTCTGATCAAATTGTAGGCATTCCTGAGGTCTAGCTTGGTAAAAATGCAAGCCTTTTGCAGGCGATCTAGCAACTCCGATATCACTGGAAGAGGGTAGTGGTCTCTAACGGTGACTGCGTTGAGTGCGCTGTAGTCATGCACCATGCGCATGGGGGTCCCTTATCGCCAGCCTGTGCCACCGGGGCGAAAGGATCGGGCTTTTTAGGCACGAAGAAGGTAGGGGCAGATGCCGGTGATGTCGATGGCCGAATGAAACCCTTTTTTAGGTTGGTATCCAAATATTCCTTCAGTATAGCTAGCTCCTTTGGGGACATTGTGTAATGCCGTGCCGCTGGGATCTTGGCCCCAGGCTTCAAATCTATGGTACAGTCGAAAGATCTATTGGGGGGCAACACTGTGGCCTCTTGCTCTCCGAAGATGTCTGCAAAATCTCCATACTTTGTTGGTAGTGGAGCCTTCCCTGCTTCCCGGCTTGCAGCTGCTGGCTGGGCTTGGGTAATGCCCTGCAATTTGTGGTGCCGACAGTCTTGAGAGGGAAAGGAAACTGCTCCGGTCATCCAGTCCAAATTGGGGTTGTGAAGTCTCAACCAAGGTGCCCCGAGAGTGACTGGGACTTGCAAGGAGGCAGTAACGTACAGTTGGATCCACTCCGAGTGATCTGCGATGTTTAGCTGAATCGGCAGGGTGCAACGTTCGATCGCGCCGGCCTTGAGAGGTTGCCCGTCGATGGTTTCAACCTGCATGGGGCTTGGTAGTGCAATAGTTGAAATGTGAAACTTTTCCACCGCTTCCCCATCTATAAAATTGGTTGTCGCCCCGGAATCAATCATAACATTTACCGGTAATAGTTGCTTGGAATCTGTAGTCAGCGTGGCTGGAACAATATAAAAATCTTGGTTGTGATCTGCCGTCTGAGCCCTTCTTAATTGCTGGATGGCCGCCCTGCGGGGCTCTGATGAGGGGGGCCGTTGGAGTTTAACTGCTGAGAAGAAGCGGCTGGAATGTGGGCCTGCTCCGTGCCTTGGGTTGTAAATCTTACCGGGGCTGCCTGGCGTCTGGTCGCGCACACCCTTGCAATGTGCCCTGGCCCCCCGCAATAAAAACAAAGTGCACTGTCCCTTCTCCTTTGCCTCTCGGCTTCAGAGAGCCCCCTTCTTGTGGCCCCTATCTGCATGGGTTCTTCCGCGCTCAGGGGAACAAACGTGTTAGAGGGGGTAGCAAAACCTGGAAAAGCCGGTCGGGTTCCTGCCCTGTTTCTCCCTGGGCGAAGCTGCTTTAACTCCTCCAATCGAGCATCTATGACGACTGTTAACTGGTATAGGTCTTCCAATGTCGCTGGAGTGCCCTGCCACATTAACTCCGTCTTAATCTCTTCGTCCAGTCCTTGTTTAAACTGATCCTTCAATGCCACCTCATTCCAGCCCAAATCTCCTGCCAGCAGTTTGAAATCTGCGATGTACGCTCCTACTCTTCTGTCCCCCTGTCGGAGCCGCCGGATCTCTCTGCTGGCAGTGACCTCTCTGATTGGATCATCAAAATGGGCTCTGAAACGGGCCATAAAGTTCTGGTAGTTGTCCAGAATTGGGTCGTTAGCTTCCACCATGGGGATGGACCATCTTGCGGCTGAGCCTTTCAGCAAACTTAAAATGAACGTGACTCTGGACCTCTCCGTCGGGAATTCGGCTGGTCTGCTGTCGAAAAACATGGTGCACTGGGCGACGAAGGTCCTGAGCTGTGCCGTCTCTCCCCCAAATTTCTCTGGTAAACACCCTGGGGATCGCAGAATGACTGGTGGGGGTGGTGCCACTAGTGCTGGCTGCTGTGCCCCTGGCGCTGGTTGTTGCATCTGCTGAAGCATCGCCGCCTGTAAGTTATTAATCTGGTCGTCGACTTGTTGCTGGTGTTGTGTCAAGGCTGCTGCTAGCTGGATTATGGCCTGCTGCAATTCCTGCGTCTGAGAAGCCATTCTTCTGGTTTATGTGTTCCTCCCTCTTTCGATGGGAGTTTTGGTTTAGCAGGATTGATGTCGTGTGTAGATGCAGAAATAACACGCCGAGGCCAGGAATCTAGTCTCTAGTGTTTATTGCATACCTACAAGCAGAAATCCTGCTAAACTAACAGTGCCTGAAGATTCCCAAGTATATCAGCTCAACCTAGGGTGGAGCTTTCTTCTGACGTTTGGGGAAATAGGCTAGGCTCTCTGAGCTGCGTGCTCGCTTCTTATCCAGTGCTCCGCCCTCCTCTCTGCTTCCCCTGACACAAGGTCTCAAAATACATTGTTCTGTAACAAAATTATGCTTAAGATGCTATAGTAAACTGTGTGGTTGCTTACCAGCTACTATTAAAATATTATATATTAATAATAGTATTAATACTAATACTAATGAAGTTAGGTACTTAATTTGGGTGAAGTGAATTGCATACAAGTTAATGTATCCAGAATAAATAGTACAGATCCCCTGTGATATAGTTATGTTGGATTAGGACAGGAGAGACCCAGATTCTAGTCCACTCTCAGCCAAGGAGATTCAGTCTGGACTCCCTCTCAGATCAACCTCCCTGACAGAGTTATTGTTGGAGGGATAAAATGAAAGGAGATCTCCTCATGTAAGCCTCCTTCAGCTCTTGCAGAAAAGGTGGGATATAAATCTAACAAACAATTCTTCATATATACACAAATACCAATGAATGTATTCCCTTTTGCAACATTATGCACAGTGAAGAAAAATAGTAAGAAGTATGTCTATGAAGGTTCTCAGTCATCCAGGTGGAATTGTCTGTAGCTTGAATCATGTCAACTGGATTTCTATTTTCTTAATGGAAACGTTTCGCTCCTTATCCAAGGGGCTTCTTCAGTCTGAGCAAAGTTGGTAAGGGAATCCTAAATATGTTCCTAGGTAGCTGTGTGACCTTACACCTGGGGCTAGGTCATGGTTATATTGAGATGTAATTTTTAAGTCCTTTTATCATCTAATGGAGGGTCGTTAAAAACACCATGCTGCTGTTGAGCTTCTGAAATGGTCTTAATCTTCCTAGGCACAGAAGACAACACGGGGAGGAAGATGGGGGAGAGTTTGTGCCTGAGGCCCCCACCTCTATTCAAGGAAGGATTTTCCAAGTTGGCATAAATGGATTCCTTGACCCCTCTCTCAAACCACCTATCTTCTCTGTCTAAAATGTGAACATTAATGTCCTCATAAATAACACCACAGGACCAGAGTCAGCAGTTTATCTTCATCTAAAATAAAAAGGACACTCATTTGAGGACATTAATGTTCACATTTTAGACAGAGAAGATAGGTGGTTTGAGAGAGGGGTCAAGGAATCCATTTATGCCAACTTGGAAAATCCTTCCTTGAATAGAGGTGGGGGCCTCAGGCACAAACTCTCCCCCATCTTCCTCCCCGTGTTGTCTTCTGTGCCTAGGAAGATTAAGACCATTTCAGAAGCTCAACAGCAGCATGGTGTTTTTAACGACCCTCCATTAGATGATAAAAGGACTTAAAAATTACATCTCAATATAACCATGACCTAGCCCCAGGTGTAAGGTCACACAGCTACCTAGGAACATATTTAGGATTCCCTTACCAACTTTGCTCAGACTGAAGAAGCCCCTTGGATAAGGAGCGAAACGTTTCCATTAAGAAAATAGAAATCCAGTTGACATGATTCAAGCTACAGATAGTAAGAAGTAGTAAGTAAGGAAAATGAAAGGCTGGAGATAAAAAGAAATCTAATTCATATTAAACACTTTATTTTTTGACATGCATTCCTTGCACAGACCACACACTATCTCTATCTTTGTATTAGCATTTGCACAACTTTTTTTCCATCAACTTTCCCATATGTGGTAGACATTCTACTGTAGTAGGCATTCTACACACAAATGTATCTACTTAACTCTATTTTTTGCCATTCATGTATAACGTCCAATCATTTGTTCCATTTTCCCTGTCAAACAAAACTACCTGAATGGTCTTTGATACATTAATTCAGACCCATATTACTTACTCTACCATACAAACTGATATTCACTGCAAACCATTCAGATTCTCAGTCAACAACATAGCATCATCTAAAGACAAAAGTGCATACACATTCACATCCTCAAACACAACTTTACCACAAATATTCCTTATATATTTATTTATCCATAGATACAGTACATTAACCAACCAAAGGGGACATTACCCATCCTTGCTCGCTCCTCAAAGTTGAACCATTTGCTAAACATTCCATTTATTCTCAGACATACTTCACTTCTATCATATACCAGTCTTACCACATTCAGAACCAACCTTTAACTCTGTATTTTTGCAAAACATTCTGTAACTCAAGCATATTTGCTTTATTATGCTCCTTCTCTAAATCAACACATGAACAATGCATTTTCTCACTTTCCTACATTTCTCAATGACCTGCTGAAGAGCAAAAATCTGATCTACACACCAACTGCCTGACATTTTGCTACCCAAATTTTGCTCCTGATTATATCTTGTATCCTTTCAGTCAGCAATTCTCTGAAACACTTTCCCCAGCACACCTAACATACTACCACCCTCCTCCCCCCCTTGTAATTCTGGCATTTATTCATGCTATCTTTTCTTTTATATTGGAAAATAATAATAGCATCCTTTCAATTCTCAGGCAAAGATGCAGTCTTCACAGGAATGTTAAAAAGGTCAGACAACCGCTACAGAAGCAAACCACATTTGTATTTAATATTTGTCAAGTTTACACCATATATACCTATAGATTTTTTCAATATTCCTGCAGCATTTATGACTTCATAGTTTTTTCTCAGACACTAACATTTATATTATTCATTCCAGTTCAACGGTTTAACATAACAGTATCATTCCTCTCAAATTTCCAACATACTTTTTCCAGCATTCCTTCATTTCAACTTCATCCCAAATCATTCCCTTCCCTGCACGTATTCATCAACTTAGCTCCACAAGATCAGACCTTCATTCAGATCTATTACATACTTCTCCTTTCTCTTAGCCTCACAAACATACATCTATTTAATTTCCATCATATCTTTCATTAACTATTGCACTTTCCTGTATATTCCTCCTATGTTCCAAGTTGCAACCTGTATCACCCTTCATGACTTTGGTCGATCAATGCTTTCACATAACACTTTTTAGTAAGGTAAAGTAGACTAGGTTGTGATCCTTGGACATACCTAAGCTTGGCTAATGGTAATGCCAAATACTAGTCAATTTGGGCACAAAGTGATACGAAAATCCTGGAAAGAGAAAAAGCAGGAGCAGGAATCCTACCTGTCTGCTGAGTACCAGCAATGTGATGAAGAAGATAAAAAGAGATACAGAGCCCATTGTTTTTAGATCTTTCAGGATCCCTGGCCTGTAAAAATAAAGGCATAGGTATTTTGATCACAGGGAATCAAAATTGCTCCACAAATTCTGAATATTTAACTTCATGGTGCAAAAATTTCCAGCACTAAAACACAGGACCAGTTTATCCTATGGACCTAATCATTTTTCTCTGAATGGTAACATTTCAGGTTGCCAACCTATGTAAAGTTTCGAATCTGAATGTTCTCTCATGTAAAAACTACTTTCACAAAAAAAAGAACAAAGCAGGATGTGGTAAAAATATTCTTCATGAAAAACTGAAAGAAAAAAAATTAGTATACCCAGTCTAGTCAAGTTAACCATAGCTAAAAATTCACAGAATCTCTCTTCTTCCTAGAAGTAAAAAAATTAATAGCTAATAATTTGCAGCCCTTTCAGGATAGCCAAAATCAACCGCCCCTAATAAGAATCTCACTCTGCATAATGATAGGGCCAGTTAAGTCATCATTTGTATGTGTCAAAATAAAATATGGAACACGAGGAAGCATATATTTCCATGACAAATATTGTAAGCAAAAACCTTGGAGCATTAGCTGTTCACATGCAATTTTTATAATATATCAGACAGCTGTCAGATTCAACTGGAAGAATAAAATGTTGGCTGTGGTAGAATAAACTTAAAATACCTTACTTGTAGAGATGATTAATTTCTAACACATAAATGGACTGCAGATACAACTACTAGTGCAAGAGCAGTTTTAATGCCTTAAATAAGCAAAAATATTGTTTTTGACTTCTAATTTACATTACCCTTTCTGGTATGCTAATCTTACCAAGCCACCACCAACTATCTGAACTAAATAGAACTGATTTTACCCACCCCTTAGCTTCAAGGATGGGCTAATTTTTTTGTTCTTCCTTGTCTTCTCACCTCACATATCATGTGATGAGATCCTTAAGACATGGTGACATCATTTGTGTCCCATGCCATTTCTCTTAAAACATTACAAGGAGAGAAGAAACATGAAGAGGAGGCAGTTGGCATCCCATCCCATTTCATTTCATCTCCCCAGGACATAAACCAGGGGTGGGCAACGTCTACGGCCAGCGGGGCTCCCGCCTAAGGCCCGCGGGGCTCCCACCCACAAACCCCGCCCCTTCCACGCAATTGGCTCCTGCCCGCAAACCCCGCCCCTCAGTGCTTGTGATTGGCTCCCACCCGCAAACTCCGGCCCCCGGTCCGCGGAAATCCCAGAAACCCCGCCCCCTACCCCCCCGGTCCCCGGTTATAAATATCCAAATGGCCCTTGGCAGAAAAAAGGTTCCCCACCCCTGACATAAACAATGGTTCAGATTTAGTGGCCTACCTTTTTAGAGGTGCCATTGTATAGAGTAACTTGCTGTAGTTGTCTAGCACAGAGCCATGTGTGTGTAAAAGAATTACATTGTAGACAACCAGAGCAACCAGCATGATTGCCATTTTCAACTCATGATTTATCCGTAGGAAAACAGAACAGGAAATGAGGCCCAGGATGCAGCTGTAGATAAAATACTAGAAAAGAAAAATCAAACCAAATAGATATTTGGTAATCAAGCAAGACCCAGTTCTCATTAGTTATAAAACAGTGCCTAACTTGTATTATTTCAGACGACAGATGGGAGGAGGGGTGAAATGACTGAATACTTTTCGATTAAAATATTCCATCCACATAGAAAATTAAAGGACTAGATGAAGGATTTGACTACCCCTTTCCCTGACATGCTAGTTTCCATTTGTAGGGTTTTTGACTCATCAGATTAAAGTGACTGAATGTTCCATTTTATACTAACATGGTAACATGGGAATGGCTTTCTCCAAATTTCATATCTCATTGGTGTGGTCATACTGAAAGGATTTGGAACCATATGAGTAGGACCAATCATGTAGGTCCTCCTCAAATAATAATCATGCTTACTTTGCAGTCAGGAGAGTTCCAAGATTTGGAACATTACCACAGAGATATGGGATGAAACCATGGAAACTGACTTTCATGTAAGGATAAGAATAGGGCTGTGCAAATCATTCAGTGAGGCACTTGACTTATGGGCAAATCACCTCTTTGGATCTGCCAGATGCAGCTGTTTCAAACCTCCTGAAGTCTTCCAAGCATGCATGTACAGAAGACACTTCTCCTGGGATAGCTGCTTCATGGCTTCATAGAGAAGATCTAAAAGGACATCTTGTGAAATGATTTGCACAGTCCTAATCAGGAACAGGAGAGAATACAGGTAGTCCTCATTTAGCGAGTGCCTCATACAGCGACTGTTTGCAGTTACGACAGTGATGAAAAAGTAACTTTGTGACCAATCCTCGCATTTACGACCTTTGCAGGTCTGTAAAGCAAAGGAAAGCTGAGGTAAGGTCATAAGCAGAGTCACGGTTTCACTTAGCAACCGCTTTGCTTAATGACCGAGTTGCTGGTCCCAATTGTGGTTGCTAAACAAGGACTACCTGTATTGCAATCCTGTGTAAGTCCCATTGAATCCAGCCAAACTCTCCTTCAAAGTAAACAAGAAACAAAATAGTCTGTAAGGCCTTAATGAGGTGCTACTTTACACTGACTCTTTCAGTGTAACATTTAGCTGCTGGTTTACTAGGAGAAAACCAATAAGGTAATTAGGAAATAAGTCATTTGCATGGAATAGCCTTTCTACAGAGGGAATCTTAGTGTTCAATCATTTTATGGACTACAAGTACATCTGCTATAGGTCATACAAATAAATAAGATACAAACTTACTGGTAAGAAAAAATTGTTGCTTTGAATATACCAGAGTGTCTGATCTCTTGCATCAGGAGAACTTGTATTTGATGAATTAAGAATGGGGAGAAATTCAACCACACCAACATCATCCAAGAAAAACTAAAATAAAACAAAACAAAACAAAAATGAAATCTAATAGGGTCTCAGTCAAGTATACAGAATGTAAGCAAAAATAACAGTAACAATAACAACGTATGTATATATACAAGGAAATACGAGTTCTGATCATAAGTTAAACATGATATTGCTCTCTTTTTCTTAAAAAAAAGTTTGATCATGAAGGAAATAAAGCTTCTATTAAGTACTATAATTTTTTTCAACCTGTCTGAAGCTTTCTGTTTGACATACTGTTCTGATAAAGAAACACAGATTATCTTAACACAGAGCTTTCCAAACTGTGTGTCGGGACACGTTAGTGTGTCGGCTGCAGTGTCTGGGTGCCGCCTCCAAACCTGCCCTGCCAGTATTCGGCGCAGGTCCTAGTGCCTGCCTTGTGCCTTGCTGCCTCCAAACCTGCTGTGATTCCGCGCAGGTCCTAGTGCCTGCCTTGTGCCCTGCTGTAAGAGTGTGTCGCGAAATGATGCCCTGCTGTAAGAGTGTGTCGCGAAATGATGCATGTCTAAAAAGTGTGTCACCAACATGAAAAGTTTGGAAAGCTCTGTCTTAACACATTGAAAGCAATAATACAGAGAATCTAATCCAGAGCTTTCCAAACATTTCATGTTGGTGACACACTTTTTAGACATGCATCATTTCACGACACACTCTTACAGCAGGGCACAAGGCAGGCACTAGGACCTGCGTGGAATCACAGCAGGTTTGGAGGCAGCAAGGCACAAGGCAGGCACTAGGACCTGTGCCGAATCCTGGCAGGGCAGGTTTGGAGGCAGCAAGGCACAAGGCAGGCACTAGGACCTGCGCCGAATACTGGCAGGGCAGGTTTGGAGGCAGCAAGGCACAAGGCAGGCACTAGGACCTGCGCCGAATCCTGGCAGGGCAGGTTTGGAGGCAGCAGGGCACAAGGCAGACACTAGGACCTGCGTGGAATCACAGCAGGTTTGGAGGCAGCAAGGCACAAGGCAGGCACTAGGACCTGCGTGGAATCCTGGCAGGGCAGGTTTGGAGGCAGCAAGGCACAAGGCAGGCACTAGGACCTGCGCGGAATCCTGGCAGGGCAGGTTTGGAGGCAGCAGGGCACAAGGCAGACACTAGGACCTGCGTGGAATCACAGCAGGTTTGGAGGCAGCAAGGCACAAGGCAGGCACTAGGACCTGCGTGGAATCCTGGCAGGGCAGGTTTGGAGGCAGCAAGGCACAAGGCAGGCACTAGGACCTGCGCGGAATCCTGGCAGGGCAGGTTTGGAGGCAGCAGGGCACAAGGCAGGCACTAGGACCTGCGCGGAATCACAGCAGGTTTGGAGGCAGCAAGGCACAAGGCAGGCACTAGGACCTGCGCGGAATCACAGCAGGTTTGGAGGCAGCAGGGCACAAGACAGGCACTAGGACCTGCGTGGAATCCTGGCAGGGCAGGTTTGGAGGCAGCAAGGCACAAGGCAGGCACTAGGACCTGCGCGGAATCCTGGCAGGGCAGGTTTGGAGGCAGCAGGGCACAAGGCAGGCACTAGGACCTGCGCGGAATCACAGCAGGTTTGGAGGCAGCAAGGCACAAGGCAGGCACTAGGACCTGCGCGGAATCACAGCAGGTTTGGAGGCAGCAAGGCACAAGGCAGGCACTAGGACCTGCGTGGAATCCTGGCAGGGCAGGTTTGGAGGCAGCAAGGCACAAGGCAGGCACTAGGACCTGCGCGGAATCCTGGCAGGGCAGGTTTGGAGGCAGCAGGGCACAAGGCAGGCACTAGGACCTGCGCGGAATCACAGCAGGTTTGGAGGCAGCAAGGCACAAGGCAGGCACTAGGACCTGCGCGGAATCACAGCAGGTTTGGAGGCAGCAGGGCACAAGACAGGCACTAGGACCTGCGCGGAATCCTGGCAGGGCTCGGAGGCAGCAGCAGCAGCCGCGACAAACCCAGACACTGCAGCTGACACACTAACGTGTCCCGACACACAGTTTGGAAAGCTCTGATCTAATCCATGCACTTTACAAACTTCTTCTTTTCTCTCGTCACTGAAAGTATCATACACAAACAGAATAAACAAATCAATAGAATTAAGCAGAACAAAATCTAATTAAACCTACCATGTTGAACACAGCCATAGTTAATATTACAGCTGTTGTTATCAATGTAAGCATGATTCGTGGCCAAGGGCGATTTTCAATGACTCTGGCTGATTTCAGAATCCACATCAGGAAGGCTGAGAGTTTCTTGTTACACTGCTGAATACAGAATACAGTACATGAAAATGCACATTTCTATGAGTCTTTCTGATTAGTCCCCAAAGGAAAAAAAGTGTTCCAAAACTATCCAGCACAACAACAAGCAAAAGATACAAAAACAAAAGGAGAGAAATACAAGGTTACCAATACCAAGGTTGCTATTTATTTAGAATGAACTAGTAAAGCAGGAAACAATTTAGTAGACGAAAAGGACTTCACAGGCTTATAGTCTCCTAGCACAGAGTAAGACTGTCCAGGTTTTAACTTCATTTCTGGTTTATAAGGAAATCTCAGAATGCCTAGCAAGACAATTGTTTTTTGTAAACCGCCCAGAGTCCCCTTTGGGGGAGATGGGGTGGTGATATAAATCAAATTACAAATAAATAAATAAATAAATAAATAAATAAATAAATAAATAAATAAATAAATAAATAAATTTTAAAAATGGAAGATAAAGATTTATAAATAAATAAATAAATAAATTTTAAAAATGGAAGATAAAGATTTATAAATAAATAAATAAATAAATTTTAAAAATGGAAAATAAAGATAGATAGATAGATAGATAGATAGATAGATAGATAGATAGATAGATAGATAGATAGATAGATGATAGATACATTTTAAAAATGGAAGATAAAGATTGGCTTCCTGGTACAAGTTACCAGTGTTACATAAGTAGTTTGCCTTTGCCTTCTCCCAGGATATTTTTCAACTTCTCAGAGTAGCTAGCACCTCTGAATTCTCCAGCAAAATATTTTGCTTCTGAGATCAACCAAGGCTGGTTAGGTACTGTCACCTCTTGAATCTAAAATGTACTGTACTTGACACAGCCCCCCAAGACACACTACTTACAATACTTAGCATTAATTGCAGAAAGATCTAAGTCACCTATTAAAAAGTTAATCAGATCTAATGAGGCAGGCAGAAGTTTGTGAACTCATCCAAAACAGGCAAGTGTATAACTACTATCTAGTCTCCTAAAACATTCTCCACCAACATTGTTGCCTTAAATTAGACTGAGATTAATTAGATTAATTCAAATATTTGGCCTAATATTCACAAAAATATTCACTACTGAAGCTAGTCCTGTCATAAAGATAGAGTATTGCCTGTTTATTTTGATTCCCAAATTCAGAAATATAGAAAGAAATGCAAGTTTACAATTTTTACTGTAACATAAAATTGAGCTAAAAGCTCCACACATACAAATATTTACACACCCAAAGTCATGTTAACCACGCTGTGTCCAAAAAGTAATAGTAGGATAGGACTTCAGCCGGAAGGCAACTGCATCCCACCCTTATAAAACATGTTGATGGCCAGTCTATACAAAGTCGATGTTTTATTATAGTCACTTCATTTTAGGACCAAGATAAATTAATTTCATATCCTTTAAGGCAACTTTCCATTTCTGATAAAAACCAAACATTCAAGCTTATCATTCCAAAATCCCCTAAGTTGGTCTAAAGTAATATCATCATGATAGATCCAGTACTCCAAAACAAAATTCATCCATTATTTTAAAACTAAAATTATCTCCTAATGTAAGATTTTCATGGGTAAAGTTATATCTGAAACTCAGAGGTTTTCATGTATTTCCCACAGCATTATTGAAACTTCTCTGCAGACAAACAGGGATATCTCTGCAGACAAAGTTGTTTAATATCCAATTAATTTGCTTGAAATGATAAGAAAAAATTACCTTTAAAATATAAATCAATCGCATAGCATTGGGATCTATTAAGAAAATGAGAAGAAGTCAAAATGACATGTGCACAATGACATCATAATATCTGGCACTAGTATATAACATGCATGATAATGCGATCATGTACATGTCATCTTCTGACCCCTTGTCCCCATTGCAAATGTCCATGCCTCATAGTTAAGAATCATCTTGATCACATTTACTTCAAGGAATTCTGGACTATCTGTCTATATCTTAATTTATTTGTCTCAAAATTGGAGAAAAGTTTAAATTTACCAGTTGGGAAACTTCTCTGAATACATATACTGTGTTCTGAGACAGAAAACAACCAACAACCCCACTCTATATACAAGTTAAAATTGTTCCAATCTATGAAGTAACCAGATAAGGTGCTAAACTCACATATTAGCAAAATTAATTAGCAGGGGAAGTATGTGACTAAACTATAAAACAGCACATCATTCACATATAGTAGAGGTTTATGTTGTTGTTTGTTGTTCAGTCGTTTAGTCGTGTCCGACTCTTTGTGACCTCATGGACCATAGCACGCCAGGCCTTCCTGTCCTCCACTGTCTCTCGGAGTTTACTCAAATTCATGATCATTACATCGGTGATGCTATCTAACCATCTCATCCTCTGCCGTCCCCTTCTCCTTTTGCTTTCAGTCTTTCCCAGCATCAGGGTCTTTTCCAGTGAGTCCTCTCTTCGCATTAGGTGGCCAAAGTATTTGAGCTTCAGCTTCAGCATCTGTCGTTCCAATGAGCAGTCAGGGTTGATTTCCTTTAGGATTGACTGGTTTGACCTCCTTGCAGTCCAAGGGACTCTCAAGAGTCTTCTCCAGCACCACAGTTCGAAAGCATCAATTCTTCGGCGCTCAGCCTTCCTTATGGTCCAACTCTCACAGCCATACATTACTACTGGAAAAACCATAGCTTTAACTATACGGACCTTTGTCGGCAAGGTGATGTCTCTGCTTTTTAATATGCTGTCTAGGTTTGCCATAGCTTTCCTCCCAAGGAGCAAGCGTCTTTTAATTTCATGGCTGCAGTCACCGTCTGCGGTGATCTTGGAGCCCAAGAAAATAAAATCGGTCACTGCTTCCATTTCTTCCCCTTCTATTTGCCAGGAAGTGATGGGACCAGATGCCATGATCTGGGTTTTTTTAATGTTGAGTTTCAAGCCAGCTTTTGCACTCTCCTCTTTCACCCTCATCAAGAGGCTCTTTAGTTCCTCTTCACTTTCTGCCATTAGGGTGGTATCGTCTGCATATCTGAGGTTGTTGATATTTCTCTCGGCAATCTTAACTCCGGCTTGTCATTCATCCAGCCCGGCATTTCTCAGGATGTACTCTGCATATAAGTTAAATAAGCAGGGTGATAATATACAGCCTGGTCGTACTCCTTTCCCAATTTTGAACCAGTCGGTTGTTCCATGTCCGGTTCTAACTGTTGCTTCTTGACCCGCATACAGGTTTCTCAGGAGACAGGTAAGGTGGTCTGGTACTCCCATCTCTTTAAGACTTTGCCACAGTTTGTTGTGATCCACACAATCAAAGGCTTTAGCATAGTCAATGAAGCAGAAGTAGATGTTTTTCTGGAACTCTCTTGCTTTTTCCATGATCCAGCGAATGTTGGCAATCTGATCTCTAGTTCCTCTGCCTCTTCGAAACCCAGCTTGCACTTCTGGTAGTTCTCGGTTCACATACTGCTGAAGCCTAGCTTGTAGGATTTTGAGCATAACCTTGCTAGCATGTGAAATGAGCGCAATTGTACGGTAGTTTGAACATTCTTTGGCATTGCCTTTCTTTGGAATTGGAACGTAAACTGACCTTTTCCAATCCTGTGGCCACTGTTGAGTTTTCCAAATTTGTTGGCATATTGAGTGCAGCACTTTAACAGCATCATCTTTTAGGATTTTAAATAGCTCAGCTGGGATACTGTCTTCTCCGCTAGCTTTGTTGTTAGTAATGCTTCCTAAGGCCCACTTGACTTCACTCTCTAGGATGTCCGGCTCAAGCTCAGTGACCACACCATCGTATTTATCAGGGATATTAAGATCTTTCTTGTATAGTTCTTCTGTGTATTCTTGCCACCTCTTCTTAATCTCTTCTGCTTCTGTTAGGTCCCTGCCTTTTTTGTCCTTTATCATGCCCATCTTTGCACAAAACGTTCCCTTGATATCTCTGATTTTCTTGAAGAGATCTCTAGTCTTCCCCATTCTATTGTTTTCCTCGATTTCTTTGCATTGTTCATTTAAGAAGGCCTTCTTATCTCTCCTTGCTATTCTCTGGAATTCTGCATTCAGTTGGTTATATCTTTCCCTTTCTCCCTTGCCTTTTGCTTCCCTTCTTTCCTCAGCTATTTGTAAAGCCTCATCAGACAGCCACTTTGCTTTCTTGCATTTCTTTTTCTTTGGGATGGTTTTAGTTGCTGCCTCCTGTACAATGTTACGAACCTCCATCCATAGTTCTTCAGGCACTCTGTCTACCAGATCTAATCCTTTAAATCTATTCCTCGCCTCCACTGTATATTCATAAGGGATATGATTTAGGTCATACCTGAATGGTCTAGTGGTTTCCCCTACAGTCTTCAATTTCAGCCTAAATTTTGCAATAAGAAGCTCATGATCTGAGCCACAGTCAGCTCCAGGTCTTGTTTTTGCTGATTGTATAGAGCTTCTCCATCTTTGGCTGCAAAGTATATAATCAATCTGATTTCGGTATTGACCATCTGGTGATGTCCATGTTGTCAGATATGAGTCAAGTCAAAAGGCAAATAGAAACAAAAGGTTTTTATTCTTTTGAAGCAGTTTGCAAAGTGCTGGTGGCTTTCTCCGTGCGGAAGGACAAATGTCGCACTGAAGAGAAAAGCACACCTGCCACAAGTTTGACAGTTACATTTATACATCCTCACCCGTCGCTCAACACTGGCTCCTTTCACCTATTGGTAGGCTACTCTGGAGCTCACAACCTATCAGAAGCGCCTAATATGCATATAATTAGCCCGCCTTTGTTTACATCTCCCACTACCCACTTTTATATCCCCTTCCCCTTCTATTTACTTTTACCTTTTAAGGGGAGGCTTCCTACTTAAAGCATCGCTTGTCAGCTAGTTCCTAACCACAAGCAGTTTCCTTTAGCCTAACCTCAAAGCGTGGGTGTCACATTCAGTCTGCTAACGTTTCCTGTATATGTGGTTTTTAGTAGAAGCTTTGCTCAGCCTGTTTATGAGTTATTCTAGCTGGGTTAGAAAAAGTTCTCTAAAAGCCTTCTATAAGAGAATATTTATCTATTTCTGATTATAAATCCCTTTGTTAATAATAACACTTTTTCTCATTTCTCTCAATCCACCCTTTTTCTTCTTTATACTATTATTATTAACACATGTCACTTTCTATGGTTTTGTTAGATTGACTGGTTATTATAGGATGGCCTGGGTTCTTCTGGACTGTTAGCCAGTTGGTCTAGGTCCACATATTCCCCATACTCCCAATCATCATTATGCAGCATCCAATGATCTTTTAATAACATAAGGGTCGCATAATCTTTATCACCGGGGGTCCTTAAAGGCATCTGTTTAGAGACTGCCGTTTCTATGAGCCGTTGCATTAACCCCCTAACACAAGGGATTATGCAGCATCCCAATGCTACCAACACCCCGATTACCACTCCAAGAGAGGTAAGGAGAGAGAGAACCACCCCCTTCCACTTACCAAACCAGGAGTCCAACCATCCCGTAAGGGAGGTATCCACTCCGGAGTTTTCAGCTAATTCTTCAGACAAGGCAGTAAGGCCTTGTAATGCTCGAGTAATGGTTCCATCTGGTGCAGTGTTGTTGGGAATAAATGTACAACAACTTCCCCCAAGCATAACACATATCCCCCTTTTTCTGCTAACATCATGTCCAGTACCATTCTATTTTCCCAGGCCATTCTACTCGTAGCGTCCAATTGCTCTGAGATCCCTTTTACAGCATCCCTGGTATAATTTATAAATCTTTGTTGATTGTAATATATTCTATCCAGTCCACATTTTTATTGGTTGTCACCCACCAAAAGGAAAAGGATTCAAACCCTGCTAAAATCTGATTTCTGGCTTTGAATTCATCAGGCACTCCCCTTGGTACCCCATATTCAAGCATCACAACTTTTTTGTATAACTTTATTTTCATCGGGTCCTCGCTGGGTTTCACCCTTCACTCTGGAGTTGGTTCGTCCACTGGCCCTTTTATCCTGGTATACAGTGTTCTCTGTTGTGAGCAACACCTGGAATGGACCTTCCCACTCGGGTTGCGGTTTCAACTCCTTCCAGGACTTTATCAGGACCCGCTCTCGTGGTTTAATATGGTGGACTGCAAATTCAAGTGGTGGGGTATGAATCAACAGACTTTTCTGTCTGAGGAAAGACAAAGAAGAGGACAACCCCAGTATATAGTTCTTTAAAAATACATCCTGGTCTTCTAATTGTGGTAGCATTCCTGGATTTGCTAGATAAGGAAAGCCAAACAGCATTTCATATGGTGAAATTCCCACATCCCTTCTAGGGTTTGTCCTAATTCTCAACAATACTAAAGGTAAACATTTAGTCCAAGGTAGCTTATTTTCTAAAATCAATTTTGATAAATGCTTCTTTAGAATCTGGTTCATTCACTCTACTTTTCCTGAAGAAGGCGGGTTCCATGGGGTGTTAAAATCCCATGCTACTCCTATTCCTCTCATAACATGTTACAATACTTTAGGATTAAAATATGTCCCTTGAGCTGAGTCCACATGTTAAGCCTCTAGGGCTAAAAAAAAAAACTTGAACATTGGTCCCTCTTACTATCTGGAAAAATGCAACCGCTGCTTCTTAACAGGAACAGCTAAAAAAAAACATTTTCACCAACAGCAGTAGCAGCAGGAAAAGGCTTAAACAAGAAGCTTACAAGTTTATAAAAAACTATATTCCAAAAGAAGGAAAATCCTAAAAAATGGGGAAAGGGATTTTCTGTGGTAGCATTGTGTTTCACTTCTGTCCTCCCTTCTTTTTCTCCTTAGTTCACCCTCAAGCAGCTTCAACAAGAAGGGGGGCTTGGGTGAGGTAGAAAGTTCTCAGTTTTCTTATTATACACATGCAAGTTTGTACAAATGACAATACACAAAAACACACCAAAATTAACGGAAGGTGCAGGCATGGCCAGGACCTGCATCTTTACCACCGTAGAAAGATCTGGTGTTTAAAGAGACAGACTCACATAATTTTCTCAAACAAACACACACATAAAAACTCACACCAGCCCTTAACATTAACAAAACATGTTTATGGGAGAATCTGCACGTATAAAAAGCAGGGGGTAAAAACTCTCTGCCCTGCACATGCTAATGCTGTTAGAACAGGACTTTTGCACTGTTTTCTCAATGCTTCCAGCATTGCAAGTGCCGCTGTATTTAAAGGAGCAATGCCTTGTTAAAACATCTGGCCGCTTCAGTAAACAACTCACACAACCTTCCCCGTTTAAATTTGCTGTAAGGACTGGGGAAACACAAGGGAGATGCACTTTGTTTTTAGAGGCATCTCATTTGCCCCAGCCTGTTGCCAGCTTTTCACTAACAAATTCTCCACTCCTATTTCCAAAGGTTTGGAAACCCACTCTTCCCTAAATCCCTTCACTTTTGTTTATGCTCCTCGCCACCTCTTCCACAACAAATCTAACTCCCTCATCTAGTGTTTGCACATACATTCCCTTTTCTTCTTCCTTCTCTTTCTCATTTCGACTTTCTCTTAAACCATCTCAATTTCACAAATTCATTTCAATATCTGTCTAATCAGTGGGTGCAGACAGTAAACACAGTACAAGAGAAAGTACTTTTACCATAGTCTTCAGTTTGCCTGGCAACTCTATTTTAGTAGTTCCTCCTGACTCCCCCTGTTCCCCCTCCCTCTCTTCCTCCTCAAGCCTGTAACCCGCAGACAAAAGACAGACCGAAGGGGGGGGGGTAGAGACAGGGAGAAAACACACATACATCCCAGACCACAAAAGTCTATTTTTTTTTTCTTCAAAGTAGAAGCAATATGCGTTCACTGTGCACAAAATATACACACAAATCCAAAAAGACAAATACTCACAAACAAAAACACACTGGTGCTTTATCAGGGTGGTAGATTTTACCCAACACTGAGCATATTCCGACTCCTCTAGCAAAGGCTTTTTATTGTTAACATAGATTTTTAGGGCTTGTTTTACCCACTCCTCCCATGATCTAAACTTGAGCCTTTAATCTCTGTACACTTCCTAATTTCTTTACTATAATATTTTCTACATTGTTAACCATCATTCTAGCCATGGTTTTCTGTTTTTCTTCCTCTCTTTTAACATTTTTTTTTTCTTAACAATTCTTCCAGTGGCCTTTCACTCCATCCCTCTATCTTTTGCAACTTCTTCCTAATATCTGGCCATGCTTTAGTCACAAAGCCTACTTTCAGTAAACCTTGTGCCACAACATCGTCAGGATTCATCCCTGAATATTTTCTCATTTGGTCTCTCAGCTTTTGTAAGAAGACTGAGGGTGCTTCCTCTTTTTGTTGCTCAGTATCAAAAGTCTTGGTAAAGTTTTGTGATTTTGGGGCAGCTTCTTCTATACCATCTCAAATCTCTCATGTTAGTTCTGTCTGCTGCCATTTGATTATTCCAATTGGGGTTGTTAAGGGGAAACTTTTGATCTGCTGGCACTGCATTCTGGCCAGGTGGGTTGCGCCTTTCCCACCTGGTCATGGCTGCATGCCTGATAATTCTCCTTTCTTCTCCAGAGAACAAAATGCCCATTATGGACATAAGTTTATACGTTTGGTCCCAGGAACTGATCTAGTTGTTCAGCCAGTCCAATTGGATCTTCAACTAATATTTTCATATCCTTTTTGAAATTTCTTACTTCTAAGCTTGTTCCTCTTTTACAGTTTTCAATTTATAAATCATTTCCTTGTTTGCCTTCTTATTTTCCCCACTTGCCTCCGGCCATTTGTCCGGAGTCCAGATGAGGACATAATGTAATTCATTTTCTAAAGATTTACATGATTTTGTTTCACATAGTCATATAAATCATGACACCTAAAATAATCATTTGATCCTTCCCTTGGCCAGGAGGCATTATCATCCTCCCACCACACATAACAACACAGATTTATCATATCTTCCTTACTTAAGTCTAACTTGTCCACCAAGGATTTGTATGGTGGCTTGTCCCAATTATCTATCATCTGACCTATTGGACTGTCCTTATCTATTCTTAACTTTGGATTTTTCCTGATATTTTTAGTGCACTTTTCCTTCCCTACACTCGAGGCTCCTCCCATGGTTGGTTTAACTATCCTGCCTATTCCCTATTGACCGTATTCCCAGGGCCTCCCTTCTTAGAACCAGAACCTCCAGCAGGCGCTGGACTTGTTTACCGAACAAATTTAAGGTCCTAATTCTCAATAACCTCCCAGCCCGCGCTGGCTACTTTTAAAGGTTATTCTTCTTCTACTGAGACCCAATTTTCACTCAGCAACCACTTCGTTCGCACCGGGCCGGTCCTCTCGCGAGGATTCGGAACCGCGAGTTTGAACTCCACACTCACTCCGCCTTGCCAGCCCTAATGGCCCTTGGGGCGTCTCAAATCACACCGGTCTCAAGAATCTTACAGGCCTACCCAACCAGAACCCCACCGCCCCAGGTAAGGCATTCCATGCGTTCTGCGCAACCCTCTTACCTGGGGTTCGTATACGAAGTTTCCCGGTACTTTGTCTCCGGAAGGATTTTCAGACTCGAGCCGCCGGCTAGCTTAGGGTCCAGGCAAGGAATTCCATGCGCTTGGCGCAACCCTCTTACCTGGATCCCTATACGCTTTTGTTTCTCCTTTTGACTCCTCTTTTAGTTGTCTGGTTCCTTTTCTACGGGCACCGGGGTCCAAGGCCCAGGAATCCCACAGTGGACCACTGAAATCAGTAGGGCATGCCTCCCGTAGTGGGGGGGCCAAGGCCCAGACTTACCCGGACGAGCCCCCAATTTGTCAGATATGAGTCAAGTCAAAAGGCAAATAGAAACAAAAGGTTTTTATTCTTTTGAAGCAGTTTGCAAAGTGCTGGTGGCTTTCTCCGTGCGGAAGGACAAATGTCGCACTGAAGAGAAAAGCATACCTGCCACAAGTTTGACAGTTACATTTATACATCCTCACCCGTCGCTCAACACTGGCTCCTTTCACCTATTGGTAGGCTACTCTGGAGCTCACAACCTATCAGAAGCGCCTAATATGCATATAATTAGCCCGCCTTTGTTTACATCTCCCACTACCCACTTTTATATCCCCTTCCCCTTCTATTTACTTTTACCTTTTAAGGGGAGGCTTCCTACTTAAAGCATCGCTTGTCAGCTAGTTCCTAACCACAAGCAGTTTCCTTTAGCCTAACCTCAAAGCGTGGGTGTCACATTCAGTCTGCTAACGTTTCCTGTATATGTGGTTTTTAGTAGAAGCTTTGCTCAGCCTGTTTATGAGTTATTCTAGCTGGGTTAGAAAAAGTTCTCTAAAAGCCTTCTATAAGAGAATATTTATCTATTTCTGATTATAAATCCCTTTGTTAATAATAACACTTTTTCTCATTTCTCTCAATGTGTAGAGTCGTCTCTTGTGTTGTTGGAAAAGAGTGTTTGCTATGACCAGCGTGTTCTCTTGACAAAACTCTATTAGCCTTTGCCCTGCTTTGCCCTGCTTCATTTTGTACTCCGAGGCTGAACTTGCCTGTTATTCCGGTTATTTTTTGACTTCCTACTTTAGCATTCCAGTCCCCTATGATGAAAAGGACATCTTTTTTTTTGGTGTTAGTTCTAGAAGGTGTTGTAGGTCTTCATAGAACCAGTCAACTTCAGCTTCTTCGGCATCAGTGGTTGGGGCATAGACTTGGATCACTGTGATGTTGAATGGTTTGCCTTGGATTCGAACTGAAAGCATTCTGTCGTTTTTGAGGTTGTACCCCAGTACTGCCTTTCCCACTCTTTTATTGACTAGGAGAGCTACTCCATTTCTTCTAAGGGATTCTTGCCCACAGTAGTATATATAATGGTCTCCTGAATTAAATTTGCCCATTCCTGTCCATTTTAGTTCGCTGATTCCCAAGATGTCGATGTTCAATCTTGTCATCTCATGTTTGACCACATCCAGCTTACCTTGATTCATAGATCTTACATTCCAAGTTCCTATGCAATATTGTTCTTTACAGCATCGGACTTTCCTTCCACTTCCAGACTCATCCACAACTGAGCGTCCTTTCGGCTTTGGCCCAGCCGTTTCACTCTTTCTGGAGCTACTCGGAATTGCTCTCCGCTCTTCCCCAGTAGCATTTTGGACACCTTCCGACCTGAGGGGCTCATCTTCCGGCGTCATATCTTTTAGCCTTTTGATACTGTCCATGGGGTTTTCTTGGCAAGGATACTGGAGTGGTTTGCCATTCCCTCCTCCAGTTTTGGACCACGTTTTGTCAGAACTCTCCATCATGACCTGTTCTTCTTGACCTGACTTAATTGAGTTACGCGAGCCCCTTCGCCACAACAAGGCAGTGATCCATGAAGGGGTTTATATCCTAGTGCAATTTTTTTTTCAAAATTTCTACTCTCGTAAGCAAGAAATCCTAAAGCTAGATTAAAAAGAAAAAGAATGTGGGTATCCTTGTACACAGTGGCATAGCTTTAACTAAGGTGATAACTTGTTGTTGTTGTTCAGTCGCTTAGTCATGTCCGACTCTTCGTGACCTCATGGACCATAGCACGCCAGGCCTTTCTGTCCTCCACTGTCTCCCGGAGTTTACTCAAAAGGTGATAACTTACCAATGTATAATCACATGTAATTTCTTGATACAAATTCTACCATCCCCTGTTCCACCTGCTCAATCAAATCATTATTATTCAACAAAGAAACATTCAAGACTATTTGAAAAATGTATGCAAATTATCAGATGAGGCTGTTAACTTTGCAAGAGCCTGGCCTAAAATAGTTATACTATCTGTATTGTACGCTTTAGCTTTAAATGCCAAGGAATGAGATATCAGGAATTAATCTAACTAAAACAGTTCATATGTGTAGAAGAGAGGAAAATGAATTCACATTGGAAAGGACTAACAGAATACTAATTATCAATTGAATTTAATTTGTTTCAAACAATCTTGCAAAATACTATGAATCTGAGCATTTAAGTTTTTGGACAGAAGGGGGAACATTACAATCTAAAATTTGAATGAGATCCCTTCCAGACAATACATGACCTAGTGTTGAAATTAAATATGAGCTCTGAAAAGTCTGTAAATGTTGATCTTCCAGTCTAATAATGAGAATTAAAAAATGACTCTTCATCTTATGTTTCTTTACCAACCATCAGCTTTGAAAATCTACTAATCAAATTTGCAACAGTTCTTCCAGATTTACAATTGCCATTTAAGTATGCCTCCTCCATTAGGGCTTTCTATAACAGCTTTTTAAAAATTTAAATAATATTTGACTATCTTGGAAGATAGGGGTGCGATGGCTCAGCGGTTAAGACGCCAGGCTTGTCAATCAGAAGGTCACAAGTTCGGAGGTTCGAGACCAGAGCCCCACGTAACGGAGTGAGCTCCTGCACTTGCCCCAGCTCTCGCCAACCTAGCAATTCGAAAGCATGCAAATGCACGTAGATAAATAGGTACCACTTCGGTGGGAAGGTAACAGCGTTCCGTGCGCGTCATGCCGGCCACATGACTGCGGAAGCGTCTTCGGACAACGCTGGCTCTTCGGCTAACAAGCGGAGATGAGCACCGGGCCCTAGAGTCGGACATGACTGTGTGGGGGAACCTTTACCTTTACCTTATCTTGGAAGACTCCTATCCCTAAACATTGTACTGTATGTTACCAAAGAAATAGTCATCAAAATGAATTAATATTAGAAACAGAACAAGAAAAAAAGGGATCACTATACACAATTTGGGTATACAAGTATGCCAAAAGAAACACCCAGAACCCCTCCCCCCCAAAAACAGAAAATGAGAGACTGAAAAATAAAAAAATAAGAAAAACAAGTATTATATTTAGACCTCCCCCCATCTACTATAATTAGGGTTATATCCTACTCCCTATCCCACTTCCTAACCACTTTAATAAGCACATGATGATGAACAGTCATATGACCTGAACCAGTAGGAAAATAATAGTCTATTTCTGCTAAATGCACTGGTAAAATATGTGTCCTGGTGAGAAGAAAAAAAATGGAGGTAGGGTAGGCAGCAAAAAAGGGGGTAAGAATCATCATTGTGGAAAGGATTATAGATTCTCCCTATTAGCCACAGCAACTGCGCAGAATATAGTTGGTAGCCCAAAGTTGTTAGCAAACAGAATAACAAAACTTGTAAAAATTTTAATCCACCAATATAACTTCAGGAGGAACTGAAGTTAGTAAGACGTTTTTCTTCTTCTGCAAGATTTTGAAAAGATCATTCGCCTCTGTCCAGAAATTTAAGAATAAGATTCGCTGCATATCTAATATAGCCCTGAAACTTTCTTTCACACAATGTAAAACACGTTTTTACTTTCTAGGAATAACATAACACATAACTTTGTCCTTCACCATTCAATGACACCAGTAGATCAGGCTTTTTGAAATATTTCATCCCTCCCAGCAAATCTGATAAACTTAACAATAAATAGCCAAAGCTTATCAGAGGAAAAAAACGGAGAAGCTGGAACATGATGAGCTTTCTCAGCTTCCAGCCGATAAAATCCTTCTTGCAGGAATAATACTTCACATATTAGAGCTTCCGCAAAAATGACAGGTTTATCTTTTTCCTCTTGCTCCAGAATTCCTATTACACATAAATCAGACTGATGAGACTGAAATTCTAAGTACACAATTTTGTCCTAAATGGTTTTATTACACATCATTAAATCAGTTATAGATGTCTCAACAGACTTCCCACAGTCTTCCAGCTGAGATACTCTATTCTCAGCTGCATCCAATCTGGTTCTTATAGAGTTAATGGTAGCTTTAATATCTTTTCAACACAGAGAAGCATCTTTATAAAAACAGACATATTTCTCAATCTCTGAGGCTGTTGCCTTGAGAGAGAAGATAGTGCAGAACTTTCTTGGGTGCCATCCCAACAATCTACGAATAACCCCTCTCTGACAGCAAAACAGAAGATAATCATTGTTTTTTTATTCCAGTAGTAGTAATTACACAGTTATCAAGATAATAAACCTCCAGGGAATGCAAGAATATGCCGAGATCCATCTGACTATAGCATACTCTTGATTGGAGGTCCCTCTTTTTAAAATGAATATGAGAGTGGGTCTTGATCTCCATTCCCAGCACCCTAATATACTGCAGAGATTGGACTTTCCTGGGGACTCTGATGGTAGAAAGCCATCTTAGGGCTGGCATTCATTGGGCCATTCTTTAAGCAACTCAGGGCATAAATACACAAAACCACAAATACCACTTTTGGATAAATCATGGTAGTTTCTCCAGCTTAGCCAGTGGGGGAAAGGGGATCTGGGATACTACCAACAATTACTTCCTTATTCATACCGTCATGATCTATAAGGGCAGCCAAGTGTGGAGGAAGATCCATAACAGTGACCCTCCCCCATCTTTGATCTGTGCTTTTGAGAAAGAAAATTGTTTAATTTGGGGAAAATAGTATAGAATCATTTGATAGAAATGGATTTAGGTAAGCCAATGGGGCACATACTCATTGCATCTTCCACCAACAACATGGCCTTTGGTTTTGAGTTACTTGTCATTAAATTTTGGAGGGCGGACTTCAGGAGGATGATGAGGACAATGAAAACTAGATTCGTTACCCAAACTTGGTCTATGCTATTGATACATCCTGGGGTTACCTAGCAGTCTAGGATGGAATGACAGTCAGCAGGTAAAGAGAATACCTTTTTTTGCTCATTTTCTCTCTCTGACATAAATCATTTTTATATTGCGGGCTTTTATGAATATTACGCTAAATCCATTTTATTTTAGTTTAGCTTTTATTGGTAAAAAGTTTCGTCAAAAAGGTTTGGCTGATAATTATACTTAGGGTTTGGAATAAGTAAAATTATGAATCTAAAGAAATAGCTTTCGTGTACAAAAAGCAGTTCCGCTTATTATTTATTATTATTTATTTAATTTATATGACCGCCCATCTCCCCCCAACGGGGAACTCTGGGCGGTTTACAACAAAAAAGAATTAAAATAGAACATACGATATAAAACATCAATTCATACAATTAATATAAATAATTATAAAAATAAAATCCAGATGGACGAAAGAGTAATAAAGGGAGGACTTTTTAGGATTAAGGGACAAGCCACCCCCATGAGGAACTATCCCTTCCTCCTTCCCATGCCAGGCGGCAGAACCAGGTCTTCAGATCTTTCCTAAAGGTCAGGAGGGAGGAGATCTGTCTCAACTCCGGGGGCAAGGTGTTCCACAGTGTAGGAGCAACTACAGAGAAGGCCCGTCTCCTAGACCCCATCAGGTGACACTCTTTAATTGATGGGGCTCGTAGCAGGCCCTCCCTGAATGATCGGGTGGGGCGGGTCGATAATATGGGGATAAGACGGTCCCTCAGGTATTCTGGCCCCATGCCATGTAGGGCTTTAAAGGTGATAACCAACACCTTGAATTGTACCCGGAAGCAAACCGGCACCCAATGCAGCTCATGGAGCAATGGTGTTATATGTGCAGATCTTGGTGCACCCAAAATTGCTTGCGCGGCTGCATTCTGTACCAGCTGTAGCTTCCGGATAGTCTTCAAGGGTAGCCCCATGTAGAGCGCATTGCAGTAATCTACATGGGAGATGACGAGAGCATGAGTGACTGTCCGGAGGGCATCGCGATCCAGGAACGGGCGCAACTGGCGCACCAGCCGAAGCTGTGCAAAAGCCCTCCTAGCCACGACTGCCACCTGCTCTTCGAGCAGGAGTCGTGAGTCTAGAAGGACCCCCAAGTTGCGCACCGGTTCTGAATGGGGCAGTGCTACCCCATCGAGAACCAAAGATGATAATTTCCCAGAAGACGCTAAGCCATCGATCCACAGCCACTCGGTCTTGCCAGGGTTCAATTGAAGCCTGTTGTTCCCCATCCAGGCCCTCACAGCCCCCAGGCACTGGGACAGGGTGGTCACTGCATCACTTACTTCACCTGGGATGGAGATATACAGTTGAGTATCATCCGCATACTGATGATACCTCATCCCATGGTGTCGGATGACCTCACCCAGCGGTTTCATGTAGATGTTGAATAGGAGAGGAGAGAGAACCGAGCCCTGCGGTACCCCACACAGGAGCGGTCGCGGGCTGGATCTCTCCTCCCCTACCACCACTGACTGGGAGCGGCCCTGGTGGAAGGAGGTGAACCAGCATAAAACTACGCCACCCAGCCCCAACTCCCTAAGCCGCCCCAAAAGGATACCATGGTCGATGGTATCGAAAGCCGCTGAGAGATCCAAGAGAGCCAGGATGGATGCACTACCTCCATCCCGCGCCCGCCAGAGATCATCCATAAGCTTGACCAATGCAGTTTCTGTCCCATATCCTGGCCTGAAACCTGACTGGAAAGGGTCTAGATAATCCGCTTCATCCAGGGTCCTCTGAAGTTGCAAGGCCACCACTTTCTCAACCACCTTTCCCAAAAAGGGAAGGTGGGAGACTGGACGAAAATTGTCCAGAATGGTAGGGTCCAGGGACGGTTTCTTGAGGAGGGGGTCCACCAATGCCTCCTTGAAGGCAATTGGGAACATCCCCTCCGACAATGATGTATTAATCATTGCCTGGACCCATCCACATGTCACCTCCCTGGCCGATTTTACTAGCCAGGAAGGGCAGGGAAGGAAATGGCATGTGGTGGAATTAACAATTCGGAGGATCCTGTCCACTTCCTCAGGTCCAACAGGATCAAATCGTTCCCAGATAATAAGGCAAGACCCCTCTCCCGGCATCTCCCCAGCCTGCAATTCACGCATGGAGTCCAACTTAGACCGAATCCGAGCGATTTTATCCTGCAGATGCTCGGAAAATTCTTCTGCACGGCCCTGCAGGTGGGAGGTCGATTCCACCCTACCCAAGAGAGATCGAGTAATCTTGAACAGGGCCGTCGGACGGCATTCTGCAGATGCAATAAGCGCGGAGAAATATTCACGTTTCGCCGCTCTTACCACCACAAGGTAGGCCTTAATAGCGGCTCTAGATTGTGTTCGGTCTGATTCCATCTTCGTCTTTCTCCAGCGGCGCTCTAGACATCTCTTCACCCTCTTCAAGACCCTCAACTCCTCCGTATACCACGGGGAGTGACGGGTCGAATGGGGCTGGAGAGGTCGCATCGGCGCGGTCCTGTCCAAGGCTCCGGCCGCCTCCCTGTTCCAGGTTGCAGCCAGTGCCTCCGCTGGACCGTGCAGCAGATCCTCGGGTATTACCCAGCTCCCTCTGAAACCTCATTGGGTCCATAAGTCGCCGGGGGCGGACCAATCGAATAGGTCCCGCCTCCCTGCGGAGTGGGGCGGCATAGGAGAATCCTAGAGATATCAGGATGTGATCTGACCATGACAACGGGGAGAGATCTAACTTTCCCCTCAGGTCACTTTGCCATTGCTCTGACAAGAAAACCAAATCCGGAGTGAGTCCACTGTCTCGGGTCGGGTCCTGAATAATCTGGGACAGGCCCATGGCTGCCATGGTAGCCATGAACTCCCGAGCCACTTCCGAGGCACGCCCCAGGGACGGCAGGTTAAAATCCCCCAGGATCATCAGCCTGGGGAACTCCACTGCCAACCCCGAGACAGTCTCCGGCAGCTCAGGCAGGGAGGTTGCTACGCAGCAGGGAGGCTGGTACAATAGCAACACTCCCAACTGTTCTCGGGCACCCAACTTGAAAAACAGGGTCTCACATCCGGACACTTGTGGAGCAAGGCCCCTGAAAGCCACTAAAGATTCTCTGATGATAACTGCCACCCCTCCTCCCCTACCCCGGTCTCTCGGCTGGTGCCACACCTGAAACCCGGCTGGGCACATTTCCGAGAGGGCTACCCCTCCCTCTGGGCCCAGCCAGGTCTCAGTAATACACGCCAGGTCAGCCCCTCTCTCCGTGATTAATTCACTTATGAGGGGGGCTTTGTTGTTTACTGACCTGGCGTTAAGCAGCAGCAGTCGAAAACCGGGGCCCTCAAGGATCCGCTGTCCAGAACCTGGGGTTGAACTCGGAGGACCGGAACGCGCCACCTGTACTAAACACCGGGGGCGCCTTCCCCAGAAATGGCCTGTCCTCCGGTTCCCGTGACAATATCTCCTGCCCGTCACCACCTCGATCGGATTGCCCCTAGTATAGTCCCCAGAGTTTCTTGACCCGGTCGCCTCCACTCCCGGATCCCTTGAAAACCTGGTACTAAGCGGGGGTCTCTCCCATCCATCCATCCTTTCACTCCCAATCATCCTGGGCAGTTGAAGGCCACCAGCGCAACCAGCTAAAGCTCTCGGCGCTGGTAAGCCCCAACCACCCCTTACACTCACCATTCAATCACTCACTATGCCCCCTGAGGCCTCTCTCACTAGCCACAGAGGGGCAAAACAGCCACTCCTACCTACCCTGTCTCCCACTCAGGGATAGGTACTCTCATAAACACATACTCCTGGACCCCCTCCTGCAACTCTCACTCTCAGGAGGGGAACCACACTCACACCAAGAGACCCCGCAATTCTCTGCTGCCCTGGCACGGGGGTGGTCTATCTTGTCTCAACAATCCGTAGTTCATAAATCCCGAGCGCGTTATTATGCTTACCTGACTGTATATTGAAATCACTAACATCTAAGCTACTATGATTGACTTGTCCAATCAATTTTCATCAGACACAAGCATATTAAACTGTCTCTGGGTTGGAGCAAATATGCCAAGGAAGGTTTTTAAATGATTTATCCAAATGGGAGGCATGGAAGAAGACAATGGCAAACTACTTGCATACTGTCACAAGAGCATGACATGTCCCATGAAATCACCAAGAACCAAGTTGAGCTTTCTTTGCCAAATACCATATAAGGCATATAAGGTCATCATCATACCAACTAGCAATTTACTTTGAAAATTGTCCAGCTAGCAAGACAACTCTGTTAGAAGGAAACATAAAGTCCCTGTACTGATATTGCTCCAAGATGCAAGTTCTAGAAGTATTACTATCATTGGCAAGCAACAGCACAGTTAGAAAAATAACTTTAGTTTGTAAGGGAAAAAAATCTTAAAAGCCTAGTAAATTATCTCCAGTGCTCAAGAATTTAATTGCAACTAGTTGCAAAAATTTAGTTACAACTAGGCAAATAAGAGAGACTTTACTTAAATTTCCCATAAAGGAAAAATGTCTTTCAATGATACAGAAATGTTGTAATTTATACAGAACGACTGTGTTGTTAGGGAGGTCAACATGTTTTTAATGATCGTTTGAATCTGAACCATCCTGAATTCAAAATGGCCCATTTTAAGTATGTAACAATTTCTTAAACTATTTCATTTCCTATATATAATATGATGATGGCAGAGCGAAAAGGGAATTACAGTATATGTTGTTATGGTCAGAAAGAGGCAGAAACCTGACACAAACAAAAACTCTTTTCTGGAGAATAAAATGCTGTATTTTTATTCTAAGCCAGTCTTGTTCTAAAATTATTTTGCCTAGCACGGCTTTGGAATGGTCTCCTGTGGCTACTGTATTTTCATTGTGTTTTGCTTTGTCTTTCCTTCCCCAATGCCTTCCTCCCTTCTCATATGACTCTTTTCTGTTTTTTGCCCAATTTGGAGATGCAATAAGGACTAAGAGAAGCTACAGGGAAAGGCACACAATTTTATTTGAATCAGGTATGCCAGTTTTCATTTTCCAGCAACAAATTGATGTACAAATTTAGAAGTCAAGCACTTTTAAAAAGGGTTGCATAGAATGCCACTAGGTTCTATTGCAAGAAAGCAAGTCTGTTTTTGTTTCTGTAACAAATCTCAGAAATCCTTGTGCCTGAACAAGCGGTATGTCCTGACAAATATTTTCAATTGTCCCCAGAATACTTTGTGAGATATTACAGGATGGAGGGGGGAATAAAGAATATAGGCCAAGTCTCATTGTCAAGTAACTGAGAGACACTTGTGCCAAGTGGTGGTATCTGTGGCTCTTTAAGCAGTAGGAGCATTCACTTAATCCCTTCAACTGGAAGTCTCCCCTTCTTTGTGGAAAACAGTCAGCAACATTCCAAGCTGGAACCTGCTTAAAGAATCCTCTACATTTTAACTTCATATTACAGGTACATGAATATTGATTTGGTTTTTGTAGAGAAGAGGGAAGGCCCGGCTTCTTATGCTAACCCATCAGGAGTTGAATCCAATGAACTAATTCTTAGTATCAAGGACACTTTTCTGAAAAATAAAACACTGTGAGCCATGTCGCATAGAGCTAAGTGTTTTCGTCTGGCTTGGTTTAAAAGCAAGTGACATTCAATTTCAAAGCAATCTGTGACATCACATGGGAGCCTAATGGCCTAGCATTTTAGGCTGTACAGCATTTCAGGTTTGATCTCCAAAAGGTGCTTCAGAGCACACACAAATAGCCATGTAACATTTATCTGTTTACAACACCTTAATGGAGTTGTGCTTTCCCCCAGAATCTGTGCTTTGTATAGAAAACAATTTGCACTTTTCACACGAGAACTCTGACAGAATCATACAATCCCAGGAAAATATGCCGCTTGGAAGTACTGCGCAGCTCTCCTAGCCATAATAATTTCAGTCAGCATATTTTTATCACATGGCATTGATTTAAAATTAGCATTATTTTCAAAAAGTTAAATCGCATTTATATTCTTTACACTTCTCACACATTAGAGAAAAATAAAACTTGGAACGCTTAAAGTATCACCAGTAAAATAATAATAGCACTTTTTAGGACAAAGTAAAATGCCATTAAATGAAACAGATAAGGTGAGTTCCACTTCGAATCTCTTACATTTTCTGTGTTGTGGAGCACCATCTAAAGATAAATAAATGCATTTCAGAAAATTAAATAAAATGTAAGTAAATTAACACCAAGAAAGAAAGTCATCTGAGATCTGTAAGGATGGAGAATCCAGAAGCAATATTTTGGATACTCCACCCTTACACAGGATGAAATAAGGGAGAACCGGGAGGGGAAAGAAGATGATGGGAAGCTGGGGGGGAAGCACTAGCCCGCAGGAGAACAGACAGCCATCACCACATCCGGTCCAGAGGACACGAGAAGCCACCAACAAAAGAGCCGCCAGCGCACGCAGGGACAGAGACTGGAAGAGAACAGAGGGCGTGAAAAAGAAACTGAATAACAAAAGAAGAAGGCTGGGAGAATGGGCGGAACGAGAAGGGAGCCGAGGGCTTAAAGAAAGATGGGGGGGGGGAAGGGACCCCATTCACAGCTTTTTGTGAGGATCACGATCTTATGGCCCAAACTCAGTAATTACCAACACAAGCCACATGGGATATGTGAAATTCTTTAATGGACCAGCATCATGCCACGAAACCTTCGGCAGCCCAGATGACTCGACTGAGGAAGACTCCCCGATGTCGGGAAACGAAGAGAGCCTGCCCTAAATGGCGCTGACGGGCAGGCTTGGGAGAGCGGGCACAAGGACAGCATGGTGAGTGGGGAATGCCCCGTGTTGGTGATGAGTGCATGGCTAATGCCACTGAGGGTCGGGGAGCACACAAAGCTAACAGGGCTAATAGACTCTGGGTGCACACGCAACCTGCTACACCCCACAATAGTAGCCAGACTAAAATTAAGGGTGGAGAAACTGCGAGAACCCATAGTATTCACCCAACTAGATGGAGGCGACATGCAAGGGGGACCCGTAGAATATTACACTGAACCTGTAACCATGCGGGTGGGGACACACAAGGAGGTCTTGAGGTTCCTGGTAGCCCCAATCGCCAGCCACCCCATGATCCTAGGACTACCATGGCTCCGGGACAGGAACCCGAGAGTGGACTGGAGGTCAGGATCGATAGCCTTCCCCGATGGGAGCCACAACAGACTACACCAAACAAAGAAGACCGTGAACACTGAACTAACAGGGTCCCTAGAGGAGGCAAAGAAGGGGCCGACATCAAACGTAGAACCACGCTTACCCAGACAATATAGACACTTAGAAGTGGTGTTTGGGGAAGCAGAATCTGACCAACTCCCACCCCACCGGAAATCAGACTGTGCCATAGACCTGATCCCAGGGGCAGAACTACCCAAGACAAAGTTGCACCCCATGACCACGAAGGAACTCAAGGCACTATGCGAATTTAGAGATAAGAACTTACAACGGGGCTTTATTCGCCCCGCCACATTGTCCATGGCCGCACCCGTCCTATTCAGGACAAAGAAAGATGGCTCACTACGACTATGCACAGACTACAGGGGCTTAAACGCAGTCTGTACCTCAAACAAATACCCCCTTCCCTTGATCAGTGACATGCTCACCCACCTCTCGAAAGGGAAAATCTTCACAAAACTGGACCTAAGGGAAGCGTACTTTAGAGTACGAATTCGGGAAGGGGATGAGTGGAAGACCACCTTCAACTGCCAGCTGGGGTAGTTTGACTACCTGGTGATGCCATTCGGCCTCAAGGGGGCGCCAGGAGTCTTCATGAACCTCATAAATTAAATCCTTCACGACTTCCTCTACCGCGGAGTGTTAGTGTACCTAGACGACATACTAATCTACTCCGAGACGATGGAAGAACACGTGACACTCGTAAGGGAGGTACTAAAAAGGCTACTGGACAACCAATTGTATGCAAAACTATAAAAATGCGAGTTTCACAAAAAACAATTAGACTACCTGGGGTACAGAGTGTCTGGCAAAGGCGTGGAAATGGACCCGGCAAAAGTAAAAGACGTACTACCCTGGGAACCACCCCGAACCAGGAATCAGCTACAAAGCTTCCTGGGATTTGCAAGCTTTTACCGGAAGTTCAGCCCCCAATTTGCACAAGTAGCCCTACCCATCACGGACTTACTAAAGACAAAAGGAAAAGGAAACCCCAAGACAGCGAGGAGACCAGGAACCATGCTCAAATGGACAGCAGAATGCCAACAGGCATTTGACCGCCTAAAAGAACTATTCACATCAGAACTGGTGCTCAGGCACCCCGACCCCACACGCCCCCTGATAGTCCAAGCGGACGCATCGGACGTGGCCATAGGGGCCATTCTGCTGCAGAAGGACGAGGAAGGAGAACTCCGACCATGCGCCTACCTATCACGCAAATTCTCCAACACAGAGAGGCGTTGGCATTACTGGGAAAAAGAAGCCTTCGCAGTGTGGTGGGCGCTCGTCACCTGGCGACATTTACTCGAGGGGACCTCCCACCCGTTTGAAGTCTGGACAGACCACAAGAACCTAGAGGCTCTCAAATCCCCAAGAAAACTGAACCCCAAACACATTAGATGGGTGGAGTTCTTCAGAAGGTTCGACTTTACACTAAAGTACCTACCAGGGGGAAGAAACTTCCTAGCTGACGCGCTCTCTCGGCTACCCCAACACAACAGCCAGAGAGAGGAGGTGGTAGACTTAATCATCTCACCCACCCAATTCGGGATGACTGCAACCACACAAAGTCAGACAGCCGCCAAAACAGCTTAAGTAGACAAGAACTTACAAACTGAGTTGCTAACGGCCCTACAACAGGACAAATGGCTACAGGACAACAAGACCTTCCTAGTAGAAAGACAGGAACTATGGTGGAAGGGCGAGAGAATATATATACCTGAACCTCTGAGAAAGACAATCCTACAGAGGTGCCACGACGCCAAGGCGGCAGGGCACTTCTGGTTCATAAAGACCTTACACTTAGCAAGAAGGCAATTCTGGTGGCCAGCCCTACGTAAGGATGTGGAGGAGTACGTAGCAAGCTGCCCCACTTGTGCCACATCAAAACGCGCCAGTGGCAAACCCAGAGGGCTATTACAGAACGTGGCAAGCCCATCACGTCCATGGAAACAGATCGCCATGGATTTCATAGTAGAGCTACCGGAGAGCAAAAAGAAAATGGTCATATGGGTCGTCACAGACTTATTCTCAAAACAGACCCATTTCATACCATGCGCTAGACTACCCACGGCCAACCAACTAGCCCAGATGTTCATACATCACGTATACCGCCTCCACGGCGCCCCCGAACGAATCATCAGTGACCGTGGACCCCAATTTACCTTCAAATTCTGGAAACAATTCCTAAAATTAATCAGAGTGGAAGAAGGCCTAAGCTCCGCCTACCACCTGGAGACAGACGGGGCAAGTGAACGGCGGAACCAAATCATAGAGCAATACTTGAGGTGCTACATCAACTACCAACAGGACGATTAGACGGACTTACTCCCGTATGCGGAAGTTGCATACAACAATGCGGTACACGCAAGTACGTGGTTCACACCATTCCAAGTAGCGAATGGCCAGGACTTTGTGGCCATACCCGAACTACCAACAGAACAGATGAAATTACTCTCCCTAGACGACTGGATCAAACAAATGACAACCAATTGACCAATAATCAAAAAGGCACTAGAAGATGCCAAAGCCGACTATAAGAAATACGCAGACCGTAAAAGAGCCCCAGAATGGCCCATGAAGGTAGGAGAAAAGGTCTACCTATCCACAAAGTACTTGAAATCCGTCCAACCCTCTAAAAAACTAAGCCCAAAGTACATAGGCCCATTCCCGATTACAAGAATCATCAATGATGTAACAGTACAACTCCAATTACCAAAGAATTTTAACATAATCCACCCAGTCTTTCACTGCAGCTTACTCAAACCGGTTCAGAACACCGAATGCTGGCACCCTGAACCTCCTCCACCTGCCCCCACACTAATCGAGGGAGAGCAACACTTCAAGGTTCAAGCTATATTAGACTCCAGGATACGACGAAGGGTACTGCAGTACCTAGTCCAATGGAAACACCTCCCGAGAGCAGAAAGCGAGTGGGTGGAGGGCCAACACGTCCATGCACCCAAACTAGTAACTGCCTTCCACAAAAAATACCCAGAAAAGCCGAAACCAAAAGACAAAAAATAGGCCACCACATCCTTGCACTAACTATCCCTGTTTGTCTTTCAGGTACATCCTCACCAGGAACAAATGGGGGGAGGTTGATTTTCCAGAGGGAAGCGGCATGTAAGGATGGAGAATCCAGAAGCAATGGACTGGATACTCCACCCTTACACAGGATAAAATAAGAGAGAATGGGGAGGGGAAAGAAGACAATGGGAAGCTGGGGGGGAAGCACTAGCCTGCAGGAGAACAGACAGCCATCACCACATCCGGTCCAGAGGACACGAGAGCACCAGCGCACGCAAGCACAGAGACCGGAAGAGAACAGAGGGCGCGAAAAAGAAATTGAATAACAAAAGAAGAAGGCTGGGAGAATGGGCGGAACAAGAAGGGAACCGAGGGCTTAAAGAAAGATCGGGGGGGAAGGGACCCCATTCACAACTTTAACGTGGCATGATGCTGGTCCAATAAAGAATTTCACATATCCCATGTGGCTTGTGTTGGTAATTACTGAGTTTGGGCCATAAGATCGTGATCCTCACAAGATCTCCTTTCTTAATTAAGCACCTGAGAGAGACTGTAGGCCATAGCTTTCCAAACATTCGTGTCGCAACAAAACCCAGAAGTGCTGATGGCACGTTGCTGCTGCCCCTGCGGTGATGCGCGCTGCGGCAGTGGCGCACCATCAGCGCTTCCAGGTTTTAGCGTGACACACGAGGCCACCGCCATGCACGCCACTGCCGCCCTGTGTCGCCAACGGTGGGACTTTGGAAAGCACTGCTGTAGGCAGTTTGATATGAGAAAGCAATCTTCAGTAATGAGGCAGGGTTTGGGCCCAATTACTGATGCAGAAAGATCTGCCTTTTGCACTCAGTATGCACTGAACACTTACCAAAAGCTGTCCTGCAAAACAGATAAAAAGAATGAAGGACAGCACCAGAAAGGCAGCTCCAAAGGAGATTCCAAGTATAGATTTTCTGAAAGACAAGAAGTAAAGGGCTTTTTACAGAAACCAATACCATGTAAACATAATATGAATGCTTGTTGTTTCATTGCCTCTAGCAATGGTTATGCAATAGATACACAAAAACACTGTATTTTTTCACCAACACTATTTATTTGTTAGATTTATATCCCACCTTCCATTGAGGGGCTCAAGGAGGTGTACATAGTGTACCCCTTTCCCCCCACAAAAATCTGGGAACATAATGGTTTTACGGGGGACCACTGGTAGTTTATTTCCTGAAAGCCATGAAGCATAGTTTGGTGTAGTGAGAAAGCCAATTTGGTGTAATGGTGAAGGTGCTGGCCTAGAAAGCAGGAGGCTGTGAGTTCTAGGCCTCCCTTAGGCATGAAAGCCGGCTGGGTGACTTTGGGCCAGTCACTCTCTCTCAGCCCAACTCACCTCAGAGGTTTGTTGTTGTCACAGGGAAAATAGGAGGCAAGAATATTAGGTATGTTTGCCACCTTGAGTTGACACCCCCCGCCAAAAAAGGGGGGATAAAATTACTATTATTATTGTTGGTTGCACAGTCAGCCAGATGGTTAGACTGGATTTGGCATTTTTGTCCATCTATTGAGTCCTTCCCAAGGACCTGGGATAGGCAGATGTTGTTTAATAATATTAAAGGTATTGTTGCAGGATGTAAGCTGTTCCAAGTAAAGCTGCCTTTTGCAATTGACTGATGGTGATTTTGTCAATGCTGATGGTGTTCAAGTGGTGCTCCAGATGTTTTGGAATTGCACCCAAGGTGCTTATTACTATTGGTACTATCTTTGCTTTCTTTTGCCACAGTCATTCTAGTTCTATTTGCAGGTCTTTATATTTTGTGATTTTCTCCAGTTCTTTCTCTTCTCTTCTGCTGTCTCCAGGTATTGCAGTGTCCACTATCCAGAATTTTTTGTCTTTCTTATCAACAATTGTTAAGTCTGGGGTGTTGTGTGGCAGATGTTTCTCTGTTTGAATTCTAAAGTCCCAGAACACTTTAGCTTCTTCATTTCCTATTACTTTGTCTCTTTAGTGGTTCCACCAGTTCTTGCTTGCAGGCAAGTGGTATTTCTTGCAGATATTCCAATGCACTGTTGTTGCTACTTTGCCATGCTGTTGTTTGTAATCAATCTGTCCAATCTTCTTGCAGCAGCTAACTAGGTGGTCCACTGTTTCTTCAGCTTCTTTGCAGAGATGGCATTTGCTGTCCGTTGCTGTCTTCTCAATTCTGGATATGCATTTGTTCTTAAGGTTTGGTCTTGTGCGGCCAGAATTAGCCCCTCTGTCTCTTTCTTCAACTTTCCTGCTCTTAGCCATTGCCAGGTCTTGTTGTTATCTGCTTTGCCTGCTAGGTTTTTATGTACTGGCCATGGAATACTTTGCCTTGCCATGTCTCTTTTTTATTCTTCATTTGGTCTTTCTTATAGGCCAGTTGGTCTCTTTGGTATTCAGTAAGCCTTCATGGTGTACTAGCTTCAGTGCATCTTCTTCACTGTCCTTCAGATATTTTTCCAATGCCCTCTTTCTTCTTCAACTGTCTGGTGTACTTGCAACATTCCATGCCCACCTATGTTCCTTGGTTGTTGTTGTTATTATTATTTATTATTATTGTGGGATTTATAGCCCAGAAAATAACAATTCTATTGATGAGTGTTCTATTCCATAGTGGTCAGCTGCTCATTTGAGAAATTCAATTATTAAATGCTCATTTTTATATTTAAGTATACTGTATGTGTAAGAATAAGAGATTCAGCGATAAATTATTGTAGGAAAATCACAGAGAGCTATTTTTCATCTTTAAGAGCATAATAATTTCTGAGTCTGTTCTTTTTCATTTTGAAAGTACGTTCACGAAGCTTTCAACAGATTTCAATTAGAGCAGAGGTTTGGAACACATAAGAGTTTCATTGTTAAAACATTTTTTCTAATATAAACATTTGCAGCAGCTCTCCCTTCTGTCAGGTGCAACAAAGAGAAAGCCCTCATATAAATGAGTGGCATAAAAATGAGAGAGAAAGTGAGAGAGAGAAAGAGAGAGTTTGTGTATATCATTTGCTTTCAAACAATCAGAGCAGTAAGTGTTGCCTTTTGGAAATTCATTGTGCTGAAAATCCTGCTTCAACCTTCAACTCAATAACCTGAAAGTTTATTATGTAAAAATGTATGAAATTGAATTATAAAAGGATTATTCACTTTCATTTTTTAAAACAATTTTTGTACTTTCACCTAGAAAGAAAGCTAGTTAGTTGTGGAATGGGGAAAATATAGAGTTTGATATCCCACTGCCCAATGGAGTCAATTCAATTTATTCAATTTATTTTATTACAGTCATAGACCAGTACAAATAAAAATACGCCATATGTAGCCAATAAAAGTTCTCAGCTATAATAAAATAAATAAAATCCATATCTAAAATTAGTTTAGCAAAATACTTAACATTTGTATATAAAATCAAGAAGACAGCCTATTTTACATTATGTTGAGTTCCATATCTTGTGGCATCCTATGGTTATTAATTATTAACTATTAAAATTAAGTGTTAATATCAAAATTTTAAATGAATAGTTATAAAAGAAAGTAAAATATTTATGGTAAGTTTTTCACTAAGTTACGTCGGCTCTTTAGTGCTGCTGCGCAGAATCTTGCTACCTGCGCTGTGACTGTAATCCACTCATCTTTGAGCAAAATCTGAAGATACTCGGTTTCAGAACGGCCCGGATACCTCATAATTATCGGGGAAATAAATTTTATTCGAATATCTCTGTAGAATGAACATCGTAGAAGGACATGTCCAGTAGTTTCTATCTCTCCAGAATTACAAGGACAGAGCCTTTTATCCAATGGAATTTTTTTATATTTGCTGTCCAAGACGGCTGAGGGGAGGACATGGCATCGTGCAAGTGAGAAGGCTTTCCGATGGTTCAATGTCTCTAGCTGGCTGAGATATCTCGCAGAGGTAACAATATATCTAGTAGAGTCTGGAGCCAAAAATGTCGGGGCTTTCTCTAGATCTGCTTGCCTCTCCATGTCCTCTACCCTTTGTCTCAGGCTTTGTTTGGCCTTGTCGTAGCCCAGCTCTAGTATTGAAGATGGAGAAAAACCTAATTTTGTGAGATTATATTCGACAGCCTTGATCCATGAGGAAGAAAATTTGTCTTGGAGAATTAGTGGTGCAAGGCCTTGTGGAAAAAAGTTGAGTTTTAGCCATAGATTTAAGGAAGCTATACAGATTCTTGACTCAACTTTTACCAGTCCTGTCTCCAGGCGTAAGCGAGCGTTAGAAACACAACGAGGGATCTGTAAAATTGCTCTTATAAATTTGGATTGAACTCTCTCCAAAGGTATGAAACTAGAAGATGAGGGTCCAAGCTGGGTCCCATACAATAGCTGTGCAAGCGACTTAGCCTGAAAAAGCTTAATTGCAGCTGGGACATAATGTCCTCCTTTCGAGTGGAAAAATTTGAGAATGGCGTTGGCTGATCTCTGACCAACGGCAGCTGCATGTTCGCAATGTGCATTCCTTGAGCCGGTGGTGTGTATGACAACACCCAGATATTTAAAAATGGTCACCTGTTCTATTTTATGTCCATTAAGATACCATGAACGGAGTTTTGGCCTTTTAGCAAAGGCCATAACTTTAGTTTTCTGAAAGTTAATTTCCAATTTATCGTTATTGCAGTACTGGAGCAATGCTCGCAGGGCTCTTTTAAGACCTACTGGTGTCCTTGAAAGAATTACTGCGTCATCTGCATACAATAACAAGGCAATGCTGCGATTCCCTATTTTTTGGGTGGTGGTGGTTTGGTTTATTTATACATTTAACCATGTCGTTAATATAGAAGTTAAAAAGCAGGGGGGCCAAAATGCACCCCTGTTTTACCCCCTTTTGAGCTATAATCGACATAGAGAGAGTCCCTTGCGTGTTGCACCTAACCTTGAGGGTCGTGTTGGAATGTAAGGCACGTAATAAATGGAGAAGCCTACGATCAATTGAGGCGGCTTCCAACTTCTCCCATAACTTGATTCTGGTGACAGAGTCAAAGGCTGCCTTTAGGTCTATGAAGGCAGCATATAGTGATGCCGCTCTATTAGACACATATTTTTCAATCAGGTGCTGCAAGACCAGGCATTGGTCAATAGTGCCTCTCCCCTCTTTAAAACCAGCTTGTTCTTCTGCTATCAAATTATTGTGGTCCAGCCAGTTCTTGACTTTGTCTCGTAGGTGTTTGGCATAGAGTTTGCTAATTATATTTAGCAAACTTATTGGTCTATAGTTTGAAGGGTCATCTCTGTTTCCCTTCTTGAAGATTGGGACAACAGTCGCTAAACCCCAGTCTTCCGGGATATTTCCAGTAGTATCGATGTAGGTAAATAGCGCCGCCAGGACTGGGGTCCACCACTCCCTATTGTTCTTCAGGAGTTCTGCAGGGATGAAATCAGCGCCCGGAGCCTTCCCTGTCTTAAGTTGATCAATGAGAGATTTAATTTCAGACACCGAAACTGGGTGCCATTCGGGTACGTCCTTCATAGTTGGCAGATTCGCCTCACTGGAGGAATCTTCATACAGCCTCCGGAAATGTAGCTCCCAGGCAGCTGGTGATATATGGGAGTCTAGAGGAGTATAGGTTCTGGTGGTTTGGCAAGCTATTAAATGCCAGAATAGGGAAGAGTTCTTATTCTTTACTGCCTCTATGAGTCGTTCCCAGGTAGACCTGATGTCTTGCTTCTTCTTAGATGTCACAAGTCGCTTGTATTGTTTTTTAAGAATGAGGAGATGTTTAAGAGTCGTTGAGTTGCCATTTCCAGTCTCATTTTTATATATCTTGTAAGCTGAGGTAAGAGCTTTCTTTGCTTCCACACAATCCTTATCGAACCATGGCTTCGAGGCAAGGGCAGGCCTCTTAACTGAGAAATCAGGATCGCGTGTCAGTAGCGGTTGTAGATTTTGTACTAGGTTGTTATATAGTTCTAGTAAATTTTGAGAGGAGTTGGCTGATATGAAGTTCGATTGAATTTTTTGGAAGTTATCCTCTGCTAAAGCTCTCCTTACCTTCTGATCGAGAGACTGGGACCATGCAACCCGACATCTTGTTAGACCTGCTGGAGAAATTGCAGGAATGAAACAGTCCCCAGGAGACATCTGCCAAAAAGAACTTTTTAATTGTATGCAGAGTGGTAAATGATCACTTTCTAGAAGTGGTAAGATTTCAAAATGTTTTATATATTTTAGTAAATCCATGGAGGTTAGGATATAATCAATGGTGCTAGTTCTAACTCCAGCCATAAATGTCACTTCTCCTGGGTAGTCTCCTACTTGTGAGCCATTTGTTATAAAAAGGTTGAGCCTGTTTGCCATCTTTGCAAGGCAAAGGCCAGTGTAGTTTACTCCTTTATCTTTAGAGAGTTGTGTGAGGGGGGTACTAGTTAGATTGGAATCCTCCGATGGGGGGTATTGATGAAATTTAGAAAATAATGTGTAATCATCCGTACCCAATCTCGCGTTGAAGTCTCCCCCTAATAAGACCCTAGCATTTGCATGTTCCATAAGGAGATTACTAACATAGTGTTCCAACTCCATCCATAAGGCAGTTGTTTCGGATTTTCTTTGCGATGGAGGGAGATAAACGTTGATTATCAACAGTGAGTCTGGACCAGACTTAAGAAGGAGGGCCATAGCCAAATGTTTTAGAGGGGGGATTGATATAGACTCGACTCTCAAGGAGGTTGAGATAAGTATACCCAGACCTCCTTTCAATCTCCCTGGTCCTTTACCTGGCCTCGCTTTTAATTTATATGAGTAATATCCATTGAGGAGGAGGTCATCATCAGTCCATGTCTCTTGCACCAAAATAATATCCTTGCCTATCAAGGGGTCGGAGTGATTAAAACCTCTAAATCGATGCCATCCAGCTAAATTCCATGATAAGATGTTTAGGGTATTTGTCTTGCACTGATCTACATACAGTCAATTTGTATTCTCTGTAGTGGCCATTGTTAGATGGTGATTGTGAGGAGCGGTGGGAGTACCGATTAGTTTATGTTGTTTGTTGTTAAATATAGCTGGCCGTGGAGTAAATTTCTTTTGTATACCTGGTGAGTCATCAGCAACAGCAGCAAAGTTTGCCTCATCAGTAGTATGGGGCTTCAAGACAGACCTCTGTCTCTTTCTCTGTGATACTGCTATTTGTTGAGCCTGGGAAGCTTCACCTTTAGCAATTATCTCTGCAGCATCCACCTCTGATTCCCACAGAGCTTTGAGATCATTACCTGCGGGGTGCACTTGAAGATCCACCTTATACAAGGATTTTATAAGTAGGTCTGACTCTGGAGAGGACAAGAGATGAGCTATGTCCTTAGAGTCTGCATACTTAGGAGTCACTACACATTGACATTCTTTTACTTTTTGCAGACTATCAGAGATTAGATTAACCATTTCGGATTCCTCACATTCGGCCTGTGTATCAGAGCATTTCTTTAATGTGAGGGTGTTAGTGTTTTGTTGAACGACTATGTTGTCACAGTCCTGAGAGCTTGATGATGCCAAGTTTATTAATGGCTTTACTGTAGAGTGTGTTGTTGTCAGTGCCTCCCTTAATTCATCCAGTCTTTGTATAATATCTACTTGCTCCGGTTCTGGTAACGCACCAAATAAATCAGTCAGCATTTCTTCTGGCTCTTCCTCCACAGTTTCACTATCTGTAGCTAGCACAGTTTGTTGGTTATTACTCTGTTTTCTCAGGGCCGTTGTTGTTGCAGCTGCTTTGATTTTAGTTATATGAGAGCTACTGCAATTAGGTGTTAAAGCGGCAGTACTCTCTGTAAGGGGTTGATCCAAGAGTGGGCTCACTTTCTCTGAGGCGAAGACACGTATTGGGAATATTGAAAAGGTGTTCAGGAAGGGCTTCATTCTGGAAAGCATGCTAGGAAATATAGGCTGCTTAAAAGTTAGCAAAACTCGAATATAATCACTTCTGTGTGGCAGCCAATCAGCATGCACTAAATCTATCATTGAACGTTCACATCGGAGCAGCTGGCTCAATGATAGCATAACAGCTCTTCTATCGCTCCATCTCCCTCTATTCACTCTGTTGTCATAAATCTGCAGGGTGATCTGATTGGTTTGTAAGTAGTAATTCCATTTGTCTCCTCTCTGTCCTTTTTCTACTTGGGGACTGCTTTCTTTACAGACATTCTTTCCTTTCCTTATGGTTTCGGGAAGAGGGCCAGCTTCTATCTCTGTACTAACCTGCCCAATGGAGTCAGAATCAAATATCACTATATATAAGAGCTTGTTAAGGCCAGCCTACGGCCATTCTGAAAATAATCATCAATGTGCTCAATAATTTTAATAGGAAAAGAGAACTCATGAAAAGTTTTTCCTAGAATATTTCACCATCATTCAATTTTCCTGGCAGGCCATATATGTCCATATGTATTTTAGTGGTGAGCTGCCCAGAGTTGTTTGGAGTCAGGCAGCATACAAAACAAACAAACAAATAAAATAGTTCAGCATCTTTTGAAACTGTTACAGTGAATCTGAGTTTACGGGATTCCATCTCCATTCCTTGATGAGCTTTTGGGGAAATTCTCTCTCATAAAGTCCTAGCTACCAATCTGTAAAAGGAAAGAATTGTGGATATTTAATCTTTAAAGATACTGAGAGAGTAAATTGGAAAGTTGGTGAAAGTTGCCGTAAGTGAATACACCAGAAGGCATCACTGAACTAAATTTGCTGATATTGAGAAAGCTAAGCAGGTCAGAACTGTTGAGAACTTGGATTGGAGGCAACCAGAAAATCCCAAGGTTATAAGCAATGGCAAATCATTTCTGTACCGCTGATGAGAAAAACTACAACATGGACATGTGGTCATCAGGACTCAAGCTTGAGTCAAAGGAATCTTTACCTTGCCTTGCCTTGCCTTGCCTTACTGTGATGTCCTCGATCTGTTGACTATTAAATCAGAGTTCCTGACACAAGCCACTCAGGGATATGGAGGAATCTTTATTATAGCCAGTGATCCACTGCACGTTAAAGACTCGAATGAATCAAGCTCCCGCAACCAACAGTTTAAAAATCTCCAAGTCCCCCCCCCCCCCCCCCATTGGGATTCATTGCTCGATCGCCATTCCCTTTGTCTCTCAGTTCTCAGATCTTTTTGGGTCCGAATCAACTAACGGGGCAATATCGCCCTTTTATCTACTGTATCCTGGGTGCTGAAACGCTCGGTGCAAGACTTTGATTTACATAGTTTACAGTTCTGTGAATACACCAAACCCCTACTTTACACGTCTGGTAGTTTTACTGTCAGGCACCCCCAAACGACCCTGTGAGTTTAATGGAGTGGCGGGATGTTCCTTCCTGGCACCACGGCAGGATGGCATGGATGACATCCTGACACTTACTGTCAGTAAATAACCTGAGAGGCCATAAGTATTTTCAAGAATCCTGAACTCCAAAGAATAACAAGAACAATGAAAAGGATGTAAAACTGCAATATTATTTAAAACATTTTATTTGCTTGCTTGTTTGTCTATAGAACTCTTGGCAGTTCTAATTTTCTGTTCAGCCAAAAACACTTCCAGAATTATTGTTATGGGGTGACAATTGGAGCTGGTCTTTCAGCAGGCTTTGGAATGAATTATTTATTCAGAATTTAAATATATTAATATTAATATCTGAAAACAAAGGTGCATAACCCATAGATTATGACTAGACCTGCTGGCTGAACCAGCAGCAGAACCTTTTTGTCTCCACAGCAGCTGAAGAGACACAAGGGCAATAGTATCACACACGGCCACCAGGTGGAAGTGGAAAAAGAGAAGCCCTACATCCTTGCTGGGGCTGTTAAAAAGGAACACTCAAGGGAGTAAATGGTCAGGATGTCTCTGGTAAGGTCTTGCACCAAATCTAATTGTGATCCAGGTCATGGCCACTCTAAAGTGGCCTGCATCATTTTCCTTTTGGAGAAAGTCAAACTGAGAAGAAACAAAAGGAAGGAGGGTGGTGGAAAAGCTGACAAAGACAAAATAGACATAAACATTTTTACTAGACATAAAGTAGATTTTTTTTTTTAAAAAAAAAGTCAGTATGATGGGATTATAGACAGCTCCAATTCAGTCTAAAAAGGGTCCCACAGATAAAAGCAAAGAACAGTACATATCACTCACTTACTTTGGTAGCACTAGAATCTGTACAAGAAAAATGCAGAAGAATATAAGACAGGCACAGGTTACATAGTACTTGAATGCAGGAAGAGTTGTTGCTCTATACTAAAAGAAATGAGAGATTACAAAAAAACAAAATATTTTTTGTTAAAAGTTACTACAAGTAAGTTATGACACTTACTGCATTTTAAACAAACAAATGTTTATTACTATGAGGGTATCCATTATCTAGATAGCTTTATGGCTTTAAAGAAAAAGATTGGAAGAGTTAAAGGATGATGATTGATCAACAGCTATTAACCATGATAGCTAAAGAGAACTTCAATATCCAGAGGCAACATAACTCAAAATTCTAGCTGCTGAGAAATAGGCATAACAAATCCTGAACAGCTTCCATGCCATTGATGGCCTCAATCAATCAATCCACATTGATTCATGACAGGCCACATTGTTATGGTGAATCTGAGCCAACCATATCTTCTTCAAAGCATAGCCAACAAGGAAATAAGCAATAGCAAGCTTCATTATTAATTACATTTCCTCTATTGACAAAGTTTAAAAATGCTCTACAGAAAGGAAACTCTCATAAATTGTTCATTTGGGATACATGCTATTTTAATTATGGAACACATTCCACAAACAATTCAGTCTTGTACAAACCATACTGAAATGCATAGGAACAGCAAAAATACTGCCATGGATTGCAGTGCAGGAATTTTCCAATAAATTGTACCTTGATTTTTCAGGAAAAAAATAGGTTTAATGGGTTCATGGGATCTATCACACTCCCACACATGAAAATGAGTAACACAGATTGATTTTGAAGCTCTGGAATGATTTATTCCTATTCCTGAATAAACCAAGGTACTTAAGATGAATTGTTAATGAGGACTGAGGAGAACTATATCATAGGAGGCTTGATGGCATTCAGTACATTTCTGAAAGATGGTCAGTACAAATTATTCATCAACATTATACTAAATACTTTAATTTCCTAGACCTACTGGACTGCTCTAAAAGCTGTTGCAGCATTGAAATAATTCAACTTCAATTGCTTGACTAATTAGATACTCTTTTTTTTTCCTGCAAAATTCCGATTTAAGTAATAGCTATTATGTCACATTTTGGAGAGTATGCATGTAATTCACACTTCCTGATAGCCAGGAAATGATAGCCAAAGTTTCACCCCTTTCCATTTGTTTTCTGGGTTTTTCTGTCATTCTTTCCCCATGTGAAAAACCCAGTTCACCCTAATATATGTATATTGAAGAGGAAATTATGGAAAAAAAATCTAATATCCCACTTCATTAAAGAAGTCACACAGTTTCCAGATATGAATGTGAACACACAACCAACTAGTGCTGCATCCTTTTCCTTCTAAATGCCTAAAGAACTTGGGAAATCTATGTAAAATAGAATTTATAATTTAAATATAGCTTACTTCTTTTTCTAGCATTTTGTTGTAGAAAAGCAATGATATTCTTTGAATATCTTCTGATTTAAGCCACTGCCTAGAAGAGAAAGAACCATAACAACATTATATATAAACTGCTAATATTTCTTCTGGTGACTTCGATAAGAAAAAAAAACTTGGTACATAAAGGAAATCGAACAGTTGGATGTGTTTATGTAATAGAAATATACTAGTTCAACAGCAATTTCCCTTCTCTAGGTTAGCCTGTGGATAGGAACCAGAGATTTTCATCCATCTACAGTGGCCAAGCTTCTAAAATAGTAAAAAGGTAAAGGTTCCCCCCGCACATTTGTGCAGTCGTGTCCGACTCTAGGGGCCGGTGCTCATCTCCGTTTGTTAGCCAAAGAGCCAGCGTTGTCCGAAGACGCTTCCACGGTCATGTGGCCGCATGACCTGCGTGGAACGCTGTTACCTACCCACCGAAGTGGTACCTATTAATCTACTTGCATTTGCATGCTTTCGAATTGCTAGGTTGGCAAGAGCTGGAGCTAGTGCGGGTACCAATCTACATATGTAATGTAGGCAGGGTTTCTAAAGTCAGTGGGATTTTTAGACTGCCGACTTTGTGAGTAAGGGCTGAATACTGTAGCATTATAACAAGTACTTATTGTAACTGATTTCGATAACCGCAAAAGCAAAAATGATTAATTTTTTACATGTAAATTTCATGATTTACATAGGGGCTCACAGGTCAAAATGAGACCTTGTACTGTACTGTATGTCCACAGCTCTAGGTGTCAATAAGGATCCTGGAACACTGCTATAGGAAGGGAAGGAATGTAAATGGAAGATCACATTTCACAGATAATCCCAGTTAAACACAACGAACAATTTACTAACCCTTAAGAAATAAATACTGTGCATATACAGTATTTAGTATATATACTAATTGAAGAGAATATTTGTAGCTCAGGGTTGAACTGTGGAGTCCATGGTGCTCTCTGAGCCTTGTTGTTTTCTTGCAGACGTTTCATTGCCAGGCATCTTCAGTGCGAAAAGGGAGTGGAACTTGCTCTCTGTTTATATACCCTGGCTTGTCCTGCCTGTGTTGGTGGGGGTGTTGTACTCTCCTTGAATGGTCATACATACCAATCATAAGAGACAATAGAAAAGCCAGAAGACCAGAACACCTCTTTGCCAGCAATCAACAAGATAGGCAAAGATTAACAGCAAGATTAGCAGCAGAGGAGCAATCAAACAACACAATAGACCCTAATCAAGGAACTATTAATTCAGTCAATCAACCAAGCAGCAAACAACAACCCAATCAAGGTACTACCAAGGAGAGTACAACACCCCCACCAACACAGGCAGGACAAGCCAGGGTATATGAATAGAGAGCAAGTTCCACTCCCTTTTCGCACTGAAGATGTTGCCTAGCCTGGCAATGAAACGTCTGCAAGAAAACAACAAGGCTCAGAGAGCACCATGGACTCCACAGTATATATACTGAATCCTTCCATGACCACCATAATCCATACTGGTTTTAACTGCAGTCTAGAAGCTGGGGAAAAATGGAGAGTGTTTTGTATGGGTGGGGTGCATCATGTATAGTAATCATGAAGCACATTCCCTAACAATGAAGAGAACAAGATCATTCCATGTCACAGAGGGTTGTATACAGGTTTCAGAGCTAATGTGATTAGAATAGATGTTCACTTCTTCTCATCTCTTTTGAATAAAACACTGGTGATTAAAATACAGTAGGTCACTAAAATACTGATTTTTTTTTGTCCAATAGACAGTTAAGTCATAGAGCAGCTTATACTTTTCTATTCCATATCATCATATAATCTGGGAAGAATGGGAACAGTCAGATTCCTATTTTGAAATAGGCTCCTCCAACTCCAGTTCAGGAAACTCTGCCTTCAGATTTCTCAGGGGGCTTCAATGCTTACTTCCATAATGTGAACAGCAGTGGGACAAACAACAACTTTGTGGGCAAACATACTTTTGAGCATTTATTCCATCAATTGCTTGAATCATCCTTTCATTTAATTCTTCTTCAAATTTTTTCTTCTGAGATTTTGTTCTGCAGAGACAAAGTAAGGGAGTGAAGTTAGCATCTTGGAGGATGAAATTTGAATCAGATATGGTACTCATTAGGAGAAACAAAACAAAAGTAATGAGAAAAGCAGAAAGAAGGCCAATATATCACCATTCCTATTTCTTGTAGCTGGCCAGCACAAAATAATAACATATATTGTATGGGTCCATATTTGGTACCAGCTTTTCATTTTACAACATAATGTTAAATATTGCTTATGTGACTGTAGACTGCCATAACTTATACCTGTTTTTATTTCAGTCAAAACCAGCTGCTTGATAGGATTGTAGAATTAGGTACTGGATTTTAATAATTAGACTCAATGTTTTTAGCAGTGTTATAACGGTGCCTCAAATGAAGTAATATCGTTATACATTTTGTTTTTTATGAGCTTGGAAAATTGCCTTACTGCATGTATTTCTGTAACATCATGGAACAGAGAACTTGATGTGATGTGGCTAATTTTATCTCTTTGTTCTGTGGGACAAGGAGGGCAGGACTGGTCCTAGTCAAAAGTTGAATGGGAGACTACCAAGGAATTTCAAGCTCTAGGATAGATTGGGAAGTTGAAGAAAGATCCTGGGAAAAGGCAATAGAAAACCACTTGCACATGGTTGCTAAGCAAACTTTCTAGATAATTAGCTTGACTCAAAGCTATCACAGGTCCAGCAGATGTACCTTCATAGACATACTTCTATGGAGCTATAGATGTCTAACGGATCACTTCACAATGAGTTGAGAAAAGATTAAATACATTTTTAAAAATGAAGGAAACAATAAAGAATTTCAATAAAGCTGAAGGATGATTAGCAGGAGCTAATCATCCAGTTCCATGGTACACATGGGGGGTGGGGTCAGGGCTACCAACAATTAGGGCTCAATAGGGGTATGCACAGAAACATAATCCATGTGTGTGATTCACAGAAACCATGATGGAGAAGTTATTGGGTCATGGGGGTTGTAGCACAGAGAATACCACTTTTTATGAGCTCCCTTCCCTCTTAACAATTCTCATTTCTAGTTTTTACTAGAGAAATAGTATGTACAGTACATTGTATTGTAGTTGTAGTGGGAAAATCTCTTGACACTGATTGATTGGGCTCATATGGTCTCTTGAAATATTCAAATGCTTAAGGACAAAAGCCTAACTCCTTTGAAGAAAAGAGGTTAGTTTGACTGAAACTAAAATTTCATGCAGGATCAGACTGAGGATTAAGCAAAATCAGTCTCCAGGGACAAGGAGGCTAAAGAAAGAATTTCAGAGCAGAGTGAGAAAACGGGCATGAGAAATATGCCAGAGGAGAAGAATCAGAAAGAGGGAATTCTAAAGAACTTGAGAACACTTAAGATCAGAAGCCACTTTACGTAGAGGGGAAGGAGAGGAAAACCTAGCAAGGCTGATTAACAGATAGGCTAACAAAATAACGTACTGGTCTGAAAAGCAGAATTAACAACGGTTGATGAAGAGATGGGGAAGATGAATGTGAAGCAAGAAGGAGGACTGGAGAAAACAAAATCCAGGGGTAACATGGAACTATACTGAATGGAAGGGAGTGGTCTGAAAAAGAAAGCAGCCCAGAGAACATAGAACTGCTAATTACAGGATAGAGTTTGGAGTAGTTACTGAAAGAGAGATATCCTAAAGCATTATGAATACCACCATTATGGTTCAGTATCTTGTCTGAATTTCACAGGTTAAACTATTTGGTACACAGTTTTAGTGCTTTTTAAAATCAAGTTGGTAACATTTTGACAAGGTTTCAAAATAATTATTACAATTATTCAGTCTACAGTAAATCTTTTTGTTTTGCTGATGATTTCATTCTACCAACAAATTCTGCTGAAGCTCTATTAATACCAACCAAATAAGATCTGATGAAAATATTTAAAAAAAAATCCTATTAATGCAGAAGACCTAATATATTACTGTTCCATCTTGCCTACATTAAGCTGAAGAGGTTTTATAATATTTGAATTATTTCATTTATCCTCTTACCTTAATAGCTTATGCAAAATTATCTTGGCTATCAAAATAAATGCTTGTGCAGAATTACTGAATAAACTAGCAGGGATTTCCATGAAATTGAGGTTTTTAGAAGTTGACACATACCTTTCTCTACAACGCTGGAAATTATACTGACCCATAGGCATGTCCTAAGAGAGTAACAGAAAATGTTATCCAGATATATGGAACTATAAAATAGCTATTGAATTCAAAGTATAAGATTGTATTATAATGCAAACTATTTGTCAATGAACACTTCTCCCATTTCCAATTCAAAATCCTCAAAGTATATGACAGAATTTTCATTAATATTAATGGGACAATTAATTATTATATAGATAAATCCCTGATAAATCAGATCAAAGATTTGTCTAAGTCAGCATCCTTTTTTCTACTATGCTTCTAAAGGCATAAAGCAACAACCACTCCCAATTTGTCTTTGAACAATTTGTCTTTATAAGCGTATTGCCATATATTCATACCATCAATGGTAGATTAACTAGATTAACCGACACTGAATTATTTTTTTTAATTTTTATTTATTTATTTATTTTCTATCCCCCCCTTTATTATTTTTATAAATAACTCAAGGCGGCAAACATAACTAATACTCCTTCCTCCTCCTATTTTCCCCACAACAACAACCCTGTGAGGTGAGTTGGGCTGAGAGAGAGTGACTGACCCAAGGTCACCCAGCTGGCTTTCATGCCTAAGGTGGGACTAGAACTCTCAATCTCCTGGTTTCTAGCCCAGTGCCTTAACCACTAGACCAAACTGGCTCTAGATACAATACAAGATATTAACCACTTTTGAGAAAATTCACTTTACAATCAATTACTATGACCTTCACATAGTTGGCTTGTAACTTTAAGGTCATCTTGGTACTCCTTGATCTCTCAGTTGCTATACTGTCAGCCATAGTATCCTATTGGGCTGGGTTCAAGGGTTGGGAGTGGGAGGCACTGTTTTGCAGTTGTTCTCCTCCTTTCTCTGCAGCCAGGTTCAATTGGTGTCGACAGGAGGTGAGAGATCACACCCACGACCCCTCACTTGTGGGGTGCCGCAGGATTCAACTCTCTTGTTTTGTTTAACATCTACATGAAACTGCTGGGTGAGTGTTTCGAAGTCTTTACTTTTAGTAAAGTAGTGGTGTTGCCTGCATATCTCAAATTGGTAGCTGTCTTGACCTCTGGCATTGATTCCATTCATAACCTCTTCCAACCTGCCATAATAAATTCACTGTATAAATTAAACACTATGTAAATTAATCTTGGATAGCCCTGAAAACAAGCAAATGGATCACTGAATAAATTAACGTTCTTGCTTAAGGCACAAATGACCAGGCTCAGATTATTTCTACTTTAGACACATTATGCAAAGACCTAACTCTCTGGAGAAGGCTCTAATGCTGGGAAAGGTGGAAGGAAAGAGAAGTAGAGGATGACCAACAGCAAAGTGGATTAACTCAATTAGAGTGGTGATGGTGCAACGTTGGAAGACTTGAAGGACCAGGTTACAGTCAGACCATCTCAGCAAGGATCTATCTAAGTGGTTGTTGTGAGTTGACACCAACTTGATGACATATAATCAATCAATCAATCAATCAATCAATCAAATATAAATGAGGATAATATGCATCCTTTCCTCCTCTCCTTCCCTGCTCTGAATTACTGTTTCTTCAAATTAAGTTCTTCCAATAGCTTCTTGTTCACTGTAAAAATTCTTTAGAAGAATAACCAGGTGTTCTAGTATTCTCGGTAGCCTTAATATGTTTCACATTCTCACATGATCTATACACTCAAAGGTCTTGCTGTAGTAAGTGAAGCAAAAGTAATGTCTTGTCTTGTATTTTCTTGCTCTCTCCATTATCCATGTTACGTTAGCTATGTGATTTTGTGTTTGCCTGCCTTTTCTGAAGCCTATTTATTTAACTTTCTTTCTTCATACATGGGTCTGTTTTTTCTTTGCTAAATCATAAGCAAACTCTTGTTTGCATGAAGAAATACTGGAATGGCTCTATAATGTGCACATTCCCTTGCAACTCCCTTTTTCAAGACAGGTATATATTATCAATTGTTCCAATTTCTAGTCCACTCAGTCTTGTTCCATATTTGTTGACACAGAGCGTCAACTGTCTAACTGTTTAACTGTCTCTTACCCTGAAGCATTAAACCAGAGCTTTCCAAACTTTTCAGGTTGGTGACACACTTTTTAGACATGCATCATTTCGCAACACACTCTTACAGCAGGGCACAAGGCAGGCACTAGGACCTGAGTGGAATCACAGCAGGTTTGGAGGCAGCAAGGCACAAGGCAGGCACTACGACCTGTGCGGAATCCTGGCAGGGCTCGGAGGCAGCAGCAGCTGCGACACACCCAGGCACTGCAGCGAACACACTAATGTGTCCAGACACACAGTTTGGAAAGCTTTGCATTAAACAGTTCACTAGATATTTCATCTGTACCTGATGCTTTCCCATTTGACTGCTGGTTGATTGCCTGTCATATTTCATTGTTGATTTCTAAATATATGTTCTCTCTGACAAATGCTGCTGTCATTTTATAATCCCATTTGTAAAGAACTTCAACTTTCCATCTTTCTCTAATCTCATTTGCCTCTATTTTTTCCAGTAATCCTATCTTAGCTTTAAAACTTTCCACAATTTCTCTGATCTTTTAAAAAAAGATCTCTCATTTTCCTTTTCTTGTTATATTGCTCTATATGTTGGCATTCTTAATTGAGATTTCTTTCCTTCTCCTCTCTTATTTGATGTTGAAAGTCTGCATTGAAGTCAGTCCCTGCAAGAATGGAGTGCACTTTCCTATCTTCTATTTCATATTCTGCAGTCTATTTGATTCTGATGATGTCTACCTAATGTTGTCAATGTGCAGAGTTTGCATTTATGTTCCTTGAAGCAGGTGTTCACAATAAACAAATAATTATTTTCTTAAAATTCTTTTAATCTCCTGTATTATTATTGTTTCTCTAATCCAATAATTTGGTGATTCAAAGTTACTTCATTTTCCCAATTCAATAGACATAGCAGTATGATGTCCTTTCTTGATGTTGCACTTAGCACCTCTTGTAATTTTCCATAGAATTCCTCAAGGTCTTTCTCCACTCCAGCTATAATAAATGCATACACTTGTATAGTGTTGACCTTATATCCACTAAAGCTAATACACAAACCTGTTGTTTACTGAATTATAGCCAAGTAAAAATAATTAGCTATATCATTTTGAAATTCATTGCCATTCCATTTTTCATACAAACCCTTGTCCTGAATTTAAGCACCAGAATTAAAATGGTCTATTATGGTCCATCTAAGTTCACTTATTCCTAAGACATCCAATTTGCTGAGTTTTAGTATTGCTTTTACAATTTCAAGTTTTCCTTAGTTCATGATTCTCACATTCCATGTTCTGACTGTTGGGTCACTATTACAGTGAGGAATGTCTCTTTCAATACTGGTACCAACAGTAATCAGAATCAATAATTCTTTGTAGCTTTGGTCTGACCATTTCCAGATCTACTTGGGGAATTTCTGTGCTCTTTTTTAGTAACTAAAGCAGCCTTTCTCAACCTTTTGACCCTGGAGGAACCCTTGAAATATTTTTCAGGCCAAGGGGAATCCCTGCACATTCAGGATCAAATATAGTCCAGAAGTTACAAAATTATTATATTTGTTTCATGTGTAGACCTGTACATATGCATCAACAGTGTTCTTAAACTAAAAATAAAGAATGAAACTTACCTCTTTAATGTGAAGTTGCCCAAACTTGAAATATTTTTTAAAAATAAACTGTGATCTTCCAAGGAACCCCTAGTAACCTCTCACGGAACCCTAGGGTTCCACAGAACCCTGGTTGAGAAACCCTGCTCTAGAGAAATGCCACCCAACCTGGAGAGGGGAGGGGTTCATCAGCTGGCACCAAATATTGTTTCAATATTACAACCATTTCATACAGTTTTTTTGGCACCAACTGAGAAATGGTTTGCCCTTGCCTTCTTCTGGATCTGCTTTTGACATTACCAGCAGGATTTCTCACGCTTGCTGGCAACATTCTTATGCTCGTTGAAGTTACTGATCCTTCCCACTATATCAAGGTGGTAATTTCCTAGGAGGAGTCCTGGAGAGATGAGATATTGAATTTTATGTCATGTTTTGAAATTATGCTGCACTGGGTTATAATGGGAATCGAGAATAGTGGCTTTTAAATTCTCTGCTGCTCCTGTCCAGGTAAGTCCATGACAGTTGGAAAAGCACTAACATAGGGGACAAATACTTGGCTGAGGTTACTTGAAACTTGGAAGTCTAGGCATTATTTACTCACAGTTATTTATTCATTATAATTCTAATCCATTTAATAATGGCAGTTCTCCATCCAGTTATATGCAAGTAGCATAAGGAGTTATTTCAACAATATGATATCGCCTGAAGAAACAATGCCTAATTCTGAAGTTTATTAATTTAACAAATGCAGCGATAAAGAAGCTAACAAGGCTAATGGATTGTACTTGGGTGGCCAAAAAAAAATGAGGTTAATGAGTTCCCCCCCCCCGCAAAAAAAATATTTTAGCTATTTAAAATTATACAGAAGCTGATACCATGGTGCTGATCTTGCCATTTTCAGTAATCATACTGTCCCGATGATGCAAATGAGCAAATGGCTTGGCTGCTCCCCATGATTCCAAGTATCTAGTCATACGAACAGATGCTCTCATTTTAGCTCCTTCTAGGGTATTTCGGGGTCGGAAATGATGTTGTGGGCTTCGTTTTTCTTCCTAATTTGAAAATAAGTACAAAAGAGATATGGGTCAAATCAGTATTGCCTACATTCCTACAAAACTGAATTTTGAGCCCAGTGTCCTATTCTACATTTTTCAGTATAATTCTCCACTTTTCGGAACTATTCCAGTAAAACTTTCATCACTGTCTGCTTGTACATTAACAAATATAAACACTTAACTACAGGGAAAAAAAACAATGTTACTTACCTTAGGATTGATTATAAAGAAGGTTTTCACATTATGTTCCTTGAGATATGGATCCCTTACATCACCATCCCCTTCTTCCACTTTGTACGCTCCATTCAAATGTGCCAAGGTGACTGAAGTAATGTGAACACGGCTGAAATTATGGTTTATTTTAAAGTGACCATTATACAACATTAAAAAAAGTAATCATTTATTTTCCTTTTATTTATAGTTGAGAATTATTTCCTCAAGATTTAGATACATACTTAGATAAGTAACGAAATGGATATGCATTAAATAACTCAAACTGAGATTTGATTCCAATGGTTAGCCTGTGACTAAGGCACACCCCTCCATGTGTCAGTGGTAGGAGCATTTGAGTGGATACCTTGTGGTATATAGAATGCTGCCTTGTTGAGGAAAAGACTCAGAAACTTTCCTCATGTACTGTATATCATTTTTAATGTGATAGGAATGTGATCCCCCACTTGTAATTTGACCATCAGACCCCAGCTGACTGTCTTAATGAAAACGAAGCCCACCTTTGATCTGCATCTCAGAAATCACCCACGATTTTTAACATTGTAAATGCTTGTTGAACTTGCTAACTTGTGGGCATAAAGGCACCAGTATAAAACAGCTTATTTTTAGATTTTTATCCCGCTTTTATTATTTTTATAAATAACTCAAGGCAGGGAACATGCCTAATACTCCTTCCTCCTCCTATTTTCCCCACAACAACAACCCTGTGAGGTGAGTTGGGCTGAGAGAGAGGGACTGGCCCAAGGTCACCCAGCCGGCTTTCATGCCTCAGGTGGGACTAAAACTGAGTCTCCTGGTTTCTAGCCCATTGCCTTAACCACTGGACCAAACTGGCTTCTCTATTTAATGAAACAATAAATAGCTCTGTATAGAACAGCATACATAGAGGGGCGTGGTGGCTCAGCGGGTAAGACGCCAGGCTTGTTGATCAGAAGGTCACAAGTTCGGAGGTTCGAATCCCTAGCCCTGCGTGCGGAGTGAGCTCCCACACTAGCTCCAGCTCTTGCCAACCTAGCAATTCAAAAGCATGCAAATGCAAGTAGATGAATAGGTACCACTTCGGTGGGTAGGTAACAGCGTTCCACGCACGTCATGCGGCCACATGACCGTGGAAGCATCTTCGGACAACGCTGGCTCTTCGGCTAGCAAACAAGAGATGAGCACCGGCCCCTAGAGTCGGACACAACTGCACAAATGTGCGGGGGGAACCTTTACCTTTACAGAACAGCATACTATGCCTTCAAACACCATTCAGTTTCAATAAATGGGGGAAATCTGTATTTGCAGTAGTTCAATTTGCAGTACACTGAGCGAGTAGTATTTTTGGATTAATACATGCAAGTTATTAGTGCTTGAAAATAACTATATGCTGCCCTGTTCTAAGACCATTCTATATGACCAAGTAACATAATGACAATCTGAAATTACCTATATATTAAATATATCAAAATACATATAAATTAAATAATGATCTTACCCAGGAACTCCTCCAGCTTCCATGTGATTGGCCAGTGTAACATCATGTGACCACACATCATATTGCCATTTTTGCAGTCCAATCACACCACAAAGGACATTCCCAGAGTGTACTCCTACTCTCATATTAATATCAACTCCAGTTGCATCTCTCACCTTCCTATTATTGAGAAACAATTAATCAAAGATGTTATTCATTAGACTTTAAAAAGGCAAACAAAGATACAATTGTTATCATATGATTTGGAATGGACAACTCTGGAATTTTTCAATAAACATGCAGCATAGAAACAATTTGAATTAATGAAAATATTTTATCCATTTTAATTGCTGATTAAATGATTTACTCATTAATATAAACATATACATTCAAAATGATTCATATGTGTATACATACTCATGATGCTAATCACTTCTGGGATAAGCAACCTATGCAAAACTCATAAGAAAAGGAATAAGAAAAGGAATAAAAAGCAGAAAAAAATTGAAGGCAAGAGGTAAGAAAAAAAGAAATCTAATAGATCTAGTTTCTACCAACACCACTTACTATATCTCCCTATCTTTTTCTATTTTCCTACCTTTGCAAACCATCGTTTTTTCCACCACATCCATTCAGCATTCATACACTGCCTTTTGCTCCTCTCTCTTTTTCAGGATCTTATCAATTCTGTCCAACCACAACTTTCTGGGTCTTCCCTTTCTATTCGGTGCATTCACTCTTCTGTAGCTTGAATCATGTCAACTGGATTTCTATTTTCTCAGTGGAAACGTTTCGCTCCTTATCCAAGAAGCTTCTTCAGTCTGAGTAAAGTTTGTAAGGGAATCCTTAAATATGTTTCTATGGTGGCTGTGTGACCTTGCACCTGGGGCTAGGTCATGGTTATTTGAGATGTTTCTAAGTCCCTTTATCATCCAAAGGAGGATCGTTAAGATTACCTTGCTGTTGCAAGGTAAGAGTGTTGCATTCACTCTTCCTTCGTGTATTTGTTTAGCAATTTGATCTGAATTCCTTCTCTCTATACATCCAAGTCATTTCAATGTGCTTCTTTCATACCAATCACTCACTTTTATATTCAATTTACATTTATCATCCATTTATTCTTGATCATATCTCTTCTTCTATTACACACACTTCTTAAGTGCCCCATTTCCACTGCATTCAATGTATTTTTATGTTACTTCTGACCTACCCAATTTTCACTTCCATATAACAAATTTAGCAGAATGCTTTTATATAACCATTTCAACAACAAGGATATCAGTGCAATCTGATATATGTGTTTTGGTGTTGTAAATGGATTATGAGATCAGTATCCTTTGATTATTGTATTATGATTATTTTAAATTGTATTTTGTTTTATTCTATACTGGTTTTTATGAAATGGTTTTTATATACTATTTGTTAGCTGCTCAGAGTTACTTGTTTAAGATGGGTGGCAATATAAATTATTCAAATACATAAATTGATTAATTAATTAATCAATTAATTAAATCCTAGGAACTACTTTCTACCAGAATTTGCAGCATATGGTTTTTCATCATTTATACATCTACCTGCAATTGTTCACTCCATTTCCCCTGTCACACACCCTGGTATTTGATACATTAATTTACAGATCCATACTCCTAGTGTTACACAAACATTCACTGAAAATCATTCAGGTTCCAATTCAAAAACAAGGATCATCTGGGCTTCTGGTGGGAATGGCGGACTGAACGGCTGTGCCCGCTGGTTCAGTGGGCGGAGCTGACAATGCGGTAACTTTTTTCGGGCTCAGGTAGGTTTTACTGAAGCCCAGAAACGTTCTCTGGATCAAGTAGAATATCTAGAATCATCCCATCTGTCCTCCAGACGGCTGCTTGCAGCCAGAAGATCGCAAACAGTGTTTCATGCTCGACTGGTAAGAGCAGCCGGGAGGCTGGGACGTCACCATTTCCAAGCTGCGCTGTAGCCTTAAAGGGACACTAAGACCAGCCACCCCATTTCTAAATCACCAATTTGTATTTTTTTTCATGTATATGTATCCCAAGAGAGGCTTTCTACAGTGAGGTGAAGCTCATTCTCTTGGTAAAAGGTAAAGGTAAAGGTTCCCCCCGCACAGTTGTGCAGTCGTGTCCGACTCTAGGGACCGGTGCTCATCTCCGTTTGTTAGCCGAAGAGCCAGCGTTGTCCGAAGACGCTTCCACGGTCATGTGGCCGGCATGATGCGCGCGGAACGCTGTTACCTTCCCACCGAAGTGGTACCTATTCATCTACTTGCATTTGCATGCTTTCCAATTGCTAGGTTGGCAAGAGCTGGGGCTAGTGCGGGTGCTCACTCCGCACGCAGGGATTCGAACCTCCGAACTTGCGATCTTCCGATCGACAAGCCTGGCGTCTTACCCGCTGAGCCACCACATTCTCTTGGTGCTTAACGTTATTTTTGGGATTACTTTTTTTTAAATAAAATTCTTTTAAGTTTTGGATTTTGTTTTCCTTCCAAAGGAAATTCCAAAGATTGAGAGTAAACAATTGTCTTCTTGTTATTATTTTTGTATTAAATTTGAAGATATTAGCATTTTCCTACACGTTGAATTGGCTGATTTGAATCTTCAGCTTTGTTTTCACTTTCCCTTGAGAACAGTCTGCTACTTCACTCCCATCTTATGTAAACACACTTTGGAACTCTTCCATATCTTCGACTTTCACTGGTTAAGCTCCTAGGGGGTGCCATAATCTACTGCATGAGACATGGAGGATTTCAAACAGATTCTTTCTGACTTTCACCAGGATTTTAAAAAGATTTCTTCTGACTTCTATCAAGCTTTTATGCAAGATATCCAGGACATTGTGGAAAATATGCCATCAGGTTGGGGATGTGGTGGATGAAATTGAGGAATTTAAGAGCGATAGAAAGGTTTTTTTTAAGACTGAGATTGGGATTTTTATTGAGATGCTGGATGAAGATTGGATAATGGAGCTGGAGAAATCTAAGGGAGAGAGTGATCTGCAAGCCATAAGTAAAATCGATCTCCTGGTGGAATGCCATGAAAAGAACCTGGAATCTTTGAGGGGGCAGTTGGGTTGTTTGATTCTTTTAAGAGGAAAGCTCTGTGCACATTGTGGGGATATGTAACTGCTCTGGTTTATTTTGAAGTGGGATAAGGATTAAAGAATGTTCATCTGGTTTGCTTTAAGGGTCTGGTTGATGTCATTCCCTTTTAAAGATATGGAATTACTGTTTTGAATTCTTTGTTTTTTGGGTGTATTAAGATTGGGATTATTAAAATTGTTGTACTATTAAGTATAATAGCAGACAATTTATGTGCTTTTTCATTTGATTCTTATAGTAGACAGAAATATATAGAATAGTGGTAGGAAGGGAATAATTAAATATGTTTTATCTTTTGGACGGGAGAAAGATGTTTGGGAGGTTTATATGAACTTTTTTTTCTTTATTTTAATATAAGGGGGAGGAGTAACTGTACTTAGTGGTTTTTATTATGTGTTAAAGTGGAATAACTTACAGAAATAATGTGGTGTTTTGGTTTAATATAGAGTAAGAGATTGATTATGGAAATTTTTGAATATCCCTGCTGTTAAAAGTCAGAAGCCACATCTTTTTGTAAATTTGAAAAAAATTTCTCTTGTGTTTCTGCACTTTTTTAGTTTTTTTCTTTCTTTGTAGTTTTTTGTTTTTTTCTAGTTTTTATTCTTCTCTTGAAACCTAATAAAATTTACTATTAAACAAACAAAAACAAGGATCATCTGCCTACAAACATATACTGTATGTACAGTATATTGATATCCACAACCAACATACCTCTCAAAACACCATAAGTATTTTATATACATGTAACCATAAACACATTAAACAACCATTTATTCTCACATGTTTTATGTATATCATTCTTATCACATTCAGCAATTAACCTTCAACTACATACTTATACAAAAACATTCCATATTTAAAGCCTATTTGCTGTATCATCTACTTTGTTTAAACCAGCAAACGTGGAATAAACTTTCTCACACTTATATATTTCTCAGTGAGCTGCTGAAGAGCAAAAATCTGATTTGTACAACCCCTGTGCAGCATAAAGCCATACCGCACTTCCCAAATTTTACTCACTCTACCTTTTCAATCAGAATTCTGCCAAACACATCCCAAGCACATTGAACAGTAGTTTTTTAAACTGTACTTTTGCATTCACTCTGCCTTTTCCTTTGTAGGGAACAATTATGGCATTCTTCCACTCATCAGACACAGACATAATCATCACACAGAGGTTAAATAAGCAGCAGTTATCCCACAAGCAAACTAGATCCATATTTTAACATTTCTCCAATTACACCATCTGTACCTGCAGCCTTAACATTTTCTTCAATTTCACAGCATTTATGACTTGCTTTCATCACTAACACAGCATTTTCATCACTAACTTTTACAGCATCCACTTAAATTACACTTTCCACTATATCAGATTTATCCTTTTACTCAAGAAAATATCTAAAATACTCATTTGAACATTCCTTCGTTTCAGTTTAATCCCAAATCGTTTCACTTTTTTTTATTAAATTCCATTTACTCTGCTAGAGGCTCCTTATTTAGACCAACCATTTCCAAAACACTGTTTTATTTCTATCAAAATTACTATCTCTGCCTTTTAATCTTAACCATTCCTTGCAACTGTCTTGACAATATTAGATACCTTTTTCTCTATATATACATTACAAAATATTTTTCTCTCAGCTTCATTTTCTGCAGCAGTCATTTTCTCATATATGTATGTTTTTCTAACCACAGCCTCTTTCAAATCACCATTCCACCAAATATCCTTTTTTTCCAATTAGCATGACTCCAAACATTTTTCTGGCATTCTGTGACAATTCTTTTCACTCTGTTCCAAACAGTTTCACATCCTCTTTCCTTATGTCCACTTTCCATTCATTTTATAGCAAGATTGATTTATATTTTTCATACAGGTCTCAAAGATTCTTTTCTTGTTTTTATTAAAGATTGTAATTACAACATTAAAAAATAATACAAACTGAAAAAAGATAAAAGAATAAAAAGAAAGAGTAGAAGGTGCAGAAAAGAAAGGAAAAATAGAGAAACAGAAAAGAATATAGTAAAGAAAAAGAAAAGAAATATATAAAGAAGTGACTTCCCACCCTCATCACAAGTATAAACAATTTTAGTAACTTATCTCCTTCTCTTAAAATACAACAAATTATCTCTTCTTCCCATATCCCATCTCTTATCTATCAGTTCTGGTGTCAGCAAAAGTCCATTAAGGGTTACCAGAGATAACAATATATCTATTTTAACCTTGATCAAATAAACCAACTTTATATTCCTTCCTTTTACTTCTAACAATCTTAATCTTTAGTCCATTGAAATAATGTCATAGAACTTGATTTCTTTTCATTTTTTTCTTTGTCCCTTTTCACGAGATTCTTCAAAACTTTAACAAGTTTGTAAATCCAATATAGGAGAATTATTCAGGTCACTCTCTTGGTTTATTGTTTGTATAAGACATCAGCCGGTTTCTTTTGAATATCCAGTGTAACATCTTTTTCCATGTGATTCTTGTAGTCTGTTATTTGTAGATCCACTTTCAACTCAGTCTTGATCTTGTCAGGTAAAACCTGTTCCTCTTCCATAACAAATTTTAGACACAGTCTCTCCATAGAGGCAGATGTCTCTGTTGACACTATTAAAATTAACTTCTGGGTCCATTGTTCAAAAGTATCTAAATATCTAATATTTTAACATTGGACATATTGAAGGATATTATTGAACAAGTCTCATACATTCTTTTCTTGAAGTCATTCTACTTCTATTAGTTTCTAACACTTTTTAAATTTGCTTCCATTTCCATTTTTCTAAAATCCTCTCTTGATACTACCAAAATAAGGTCTGTCCCTTATAGCATTCATAACTTCGCATCACCCATGTATCCTTCACTTTCTCATGCTTTCATCATAAACAATCAATCATGCTTTTAGATGCATTTCTTTATTATGTGCTATACAAATAGATTTAGGATTAAAGCACACATTCAAAACAAACCTTTTTCAACACACTCACCAAACAATCACCATTTTAATTCATGTTTGGTCTCCAAATGGTCCGATCACATTTTCTGAACTCATTCTTGTTTCCATCCATCCAGCAATTATCACCTACCAGAATATTTTTTCTCCTGGATCACACTGATTCACAATGTTGCACAATTTTCCCAATATTCATCTCTATTTCTTGTATTATCATCATACACTAGATTGTATCATGCAACGATTGCCAACCTATATATTCCAACTTTCATGAGCACCCACAAAAATATACATACCATTTTTTACTTTCTGACATAAATTTTAGCTCTTTCATTCACAACAAAACCTAAAACTTTACTTCCCTGCATCTATTCATCAACTCCACCCACAAGATCAGGCCATTTTCATTCAGATCTATTACATTTCCCCCCCTTCTCTGTTTCACAGACACAGAACATATCTATTTTTTTCTGTCAATTTGTTCATTCATTAATTCATACTCTTTACCATTTATTCCTTTTTCATTCCAAGTTGCAATCTTCCACATGTGATGGTCATCATCAGATGGGCTATTAGATATTGATCTCCACCATCCACCATGGCTTGGATCAATTGGGGTTATCAGATAATGCTTTCTGCTCAGTTTGAGTATTCGATGTCTGGCTTGCTAAATTTACATTTAGGGGATGAGTTAGGGCTCTCCCTCATGGTGGTATTAATGAGCTTCCGGAGCTGGTGCATAGATCTGTTGGCACACTCTGTCCTCATTGCTGAACCTTGTTCTGTTTCAGCAATGAGGTCAGTGAGTGGTGTTTGTCTTTATACTGTAGATTTAATGTGGGATAATCTGTGATTGGTAAACTCACCTAGCATCACCAGGTGGGAAAAATAACCACCAGTTTCTCGCTCTAAGACAGACAGTTTGGTGTAGTCGTTAAGGCACTAGGCTAGAAACTGGGAGACCATGAGTATTAATATTAGGCAGGAAGCCAGCTGGGTGACTTTGGGCCACTCACTTCTCTCAGCCCTAGGAAGAAAGCAAGGGAAACCACTTCCAAAAATTTTGCCAAAAAAACTGGCGACTTGTCCAGGCAGTCAACAAGAGTCAACACTGACTCAAAGGCACACGCGCGCGCAGACACGCACACACACACACACCCTCATTCTAAGGGAAGAGGCAAATGCTGACCGTTAGCTAGACTATCTGGTCTTAAGATAGCTGAAACATTCGGGGCTGGAGGGGGAGTGCTTTATCAAGCAGAACTCATCTCCTGGGGCTTTGCCAGGTAGCATGTATGAACACACACACTCACATAAGCAAGGGTCAAGTACAGCACCTGATCCACCAGAGAGACTGGCAGCTTTCCAGGAAGAACTCACCTCCCTTCCCCCAGCTTTTCCCCCCTCCTCTTATCTTGCCCTCCTCTGAGCTGAGAGCTGTCAAGAGAAGTCTGTGGGCAGGTGTTTCTTGAGCAGCCAGATCCCACAGATTTTATTTATTGTATCAATTTATATAGCTGCCTATCTTAAATATATGACTCTGAGTGGCTCACAAACAAATTGTGCATGGTATTGGAGAACTAGCAGCTACAAAACTAAGCACTACTTACCTTGGAGAGCAGCAATGTCCCTTTCCCACCCCCAGCTCAGATGAGTTTGCCTGCCAAATGATAAATCTGCAGGGGAAAAGGAAAGGGAAAACAATCCCCTTCTCTTTCCCATAGCTTTTCATGAATCCCCACCTATATTTGAATATTCTGAGCAGATATCCTTCTCAACAACCTGAGAAGATTATATTGCATTGATAATTTCTAATTGCTTCTTCAGTAGTACCAAGATCATTTTCTCAATAGGAATTCATTTCAGAAAGTTCATGACAGTTACCTTTTAAAACACAAAGGAGGAAATGAGGGAATTAAGTGTCTATGGAAAAGCAGCAGCATTGCATTTAATTTGTACATTAGCACAAATTAACTTTACACCTAATCCAAAGAGTAAAGACAAAACTCTTGATTGCACAACAAACATTTGGAATGCACAACATGCTTAATGGGACATCTGAGACTCCGAGCTTTGCTGATGGTTGTGTAGGGGGGTACCTAGCGATTGTTACAGCTGTAATTAAGACTGTGAATTTCTTCATAAAGTTAAATAGAAATAACTTCAGAGACAGAAGTGGTCTTCGTACTTGTGCAGAGAATGAGCATTTTCTCAATTTCACATCATATATTCCTTTAAGAAGGTATTTTATTAACAATTGGTCACTTAGTCAGGAAGGTGACTGACAAGCACTCTTCAGACATTATGAATAGTGTTGACAGATGGCATGGGGATCTCACTTGCTCCATCCTCTTATGTTGCCCTCCATATGCAGGGGGCAACTGTCCACAGTAGAGAGCTTCTTATGTTTGTGAAAGCTTTTTATTACTGATGTTCAACTCTACACATTTCAAGCATGTGCAATCATTCCCGCTCCACTGAATGCAACCAAATTTATAGTAAGCTTTCTTTGCAGAGGACACTCATTCCATGATTCTTCCACATCAGGTAGATCAAGTAGATGTGCCTCCAGAGGTCAGAGTGGCCCCAGTTTTGTTTGAGGTAGCCTTTAAAGTGTTTTTGTTCAGCTTGCTTTTTGGTATAATTTTAAATGCATAAATTCCTTTCTTGTTGTTAAAAGACTGGTATTTTCCTCTTCTTCATTCTGCTGCACTGTAATGTTTTAAAGTTTTATAATTATTTTAAAACTTACATTTTTGGTTATCCTAAGAGACCTTTCTGTGTCTGAATAAAATAAGTAAACTTTAACATCCTTCACTGCCATAACTTCAGGGCAAAAAATTCAAGATGGTCCAAACAAATTTGAGCTTAAAACATTGAGCTAAAAAATAAGAATTTGGGAAAGAGACATAGAGTTAACATTTCCTTGTTTTGTGATTATGAAGGAGAGGGAACTAAAGCCAAGAACAAGCACTCTCTCTCTCTCTCTCTGTGTATATATATATATATATATATAAAGGTCTGTACTAACTTTATAGCTTCACACATATCCAGTCCCATTTTCACACAATTCTTGGCATGGTTTTGTAGTGATATAGGAAGGCCAGACACACAGTAGTAGCAATCTCCTAAGATTTTAATTCTCATACATTCATTTTCCTAAAAAAGAAAAAAAAAAAGGGGGGGGGGAAATCAGTTAGGAGACAGTCAAGATAGCAACATAAAGCTTACAAGGAAAGCTGCAGTACCTGATAGAATCAAATGTATTCCATCTAAAGATAAGGAGAAGATAGCTGGGCCAGAATGTTTATGGGCTGAAATGAACTCCAGTGCTATGAGCATGCCCATTTCCAGAGACCTATTTTTCCTGAGTTTCGATATCAAAAGTATGCTCAAACAATGTAGTAACCAGAGTCCCAAGGAATTAAAGACAACACTACTTCCTAATGGCACAAAAACAGACAGGTCCTTTGGGAATAGACCTGAAATTTTAAACACAGGATATTTGTTGTCATTTGTATTTGAGCACTTGCAGGAATACCAACACTTTCTAAGCAATAATACTATAATGTTATATTGTTAATCTCCCTTATGGGCTAAAATTAGTCCTTTAAATGAAGTCTGAGAGCATTATTTTTAATCCATTCAAAACTTCATTGCTCCTCTAGGGGTCCTTCATAAGATCAGTGATGTTTGGGAGATGCCCAAAAGACAGCTTATTCGCCAAAGCTGTTCTTAGTCTGCAATGCTCCATAACAAAGAAACCGGGTAGGGCATACCCTGAAGCCACAATTCTACATTCTCCCCACCCCGCACAAGCCAATGTTTTTAGTCGGGCTTTCACACTTTTTCCCCATGCTCCCAGCATAGCCAAGTGCCACTGTGCTAAAAGGGCAATGCCTTGTTAAGACAGATCTGGCCGCCTTTAGTGTAAACAACTCCCACAACCTTCCCATTATGAATTTTGCTGCAAGGGCTCGGGGAGCAAGTTCGTTTATTTCCTACACTCAGCTGATGTAGGAAAGAGCTTGCACATCTTACCGCTGTCTCATGACAAATTCCCTATCCAGAGACAAGGAGCAATCAAGGAGAAATCTAGGATGCGCCAATTCCTCTAAGATACTTGGTTTTTTGCAATGCAACTTGAAATGGCAAAACCCAGGAAAATGTTGGTATAATTTGGAGAGGCCAGTCATGAAGGAGGAACCAAACCCTGGAACATATGCTGCATCTGCTGTGACTCATGGGCCAATCAGTATGATAAGGAGTATGAAAACCATTGTTGTTGTTCAACAGACTCAGTCTGAACCTTAGTGTAATGAGTGATATTTCTAGCACTCAAAAACATTGCCTTGCAACACTGCACTGACACTAGTATAGCCAAGAATATACCTGCAAATAAATAATAAACAGATCAAAGCAGAGAGACCTCAAACAGAACAAAGGGTTTTTTTCTATCCAGGCCCACAATAAAATATTACTGCATTTAATGCATAAATAGTATTTTTGATTGCATCCAAAATTTTATGCTGTCTTGTCCTCATTTTTGTTAATGGGAGGTGTTTCAAAGTAATTTATTTTCTCCTTCCTTACACTAGGATGTGACAAAAGCAACTGCTGCAAAGGATGCAACTGTACAATATTTGCTGGAAAGCATTTTTGGAGGCTGTGGGGACAGCAGAACCCAGGAAAGACTACACTTCCCTCATGCCATTGTTACCTATTATGATTAAAAAATACAGTGGCAACATTACAATATTAGCCATGAATAAAGCTTTCACAGATACTTACTTTTGCAATTTGATCAAACTTGCCAAAGAGCTCATTCAGCATATGCACCAGTTCTCCAGGGGCGCAATCACTAGCCAAGCGAGTAAATCCCACAATATCTGCATATAAAATGCTGCACATAAAAGAATTAGCATTGTTGATTTTTTTTTCAAGCGAATAAATTATATTTTACCTTAACATTCGTTCTAAAAGAAACAGCAATGAGGAGGGCTCCAAATAACTTATCAGGAACAAACACCATTTGGCCATCACCAAATTTTCACAAGGGGTTTACAAAAGGCCAATTTACACAGCTATTTTTAGTGGATTGGTCATGTGTGTGGTCATCTTATCCCAGACCCTGAAAACTATTTTGGCAGGCCTCCAGCATTCGTTAGGCCCCATCTAGAACTATGCCAGCTAAAGTAAGCTACAGATGCTAGATCTCCCTTCCCTGAAACCGCTAATGGTACTCCTGTAGAGTCTGAGGCATCTCCATACAGTATAGCCACTGCTTCCACTTCCCAGACCCTCAGAAGCAGTTTGAAGGGGACTGATGATTGTTTTTACTTTAATGTTAAGAGCAAGGGGCAAAAAACATTATCCCACCCTCAGCTGCCACAGATCCTGCAGTAGCAAAAATCTTTTCACCACTATTCCACGCTAAAGTAGGGCTAGCAATCTGGGTTGCAAAAATCTGAATGACCACCAGACTACAGCAAAGAATAGTATAGCCATCTAGCTATAGGGAAAAGATGGGGGGGGGGATGAGTCAGTAGTCTGGCGTTTTGCAACCTAGGAGGCAACTGACAAAACTCATCTCAATTTGGCCCCTGCTGTTTCCTTGGCTCCTGAACAGTAGCTGCTGGAGGGCTACTAAGGAAGTGCTGCAAAGCTGAGAAGCTAGCATTCCCTTTCCTAGACCTAAGCTTAGGAGTTGAGAGTGAGGCAGTTCCATAATGTCTCCCACTTCCTCCAAAACAATCAGCTTTGCAGCAGTTTCAATCTAGTCTGTACCTGTGCTGGACATAAATCATACCAGCTTTCCAAATTTGCTAAATGTCTTAGGAACACAGAGGTCTACTGCCATAGAATTGCTATTCTACCATTCCTCCATTACTTCTACTATGAGCTCAGAATGTGGCTGATATGGGCAAAGCTGACTATTCCATTATATATTTCTAATGACAGTTCACCATATCTTTGAGACAGAGACACATTCTAGCTTTGCTGTATTGAAAATCAGCTGAATATGGGTCAGTTAATCAGTCTTGATTGAAGCCATACCACCAGCTAGCTTGCTCTTCTTACTTTCCATATCTCCCATAAAAGCCATAATTTCAGCCTGCAGGGTGCATTTAATTTAACATCCCCAATTAAATTCAGCTGTTTTCCAAAAATAAATGTGTTAAAGTTTTACAAACACTATTTTCATTTCCAATTTTATCAAAGAAATTTATTTTATCTATATGCCTTTACATCAGTGTCAGGGAAAGCATAGAAAAAAATAAGCTAATTTCTCTTTAAATTCTGTATTTTGCTACTGCTGCTAATTAAAGCAGTTCCATCTCAAGAACTGGCTTCAAACAATACCTTACATTGGTGTGCCTTTTGACATACAAGTTGTGAAAGTTGTTTGTACTTTCCAGCTGGCCTGCTTTGGGTCCTTGTAACCTCTGAATGATCTCAGCTTTCATTTCCATGGCTATGTGAGCAGGAAGCAGAGAAAGCAGAAGACGTTCCTGGTTTTGAAAACGAGAAGACAAAAAAGTCCAGGCTTCCGCTATTTTTAAATAGGGGAAAAGCTGCTAAGGGAAGCCATACATTTCTCCGAGGATGCTTGGGGCAAAAGTGTGAATGATGTGCTATCATTTGTAGGGCTGATGAAAGCATTTGAAAGAGGTGCTTCACTAAGCATTTTAGCCACACCTTTGCACCTCTTGAAGCATTAACGTAGTCACATCCTTTGCAAGGCTCATGTGGCTGCTTTAAAGGCTGACTCGAGTTTACTAATTTATTGCTATACTGTAGGCACAGACAATATTTCTGTCTAAAGAAATATTAATATAAATATAAAATAATTAATATAAAGAAGCTAGCAGTTGGGTACAGCCTCTGAAGCAGCCATGGCAGCCTTGCTTTAACAGCCATCACTGCTTTAATGTTGAGGGATGGTACATTGTTACATACTTTGCAAAGCAACTCCTTTTAATGCTTTGCAGGGCCCCTAATCATTTGTAATCTTCCCTCCGTTTTTCTTCTCTAAAACGCAGGTACAGGCAATGTAATCTTCTGTAGAAGATTGATTGGAGGAGCCACTTTGCAAACCTTTCGACTCTAATGATTTGGAGAAGGGAAGAAAAGCAGCCATACGAGGTAAAGGAAAAAGATGAGAAAAAGGTAAGGACACACACACACACACACACACACACAATGCATCTACACTAAGGTCTCTTTGTGTTATCAATCAAAACTTTTCCTTCCAAATAAATTTTCTCCAAAAGCAAAGCAGAAGGAAGCTGTCATACAAACGATGGTTACGATAAAGAACTTAAGAAAATTGTAGCCTTGCTGAACCATGCCAAGGCCCATCTTAATCCAACATTTTATTCCTCACGGTGGCCAACCCAATGTCTCTGAGGGATTCACAACACATTGCACTCCCCTACTGTTCCCCTGAACTGGCAGTGGAGGCATGCTGCCCCAAACCACAGGTAGCACTGAGCCCTTGAGAGCCTGCCCTGCATGAATGGATCCAATCTTCTTTTAACACCATCCAAATTTGTGGCATCACCATGTTTTGTGGCAATGAATCCCACATTTTAATTCCATATGTTAATTATGCCATGCATGATTGGTGTGTGGTATGTACAGCCTTTGTAGAAATGGATCCCAGGCAACCATGTAACAGACATCTCACCTGAAGGCATCACCATGCATACTTCTCTACTCAAAATAGCTCCTTATTCGGTTTTTAAAAAAACATATTCAAGGATCAATAACATGCCTTTGCCCCATGGCCATAAATATCTTAGGTTTAGGCTACCTTGCCCTTTGTTGCATTGGACTTATTTGAATGTGGACACACACAGTTTTTGTCCAATAAAAGACACCACTTGAAAATCCTCCATTCAGGAATATTTAATCACATGTAAAAAGCATCAAATCCGGGGGGGGGGGGGGGGTTGGCCATTAATTCAGACTACTTAGGGGATGCTAACCAAACCAGTCCATACTCCAGGAAATAAAGCCATACTGCTCACTTGAGGGAATGATATTAAAGGCAGAACTGAAGTACTTTGGCCACATAATGAGAAGACAGGATACCCTGGAGAAGAAGCTGATGCTAGGGAAAGTGGAAGGCAAAAGGAAGAGGGGCCGACCAAGGGCAAGATGGATGGATGATATTCTGGAGGTGACAGACTCAACCATGGGGGAGCTGGGGATGGCGACGGCCGATAAGAAGCTCTGGCGTGGGCTGGTCCATGACTACGAAGAGTCGGAAACGACTGAACGAATAAACAACAAAAAGGGGATGCTGGTTGGATTGGCATCTTGCATACAGATCTACTTCTGAGCAGGTGAACCAATGGCACAGACAGCAATTGATAGATGGATCTGACTCTCAACATGGTTCCTGATTCCAGGGATGCCCCCTTTGTGGGTTTAGAAGAGTAATTTTCTTTCTTTGCTTTGCAACTTTTCTTGCCGCAGAAATGAATTGCTGAAGATACTGAAAACTCTTATGGTCTACGTGGAAGAGGAGAAAGATCTCTCACTTGGAGAAAGAGAAGCCTCTGCCAAAGCTCTGGGAAAGAAGCTGTTAAATGTCTCTAGTGGCCATGTGTTAGTTAGTGTACAGAAAGAATAGCACTGATTTTCAGTAAGACCAGTGTAGTCTAACGATTAATATATTGCACTAGGTCTAGGGAGACGCAGGTTCAAGTCCACCCAAAACCACGGAAGGTCCCCTGGGTGACTTTGGGCCAGGCACTCTCTCTCAGCTCAATCTACCTCAGATTGTTGTGGGGGAAAAAGGGAAGAGGGAGTGCCCTGAGTCCCTGGAGGATAGTTGAGATTTAAATCTAACCAATGAGTAACAGTTCTCTCTTCAAAACATGCCCCCATTTAAATATTTGATAAAACATTAAGGGCACCTCCTTCCTCAGAAACCTGTTTCCTGCTTCCTGCTGCATGATAAGCAGGAAAAGGAAGAGATGCTAGAAACAAAGGCAATATTTCTCAGAGATCAGACCTCAAATTTTCTTCCTCTGACATTTTTTTTCAATGTGGGAACATAGAACAAGCTGCACTTCCAACTAATACATGACAAAGCATTTATCTGCCTGTTTATTCTCCATACCTTATTAGGCAAAAACATCTTCTCCCCCTCAGGCACATCATTTCCTTTAGAGCCAAAGCACAGTTGATACAAAGGCCAACAAATTTCCATATATCAATGCGAATTCATTTGTCATAATTGGATAAGTCATCTAGCTGGGAAAACTACTTGGCTGGGTTGGTAATGCAACTCTTAAGGCATTACAATAGCCAAAGCTAAAACGTATTCCTTAATTAATGTTATTTGCTGTCATATCCTAGCACATGTCTTCCCCCTACCTTGCCTCAGCCACACAAGTTTCCCACTTTCTTAAATAGTTCTCTACAGTCTGCCTTGCTGCTGTCAATAATGCTTAGAATTCCCTTTGAGTTTAAACTCCCTCTCTTCCCTCATAACCAATGCATTCCAATGATGCCTTTGGATTACCACTTTGCCCCTTACCATCTCTGAAACTCACCCTAAGTACAAAGTCGTTGGTCTACTTCTACTCCAATGATCCTTGCCTAACACTTTCTTTCCCGATACTATCTCTTTTCCTTTTGCAGTTTAGACTACAAGCCTCTAAAGGTTTTAAAATTCTATAGCTTTGCCTCTGAATTTCTCATTGTTCAGAAAGCGAATACATATATAATGCAAAACAGGTGTTTTTTTTTTAACTAATTAGCAATCCCCTCCCGTTTTTTCCTCTCCTAAAATCTACATATTCCAGTTTATTTAGAATAAAGTTCTCCCCTTCTACGATCGTTTTGTAAAGGAAGCCAAGAACACTTTTCATTCTATTTTTTTTTTAAAAAAGGGCATTGCTTCAGTTACACATGTAGAATCCCACTCAGTTACCTTGTTCATTTAAACCTGCCACAGCATTTGAGTCCTGTTTCTAAGCACATTATTATTAGGATCCTGCATCCTCCATGAAAGTGACATTCAATGAGCTATCTCAGATACCAACACCGCCTCCTGCAAGAATCTTTCAAAACATCTTATAAGTCATACAATGCAAAATACCTGAAATGAACAAGGGTAATTATGCTAACTGCTTGTCAGTGTCAAAACCAGGCCTGAAAGCTTTGAAATTGCCTTGCCTTCTTCTCTGCAAGAGTTTAAACAGTGGGGCAAACAATTTTATAGGGAGTGGAAATATATAAGCTAAAAAAGCTAGGTGCGCATGTTTCTGTGTGCATATATTATACACATATAATACAGAGAGTCCTGCATGTTGTATATAACTATCAAAGAAACAATAAACAAAATAAGATGCACAGAACCAAACACATTTTACATTCTAGCAATACATCAGAAGAAAGATGTCTATGAAGGTTCTCAGTCATCCAGGTGGAATTGTCTGTAACTTGAATCATGTCAACTGGATTTCTATTTTCTCAGTGGAAACGTTTCGCTCCTTATCCAAGGAGCTTCTTCAGTCGGAGCAAAGTTAGTAAGGGAATCCTTAAATATGTTTCTAGGTGGCTGTGTGACCTTGCACCTGGGGCTAGGTCATGGTTATTTTGAGATGTTATTTCTAAGTCCCTTTATCATCTAAAGGAGGATCGTTAAGATCACCATGCTGCTGTTGAGCTTGCGAAATGGTCTTAATCTTCCTAGGCACAGAAGACAAAGCAGGAAGGAAAATAGGGGAAAGATTGTGCCCGAGGCCCCCACCTCTATTCAAGGAAGGATTTTCCAAGTTGGCATAAATGGATTCCTTGACCCCTCTCTCAAACCACCTATCTTCTCTGTCTAAAATGTGAACATTAATGTCCTCAAATGAGTGTCCTTTTTCCTTTAGATGAAGATAAACTGCTGACTCTGGTCCTGTGGTGTTACTTCTCCTGTGTTGGGCCATCCTCCTGTACAAATGTTGTTTGGTTTCTCCAATGTAGAGTTCAGAGCACTCCTCACTGCACTGGATTGCATAAACTACATTGCTTTTCTTGTGTTTTGGAGTTTGATCTTTGGGGTGTACAAGCCTCTGTCTCAGTGTGTTGGTGGGTTTGAAATATACAGGTATGTGGTGTTTGCCAAATATCCTTTTTATCTTTTCAGACACGCCAGCCATGTAAGGAATGACCAGGGTCTTCCGTTTACTCTGAGTCTCAGCCCTATCTGTCGCTGTTTTAGGTCTGGTAGATTTAGATTTAGTGAAGGCCCAATTTGGATATCCACAGGCCTTCAGAGCTGTTCTCAGGTGCTGATTTTCATTCTTTTTGGAATCCATGGAGGTGGGGATGGTTTCTGCTCTGTGTGACAATGTCCTGATGACTCCTAGTTTGTGCTGCAGTGGATGGTGGGAGTCAAACATCAGGTATTGATCTGTGTGTGTGGGTTTCCTGTAGATCCCTATTTCTAGCTTGCCACCGGTCCCAATGAGGACTTCACAGTCTAGGAATGCCAGTCTGTTGTCCTTGGTGTCTTCTCTGGTGAACCTAATGTTGGCATCTATAGTGTTTATATGGTCCGTGAAGGCCTGTACTTCCTGGGCCTTGATTTTGACCCAGGTGTCATCCACATACCTAAACCAGTGGGTGGGCACCGTTCCCTGGAATGTGTTGAGTGCTTTCTTCTCCACTTCTTCCATGTATAAATTGGCCACAATGGGTGACACAGGAGAACCCATGGCACAGCCGTGTTTTTGTCTGTAAAAGTCACCTCTGTATGAGAAATAAGTGGTGTTAAGACACAGGTCCAGAAGATGGCAGATCTGGTTTGGGTTGAGATGGTTTCTCCTTTCAAGGGTGCTGTCCTCTTCTAGTCTCTTCCTGACAGCGGATAGAGCATGAGTGGTGGGGATGCTGGTGAAAAGGGAGGACACATCCCTTTTTATACATGTTATACAGATGAAACTATGGTCTCCTTCGATGTGTCCTCCAGTGCAGTGAGGAGTGCTCTGAACTCTACATTGGAGAAACCAAACAACCTTTGTACAGGAGGATGGCCCAACACAGGAGAAGTAACAACACAGGACCAGAGTCAGCAGTTTATCTTCATCTAAAGGAAAAAGGACACTCATTTGAGGACATTAATGTTCACATTTTAGACAGAGAAGATAGGTGGTTTGAGAGAGGGGTCAAGGAATCCATTTATGCCAACTTGGAAAATCCTTCCTTGAATAGAGGTGGGGGCCTCAGGCACAATCTTTCCCCTATTTTCCTTCCTGCTTTGTCTTCTGTGCCTAGGAAGATTAAGACCATTTCGCAAGCTCAACAGCAGCATGGTAATCTTAACGATCCTCCTTTAGATGATAAAGGGACTTAGAAATAACATCTCAAAATAACCATGACCTAGCCCCAGGTGCAAGGTCACACAGCCACCTAGAAACATATTTAAGGATTCCCTTACTAACTTTGCTCCGACTGAAGAAGCTCCTTGGATAAGGAGCGAAACGTTTCCACTGAGAAAATAGAAATCCAGTTGACATGATTCAAGTTACAGACATCAGAAGAAAGAGAGCATCTATGAGGATAAGGAAAAACTAACCCTTCTCTTCTGAGTTCAGTTCCTATTTTGCTTTGATTTACAATAGGGATGGGTGATCTTTGGATAACTGGGGCCCATACTTCACATTTTATGGGTCAATAGAATGGATTATAATGCAGTGTGGGTAGAGTCAGGATTTTCTATTTTTTTTCTATATTTTTAAAGAATGTTGTCTTTGTTTTATAAATTATATTTAACCTCTTTTAGGGCATATTCTGTATTTTCTATTTATCTCCCACTTCAAATAGCAAGAAACCATGCCACTATTTTTGGCTACTGTGGTCAGAAGTGATTCCAGGGGCCTCGAAGGAAAAAAAAAGTGTGGGGCCTACATCAGGCCCTAGTATTTCAGGTTGCCTATACAGGCATCTAACTAACAACACAGAACATGACACTGTTCTATACAACATGCAATTCTGCTCTATTTCTGGAGCAGAAAATGAAAAAGTGAAGGTCATCAAATGTGGTTGGCTGCCAGCTTCCACCTACCCCGGCCTACATCCCAGCCCTCGTCAGGAACAATGCAAGTTACAGTCCAACAACATCTAGAGGGCTACAGATGTTTCGCCCAATTTCAGCTAGGCTAAAGGAGACCCACTGAGTGGGATATTGCTGGTGGATTCTAAGAGTTATTCTGATTGAGGAAGTCTTAGATTCACTGAAGCATCTCTAAGGCAAGATTATTTGTCAACAGGGATCTGAAGTATATAAATATTATTTTAATGAATAATTGGAACATTCATACTCCAGGCTTCTGCATTATCTGATTTACAGTTCATGTTTGTTTGTTTGTTTATTCATTCATTCATTCATCTTATTTACAGGTTAAAATGATGCCATTAAATGTCCACAATACAATACATTAAGTAAATGATCATGATATACATGCATGCTTACTTATCCATGTACGTCTCACTATGTTTAATGAATCTTTCTTCCAAGTAAGCATGCACAGGATTTCAGCAAATGTGTATCATATTCATACTCATTCTTAAATGTTACAGCATCAACATAGCTGTGAATGTGCTATAATTAAGAAGTACAGACAAAGACATATGTGTTATAGGGTACAAAATTCAGATTCCAGGAAATTTCACCTTCCCATGTAAAAAAATACTCTTAAGTTTCTAGCCATCATGTTTGAAAAATGCATGAAAGTATGTAGGCAATGTTTGTTGGATCTCTGGAATTATAGGAATAAATGAATAAGATATCTAGTGGCTGCTTCTGAGTACCCTCCATGGAACTCACAAAGTATTGCCTCACTTGCATAATATAACTTTCTTTTCACAAACTTTGTCCTATTTGATGGATAGGACACTTCCCCTCTTCATGAGTAATAAACTAAGAGAAGGAGGAATTTGATATTTTCCCTGTTACAAGCAAATCATAGGTAAAATAGCTTAATAAAATGATAGCAAAGCAAACACAGTGATGAGGGCAAGGCAGAATAAAATGAAGAAACCAACACAGACAGATTCAGGTATAGCCAAAAACTTCTACACAAAAGCTTTTGACAGTCTGCCAACAGTCTCTTTCGGATTCTTTATATAGAGCCTTAATTAGAGGAGGATTTGGATTGCCTATAGAGTATGATTATTATTAGGAGTAATAATAATAGTAGAAGCAGTAGCAGCAGCAGTAATACTGTCTATACTGCCTTTGATTTATTTGAATAAAAGCTTCCATTTTCTTGCGGCACAAAAGGTAGATAATCTTATTATATTCTCCCAGCATTTCTTTGTATCATAAGATCCTACTGTTGAAAGAGCTGGCCCATTTATTAAAAATATATATGCATTCGTTTTGAAAATGCTTCATAAATCTGCACAGCATTTCTTTTCAGCATAGAGAATGTTCCTTCAAGTTTCAAAGCAATGGACCACACCAAAAGAAGAACTTTGATGCCAAGAGTCTAATATACCTTTTATCTTCCACTTTCCTTAATTATGAACCAAACTAAAGGGAGAAAAAAGCCTAAAAGTAATAGTAACTCCACCTTTTCTATACTTGGGTGAAAATTTGAACAAACAAAACTCTTACGTGGATTTCTGAAGAGCTCCCCCTGCCCCCTGCCTGGTCAACAGCAATTTTAGTACATCCGGCAAAACGAAATAAATGATGGTAGGACACAAAACAGTGAATAAGGTCTTTACCTGCTGCCGCTTCTCAAACTCCAGTTTGATGCGTGACTTGATGCAATTGCAGGTATCCTGATATGTCTGCTGTAGAGCGAGTTCCATCAACTGTTTGTGATAGGCTCCGGCCAGATTCCCACAGATAAAAATGATGACGTTTGCCAGAATCTACCAGTACAATGAAACAGATCAAACTCTCACTCGGTTATCATTAATCAGTTTTACTGTATCTTCAGGTCCTGTTTCAAATTTACTGTTATAGATTTTATGGGGTCCTACATCCTGAATTTTAAAGTGTGAACATTAAGGATACCATATTTGTATCTGGGGAATAGTTTACCTCAGCCAACAGTCAAATCCTCCCTCTAACTCTGATATTTTATTATTTGGATAGCAATTTATACTTATTATTATAAAATTGTTATCTCTGAGAATTATTGAGGCACTTCTAGAAATGGTTCCCAACTTTGCCCATTAACAATACCACAGGTATATCCCAGAAGATAATGCAGCCCAGAAAGCCAGTTTGTAAGAGAATGGATTACTGTATTCAGACATAATGATGATGTTTGGAGTATATAAAATCATGGTGATAATCATCAGCCATTTTCACAGTTCCATAAAGCAATGGTGGCTTGAATAGACTAGCCACAGATCATGATGGTGGCCCTAGATATAATGTTGGAAAAGAAACACATTGGAATATTCTTTGTTAGATTCCCTTATATCTGGCATTAGATTTTGGTGGTAATGGAAGAAAAACATATTCTTTTTGATAAAAGTAGTTAAGTTACTTCAATACAGTAACATTTTCAGATGTTACATTTTACTTTTTTAATTTAAACAAATCATGCATTAACAATGATTTGAAATTAACAAACAGAGTAATAAAGAATAAGCAAAAGTTAAGAACCAAGCAGGAATTTTATGTCTGTAAATTTGATAATTCTCTACCCAATTAAAGAAAATGTTAAAGTCATGGGACTGAACATGTGACATCCCACTGGATACCTTACTCCCATCTGATCGGGAATTGGTGATGAGCGTTTCTTTTGAGTGCAGTTTCATACCAACCATAGATCTACCTAGTAGACCTGTCATGCAGCACATATTTAACTAGCTGGCTAATCAGAATGTCAAGGGGCACTTTTTCAAGTCAAGATATATTATGTCCATAGCATTACCATAATCTACTAATGAAGTTAGGGTTAGGGTTGACCCCCTTGACAATAATTGACCTCCTTGATAATCTAGGGAATTTGCCACCAAATTTGATGTCCAAAATAAAAATTGGGTTCTTCTGTCTGGCTTGCCCTGGATATGGCCTCTACCTCACAGAAACATGAATGCAGGTCCCAGACATGTGTTTCTTGTCTCTTGACCTATATCAGAAGTTCCTATATTCTGTTTCCTCAGGACTATACCAGTTCACTGGAATTCACAGTTTTTTTCCCACTGGTCTCCTGATACTGACAGTATCTTCAACTTCTTTATTTCTCAAATTAGATCTGCCTCACTATTTCTTCTAAGTTCAAATCTTCAAATGAGCTGTCTTATGTAGTCTACTCCTGGTAGTTTATTAGCTTCCTCATTTGCTGTCCCTTTTTATTTAATTTCCCCCCAAAGCAGCTGTCAGCTGATTGATGACACAATTCTGGGATCTAACTTTTAACTCTTTCTTAACCCAGCCATTTCACTGGTCCTTGGGCCCACCAGTTTTAGCTTCCTAGGACATCATCTGACTGGCTGAAAATTTTCATAGTTAAAACATTCTGTCCCCAAAACGTGTCACTCACTCAACTGATACTTGAACTAAATGCTACCTTCTGCTTCAGAAAAGTTATAATCAACATTAACAATACCAATGACTGCAGAGAAATTAACAGCCCGGTTATTTAACAACAACAACAACTTATTAAATGTATATGCCACCTGACTCCCAGTTACTCTATTTATACAAAGCAATGAAATAAAATTATCTAATACCCCTGGATCCTTGAATTGATACTGACAACTGCTAGAGGTACAGATGGAGGTGGTCCTTCAGATGTAGCCTATATCTTTCATCGTCCTGAGACGCTGCCACACAGAAACCTACCATTTGCTTAGGTTGGTAACTGCTGGGTCCTATGGTATTCCTGCCAATGATTAGGGCCCCCTTTTCATAAGGGTAAAGAGGGAAGACGGCCTTCTTTAGGGAAAAATTCAGCAACAGGGTTGAGTAGAATATAATTAGCTATGCTTCTACACAATCAATGCTAGGCTTCTGTTGGTATTGCAATACAAAGTTTTTTTCCCCCATTTTATTGGGCAAGCCACTTAGCTACTCATTCTGAAATTTAGCTTTGAATACATTTCCATGTGAGTCATCTAGTAAGGTGCATGATACAAAGCAGCATGACATTTAGTTGAAGCTCTTAGGCTGGAAATCTATCCCAACTTATTTGGGAGTAAGTTCCATTAAACAAAACAGGACCTGTTTCTGAGCTAAGATTTCCTCTGCCTTAGAACCTTCTGCTGAGGTTCTAAGTTTTAGATTCTCTAACCAAAACTGACATCTTTGTCACATCTAAGAATAAGAGGGGCTTGTTAATCCTTTCCTGCCTTCTGCCAGTAATGAAATGGTGCAATCTTATAATGCTATAGCAGATTTGAATATTTCAGTCTGGATACAAGGGATCACATTTTTAATGCCCCATCCTCAAATTCTTTATATGGAAGTGTATGTGCATGTGTATCTGTCCTTCTTCCCTCCCTCCCTTCCCCCTCATATGACAAATGTAGCATTAGGGATGTTACATTTCCATTTGGAGGGAAAAAGCAGTAACACATGATAGTCAGCCGGCCGGCCGGCCGGCCGGCCATCCAGACAGCCAGCCAGCCAGCCAGCCAGCCACACACACACACACACACACACACACACACACCATGCCATTTTATACACTGCAGTCCATTCCATTGCCTTTAGAGCAGGGCTTTTCAAACTTTTCCCGCGGCGACACACCAACGGCGGCACGCGAGAAAACCCGGAAGCGCTGCTCCTGTGGCAGCGCGCAAAAACCCAGAAGCGCTGCCACAGTTTTTGTCCTTGTGTGTCATACAAAAACCCGGAAGCGCTGATGGCCCACCGCCGCCGCCATGCGCGCAATGGCGCACGGCGGCAGTGTGCCATCAGCGCTTCCGGGTTTTGACGCGACACAGCTGGGCCTTGCAGGCGACACACTTTTGTGTTGCGACACACAGTTGGGAAAGCTGTGCTTTAGAGAATCATACCAGTTCATTCCCATTACATTCTCTTGATTCCTTGGATAAGGCAAAAGGCTGTTCAGGAAACTTTAAATCCTGCCCAGAATAATAGACAACTGATAAAACAAGCATACAAACATGGGAAGATTATTTTTAAAAGAGGAAAAGTTTTCCTATATCCCCTGACTACATTTAAAAACTAGAGGAAAGATACTAGACAAATATCTCAGATAAAATGCTTTTCTCCAAGACATTGATTGATTGATTGATTGATTGATTGCATTTATATGGCTGCGTCAAACTACATGACTCTGGGTGGGTTACAAAAATCATCAATAACAAATGCAAAACATAAAGGAAAACAACACATGGTATTAAAAACCAAGTAACACAATAAAATGGCAAACAGAACTAAAAAATAGTATAAGTCATCCAATAGGGCAGAGCTTTCCAAACTGTGTGTCGGGACACGTTAGTGTGTCGGCTGCAGTGCCTGGGTGTGTCGCGGCTGCTGCTGCCTCCGAGCCCTGCCAGGATTCCACGCAGGTCCTAGTGCCTGCCTTGTGCCCTGCTGCCTCCAAACCTGCCCTGCCAGGATTCCACACAGGTCCTAGTGCCTGCCTTGTGCCCTGCTGTAAGAGTGTGTCGCGAAATGATGCATGTCTAAAAAGTGTGTCACCAACATGAAAAGTTTGGAAAGCTCTGCAATAGGGACTCTACTCATCCTGACCCAAAGGCATAGGGAAAGAGCCAGATTTTCCATGTGAATGTGTTTATTCTTCAATCCATGAGTATTCAAATACACATGTACAAATGCATATCTCCTACCCAGAGAATGAGAAACAGTTTTATTATGTGATATTCTGCCTATAATTTGCATGGGGGAGAGGTTCCAGAGGCTTTTCTGCTGTGCTCTGTTCACAACAAAATTATACAGACTCAATTTGTTATCCTTTCCTGTCCTTTCACTACCCCACGCCACCCCCAACTCCAATTTGACAGAGCTTAAAAGATGCTTTTTGTCTAGTAGCACTAAGAATTACCTATCTGGAAGCCTGAAGCTGATGAATGAGAAATCTGCACTCCAAAGTACGTTGTGCTCTGAGAGTGCTGGGGAAATATAAACACTCAAGTTACAAGATGAGAGAGTTGCCGAGTTTTCCCCACCATCTCTCAGCAGCTGCCTCCTATGCTGTGGCTAATTTGGCACACCCACAATTCTAGATTGGGGCAAGATAAATAATACATTTAGGCACATATCTACACACAGCATGCACTGAAATGCTGCTCATTTAACTCAACATGCATGTTGATGTTTGCTCAAGGAAAAAAATCAAATTTGCTAAACAAAACACTCAAACCACTCATATCCATTTTAAATTAGGATAATGAGCACAGACTAAAAGGAACTCTTGTGGCACATAGGGGGCTGGGAAGGAACACTAAACAAGAAATTGATTTGGGAGATTTTTGCATCAAAGCTAAGAAAAAAGCTAAGGAAAAAATTAGTTAACATTCTTGTTACAGATTTCCTTTGAAGGAACCATCGTGTGTTTGTGTGTGTGTGTGTGTGTGTGTGTGTGTGTGTGTGTGTGTGAGAGAGAGAGAGAGAGAGAGAGAGAGAGAGAGAGAGAGAGAGAGATTGTCACACGGGACAATTTCTTCACAATGAGTGTGTGTGTATATATGTATATATTTATTCATTGATATCTTTTTTATATTAACATGCAAAACTAGCCCTTGAAACTGAGGTTATGGACATAAAAGCATTTCTGCATGTAAAATATATAGCACTTTAATTTTCCATTATACGAAATTAGTGAATAGCAGTTATTTACTGATGCAAGAAAAACAAGAAGTATATACTGGGGAGTCTTTGGTGCTCTCTGAGCCTTGTTGTTTTCATGCAGACGTTTCATTGCCAGGGTAGGCAACATCTTCAGTGCGAAAAGGGAGTGGAACTTGCTGTCTGTTTATATAAGAATTATATAGAAGTATATAATTGGGGACAACCCTGAAGTACTAAATTCAACTCATTCTTTGCTGTATTGATTCTAACCAATGACAATCAAGACAATGGTTGCCTTCGGAGGTATGTCCTTCTATGTAACTCTATCCTAGTTTGTTTCAATACACTGTAAAGCCAACTTAACAGTGTGTGTTTAGATCAGTGTGTGTTTAGATGGTAAATGACAATTACCTCAAAGAGGGATGTTCCTGCTTCCAGGTCTGTTGGACATCCACAGTTGAGCAGAGGATTAGCCTTGGGACCTAGACTTTTGTTTGTATGATTCTGATATAAATATGTTGGATGTAATGGTGAAAGGAAGGTGAGCCTGAATATAAGAGGATCTCCCCTCCTCAAGGAAGGTTAGAAAACATCAACAACCTGTCTTCTTCTATTACTATGCTCTCAGCTAGTGACAGCCTCACTAGGTCGACTAGAGCAGAAAATCAACTCCAAAGGATGACATGAACTACACTTTACTGAGATTAGCTATAATAGAATCTTGCAAGTCCGATTGTGCTATTCCTTCCCTCCTTCTTATACCCCAGTGAATCAGGGAGGCGTTTGCATGAGCCACTTCTGAATGTTATCACGCTTCCCAGGACTTCCCAGAATGTTTCGGCCCTCTTTGCCTAGGTAACGGTTCTTGCATTTTTCTGTTAAGGTTACCTCCCTTACTCTCTATACTAGCCTAAGATTACTGTGCCACTTCAAAAGAAAATTATTTTGGAGGGAAAAAACCTTCACAAAAGGTGCATATTTGTGTGTGGGAAGTTATAAGCATGTTCCCCATCACGTATATTGTGTGAACATGATGTTATGCCCATACCAGGACACCTACATTACTCAATCAGTAAAGAGGATGTTGTGAATGAAGAATTCCTGAATATATTTTGCTTCATATAACAATGACTTACATGTAGTGAATTTAGTGATGTTTAAAACTAGGCCTTTTAAAAACAGAAGGAAGACTATGAGTTTCCATTTTTAAAAAAAACACCTTGAATTAAAACATGAATGTTATGAGACCTTTGTTTGCTCATTGACTTGAACTTTCCATAGTCAGTGCAATGATAACAACATATGGAAAACTGCCCCCAACCTACCAGCTTGCTGTGTCATTTTCATATTATGTTCACTGAAGAACAAGACTGTCTCAAGAGATTCAGCACATAGCTGGTACACAATTCCTCATTTAACAGAAACACCAAGTTAATCACATAGTGTTTTCCCCTTATAAAGTTCTTAAATAAAGAACATGGCCATTTAGTAAAATTTATTGGTTTTGCTTTGGCAAATTATCTTTTATATCACTTTATCTGGAAAGTGACAAATGCACAAGAAATTGTATAGTTTATTGGAGTGTTTAAGGGAAAACAGATACTCAGTCTTTTAAATAAGTGAACTCATACTAAATTAGATATAGGACGATTTAACCTCTTTGGAAAGTAGTGCTTTATTGTGTCTTGGTTGTATAGATGCCTCAATATCACACATCTTTGAGACATAGATATATTTCAGCCCAAGCTAAAGTACTCCAAGCTGTTTCCTTCTTCTGTACATCTCTGAATTAATTTGCTCTATGGTAGGTGTGAAAATGGAACATTAATTTCCCTCCTACCTCCAAAGCTCTTTCATTTGTTTGCTGCCCAAACTAACTGTTGCTTTAGTACCATTTCGTTATCATATTGACTTTTACTATCAAGGGAAAGCCAATCTGATTTTTTCTCATCCTGAACTAGATGCAGTAAGAAAGTTTCATTCCACAAGTTGCAGATACCAAGGAACATGCTATCCGGGAAAATGGAGTATGAATGGCTTCACTCCCTGCTCCAGAAACTTTTACCCACTTCATACTTAACTCCAAAATTGCTTATATGGAACACCTTTTTTAGGTTAGACTTTTTGGTCCATTAATTCTCTTCTAATGTTTTGTGGTTCTCCAGTAGATTCACAGTGAGAAGAGCCTGCCTTTATGCATGCATGACACTGAGGGATCCTTCCTAGATGTCATGAGAAGTCAGTTGTCTAAGACTCTACTGGGCACAAGTTCCCCTTCCTCCATGAAGGTAAATCTCTGCCAGGAACAGAGAAGCTGTTTCTAGACTGATGGAGGACATGTAAACGAACTGTATACTAGAGCATAGCTCCTTTAAAATCCTTGAAATCTCACTGGTCAGCTATTTTGCAGGAAAGAGAAGCTAAATCCAGTATACTTTTACTGAAACAGCTGAGCAGCCAGATTTTTTTAACTTATTGTTTATTTTATTTATACATTGAAACTATTTATATAGCCACTCATCTCACCAAGGTGATTCTAGGTCATATACAGAAATTAAAGTTAAATAATAATAATAATAATAATAATAATAATAATAATAATAATAGCAGCAGCAGCACAGTCACAAAATCAATATTCAAAACCATGCTGTCATGTATGCCTGGAGTAAAAAAATATTCTCCTTCAAATCATTAAAATAAAACAGTCAGACAACAGGAATGCTTAACCTCCCAGCCCAAATACCTGTGGGAACATCCAGGTCTTTAATACTTTATGAAAGACCAACAGGGTCAGGGCCATCTGGTTCTCTGTGACAATCTGCTTCCATAGGGCAGACAAAGTGACAGAGAAGGTATGACTCCTAGTTCCCACAAGATGACACTGTCTAATAGGACCTGGAGCATGCCAACTCACCAATTCTGGTGTGGTGAACAGACGGGCAGACCCACAAATAATCTGACCTGTTGCCATGTAAGACTTTATAGGTAATAACCAGCATATTAAATTGCACCCAGAAATCTACAGAGGTGCTAAATAGTTATACCATATCATATGTAGCGTAGGACTGAGCTGAAGAACCAAATACAGGCAGTCCTCGCTTAGTGAAAACTCGTTCAGCAACAGTTCAAAGTTACAACGGTGCTGAATAAGACTTATGGCCAGTCCTCAAAGCTGAAGCTATCACAGCATCCCCGCGGTCACATGATCGCGATTTGGGCGCTTGGCAACTGGCGTGCAATTACAATGGCCGCAGCATTTGTGACCTTCACTTCTATCTTCCGACAAGCAAAGTCAATGGGGAGCCAGCAGGAAGTCTCAAACTGTGGACATGTGACATCATGTTTAACGACCGCACATGATTCACTTAACAACCACAACTGGAACATGATTCACTTAACAACCACAACTGGAACTGCCGGAACTGCCATTGTAAGGCAGCATGGTCACGTGATTTTTTGCTTTATGACCGCGTCACTTAGCAATGGAGTTTCAGGTCCTAATTATGGTTGTTAACTGAGGAGTACCTGCATAACATCTTCCCTGCTCATCCAGCCCTGGACGAGGGCATGGTGGGTGGCTGCTCTCTTTGAGAACATTTTTTTAAAATAAATCAACAGGAATTCACTCATGTAGATTACAACAAAGAAAATGTAGGAGTATTTTACCAATTTTTAAAATTATTATTTGTGCCTTTAAGTCAGCCTTGATTCCTGGCAGCTACAAGGACAATTCCCTGCAGTTAGCAACATTTTCAGAAGTGGTTTGCCCTTGTCTGCTTCCTAGGAATGAGAGGGTGACTTGCCCAAGGTCACCCAGCTGGCTTTGTGCCTAAATCAGGACTAGAACTCATGGCCTCCCACTTTCTAGTCCAGTGCCTTTAACCACTACGCCAAACTGTCTCTCTTTACCCAATTGCTCAGTATGTATTCAACTTGATTATTTTAAATTTATTGATCACAATTAATATAAAGTTTACCTATACAGTATCCTTTTAATATCTATCTATATTTAAACACAATTAATATTAGTAATTTTTAGTATTTAGATTGGTATGTGCTCAAATCTAAACACATTACAAGGTCTATTTTCCTAATATTTATTTATTTATTTAATCAAATTTATCACCGCCCAACTCCCCCAAGGGGGACTCTGGGCGGTTTACAACAAAATATAATCAACAATGTACAATTATAAATAGAATAAAAATATAATAAAATCCAATGACGGGATCTTCTAAGTTCTTCTTAAGTAAAAAGGGCACTCCAGTAATCTAAGGTGCTAGCCATCTCCAGGTGTGCCCGGATTGTTTACCTAATATAAGAATGCCTTCCCGGTATGTGTGTGTGTGTGTGTGTGTGTGTGTGTACACACACACACACAAACACACAAACACACACACCCCAGAAGGCATTCCTATATTAGGTAAACAATATATTAGGAAAATAGACCTTGTAATGTGTTTAGATTTGAGCACATACCAATCTAAATACTAAAAATTACTAATATTGTGTTAGATATAGATAGATATTAAAAAGATACTGTATAGGTAAACTTTATAAAATTGTGATCAATAAATTTAAAATAATCAATAATAATATATATAAGCTCTTTCTAGCACTCTGGCACTTTCCAGCACTCTGCTGGATTCCTGATAGCTGAAATAACACTAATTTTTAATGGATTGAAGTTTTTTTTTTTAAAAAAATATTATTCTGACAACTTAATTTTAGTGCTAAACTAGAACTGCTGCACATAATTCCATGGCTGATCCTTGCATTCCATTAAAGAAAAGTGGCAAAGGAGGCAGGGCAATGTGGATCTGAATCCTGCTATATAAATTGAGAAAGAGTTCTTGCTATCAGTGGGTGATTCTATCTGAATTCTAGAATCCTGATCCAAACCTCCCTTGCCTTCATTTCAGTTCAATTTAGTACATGAAAAAAACCTCAGATCCATAAAGGTATCATGTGATTAACAGCTATTTTGACTCTAAGTCTAGCTTCGTAAATTATCTTAACCCAGTATTTGTTTAATCATGGTTTACAAATAAATCACAACAGACTGGGTGCATAAAACACACTAGGCCAAAACTAAATAAATCACATAAATATTAATTAGGGTGATGTCCCACATTATCAGTATGCATAGGGGTCCCATATCAGTAGAAATCTGGACAAATACTAGATGAAAGTAAAGATATTTGGAAATGGTTAAATTTCTATGGGAGGAACAAATACCCAGGATTTTTCTTTTAACACTGCATATGATAGTGATGGTTTTAATTATCCTGATTTTAAAAATGCCTTTGGCATATTTACTAACTTTAACAATCTGTGAATATGACACTGATCATTTACTGCTGTGGGCTCAACTTGAGAGTTATGATTTGGCACCCCTAAGGTCCTGCCAAGTTCTTGGTTTTAACTACAGTAGGCATTTGGTTATTTTTCCTGCACTAAAGGCAATCAGACATATTTGGCCTTTATTTGGAAGCAATTTAAAAATTAATTTTAGTTTTCATGAGAAATTGATGTCTTGGAATAATTCTAATTAAAAATGGCTAATTTTTTTTTATCATAGGCTGAAAATGGGATTATCATTCTTAATCAATTAATAAGTAGTGATACTTTTACAACTTTTGAAGCATTAGAAGAAGAATATAACTTGCTTAAAATAGCCAAATGGCAATAGATACAGTTAAAAGCCTTGGTATTTTCTTTGCTTGGCCCCGATGTGCCAGCAACCTCCAAAATCCCAGAAGGCTTGAGTGTATTGGAGAAGACTTCCACAGAGTACAAACCAGCAATCTATTATCAACAAAAAGTATTTTTTAAAAATGGAAATGAATGTGAATAATGCATAAAAACTTGGAATAGAGATCTGGGATATCCTCTAGTGCGAAATCAATAGCTTCCAGTTTTAAGAAATGTAAAGTATGTTTTATGTGATTTAAAAACTCAGCTAGTTCATAAAAATTCTTTTTCAGATTTATAGATCTCTCAAAGATTGTTCAGAAAAAGATCGCTATCATTTTTCTATATTGGAGGCTTTATTTATTTATTTATTTATTTATTTATTTATTTATTTATTTATTTATTTATTTATTTATTTGATTCGTCACCGCCCATCTCCTCCCACCTGAGGGACTCTGGGCGGTTCCAGGTAATAAACTTGAAGGAACGTAAGTGCACCTGCTACGAACATTTCCACTGGGACTCCCTTATTAGTTAGATATTATTACTATGGTGAATCAGGTTCATGGAAAGAAGATAAGGGTAAAGATGCTAATGTGTTGTTAAATTATATTTCAAAAAATCTGGAACTTGTCATTTTTGGAGAATGTAAGAAATAGCATGCCTGGACTGTCGCGAAGGTGATTTGAAATTCAAAGAGTTTTGCATTTTTATTACGAGATATTTTTTTGATCCTGGTTGATTTCTTTTATGTCGGGGGAGGGGGGTCTTTTTAACATTTTTTTCTTTTTTTATTCTTCTTCTGGCTTTCCTTTTATGCATATAGTTTGTTACAGTGTTATAGTCTACAAATAAACTTGTAACTACCTCCAATTGTCATGCTTTTAAAGAAAATGCAATTGTATGGTTTTTAAAATTAAGTGTGCGTGTTTGTGTGTATGTGTATGTATAGATATAATACATATAATAGATAATAGATATAATCAACTCTTTGCCGCCATCTAGTGGTTGTTCAGATTTTTGAAGTCTGGATATGGTAAACCTATGCATTGCTGATATAGAGATGTTTCCTGTTGTAAAGGAAGTCATTGCAGGTCAGTGACAGCATTAACAGGCAGCTGCCTCTAAGGAAAACTAATTCTCTTGCATCTTTGGTTTAGGCTGCCTGAGAGATCCAATCATACCTGAAGCCAAAACAGATTACCTACTTCCAGTTGAAGCTGATCTGAAACAATTAAGGCCAGCCTTGTGAATCACTGAAGCAGAGATGAAGGTTTTGCAGTTGTAGGAGTCTTTTATATTTACTTCATTTGCTAAGGCAGATTAGCAGTTCCCTCACAGCACATTTTTGGGAATTACTAGACAACCCTGTGACCCATTGGGTCATCCTTTGAGAGAAAGGTAGTGCAGTCTGATGTGACCAGAATGAACATTAAATTTTAGGCTGACCATATTCACTTTGGAAAAAGGGCTCCTCTGGATCCATATCTTCAAATTGCTACAGCCACTTGAAGGCATGGCTGTTTGGAAGTCCCCTTGAAGTCTTCAGAGCATGCCTGTATCTGCGCAGAAGGCATTTTTGCTGGGAAAGTTAGTAAAGAACAGAGCCTTCTCACGTGATTTGCACAAATCAACAGTTCCTAGAAGACCCAGGAGATACATAGAGTTCCTATGAAATTTAGGAATAGGGTATTCCAAAATAAACAGATGTAGAATTCTATGATATGATTTTTAGAAGTGCAATAATAGATCTTGTCATGTTCCTAATTATATACTGCTGACATTTGCTGTCCAAGACAATCATCAAATCATTCTGCATGTAATGACCCATGCTGCTGAAAACATACCTGCCAAACCAATTGTTCCTTCATGATGTCTGCAGATGATATACAGATGCTGAGCACAATGGTATGTGATGCAGAGGTTAGAACGCTGGCAATTATTGCATCCTGCATGTTGAAGGGCAGCATGGTATAGACGACAAAAATGATGAATAGGAAAAATGATACCTGTGCAGAGAAGACAAAAGCAACTCATATAAAAAATAACTCAAAAACCCTTAAAAATCTGCATTAGATAAAGTGGGATTAGCTAGAGTCCAAAGTGTGATGCACACACACTGCCTTGGTTTGCCCCAAATAATGATACTAGGCTCATTTGTTTTGGCATGGCATGATATGCAAACCTGGCAAATTGTATTAACCCAGGTTTATGGTTTAAGCATGGAGTGTGAACTGAGTTAATCTGTCACATCACTCAACCCATTGTTCAACAACCTCTCTCTTAAAAGTGGTTTGTGCAACCCTGTCTGGAGGAGGAATGCTGCTGTTCATGACCCTGCTGGATATGCTGAACAAACAGCAGCATTCAAAGTTAACAATCCGGTCTGGTTTGGTTTCCTGGTGATACTTGCTTTTTTTTAAGTACAGAGATTAACTCTGATAACTCCTTGTAGCCAAGCTAACAAATAGTTTTTAACAAGGGGTATACAAGCCAGCTTTTGTGGCTTCCATGTGTTTTCAAATTTGTTTCTTTTTCCTAGATTCTTCATAGTCCACTGATGTGCTTTACAAAGCAGGAGGGTCAACTCAGCAGCTGAAGTTTAGGTTAAGATGATTTAGGTTAACAACAGATGAGGTTACTTAGGTGTGGGTGGTGGGTGGTTGACTTGTCAGATGGGACCTAGAATCTAGAATTGTGGGGTACAGGAGAGGAAAACTGACAGTGGAATGAGGGCAGACCATATCATCCAGGTGGGCAGACCATATCATCCAGTTGGTGAGAGACAAGGGATATATGGTGGTAACCTGAGTGGGCTGCTCACAGGGAAGCAATTTCGGTGTCTTCAAAAAAATCCACTTTCTGGCCCCAGAATTCAGTCCCAAACCCAGGTCACCAGGTCCTCAGAAGCCTTGGCCTCTGGCTGCTACCAAATGTTAGGTTGGTCTGTAACAAAGCAATCCTCATCCAGAATCTTATCCTGGATGCGGTGGCTGATCCGCTGTGTATTACCAAGACCTGGATGGGCCTAAAGTGGGGTGTTCCTCTCTTGGAGAGATACCCACCTGAGTTTCAAGCGTGGAAATAGCCACAAGTTCAGAAGGGTGGGTGGCAGTTGTCATCCAGGAAGGCTTAATGACTTCCAGGGGCTCTGCGCTACAGATAACTGGGTATGAGACCCTGTGGTTGCAGCTGAGCTATGAGGATGAGTTGGGTTTGTTACTGCTGTACCGGCCTCCTTGCTGCTCAGTGACATTTCTGCCTGAACTGCTAGATTCCATTGCTAAGTTCTTTGGTTTTTATTAGTTTTATCAGGTCATGCCATCTTACTGGGGATGTTTTATTGGTTGTTTTTACTGTAAGCCTCCCATAGTTGACTGAGTTGGGCAGTTCTATACACTTGATTCAATCAATCAATCAATCAATCAATCAATGTCTTCCTTGATATGACCAGCCTAGTATACTTTGCAAAAATCCAAACAATTGTTAAGGAGATCATTGTTTGTTACAAATTGTGCACTGATTCACCGATGGGCAAAAATCTTACTCTTTTTTATAAGAGTAGACTTAAGTTAAGCCCCCATATCATATCAAGCAACACTTTGTTTTACACTTCTAGTCTGACTAGTAAATACCATTCTGTGAACAATGTACAGATAAATATTTAACCAAGGTTTACTGGCCAAGCCATAAATAGCTGGATCCAAATAAAACACTAAGCCACAAACAGCTGGGTTCACCCAGAGTGATAAGTCACAAGCAAAGCATATTATTGCCTACTGTGATAAATCAAGCCACGGTAGCATATTACACTACTGGTACAAAATAATCTGATATTTAAAGACTGGATAAACTGTGTAATGCAGTTTAAAATTGGTCACAAATAAATTGTAATGCAATCACACAGTTCCCACAATGGGAACTTAACTCTCAGTTTCTCTAGTGCAAATATATTACCTTAACCAGATAGATTTGAGCAGTCCTCCAAATTTGTTTAGTCTGGAAAGACTTCAGTACATTGTCTCTTCCCTTCCCTATCTGCAACAACTGGAAATTCCAAGCAATCTTACTTTGGCTCAGTGCCTTACCCTCCCTCAGCCAATCTTGAAGGCAGATAGAAGAAACTTCCTATGGAGGAAAGACAGTGCCCATGTGCTTCTGGGCAGGTCAAAACTATAACACGTGTCCTCCTCTATTGCCCGTTGTACAGAGACCCTTGCGACAATCTTATTATCCCACTCCTAGCCAAGCATCCAACTGCACAAGCCATTTCTATACTTCTTGGCTAATTTCAGATGAGGACTCTGCCTTTACGTACAGCCTTTTAAATTCTGTGCAGCAGCATATTGAACACGATAGACTCTAAGTCTGGCCCAAGCAGACCGTTATCTGCACCGCTGCAGCCTGTAGCTAATCCTGTGCCAACTGCAGGCAGCTGACAGAGTCCTAGGCTTCACAGACCCACAGACCCAACCAGGGCCTGGAATGGCATTATGTATGCATGCATGACCACCCCACTGGTGTTAGATGCCCAGGCTTATAAATATTTTAAGTAATGGAATATGAAACAGCTGTTCTAATCCCCCAAACTTTTAACTCTAATTATTAACTTCTAAGTGTTAATTTCAAATTTGAGAATTCTTAGTGTCTTTTAGTTGCCCCCTTCCCTAGATTTAGGGCTAAATTTTCACTATTTTATGGCTCAGAATTTTATGTTCTTGGTTGCCCTTTAGTTGTTCTGCACTTTTCCGGTTTTGTACAGTTTTACATTGTTCACCTTGATTGCTTATGCTTCTAGTGCATTCTCTATGGGTCTTGCCCTTTCGCAGTCTTAGCTGAATCTTATTTTTGTATGTAACCTGGTATTGGACCAAAACAATAAAGAATTGCTTTGATTTGACCCTAACCACTGCCCTACACTAGCTTTCCTGGTAAGTAAAATTACCCCTCAGAACAACATTTCTGAACTGTTTGAAGGACCAAGATTACTTCCACAAGCAGGCCAATATAGAGGACACTTAGGAATAACTCTATACATTTTTATTTCTCTTTTTTTTCCAGCCTGCAGTTCTCTGAAGTTGTGCCTAAAAATATTTGGATGGAGAACAATCAAATGCAGTTCTTCGTATAACTTTTGACTCTTGCAGCACACTTAAGAATCACAGAACGCTTCGTTTGGTTTACAGTTTAATTTATATTTAAGTAATTCACGTTTCCCTGAATAATAAACTAAAATTCCAATGTTACTTTTCCAAATTTTGCAATGCAGTTCTTCAATTAAAAAAAATACTAATATGTGTATGTGAGGGAAACCATATTCAGTAATGTGTGTATTAGTTTAAAGAAGTTTTATAAACACATTAGAGAAAAATGCCTGGAGAAATATTAAATTTGAAAAGAGTATATTAAAAACGCATATATTAGAATACATATAAATGAAAACGTGTACAAACATTTGGGCAGACATTTTGAAAAATATGAATACTGAAGCTTACATTTAACTATAAATCAGACAAAAACTCCTGCAATTCCTAAGTGTATTACAGTAATCTAATTTACGTAAGGAGTCACATATGATTTCTGTATATTTCACCCATTTTGCTTTGCTTATAAGCAATGGTTCTATAGCACAACCTAGCAGCAAAATTAATCAAGAAGGTAGGGGCACAGAAACATTTCTGATATAAAATAGCAAATATATCTAAACATTTACATTTTCAAATAGCCAAATCCATCCATTCGTGGAGTAATTTTAGTCACCATTTAATTTTAACCTTAATTTAATACAAAATCAATAGAAATTTAATTAATACAAAATAAATTCATTAATACAAAATTAAATAATACAAAATTAATGAATACAGAATTAATACTCAACTTAATACAAAAATTTTGACCTCAGTTTAATACAGTGCCTTCCAAATAATTCTGCAGTAAATGATTCGTCCCCCAAAAGGAAGGTCACACATTTCATACAAACGCATGATATTAGAGCATTATAGGAAAAGGAGTAGAGAATAGAAAAGTGGCATATATTTCTGGGTAGTAGAAACACAGTGATACAGAATAGATGGATATAGGATTTTGTCTTTTTGTATGATATTAATCCTTTAATTGTTTACCACTTCGCCGAAGCACCATTAGTGGAATACCATATATGCACTTTTAGTTTAAATCACATTTGGAGCCTTTATGAGGCAGAGAGGCAATTTTGGGACAATAAGAAGTTGAGAAGTGGTGAACAGAAATGCTTCAGTGCCCTCTTCCTCATTACCTCTCTGTTCTATGTCCCTACCCAAAAAAGTTGATTTTCCTTTTCCAGGGAATATTTCAACTCCAGGATCTTTAGTGGGAAATAGTATGAAGTAGACAGTGATTTTAAACCTCCAGCCAGCAAGCTCTATATCACCCAAATTGTTTAATAAGTAAAGTAGTACATCACTGAAGTTGATGATGAAGGATAAAGTAAAAGAAGATGGAAAATGTCACTGCAACACATAGAGAATTTATTTTCTTTCAATTATTTTTCCCCATGACAGCTTCTGCTATAAAATACTGCAGACTCTGTTGCTCGGAAACTGAGAACCTCATTCTTAAATGTAAATTGTTTTCAATACATCAAAGAGACAATACTAAAAGAAAGCAGTCTGGATCTTATTACAGCCCACCACACTCGAGTGGAGATAGTTTAGACTATTGCTACTGTCACCTGGCACACGTACATTCTTATACAGTGAACGGAAGAGACACTTTATGCCCGCCGAACAGTTTAAAGGAATCGGTATCTCTGAATTTCTGCTCAGTGATAATATAAAGTTGATTTCTTCCTTTAAAATGGTCAGCTTTCACATTTGGAAAACAACAACTGTTCCATCCCAACCACAGAGTAGTGTTACTGCCAAATATAGCAGATGAAATGCGAATGTATCTGGTTTCATTTCCCACACGCAAATAGGTAGAACATTTTGATATGTGGAAAGATTAACTGGTCTGCTTCAGAGCTCTCCATTAACAAATGGGCCATTCGCTTCATAGCAACTGATTCTGGAGTAAACAGAAAGAACATCAAATCCACTGGCTGTTGATGGTAAGTGTATACAATACCAGGGTTGTGAAATAAAGTTGCTGCCACCATTCCTTCACTTCCACATGTCATGTTGCAACCAAGGATCTTTCAACACACAATTCTAAGCCATTTCAGGTTGCAACCCTATAATGATTTATCTAGAAGTAGTGAAGTTTATTGAACTCAATGGGCCTTACTTCGGAGTAGACATTGTAATGCCACATGAAACATCATCTAATCTTAAATCCTATTAACTAAATGTTGCCTGAGGTGTTCCAGCATTATTTCTTTTGCTCTCCCCTTTGTTTAAAATCCCACCCAAATAAAAGCCCAAAGGACTGAAAAGCTTGCTTACTTCATTGATAAGCTCCTGCTTTTGTTTAAATAAACCTCACAACAATTTCAAGCCACTGGTTTTCCAAAGTAACAAAAGAAATCATTTGCACTGGTTGCTCTTGCCTCAGCTTTACCAAAGGATTTTGAGCTCAGCCTGCTGAAACTCTCATCTCCTCAAAATACTCTGAAGGAAACATTTATATCCAGAACGTTGGAAGGGACATTGCAGATTCTTCTGATCCTAGCCTCTTGGTTTGCTGCCATTGTCTATGACAGAGCTTTCCAAACTTTTCATGTTGGTGACACACTTTTTAGACATGCATCATTTCGCGACACACTCTTACAGCAGGGCACAAGGCAGGCACCAGGACCTGCGTGGAATCACAGCAGGTTTGGAGGCAGCAAGGCACAAGGCAGGCACTAGGACCTGCGCTGAATCCTGGCAGGGCAGGTTTGGAGGCACAAGGCACAAGGCAGGCACTAGGACCTGCGTGGAATCACAGCAGGTTTGGAGGCAGCAAGGCACAAGGCAGGCAGTTGGACCTGCACGGAATCCTGGCAGGGCTTGGAGGCAGCAGCAGCCGCGACACACCCAGACACTGCAGCCGACACACTAACGTGTCCCGACACACAGTTTGGAAAGCTCTGGTCTATGAAAAGGACGGTAGTTTCCACAGTAAAGTAACCTGTGTCACCCCAGATATTTATCATGAAGTCCTTACTGTTAGTCCAACATTAACAAGAAATAAAGCTAAAATTAACTGAAAGGAATAAAAGGGTTTTATTTATTTATTTATGCATGCCACTTCAACCATAACCAACTCTTTAAGTGGCAGACATTCCAAATCCCTGTATGGAGATTAAAACGATAAATCTAATAAAGATAAGCAAGATAGTATCAACCACAACTTACCACCCCAAGGAACAAGAATCTTAGCAATAAATCACATACTGCAGGGGTGAAACCAATCATATAGCAATCCCCAAAGGCTTTTTTGGAATAGGTTACCTTAATGGCTTTCTTAAACCCTAGTAGGTTGATGCTAGTCTAATCTCGAGGGCATGCTGTTCCAAAGAAGGAGAAAAGGAAGAGAAATGATTTTTTTAAAAAAGTACCAGAAATAGATGTTAATGTATTCCAATCGTATTTCAAATACAAAAAATATGGATAGAAGCTGAAAAGAAATCCAGGACACTTTCCTTGTAAAGAGGAATTATGTTATTTTATAGCTATTTTCTGCAAGCCTTCCTTTTCTCATGTATACGTACTTCATTTTTTCCTTTTTCCTCCTCAACTCCAAAGTCCAAATTTAGGGAATTTTGCTGAAAATATTTATTGACCAGTTTAATTATACTGCACAAGCCCACTATTCTAAAGTGTGTAGACCCTTTAACCTTATAGAACTCAAGGACATTCTTTCTCTATTCTATTTACTTGATAATTATAGTTGCACATATCTACTTGCTCATAATTATATTCCACTGTTTATTTTATTTATGTGTATTTTTATCCCACCTTACTGAGAGAGCTCAGAGTCTCACAATCAAAATAGATTGTCTAATATAATAACTGGATCCAAAAGGAGGTAAAGAAGAAATAGAAGAGTCAATGGGAAAAATGCAGAATTTGATAATCTTGTTAGTAAAAAAAACAAAAAACCCTCAAACACAAAGAGATCAATTCATTCATCTCTGTCACAAAAGGGTAGGGCTATGATGTCACAATCTATTTTAGGCATAATAGATTCCCATTTTGCAAAAGGGAAGTGCACAAAGATAGGCTTAGCAAACTCATTCAGAGGTTGCACAGTTTTTCATGTCGCAGTTTATGAGTCATCTTTCAACATATATAAAAATTACGTACAAGGGTTTACATGACAGTTAGCTCAAATAACAAAAATAAGCTCATAGGCACAGCAGAACATATACATGTATGACTGAAAGGCCTGTAACTTAAAATACCATTCAAAAGATGCAAAGCATCTGTCTTAACTGTCTTACTACATTCTAACAGCACTGCCTGAATTAGGTCAGATTGGGGCAGTCTATCAATAATGTCAATAAATAAGTAAAAATAAATCACCTCTATGCATAGAATCATCTCTTAACAAATACAGTTCCTATCTATTTTGATAAGTCATCCTTGAGCTTGGTTATTACACTTGGCAAAGACTTCAAGCAACTTTCCTTTCTTCTTTGTGTTAACCTGGCAGCGCTCCTTATAGCAGCTGGTAATTGCTCTTGTGCTGCTACAGAACCCATCCTGGGCTCTTGAAGGAAAACCACAGTGACCTCATAACTCCCAGACAATTCCTCAGAATTGACTTAATAGTCAGTTAGCACACTTGCAACCAGAAATCCTGGACCAAAAACGTAATAGATACCAACCCCAGACTCTGAAATTTATAAATACAGTACGTCCTCCAAATCATTACTCTAATAGAATGGACATAATTTCTTACCTTGAGAACTACCTTTTTTTTTTAGAAAAGCATGTAGATCCAACAAAGGAGTACAATACATTTTGTGTAAAATTAATAGTAAAACAATATTGTTAGCTGCTATGAGTACTTTAAAAAAACCTTCTATTTAAGTAATTGCAACACTGGAGAATTAAAGCATATGCAGGGATCAATTTCCTTATGAAATGTAACCATTTAATTTAAAAGCAAGCTTTCAGCCCTATAAATGTGTTTTCAGCCAAAATATTTTGTGTTTGGCCACACTTGCAAAATTCACATTTACTGATTTTCTACTTCTCGATGTACAATAAGAAGGCTTGAAGAAAATTTCATATACTTTACAACCCTGCCCTCTTGTGACTGACATCTGCTGTTGGGTCCACCAGCTGTTACTCTGAAGTGGAATTGTAACCTTTGGGCCAGAGGATATAATCCCACCAGATGTGTTGTGACTACAACTCAGTGGGATAGCAATAACACTGCTTAGCCTATCTATCATATTTGTGATGATCTTGAGCACAAAACACGTTGGAATTGAAAGGAATCTTTATTGCAGTTAGTGATCCATAACACTTTAAAGATGAAAGTGACTACAGTTCTACAAGTTACAATTTAAGTACATGTCTTCCCCCCACTTTTCCATCAAGTCTGTCCAAGCCGCTGCCTCCTTTCATCTCGCGCCTCTTTTGTTCTGAGTACCCTGTCCGACGTGCGTGGTGCTGAATCCACATCGGCTGTCTCTTTCCTGCATGTCCGCCCACGCTCCCCCGTCTGGTGTCATATCACGAATGGCTCTGTGGCATGGCCATTCGTGACAATATTAGAGAATTATCACAATCAGAGTAGGCCAAGAATAAAACATACTTGGTAAAGATGCAGAAAAAAATTTCAAGCTTGCAGCAGCTGTTCCAAGAGTTCTAAGAAAATAAATCTCATGTGTTCCAAGACTTCAGAACAAAACATGGCTGTTTCCAGTGATGGTATTTTAAATGTTCTGGTCATAGAAAACAACTTTGAAATGGTCAAGATTCTGATTTCAAAATGTGCATGTTCTGAGTTTTGTCTGACATCAGGATTGTTTCATGTTTTCTTCTAATGGAACAGAGTAAATTTAGACCATTACAACATTCTACTTCAACTGGGTCTGTTTTGTTTCAAGCTCAGAAATGGGTTTCCCATTGTGTACACATTCTTACTATTTGGTGACAACTAGGAGATACTTTTGGTATTTTTATGGTGGTATTGGATTACTGTATTTGAACTGGATAAACTGGTATTTAGGCAATAACAATAATTAAATTGTGTTTCAAAGGACTAAGAGCAGGAAGATAAATTTACACCAATGCTCAGATTCAGGGATGCACACACAACCGCCTCCTTCTGAACTGCAAATGCCACTTCAGAAGGGGGAGGAAGTAGGGGCTTGCTCTGCCCAAGCCCAGTGTAATGGAAGGTGAGAATGACCTTGGAAGATGGGGGGGGGGAGAGAGATGCTGCCTAGGGAACGACCAGATAAAAGGGGGAGGAGCCTGCAGTTGAGTTGAGGCAGAGAAAGAAACTTAGAAAGGACCCACCCTAACTTAGCAGGTGGTAAAAAGAGGCAGCAGGAGATTTGTACTTTCAGACTTGCAAGATTGATGTCAGCCCTTCCAGGTAAACCAGACAGGAAACACAACTAGATGAACTAATTCTACTTTATTGTAAGGCTACCTTAACAAAATCTTGCAAGTCTGAAAGTACAAATCTCCCGCAGTCTCTTTTTACCACCTGCTAAGTTAGGGCGGATCCTTTCTAAGCTTTTTCTTGTTACTCAGCTGAAGGCTCCTCCCACTTTTATCTGATCGTTTCCTAGGCAGCATTCCCCCCGCCCTTCCAAGGTCATTCTCACATTCCATTACATCCGGAGATTTCTCTTGGTCTTATTCTCAGGGTACTGCTGGAGACAGAAATTACCTTCCTGTCTGCTTCTAAGGACTGCTCAACTTGCTAGTTCTCCCAGCCAAGAAGGATATCATAATCCCGGTTATGATTTGAATATGTGGTTGCCATTCAGTTGTCTGCCGCTGCTGCTCTATTAGTAAGCAGCCTGGGTAGCTGAATGATAATCCATCAAGGCAACTGCTGAGCATATATCCTTCAGTCTTAAACTGGAAGAGTAGGTATGGGATGTAAGTGAACTCTTGTGAATAAGGATGCCCAGTTTTGAATGAGAAGACAGTAAGGACAGACACTAGGGTTGCCAAATGGAGCGGCTATACACAAGCCAACATGCACTCATGCCAATATACCCACTTTTTGCCCCTTATCTGCCTTCACTGGTTCCTGATCGAGCTTGAGAGTCACCTGCAACAAAACTCAAAACAACCTAGCAAGCTTCTTCTCTCCTCTCCCATTTGAATTTTTCATTTTAAAGAATCCTGAGCATTTTTAGATATTCTAGACTCAAGCCTGGATGTAACAGTCTAAAAGCAAGGGTCTAACCCTAACCCTAGTGGTGTGTCTTACAGACTCCTTAGCCCCTTAATGCTGAGAATTCTAGTCTTATCACTTGTGGAAGATACTGGGTGGAGGAAAGGCTGCTTTAGGTTGGCCTCAGGGCTTGCAGAGATTTGGACTGATTACCCTTGCCAGCCCCTCATGACCACAATAAAGAATGTAGAGGGGAAACCTGTAAGATGGGTTAGGTGAAACCTTGATTCTTCGTGCTTGACACCTGCTGCAGAATTAACTTGAGGTTATTTTTCAGGAAGTAAGTTGTATCCCGTAGGCTCACTTTCAGGGCATTTTACTTTGAAAGAACGCTGCCACTAAAAACCTCTTTTTCTGGTATCATTGCTTCCAGACTGGAGGAAGGATATGCAACCAAAAAGCACCAAGGAAGAGGAGAATCTCCAAGTACTAGGTGAAGGAAATTTATTAAAAAGCCAATGCATTTCAGAAAGATCTCCAGTGGGCAATTTTTTCTTCAAAATATAGCTAAAGAAAAAAAAAATTATATACAAAGACAACCAAGTACATTATCCTTATGTCTCTTAAATTCTTGATCTGCCCAAACAACAATCCCGTACTTATCCCCTGAAAACAGGGAAAGGAGAGGGCAAATATTCCCCTCTGCCTTGCACTCTTGCCAAAACAAACACATACATACCTACTATATAGAATTCCTGGCCATAATATAGTTGCTTGCACTATTGTTTGTGCTATTTCTACCTGTTTGCAGACATAGCATGACAAAGCTTACACAGCCTTAATCTGGAGGGGAATAGTACTTGGGGAAGAAAAAAACTGAGTTGGGACCCTGAGGTTTGTTTTAAGAACTGTGATTCCAAGCAAGTGATCTGAGTGAGCCCAGGCAGTTCTCCAAAAGCTTAATCCATGGCAGTGATAACAGCTGGTTGGTAGTATGGGAGTTTTGGGGGACTTTAGATCACCCAGCAAGACTATATTTTCTTAGTCTGAAAACCAAGTGAACACGAGGAACCAGAGGACTCCTACTTTCTCCTTTATAAATTTAAAAACTTCTTACAGTCCTGAAATATGAGGAGGTTGTATTAGCAAAGGGTTCTCACTTTGCAGGGCTTCCGACATCTTACTTTGCCCCTTTGACTTTGACAATTCACACGAGGGCTTTGCAATAGTTTCTTATTTCTCTTGGCCAAGTGAACCCCCTTGCATTTCTAGAACATATACCTTCCCTGAGATATTTACCTCATATGTCTAGCTGCAACATGAATAATTATTATGAGGATGTCCTGGGATATTAATAGTGTGCAAAAGAGATGCTGGCCTTGTCACTTCAGTACCTAACTAAAGCTACTGTATAATATACTAAGCAGCAATACAGTGGAGTTTGACAGAGTTATCCGAACCCAACACGTACCTTCAGTGTGATGGGAGCAAGACTGTCAACTGAGGAAAAGAGCAGGTGTGCAGGGAGATTTAGGGAATGCCTTCTTTGCACAGCCCCATTCTTCAAGGAATCTCCCGTTCAGATCATGTGCCAATTTCTTCAGCTCTTTTTGTTGTTCAGTCGTGCCCGACTCTTCATGATCTCATGGACCATAGCACGCCAGGCCTTTCTGTCCTCCACTGTCTCCCAGAGTTTACTCAATTTCATGTTCATTACATCAGTGATGCTATCTAACCATCTCATCCTCTGCCGTCCCCTTCTCCTTTTGCCTTCAGTCTTTCCCAGCATCAGGGTCTTTTCCAGTGAGTCCTCTTTCGCATTAGGTGGCCAAAGTATTTGAGCTTCAACTTCAGTATCTGTCTTTCCAATGGGTTAATTTCCTTTAGGATTGACTGATTTGACACTGCTTCCATTTCTTCCCCTTCTATTTGCCAGGAAGTGATGGGACCAGATGCCATGATCTGAGTTTTTTTTAATGTTGAGATTCAAGCCAGCTTTTGCACTCTCCTCTTTCACCCTCATCAAGAGGCTCTTTAGTTCCTCTTCACTTTCTGCCATTAGGGTGGTATCGTCTGCATATCTGAGGTTGTTGATATTTCTCCCGGCAATTCATCCAGCCCGGCATTTCTCATGATGTACTCTGCATATAAGTTAAATAAGCAGGGTGATAATATACAGCCTTGTCGTACTCCTTTCCCAATTTTGAACCAGTCGGTTGTTCCATGTCCGGTTCTAACTGTTGCTTCTTGACCCGCATACAGGTTTCTCAGGAGACCGGTAAGGTGGTCTGGTACTCCCATCTCTTTAAGACTTTGCCACAGTTTGTTGTGATCCACACAATCAAAGGCTTTAGCGTAGCGAAGTTGAAGTAGTCAACTTCATTGACTAATGAAGCAGAAGTAGATGTTTTTCTGGAACTCTCTTGCTTTTTCCATGATCCAGCGAATGTTGGCAATCTGATCTCTAGTTCTTCTGCCTCTTCGAAACCCAGCTTGCATTTCTGGTAGTTCTCGGTTCACATACTGCTGAAGCCTAGCTTGAAGGATTTTGAGCATAACCTTGCTAGCATGTGAAATGAGTGCAATGGTACGGTAGTTTGAGCATTCTTTGGCATTGCCCTTCTTTGGAATTGGAATGTAAACTGACCTTTTCCAATCCTGTGGCCACTGCTGAGTTTTCCAAATTTGTTGGCATATTGAATGCAGCACTTTAACAGAATCATCTTTTAGGATTTTAAATAGCTCTGCTGGGATACTGTCTTCTCCACTAGCTTTGTTGTTAGTAATGCTTCCTAAGGCCCACTTGACTTCACTCTCTAGGATGTCCGGCTCAAGGTCAGTGACCACACCATCATATTTATCAGGGACATTAAGATCTTTCTTGTATAGTTCTTCTGTGTATTCTTGCCACCTCTTCTTAATCTCTTCTGCTTCTGTTAGGTCCCTGCCTTTTTTGTCCTTTATCATGTCCATCTTTGCACAAAACATTCCCTTGATATCTCCGATTTTCTTGAAGAGATCTCTAGTCTTCCCCATTCTATTGTTTTCCTCGATTTCTTTGCATTGTTCATTTAAGAAGGCCTTCTTATCTCTCCTTGCTATTCTCTGGAATTCTGCATTCAGTTGGTTATATCTTTCCCTTTCTCCCTTGCCTTTTGCTTTCCTTCTTTCCTCAGCTATTTGTAAAGCCTCATCAGACAGCCACTTTGCTTTCTTGCATTTCTTTTTCTTTGGGATGGTTTTAGTTGCTGCCTCCTGTACAATGTTACGAACCTCCATCCATAGTTCTTCAGGCACTCTGTCTACCAGATCTAATCCTTTAAATCTATTCCTCACCTCCACTGTATATTCATAAGGGATATGATTTAGGTCATACCTGAATGGTCTAGTGGTTTCCCCTACGGTCTTCAATTTCAGCCTAAATTTTGCAATAAGAAGCTCATGATCTGAGCCACAGTCAACTCCACGTCTTGTTTTTGCTGATTGTATAGAGCTTCTCCATCTTTGGCTGCAAAGTATATAATCAACCTGATTTCGGTATTGACCATCTGGTGATGTCCATGTGTAGAGTCGTCTCTTGTGTTGTTGGAAAAGAGTGTTTGCTATGACCAGTGTGTTCTCTTGACAAAACTCTATTAGCCTTTGCCCTGCTTCATTTTGTACTCCGAGGCCGAATTTGCCTGTTATTCCGGTTATTTCTTGACTTCCTACTTTAGCATTCCAGTCCCCTATGATGAAAAGGACATCTTTTTTTGGTGTTAGTTCTAGAAGGTGTTGTAGGTCTTCATAGAACCGGTCAACTTCAGCTTCTTCGGCATCAGTGGTTGGGGCATAGACTTGGATTACTGTGATGTTGAATGGTTTGCCTTGGATTCAAACTGAAAGCATTCTGACGTTTTTGAGGTTGTACCCCAGTACTGCCTTTCCCACTCTTTTATTGACTATGAGGGCTACTCCATTTCTTCTAAGGGATTCTTGCCCACAGTAGTATATATAATGGTCACCTGAATTAAATTCGCCCATTCCTGTCCATTTTAGTTCGCTGATTCCCAAGATGTCGATGTTCAATCTTGTCATCTCATGTTTCATCCAGCTAACCTTGATTCATAGATCTTACATTCCAGGTTCCTATGCAATATTGTTCTTTACAGCATCGGACTTTCCTTCCACTTCCAGACACATCCACAACTGAGCGTCCTTTCGGCTTTGGCCCAGCCACTTCACTCCTTCTGGAGCTACTCGGAATTGTCCTCCGCTCTTCCCCAGTAGCATTTCGGACACCTTCCGACCTGAGGGGCTCATCTTCCGGCATCATATCTTTTAGCCTTTTGATACTGTCCATGGGGTTTTCTTGGCAAGGATACTGGAGTGGGTTGCCATTTCCTCCTCCAATGGACCACATTTTGTCAGAACTCTCTGTCATGACCTGTCTGTCTTGACCTGACTTCATTGAGTTACGCAAGCCCCTTCGCCACGACAAGGCAGTGATCCATGAAGGGGTCTTCAGCTCTTACCCATCTGTTTTCCTGTTGTGGCTCCTCAGTCTAGACTCTAATGCCACATTGCTATTATACTTGTCATCTCAAAATCCTTTTCTACTCACCAGTTCTGTCATTTGATTTCCAAAAAGGTTGCACTAAGTTTTTAATATGATTATTTCTATGCTTGGTAAAACAATGATAATGATAGCAAGTACACCAGTAATGAGACTTTGGATCTGCCATTTAATTATTTTTCATTATTTTTTATCTGAATAGCTTAGATTAAAATGGCTTACTATCTTAATGTGCTAGCTATATTCCAAATGCAAAAAGAAGAACAGTCAGTAAATCATACAGTTTCATCTACTTTTAATGTGGTCTGAAAACTTAACCGTCTTCTCCTGAAGGCTTCGATAAGGGCTGTTGAAAACCTTGGCTGTTCAATTTGTGATTTCATCCTCACTGCTTGATTCATGAGAAGCAGTGCTCTACAAGCGTGTGCATTTAATCCACCATCTAGAAGGAAATTATCCTCAGCAGCAATCCCTGGAGCAAGCAATATCTAAATCAAAGCATTCATATTGAAATAATGAAAGGGAATAGTGCAAGTTGCAGATGTCTAGCTGGGTTTTGTATGATGTTTTATTTTCAAGAACTCCTGGCATGCTGGCAAATTCTGACTCTTACAGAATGATTTTTCAGATGGGATGAGAGGGAGCCCTGAAGGTTTTTCAAAACAAAATAAAAATAGCCACAAAATAGAGTAGCAGAAAAGACTTAAGCAAGTACAAAAAAAAAGCACCTGCATGCACATGTGCATGTGCATGTGCATGTGCATACACACACACACACACACACACACAGAGAGAGAGAGAGAGAGAGAGAGAGAGAGAGAGAGAGAGAAAGAGAGAGAGAGCGCTCTATTTTACTTTAAGGCTAAAAAATTTTCACTTGCTAATTAACTATATTTTAACAGTGCTGATATATGTAGAATTTAGTACATGCAAAATTCTGGTATGGTAACAATTTAACTGTGTAAAGTTCAAAAGAGATTATGGAATGCAAGCTTTTGCCTTAAAATGAATTTTTAATTTTGCTTTTAAATGTATGAATACAATGAAAAGACTATATAGAAAGATGTTGAAATTTATTTTTATTCTTTGAAATGGTCTCATTGTTTTCAATCTTTACAGCCTCTTTCAGGCTTATGCATTATAATGGCATAAATTATTCCCACTGGTATTTTTACAGTATATAAGAATTACATATAATAGGAATCTTTTTTTAAAAAAAAGGCAATTAGAAGTATAGTGATTGTATTGTACATATTTTAGATTTAGATTTTTAACTAAAACATTTAACACTAATGAATTTATTCAATATTGTGAATGGCTTTCCTTACAATAAATAATTCATGAGTCGGTTGCCCTCCCACGGATGAATCGTAATCCCTGCTATCCCAGCTAGCTTTCTTTCTTTCTTTCTTTTTTAAAAAAAATGAGTTTAAAAGCTGAGATCGGAGGCAAAATATAAGGCCTACGTCTGCTATTCTGAGTTCTTACTCAATGAATAAATAATCCTAACACAGTGTGTGATTTTTTTTTTAAAAAAAAGAACTTTGGGGAAGGAAACCTCTGGAATATATAATTCCAGGCTCTGGCTATAGATGTGTTTAGGAAGACAAACAATTATCCAGAAACAAGACACAGAAACAAAGACAGGAGTTTGTAATATTCAAATTCAGCTCTTACTTTTTTTTAAAAAAAAAATGTGCTTTTCTGAATGTCTAAACATTTTTTTAAAAAAATCCTGCTCATGCAACCTACATTTGTCATGCATGTTTATTTTGAGGTTTGCTTCCCTGTTTTCACCTGGCCTAGCCCTGATAAACGGGCCACTGAGAAAACCTTTCTTCCTTCTCCTTTTCTATTCCAGGTGCTGCTAGCTGGCCTGTGCTAAGAAACCTCATTATGCCAAAAGAGCTCTCCTCATATGATTTGGTATATTCCAAAGATGAGGGGAAAGAGACATACAGTATACTATTTCACGAGCAGTCACAACAGATTTGTCATCTATGATGCTAATCCAATGCCACAATCTGTACCTCAGACATACATATCAACAAGGCAAATGTTGGTTCAGCCATCAGGCTTTTCTTTATCCTTCAGGAAAGCTGTCTAACATTCCCTACAGCACAAGTATGTTTATTCACTTATTGTGGCCTCACTTTTTAAGAAAACATTTTGAAGCAGGTACAAAATCACTCCAGAGGATTGCACACTAGTGATACCGTGTTAGTGACTGCACATTGTGTTTGGCATGAAAGCCGGCTGGGTGACCTTGGGCCAGTCCCTCTCTCTCAGCCATAGGAAGGAGCCAATGGGAAACCAGGAGACTGAGAGTTCTAGTCCCGCCTTAGGCATGAAAGCTGGCTGGGTGACCTTGGGCCAGTCACTCTCTCTCAGCCCAACTCACCTCACAGGGTTGTTGTTGTGGAGAAAAAGGAGGAGGAAGGAGTATTTGGAATGTTCGCGGCCTTGAGTTATTTATAAAAATAATCAAGGCAGGATAAAAACAAAACAAACAAATAAATAAATAATAAAAATCCAGTACAGAATAAAACAAGATGGGGTCAGGTCGCTCTATAGAAAAACACAGACAAAAACACATTCAACAAGAGGCTCCATCCATCTTAACCCAAAGTCTGGGAGGACAACCAGGTCTTCAAGGCCTTATGAAGCACCAACAGGGTAGGAACCACACAGATATCAAGGAGGATTTCATTACAGAGGGCAGGCACCATATTAGAGAAGGCACACTTTCTGGTTCCTAATAGATGGCATTATTTAATTGGAGGAACCCAGACTGCGCCAGTTCTGCTGGTACGTTCCAACTGGGCAGAAACCATGGGATATAGGTGGTCCATCAAATAATCTGGCCCTATGCCATGTAGGGCATTTTAGGTGATGATCAGCACCTTGAATTGCTCCCAGAACCAAACTGGCAATGAGCGCAGCTTGTAAAGCAGGGGTATCATGGGGGCTTACTGAGGTGTGCTGATCACTGCCTATACCACTGCATGCTGGATCACTTGAGGCTTCTGAGTGCTTTTCAAGGAAAGCCCTATGTAAAGCCCATTGCAGTAATTGAGCCGTGAGATGACTTGGAGATGAGTGATTGTCTGGAGGGCCTCCTGATCCAGGAAGGGACACAACTGGTGAAGATCATTCAGTGGCCTGTTAGAACCAGTGAATGGAGCAGCGCTTAACGTGGTATAAGCTCGTGCACAGAAAAAGAATATTGTTTACAAACAGAGCCAGTGAGCACGTTAGAGAGATCCAGGTTCTTAATCTTACACTTTTAGCCCACCCAAGCATAAAGAAACACACGCTTAGACATAGTAGGTTCAAAAAGTAAGTACAAAAGAGTTCTTACGTTTATTGGTCCAGTTACATCCATTTTGTTAGGAATGATTCTTCTTCTGTGTTTTCCCTATACTTTGTGGACCTCTGGCCCTAAGTTGCTGCCAGAGCTGCATGAAGAGAGGGAGAAAATTCTCCTAGGCCCATCCATGGCTTAAGATGGAGAGAGAGAGAGAGAGAGAGCAAGCAGCATGCTTGCCTCTCTGCTGGAGAGACTCGAAGGAAGGAGGAGGAAGTGGGAGTGGCAACAAAACAACTTCCTCAAAGACACAGAGAATTGCATCATGGGATGAACTCATCTACATGTAAATGAGGCATGTTGATTTGCTGAATTTCCAATAACTGGCACACTAGTTGGAGCAGGAGCTTGGAGCAAGAGGACCCCCAGATTATTTGTTAGATTTATATTCTACCTTTCCTCCAGAAGCTCAAGGCAAAGTTCATAGCATTCCTTCCTCCAATGTTTTCCTCAACAAAAACTGTGAGTTAAGTGGGGGAGTCAGTGAGTAATTGGTCCAAAGTCACTGAGGGCACTTCCATGGATGAGGGTGGACTTGAACCTCGGTCTCCCTGGTGCCAGTCCAGTATCTTAATCACTACACCATACTGACTCGTAAAATAGTTTTGGGGCTTCAATGATAGCTTTAGGGGAAGCAATAAGGAATAACTATTAGTGAATAATGGTTTAAGTTTGGATGTCCTATTTCCTGCAAGCAGAATCACTTTCTTCTACTGCAAATCTATAGGATGGTTGTCAAATGACACCCTCCGATCTGTTTTTTTAAAAAATAGAATCACATTTCAGTCTTGGTTTTTCAGAATTTACCTAGAAGAAAATACCTATTCGCATAGAGCACATGGGTTACAGGCTGTGGTGAGACATACTAAACAGAGGGCTGTGCAAAGCATTCAAAAGAGGCACTTCACAAAATGTGTTATGCAAGCATAGCATACTCCTTCAAGCATCGAAGCAGCTGCATCTTCTGGATGATTCAAAAACTGTTCCAGTTTTTGTACAGCTGTCTATGCATATGCGTGCAAAACAAAGGAGCTTATCTGGTTCATACAATAGAAAACACCAGCTCTTTTCTATTACTTCTCCCTAATTATTGCTATCAGAAACATTTTGTCTGAATCTGGTATCCATCAACAGACATCCTTCATGATTTTGTTCAAATCCCTTTTTAACTATCAATCTTTACTGTCAAGTCACCTGAGAGCAAACCCAGACTTAGTTTTGTTATGTTAGTTTTTGTCTCTGCCAAGTGGGGTGGATTATAAATTTCAGTTACCAAAGACAAAGAAGTGGGCATCCTTCCTTAGAAATAAATGGACTATTACAAAACTCATGGTCTCATGTGAATCAACTTTACCATTCAGATTTACAATTTGTATAACTAGTGGTAAAACTATTTTATTCACTTATTAGTATATAACAAGCAACAAATAGATTTAATGATGCTGAAAAAGTAGCATTTGAAATAGTGTTTACCATTCATGCCCATTAAACTATCTGAGGAAACATTGTGGATTGGTCATATTTATATTTATGTATCTTGATTCATGTTCAGGACAGCAATTTATTACAAATTCTGCAAACTTGAAATCTACCAGCTCTGAACCTTCTTAAAATATTCTGGGCTAGGAAATACAAAGGCAGGCTCTGTAGAAATTACCATTTAGATATCTGTCAAGCCTAGAAAAGTTTCCTCTGAATCATTCAGTGGCCTAGCATCAGCTCATTGGATTTCAACTTGACTAATCAATACCAATATATCTGGGGAATTCCTTAAAATATAAATCTCTAATGCCCCATAACATTTTCTTGCAAATAAAAGTTCTTCAAACTGGAAAAAACATTTATTTACATTTCAGGTTCAGAACACTAATTTTTAAAGCTCATCTGTTGAGAAAAAGAGTTAAGAATAATTTATGCCCTCAAAAAGTGAAAACTCTAAGTTCAGATCCCTCTCCTTAATCAACATGCCATGTAGTGAGAAAACACATTCGACAAGCTAACATATTTTGCTCACCAACAACTTAATGCCCATGCAGCCACCTTTTTCTCTGGTCTTTCGAATCCAGTTTTATTCAAATAAAATTCAGGATGCTAGACTCAGTAGATACATTATGACTCATTGCTTTCCTGGCACGTTCCCTATTATTCTCTTTAAACCAAATAAAGCATACATCAGTAAAGAGAAGGGGTAGAGGTAGGTAGGTATTTTGCATGAAAAAAACCTGGTTGATAGACTAAGGATGGAGTTAAGATTTGAAGCACACATTTTTTTGAACAAGGTCTTTTAAGGCAGCATGAAAGCCAGCAACAGAAAAGAAGAATCCTACATTTATAAATAAACAACATACCTAGGACTGCTGTCATCAATATACTGCTATGTATATTAATTGTGTCCCCCCCACAAGACCTGCTGTGCTACCTCATTGTGGTGAAGGGGTATTCCTGGGAGAGATGAGTGAAGAACACTGGGAGTGTATGCCAATAATATATATTCTCAGCTGGGTCACCCAAGGCACAAAGGTCATCCCAGCTGCCCAGCTAAAGCAATCAGGCACTTACATTGGGCAGCAGCAATATAGGAAGAAGCTAGAGGCAGATGATCACTTTAGTGATAACGGCAAAGGCATCAGTTTATACTGTACTGTGCAGGAGAAGGCAATGGTAAACCACTTCTGTATTTTTACCAGGAAAACCACATGCATAGAAAACGTAAAATTATTGACGGTATAGTGCTGGATGATGGGTCGGATGGCACTCAACATACTACTGAGGAAGAGCTGAGGATCTTTCAGAGTACTAATGGTGTTTATGACATGGCTGGTTTACAGCCTTCAGGACATCTAGTTGCTGATGTTGCCATAGGTAAAGGTTCCCCCCACACATTTGTGCAGTTGTGTCCGACTCTAGGGGCCAGTGCTCATCTCCGTTTGTTAGCCTAAGAGCCAGCGTTGTCCGAAGACGCTTCCACGGTCATGTGGCCGGCATGACGCATGTGGAACGCTGTACCATCCCACTGAAGTGGTATCTATTTATCTACTTGCATTTGCATGCTTCCGAATTGCTAGGTTGGTAAGAGCTGGTACAGGAAAAGAAAATCTGAAGCTGCAAAACAGAATTAGAGTGGAAACACAGAATGCAAGAAGCATGAACATGGGAAAGCTCAACACAGTGAAAGATGAAATGAAATGTCTACAAATTGACATTTTAGGCATCAGTGAATTGAGATGTACTGAGATTGGACACTTTCAGTCAGAAGATCACAATGTTTTTATTACTTAGGACATGAAAAACAAAGAAGGAATGCCACTGCTTTTATCGTTAGGAAGGGTCTACAATGCAATCAATAACTGAATAATATCAATTAGACTTTGTGGACAACTCTAATATGATGATCATCCAAGTTTGTGTTTCAAAAACCAATGCAGAAGAGGAAGAGGTTGATGAGTTTTATGATCAAGTTCAATTTGAAATTGACAGAACATGCAAGCAAAATGTGTTGCTTGTGATTGGAGATGGGAATACTTAACTTAAAGAAGTCATTGATGAATGTGAAAAGATGAAGAAAGCAAACTAGATGTCATATAACTGTTAGAAGAGACAAGAAGCAGCATTACAACGACATATGTAAAGACACAGAAGATGGAAACAGACAGAGAAAAACAGGAAAAGTCTTTCAAAAAATCTCTGAACTCAGAAGGAGGTTCCAACCTTAAATTGGTATGCTAAAGGATGCCAATGGACAGATAGTAACTGATTCAAAGGAGATCAAACAAATATGGAAGAAGCATACTGAAGTGTTGTACAGTACAGATATCAACATCCAAAATAGAAGATATTCCCTACTTACAAGAACCTATACAACTACAAGATGAAGTTAGATCAGCATTCCAATCATTACCAAGTCAAAGGTCTACAGGAAATATGCACAGAAATAGGACAAGCAACAGAATCAGTAGAAGGTTCTAACCAAGCTTTGCTAGGAAATCTGGAGAACGACACAGTGGCCAATAGATTGGAAGATGTCAATCTATATTCCAAAACCAAAAAAAGGAGACTTAACAGAGTGTGCAAACTATAATACAACATCCTTAATTTCATATGCTAGCAAAATAATGTTTAGAGCCCTACATGGAAAAAGAGATGCCAGATGTTCAAGCTGGCTTTAGAAAAGGTTGAGGAACATGAGACATTATTGCTGATGCAAGCTGGATAATTGAGAAAGCCAAAGAATGCCAAAACAAAGCTACTATGTGCTTTTTTGATTATAGAAATGCCTTTGCGTTAATCTCATCAAGCTATGGAAAGTGCTTAGAAAAACGGGAATCCCAGAAAATCTCATACATATGGCATTGTGCTTTGCCACTAACCCTCTATCTCCATAAACTTTGATATACAAATGAATGAAGCAATTATATCTTATAACATTACTTGTTCAGTCATTTAACAAGTGCTCTGTGTTATTCTTATTATTTCCCCAAGAGAGAAGAGCTTAACTGAAACATAAACTGAAATGGTTTATGGCAAACTTGGTTTTGTCACTTACGATAAAATAAATAACTATAGCATGTTATCCTGAAACCTCAGAAAATACCACTGTATTCCACTATTTTTAAAATTAACAGCAATAACATTTGATATAGTGCACAAATGCAAGCATTCTTGAAAGAATTTTGTTTTCAAATCATCCAATATACAAAATCATACAATTGTTTAAGATACATTACAGACATACTAAGCACACTGCAATGATTACAGATGTATAGTACCTAAAAAAATTTTAATGCCTTCGAGTCAGTGTTGACTCCTGGTGACTGCCTCAACAAGTCCATGCAATTTTCTTGGAAGCATTTTCAGAAGTTGAAAATTGCCTCCTTCCTAGGGCTGAGAGTGACTGGCCCAAGGTCACCCAGCTGGCTTTGTGCCTAAGGCAGGACTAGAACTCACGGTCTCCTGGTTTCTAGCCTGGTGCCTTAACCACTAGACCAAACTATCTCTCTTAATACCTAACTTCCAGTTTACAATCTAATGTAGCCTTGTCTATCCTGGTTTCTTTGAGATGATGGCCATCATCCCTAGCTAATATCTGGAGGGGGTCAAGTTGGAGGTGGTTTTTCTGAAAAGAAAATGGTACATGAGGAAAGGGATCAGAAAATGGTAAGATTAAAGAAAGAATGCCATATGTACTGTTTAATTCAGGGCTTTCCAAAGTGCCGCCGTTGGCGACACGCCAGCGGCGGGGTGGCGGCGGCGGCGGCGACGCAGGGGCACGCGCGGACGGCGGCGGCACAGGAGGGCATGCGGCGGCGTGTGCGCACGTGGCGGCGACACAGGAGGGCGCGCAGCGGCGCGCGCACGGCGGCGGCGCGGGGGGCGTGCGGTGGTGCGGGGGGGCGTGCGGCACCGCAGAGGGGCGTGTGGCGGCGCAGGGGGGTGTGCGGCAGCGCAGGGGGGCGTGCGGCGGCGCGCGCGTGCACGGCGGCGGCAGTAGCTGCCGCTGCCACCGTGCACGCGCGCGCCGCCGCTTCCGGGTGGTGTGGTGACACACCACGCTGTGTGTGGCGACACACTTTTGTGTCGCGACACACAGTTTGGAAAGCTCTGGTTTAATTGCTTCTTGAAATTGACAAAAACATAACTGGCTATATGCCCTGGACAAATGCATAGAGAATTGTATAAAGTGCGTATTTTAATACAGTTTTTTTCAGTTAGTATTTTTATGCAGTTCCATCATGCCATTAATCTACACTATACTTTAGTGAAAACACAATTTATAATAGATTTAAAAATAAAAGGCAGGGCATCCATTTGGAAAGCCTATGTATCTGCTGCTTAATTTCCACACTATCTCACACATCATAAAGCTCTGCAATCTAATTAAAATGGCCTTAAAGTATTTGGAATGTCTTTAGTTGATGGACTTCTAGCATTCGTCTTGCACTAACTACTAGATGTTGTGGACGTCCAGGCAGCCAGTACCAATTGGTAGCTAAAAACAAACCGACCACTGGTATCTGGGATGCTTTTACAGATTAGAAAGAAAAAAAAATCTACTTCCTATGTGACTCCTGGAAAACCTTGCTGTTTCTCTGTACATCCTTTCTAATACTGGCAGAAGAATAACAAGACAATCCATTTCACAGCATGGAGATGTTTTGAAATATGGCACAGGGGTACAGAGAAAGACTTTGTGAAATGTTGGGTCATTCCAATCTATGGTTATATTTATGGCACTTTAATGTTCTGCTATTTAGTCATTAGAAACTTGACCTGTAGGGCCTGTCTGACAAATATTCTATGCACTCAGTGGCAAAACACTCACCAATATCACACAGCTAGTTTTCCCCAGGCTAGTCCATCTTACCACCACCACCCCACATAAATATGCAAATCGGGAGGCATGACACAGATAACCATAATTTGATATATTCCAGGCAAATGGGTGTATTTGTTTCTAGCAGAGAAATCTTAAAAGATTTTATAAATGTGTTACGGTATAAGCTTTTAAGAGAAAAAGCCCTTAGTGATATACAATACTCAATTTAAACAACAGCTTCTTTGCTGCCCATCCCTGATAGGGGATGTGTGGGGGTGCGGGGAGGATGCACAAGAGGCGCCGCATGGGTCAGGAACGGTGTGCAGGGATGTGGTGTGGGTCAGAAAACTGAGGGGGTATGCACAGGACTGCACAAGAGGTGCCACACAGGTCGGGGAGGGCACACGGGGGTGCAGCATGGATTGAGAAGGGTGTGCAGGGGTGCGCAAGAGGCGCTGCGTGGATCAGGAAGGGGGTGCGGCATGGGTCGGGAAGGGTGCACAGGGGTGCGCCGTGGGTTGGGAAGGGTGTGTGAGGGTGCGGTGCAGGTCAGGAAGGGTGCACAGGGGTGTGGTGCACATCAGGGAGGGTGTGCAGTGCAGGTCAGGAAGGGTGCGCGGGGGGTTGTGAGTGGCCGGCGCAGCTTGAGCACAGAGGGGCTGGGGAGGGTGCATGGGTGGGGAGACTTACCCCAGCGACTTGCGACCTTCCTTGCTGCTTCCCCATTGACTTTCTGGGGAAGTTGGCAGGGAAGGTTGCAAATGGCGATCACATGATCGCGGGGTGCTTGGCAATCCGTTGTAAGTGTGAACGGGTTGCCAAGTGCCCAGATCACAATCACATGACCACGGGAATGCTGCAACGGCCATAACTTTGGGGACTGGTCGTTAAGTCCCTTCGTTCAGCACCGTTGTAACTTTTAACAGTCGCTGAACGAATGGTTGTAAGCCGAGGAGTGCCTGTAAAGTACCCGTATATCCCATATATACTCGCAGATAAGTCCATCTGTGGATAAGCCGATCCTTGAATTTTTAACCAGAATAGCATGAAAAATGCAGGTCGGCTTATCCATGGGCAGTGCATTTGGTTAAAAATTCGAGGGTTGGCTTATATGTGGATGGGCTTATATGCACATATATATGATATATCTATTGTCACTTCACTATGAATTTCTAAATTTAGGATGTTCTATATTTCCCTAGGGTTCTCTGACATACAAAACCATGTTTTTCCACTCTTCCACGGTAACATGGTTATGATGAGTGGTATTGAAACATTAAAATTAAAAGAAGTATTGAAAGAAAGAGACCCTGAGCTGAGAACACAAAATCAGCATCCAACAATGGTAAACACATACAGCATATTTGATGCCAGGGATCTGAAGGGTTGTGCAGCAGTTTTGGAAAATGGTGCAAGGAACATGATAATTTCAATCCAATCTGTAACTAAATATGAGGATCATCTGACAATTAAGACACAAGGAAGGGCAAGAAGTCCATCAGTTTCTTCACTTCTTATCAGAGAATCAAAACGAACACGAGGATTACCCATGGGTATCTTAATGGTTTTCACACACAAAATCCCATGATGAATCTTCAGCCTCTCTAGATAAGAAAAGCCCAAGCCTTGGGGCTAGTAGACACAACTAGATATTGAGTATTTTGCAACGCTCTCACAGTAAACAGCTCTGAGATTGGGGATTTTGCTCACTCACCCAATCAGTGCCACAGCTAGCGTGGTCAGTCACAAGACTGAACTGGTGAGGCTGAACAAAAGTAACTTGGCTAAGAACCGCGGCACAAGACAGAAGCTGGGTGAGTTCCAAAAAACGAACTATTCTTTGGAATCCAATTCTTCCTCCAGGATGTGCTGCACTGAAGACAAAGTTGTGATACTCAGAATAATCCATATGCAGGGGGAAAACATCTACCCACACACTCCCTATGCACACAGACTACTAAAACACAAATATGTTTTGTGTCTCTGTCAGCATTACTTCTACTGCCCTCTCCTCCAGTTTAACTCCTTTTTTTCCTGTTTCAGAATGAAGTGCTGCACTGCAACCACGCACTATTCTCATTTGCTGAACGTGTGGGGGTCGCTGGCATTTTTAGAAACGGAGGTGGCATTGGATGCCAGCACTTCACTTTGTAGGAAACGTGTTTCCCAGTTAATTTTCTTTTTCAAGGGAAAGAATCAAGAAAAGCTAGAAGTCTCGCAAGCACCAAGTGTGGTGATTGAGTAAGTAAGATTGTTGGGAACCTTGGCCATACAGAAACCCATTGTTATTAATAGTTATCATTATTGCTGATAGGATTCAAAGCACTGCATGATAACCTTTTCAACCAGAATCATTATACCAACAAACAAACAAAACACCACTCAGAAACAGAGTTTGGGCCCTCCTCTCCTATTGTATGTGTACATGTCCCTGTTTGTGTGTGTGTGTGTGTTACAACATTCTTTTTTCCCAGTCAAAACAAATAGGATTACTGTTTTAAGGGTTAAGGCTGCAATCCACTGTGTTTAACTAGTGCAGAGGAAAATGAATCACACATTAAAGACATAAAAAAAGAAGCATGTTGTTCTGGCTCACACTTAGGCCTAGCTCAGACTGAGCTGATGAATTTATTTCTGGGCTATACCATTTCAGACAGAAGTGCTCATTAGTGAATGCTCTTCTACACAAATAAAATTCCCTTACAGATGCAGGGCTGCAGGATAATATATTTAGTGGCTTGTCTCCTTCTTCCTCATGAGACTTTTTAAAGAAGTCCATTTGTATCACAGCAAAACTGAGGAAGGTATACACACATAAAACACACACACACACACACACACACACACACACACACACACATGCATTTTGAAACCCAACAGTTCTGCATGGCTTAGAAGAAACCCAAGCCCATATGAAAAACCCCTAGCAATATAAAATACCCAAGACAATCAATACAAGCAGCAATTAATCAACAGTAATAAACTCAACATCCAAATTTTAAAAAACCCTTTGCTTAGTGTCAACAAGGGAATGGGATAGATGCCAGATAAGCCACTCCAAAGACATTTTTAAATGGGCTGCTGTGTATTGCTATCCATCACATTTCTAGTTTTGTGATTTGGATTTGAACGCAAAAGATTTCAGTACATCCTCCATAACTCTAAAGCTGCTAGAGAGCTACAATGAATGGCAAAAAAGAAATATAAAGAAAATTATTGTCATTGTTAATAAAATGAAAATATTTACACCTTAGAGAAAGAGCAAACATTTTGTGGGTTTATTCACAAAATCTAAAAGGCAATCTTGGTAATGTCACTGGTTAGCCTCAGAACTGACAGCTTCTGTGTTAACACTGGTCAAAATAAGAAGTATTCGAAGTTCTCTCATTTTGGACCTTTTTAAGGGTTTCAGTTCAATTCTTTAAAACTGGACACATTTCATTTTTAATCCACTAATGCATGCTCATTCCAATGAGTCATTGAAAAGAAGCAAGAGACAGACAGTCCCTACTGCCTGGCTGGCTGCAGCAGATTCCTGCTGATGGCAACAATTTATTTGGTGGTTGCTTAAAAGCCCTTTTAAAACATTCTATTGAATTCCAAAAAATGCTATTTCCTCCAAAGATATTTCAATATACAGTACATGCCACAGGACAAGTTAAATCATACTTTCACTTGAGCACTGCTTTCCATAGGATCTTTAGTTGCTCTACCTGAAGGTACAATTCTTTCTTCCAGTCTCTGTCATGCATCACTTTCTCATTTAAACTTTAGTCTCCCTAGATTACATACTCTGGCAAGCTGTAGTTGATGATGGGTTTGATCCAGACTTAGGTAAGTGCAATAGTGCTGATTTTTTCCTTCCCTCTCAGCCTCACATACCACAATTTGTGTCATTCAACATTGAGTACCTCTCAACACTTGAGGAATAGATGAGTGGCTGCAGGAAAGAGCTATAAGCTATAAGCTATAGCCTTACTACATGATGCACCTTAATTTTAATCCAATCCTATAATCTTTCTTGTGGCTACTTTAAGACACAGTATTCTAAGACAAGGGTGAAGGAAAATTCCCATTCTATATTTCTAGGACTGTTCCCACATAGTTCTCAACTGGGGATTTTTATGTCTTATTTCTTCTGCAACTCAGGAGGTCATATCTGTTCTTAAAAATCATGGCACTTATCATCTCATGGTGTTTTCCTGTAAAAAAAAATAATTCAAGTAAATCCTTTTCAGATATTCTAACTTTAACTTACTTCTATTTGGAAATAAAAGAGGGACAAAGAGAATAAAGCAGTTTGTTGTACTATATCACAGGCAGCTGATTTTCCTGAATATGGAGTGACCTTATTAGTTAGTCAGCTGATCCAAAAGAAAAACTATTACATTTCTAACTAGGTCCTCTACTCGACCATTCTATCATTCATCAAAAATATTGAAGGATTTCAGCTCTTGGCAATGGAAGTTTTTCTACTTAGTCAGGAGGAGTCTTAACTTGTTAATTTTTTCAATCTACTCCTCCCCCAACATTTCTAATAAAATCAAGTATTCTTCCAAAACCAATAGAAATCAATTTTGTATAAAAAGAAAAAAATCAGAGTCTACCTGGTCCCACGGACAGATGATTCCTCCAAACCACATGAAGAGATATCCCATGGCAACAAGGCACACCCAGACAACCACAGAGAAAACACGTAGGAACTTTTTGAATAATGGTTCTATGCAGGCAAGGATAAATATGGCAAAGAAAATTGCCAGAGCGGTGGGAACAGTTATCAGGAATGCGACATGGTCCTCCGTTTCCTGAAAATAAGAAAATATGAAAGCTTACAATTTATCCTAAGAAAAGGGACAATGTTTACCATCCTCTGTTGAAATAAATACCTAACTAGTAAAACTGTTCCAGACTGATCGTGCAATTAAGTGACCATGAATTACATTTTCAAGGGCCAATTATTGTTTCTGTAAAGCAGAGGAGGAATTCACAGGGCAAGTTGATTTAATACAATTTAACAGACAACATAAAGAAAAATGTATTTTATACAAAAAAAAATTGGAAGCAATATATTTTCTAGCTAATGCTTGAACAATTAAAACCTATTGGCTTGCAACTTGCAGTGGCGCCCGCCCTTTGGAACATTCTGCCCCTGGAGGTGAGGTAGGCCCCCACACTCCTGACCTTCCGGAAACAATTGAAGGCCTGGCTCTGCCACCTCGCTTGGAATGGGAAGGGTAATAGCTCCTCTTGGGGGTGGCTTGCGCCGTAGAGCTCTTTTAAATATAACCTCATAGCCTCTTGGATTTTATATAGTATTTATATCTAATTTATTTTTAGAGTGTTATATTGTATTTTATATGTTTTTAATTACTAACTTTGTTGTAAACCGCCCAGAGTCCCCTTTGTGGGGGGAGATGGGCGGTGATAGAAGTTGGACAAATTAAATAAATAAATAAATAAATAAATAAATAAATAAATAAATAAATAAATCTTGAATTGATCTCTTATGAATGTAATGTTTTGATTATGTAGCTCAGTTGCCTTTCACTCTGTACTGTATTTGCTAGGAGGAAAGGAAGTAGTTACCAAGTTAATCACTTTCTGTTTGTCTTTCTGCATCCATAAGCCAGAAACTAAATTTTATTAAATTCAGGGTTACTTACTTCTGAATAAACACGCTAAGGAATGCATTGTCACTTACTTGCAGTCTAAAGCTAGCACCCAAAGAAGCATGAAACTAATTCCATGAATTCCGGGAGTGAGCTTATGCTTTCCCTCCATAAAACATGGCAAACTGTAGATGGAAATTTTCAAGCAGTATGTCAGGATAGTTGTTTTCAAAATTTCTACAAGCTAGCTCAAGCCCCTCACATGAGTTTAAGGAGTCCTCAGGAACCAGTCCTTGTGATAATTTCTGGATGATATACAGACAGTATTTATTTGGAGAATGTCTATTCTGTTTTTGCATCCAGTGCATCCATGAGGCTTACAATGAAATAATACATAATAACAAACTGTGGAACACTTATGTCTAACCCTGGTTTAGCACTACTTGCATAAGCAGAAAAAGCCTATGCAGAGCTTTGATTTGAGTGTCCCTCTCCTCCCACAGTCCAGGTGGAAGAATAAACAAGAAGTCAGTTTCACTTTAGAAGAATCCAATCTTCTTATATATGAACCAGGAATTGTAGCTAAAAATAGGGTAGGTTGAATAGGGTAGGTTGTGGCTGATCTGCAATAGATCAGGAAGAATTTCTAACTCCTGAGGGTATAATAATACTGTACTACCAACAAAATAATTTTCCAGTCCTCAAAAAATCATATGGTACTCTTGAAATAATGAGCCTCCTGTGGCACAGAGTGGTAGGCGGCAGTATTGCAACCAAACTCTCCCCACGACCTGAGTTCGATCCCAGTGGAAGCTGGTTCTCAGGTAGCCGGCCCAGGTCGACTCAGCCTTCCATCCTTCTGAGGTTGGTAAAATGAGTACCCAGCTTGCTGGGGAAAAGGTAATTACGACTGGGGAAGCAATGGCAAACCACCCCGCTCTATAGTCTGCCAGGAAAATGTCGCGAAAGCAGCGTCTCCCCAGGGGTCACATGACTCGGTGCTTGCACAGGGGAACCTTTCCTTTTCTACTCTTGAAATAAAGAAAGCTTCTTCCAAATGTTAGCTTTTGGGGTGGGATTGGGATTAGATTTTCGTGAGTGCAAAAGACTGTGAGCCTAGTCCACTTCTTGAATTCAAGGCATTTTTCTGGCCAAAAATTAGTAAAATCTCCATAATCTACTTTGCCATTTCCATCTTCAGGTGCAGTTTCCACTTCTGAAATCCACCCCCATCAAATTCAAAAGAAACTTTTGTCAACTTCTATACAAAATTATCAAGAAATCCTGAATTATTTTGCTAAATTATTTTCCAATCTAGATTTTATTTTAATCACTTTTCCTACTTCTCCCATAAGGCAAACCAGGCATGTATAAAAACTAAACTGAAATCTGCATTTATTCCTTCTCATGATCAAGTGGGAGGAGGAGAGAAAAGAGTGGAGATCATGAGGATAACAAGACAGCTGACACTTGATCTGCAATGAAGCCAGATTAGTACTTTTCCATAAAATGGAAAGGAAAGGTTAGGGTATTCATTGGATGACATCATAAACATTAATAATTTATTTCAGCAATGCAATATGCAATACACTGTGTTTTACTCAAAAATTCTTAAACCCAAGGTTTGATCAAATCACACTTAATTTTATTTATTTATTTATTTTATTTATCTTATTTATACCCCGCCTATCCCCTCCCTAATGGGGGACTCTAGGTGGCTTACAACATCATTACATATATTTTAATTATACATCCATATATATTACAATACCCGCGCGATTAGGGAGGGGGTGAGGGAACTGGCTCTTCTTTCTAGGCATCGGAACTACAAGCCCCAGAATGCCTCGCTTTCGGAGCCGGCTGCTGACATCCCGGAAGTTGTTAAATTGGGATCCGTCGTCCTCTGCCGCCGTCCTCAGCCGCCATCCACGGGCTTCTCCAGATCTTTATCTTCGGTTCACGACTCCCCGACAGGATGCCAGCATATTGCCCCATGTGAGTGGTACCCATTTATCTACTTGCTATTTAGCTTTCGAATCGCTGGGTTGGCAGAGAGCTAGGGCTAGTGATGAGAGCTCACCTCACCACGCAGATTCGAACTGCCGACCTTATGGTCAGCAGACTAACAGCTCAGCGGTTTAACCCGCTGAGCTACCGCGCCATGGATAAGCAGGTCTTAATTCAGTGTATTTGAGAACATTCCATATAAGTTCTGTAATTACCAGACTGGTTTCTCACTCCCTTACTGTGAGCAGAGCACTCTGAGCAGCGCTCAAGAGTAGCAAATCTGATTTCTAGTTATTCCTTTTATTGATATTTTATTTAATATTTCTGTCAAAGAAGTTTTCCAAATAGCATGTAACACCGTAAGAGCCAGGTATTAAATAATATGAATCCTACTAGAGCTACTACATCAGAATACCTCTGCTGATTTAACCATCTCTGTTTGTGCCGTAAGAGGATATATCAATCAAACAAATCTTTCTTACGGTCATAGACCAGCATATAAGAGGAAATATAAATGTCATTATGGGACTTATTACTGTACCTATTGCAGAAATTAACAATCTGGACATTTCACATGCTTTTGTGGGCCCTACTGTGATTTACAGTGATTGAATGTTTTCACAATTTCTTTCTTATAATGGCAATGTGGCAATATCTTATTTTCTATTTATAATTTCGTTAATTTACGTGCAAATTTAGCACTATTTATTTATTTATTTATTTATTTATTGGATTTATCACCGCCCAACTCCCCCAAGGGGAACTAGCCTTAAAGTGCTTTCATTTAGCTTACACTATGCTTCTACATGTTTAACAAAGCATAGGAATCTATGTCATATTTAGCTTTGCCAACATTACTTAAGATAATCTTGAGTTTCACAAATATTTATTTTAAACACTATATTCTCTATCCCCCCCTTTTCGTTTTTCAAATATGCAAATGTACTTAAAAATAAACCTTTGGCATATGCTTCTGTCTTTCCATACTATTTTCTTCTGTATCTCTTTAGTTGTGTTAATATGAAAAAACATCAAATTTCTATTTATCTATAGCTATTTCTTTGCGCTAGGATAACAAAGTCCTTTTTTTAGTTAGAATTCCAGAACAATCATTTCTTATAGCCAAAAAGAAATCCTGGTTATTTTATTCTAAATTTTGGAGCCCTCTATAGACCTTGTAACTGAAAATATTTAGTTCTTCTTTTAGGCTTGGTTTTTGCATTGGATTCTAGCTTGACCTCTGGCTGCTGCTTTCAATTAATCTTAACTGAGGATGACAACATATTTGAAAATTATATAACCTGCCCTCCTAATCTTTGCTGGTAAAAGCTAACCGACAGAGAACTCTCTAATCCAGAAAGCATTCAGTTTATTGCTAAATGCATTGCTGTCAGAAGCAATAGAGCCTCCTACAGTTGTGGTCAGGCCCAAGGATGGGGAGAGAGCCCCCTCCACGGACCTCTTAGCCAGGGCTTTCCAAAGTTTTTCCCGCGGCGACACACCAACCGGCGTTGGTGTGTCGCCGCGGGAAAACCCGGAAGTGCCATCCTTGCGGCAGCGCCAAAAACCCAGAAGCGCTGCTGCTGCTTTCGGGTTTTTGCACGCCGCCGTTGGTGTGTTGCCGTGGGAAAACCCGGAAGTTGTGTGGCAACACACCAGACTGTGTCTGGCGACACACTTTTGTGTCGCGACACACCGTTTGGAAAGCTCTGCTCTTAGCTAAGCTGCAGGAAGGACTCTAAGCCCCAATGCACAGGTCACAATCTCCCAGTCCTGGTTGCCTGGTCACATCTGCACTGCCTTCGCCCTGACCTCACACGAGCAATAGTGATTCAGATCAAAACTGCCACCAAGCAGTTTGTTCAGGAAGACTGAACTGCTTGGATGGCCCGCATCCATTTAATGGCCCCCCACGCCCTAGGAAGCAGGACACAGACGCTTAACTGAAGACAGGGCATGGAAGAGGCCATGGAAACCTTTAAAGTGTAAAAGGAAGCACAGTGGCGTGTGACTGACCTTCCTCTAGCCAGACCGCAGAACAGAGACAGCAGCCTGAAGAGCGACCTTCATTTGGTATTTGCTTTTCTAATGAAACTGCTGAAGAAAGATGGGGCGGGGGTGTGTGTGTGATGTGGCTTGTGATCAGATATAGGTAAGTCTGTATGTTGGAGAGGGACACAGAAACAATGTTGCCCTTGTTTTCTCAAAGATAAAGGATTAACATCTGGCTGTCTTTGAAAAAATATTTTTTAAAGAGCAATGCAGTACTACAATCTTTTTTCCCATTCCCCAACATGCTTCCACCAACTCAGGAGCTATTTCTTAGTGCCTCACTAAGCATTTGAAATTATTTTTCAGAGGAGGAGGAGGAGGAGGGGGGGGGGTACAGTAATAACTATACACAGCTTTCTCCCCATAAACAATTGCTCACCCTTGCCTCCATGACGTGATCCCAATTTCAGGTGTAAATATTTAGCATTTATATTTATTTTTCTGCTTAAGTTTTCAAGTTCTTCTCTGTTGTCTTCCAGAACTACAGCTTTCCCCCAATTTCTTCGTTTTATATAGCTTGACTTTTGTAATTTTTATAAAATTTGTGATCAGAGTTATGGAAAACCAAGAGATAAGTTTGTAGTAAAAACGTTGCTTTATTTAAAAACAAAAACATAGGAACAAACCTTGAATCTTCTTCTTTAGCCAAAGCATGGCATGGTAGATTAACATAACCATTTAGATAGCAGAGCAGAATGCAGAGCAGAGGCAGAGAACAAAAGAACAAAAGGCATCTACATTTTAAACCTTTACCTGACCAGTATCTGAGTGGACAGGATGCAGCATGTGACCAAAAACACCTAGGCAACAGATTCCCAATATGGGCAAAGCTCAAACAGCTAATTCCGATTGGTCAAAACTCTCAGACTGGCCGGCACCTGAAAGCAATAACATTCCTGAGTGGGGGGTGAACATGTGCTCCTGAGCCCAAACAGGAAAAAAGTTTTGAGGCCTGGCTTTTTAAAAACTCAGCCACATATTCTACAGACATAAAAAATATATACAACATTGACTGAATCTAGCCTTATTTCCAATATTCCTAATTTTCTATTTTTCAACCTGTTTTTAATTTATATATTACATAAAAGTAGATAATATAAGTATTGAAATTCCTGTTAACAGCTTTTACTTTTTCGTTTTGAGTGGGAAATCATATTAAATATGTGTATAAATCTACTGAGCATTGTATTTATTCAAGCTTATTGAACATCTAAATAAATTTGAAGAGGTCAGCAAACATCTATTTCATAAAGGGTTTATTAAAATGATCTCTGGAGAAGGCTGTAAAGCTGGGAAAGGTGGAAGGAAAGAGAAGAAGAGGATGACCAGCAGCAAGGTGGATAGACTCCATTACAGTGGCAATGAGGGCACCTGAAAGACCAGGAAGACCTGAAAGACCAGGTTAGGGACAGTTTGTCATGGAGAAAATCTGTATCAGTGTTTCTCAACCTCAGCAACTTTAAGATGTTTGGACTTCAACTTCCAGAATTCCCCAGCCAGCCATGCTGGCTGGGGAATTCTGGGACTTGAAGTCCACACCTCTTAAAGTTGCTGAGGTTGAGAAACACTAATCTACAGTATATGGTCGCTAAGAGTCAACAACAACTTGATGGCACATAATCAAACAATGATTATTAAAATGAAGATTAAAATGTATGTGGTTTATTTACAACAAAACATCATTTTTTAAAACAAATTTGTCTAGAAATCTGTAATTCAGGAACATAAAATGGATTCAGTATCTACAGTACCTCAGAGAAACAGGGTGAAACAGGGTGCCCTACAGCAACTGTAGGAATACAGGCTATAGCTGTATAGCATACAATAGCAGTCAGACCAGTTTCCAAAAGCAAGTGGCAACAGCTCTCCAAGTTCCAGCACTGGAGGTGCTCTGAAGGGAACCTGGGACATTTGCACACTACACAAGTGCTCTACCATGGAGCCACAGCTATTCCATTCCTGAAAAACGTTTCAACTACTATTTCAGATTGTCCACTGCATGTCCCCCCACTAGGCATGCTGGGATGTATTCTAAGAGTGCATTCATTTGGTGTGATGATGAGGCTGAACAGCTCCAGATCAATGGTGAACTGGAAGATGCTCAGAGGGAGTTTTATTCCATCATCTGAAATTTGCCCTGTGTGTTCCTGACCTTGAATAAAAATAAATACAAATGAAAAAATGAAAACATATCAATAGACAGTGGCTGATCCCACTTTCCTAGGATTCAGTTCAATTACATTTCTTAAATTTGTCCACTCCATTAGACTCTGGGTGGCTTGCAAAATCCAAAAAGCAATTAAAGCTATTAAAACAGTTAAAACATACATAAAAAGGCAGTCCAGACTAAAACAACCAGAACAATAAACAGTCTAAATACGACAGAGCTGAACAAATACATTAACAAGCACATTAACTCCAGGCCTGGGAACAGAGCCAGGTCTTAAGGGCCTTCCAGAACCCCAGGAGAGTGGGTGCCATCCACATCTGTGGGGGGATGCTGTTCCAGAGGGCGGGGGCAGCAACAGAGAAGACACGCTTCCTGGGTCCCACAAGGTGACAATGTTTAATTGAGGGGAACTGCAGTGTACCCACTCTGTCTGAAAGTACTGGGTAGGTAGAAACAATTGCAGATTGTGGCTAGGGCAATATCTGGGTAGTATCTTGGAAAAGCAAAGAAATCTTTGCACCTAGCATGATCATTGCCAGCAAAGTGTTTATTTCCAAAAGAAGAATTAGTGCTATAATCTCAGCTCTCCAGGAAGAATAGGTGGCCCTGGCAAGACATTTATTTCCAATAGGCATGTACAGAGAAGTGAAAATGAACAAGCACATGCTTTTAAAACTTTGTTTCTGTGCAGATCTCCACAGTCACAGATACTTAACAGGCTTTTTAAAAAGCACATGGCAGCATTTGGAGCCCACAAATGTAGTGCTCTAGGTTATAAACATTCCTTAACTTTTCTAACACCTCCTACATTTTGCCTGCATTTCTAATGTTATATAGTGGTATGTGCCTTGTAGTCCTATTTTAGCCACAGCTAGTATTACACTGTATTAATTACATGCTCCTCCTGAGCAGCAATTGCATTCTGAAGGAATAGTGATGCATCTGGTGTACAAAAAAATACTCCAGTGTAGACCCTGTCTTGGTTGCAGTAAGTGAACCCTCTTTATCTAAAATATCAACTAGTCCTTTAAGAATTTGGGGCTGCGGCTTTCTTTGTTTTTGCTAACACAAGCACAAAGAATTATAAGAATGACTGGAAGGGATCCACCACAGAAATAATTAGTGGAAGCAATGAATCATGCAATGCAAACCAAGTATTTTGACCTGTCTACTGTACTATATATAGATATCAAAATGTCTTCATCTTGCTTACTATCACCTAATGTAAATGATGAACATACGTCTATCAAAATAACATTTGAGGGAGGGTGTTCCTTCTTGCCTCAGAGCGTTAGAGCTCATGATTCTATGTAGGTACATATATTCCATTTTAATTCAGTACAAAATAGCTCTGCAATAAATGATCAGGAATTTAAAATAAAATGCTTTAAAATAATGGGAGGTCATATTTTAATTAGAAAATAGAATATTTATCTATTAGCAACATTACAGAAAAAAGGCATACTACTGTTTGTCCATATAAAAATACTATATTAAGCAGCCTTGCTTTTTAATCTCTCCATGAAAGGGTGATTTTTTAAAACAACAACAACAACAACAACAAGATAATTACAGTGTTCTAATTTATTCTTCTATTACTCTGGGCCAGGAAACATGCAAATCACTTTTAAGACTCAACATAGATTTAATTTAACAAAACTGTTCTTTAGGAAAGTCTAGGAATGTATTGTGGTGTCTGCAAGGTCAATGAGGCTATTGAATATATGCATCCATAGAGAAAACATAATTCCTAGAATAAATAATTGATAGAATAAAAAACAAATTTATATAGCCACCCATCTTCCAAAAGGAACTCTGGCTGGAGAAGAAAAATATATTACATTAAAAGCAACAATTTAAAACAAACTGCGTTGAAGCCCCAATAAAAGCTTACATCCATCCACCACCACCCCATGCCAGTTTTATTCAGGTATTTCTCAGCAACCAAATCAATACTGAAAGGATTCTCTGGAATTATATTAAAAATCATTAGAGTTCATTTTTTGTAGTTTAAAATCATTACTTCTTGCTATCCCCTCTGTATGCCCTCTCAAGACAGTAGTACTATAGCTAGTTATCCCACAGTTGTGCCTGAGGCTCTGTTTGTAAAACTGCACATTTGTTCATTATCTTCCCTGCTCTTCTGTTTATTGAGGACCACCAAAAACACAAGTAACTTCCTCACATAATAGTTAAGCAAGCTCTTTAGGGATTATGGATAAGATAAGCATATGATAAATAGTAGTTTTACTGCGGCATTTGCGGCATACATTGGGATTCCAAGGCAAAAAATGCCATAAAAGTGCAAGCACCATCGCTAAGATATAATCCTGACCAGCCCTGACTAATCCAATTGATTATTTAAGAAGGATGGAAGCACCAGTTCAATCTCCCTTTTCTCTCTACCTCCAATCTGTTTAGCCCTATCCATGCAATTCCCAACCCAGTACTAAAAGTAATATAGAAAATAGCTTGGCAGCACTCATTCAATACCCACGCTTGTTTCAAAATCCAAAATTAATATTGTGGGCTAATTGTGAAATATTATGACAACGTTAGAAATATATCTTCAGCTCTCTGAACATTTACGTAGGACAGAGTATCCCTTCCTTGCCATGTTCTCCCAAAATGTTCAATTGAGTCAGCCACTTTCCCTCCTTGTATGCCCACAGTGCATGATCTTCGATGGTCAATCAGGGAGCAGCCACTACAAAGGAGTCTATGAGGCTATCACCTGCTGTCTTTTATTTTTTTGGCCTTGGACCAGAAAAAAATGTGGTGGGACTATCATAAACCACACCATCACAGCAGGTTCAGCAGGAGGACCTTGTGGTGGGACTCTCATAGACAACACCATTACAGCAGATTCAGGAGGACCTTACCCACAACTATAACGGCAGGAGGGAGGAGTAAAAGGAATAGAGACAGAGTGCCTAGAGAAGCCACTTTTTGTGGGATCTCTCTATAATAATATCTCTATCTTGGAAGTTGGAAGGGACGTTAAACCTCTGGCAACTCTTTCAACCTAGTTCAAGTTGACTGGGGGACTAGGTTTAGCCCCAAACAATTACAGGGGTGTTTTAGCTTAGAACTCTTATGATTATAGTTGAGTGGGTTACAGTATTTTCCTGACATGCTAATCTCTCCTCTTGATCTAGTTAAGTATGTTGTGCAAACGGGGCTATCTAGTTCTAAAAGTGGAGAAAGTTGTTTCCAGCCAAATGATTTTTTTAAAAAAAATCTGTCACTGAATAAACATGAACATCACAGAAGAAAACAAGACAACTAACATAGCAGAAAAGGTTATTAAAAGGCAGGCCAAAATTTATAATTACTTTGATTCATTAACTGGGATTGCAATCCTGAATGTGCTTTTCCAGGAGTAAACACAATTGGATTTGATGGCGTGTAGGAGACATGCATAGGATTGGATTCCAATTTCTTTTAATAAGCCCAAGGACAGAGAATCTGCAGTTCAAGGCAGTTCTAGTTCTTCTTAACCTTATGAAATCTCTGATATAATTGATCATGGTGTCCTTCTCAATTCCCTGGTGGATTGGACCTTGGAGATACTGTTATGCAATACAATAATTCAAGTTCTCCTCCTCAATCACATCTAGCAGGAAGATTACTGTCTGACACTGGTCATAGACCTATACTGTACTGTCCCACAAGATTCTGCCTCCTATTTAATATCTACATGAAATCGTTTGCACAACTAAAGCTCTAGAATAAAATCTGATTAGGATGAGGATTATACTCTACAGCAGAGCTTTCCAAACTGTGTGTCACGACACAAAAGTGTGTCGCCACACACAGTCTGGTGTGTCACCACACAACCCGGAAGCGCTGATCATCATCAGCACTTCCGGGTTTTCCTGCGGCGACACACCAACTGCAGCACGCAAAACCCGAAAGCAGCAGCAGCGCTTCCGGGTTTTTGCGCACTGCCGCACTTCCGGGTTTTCCTGCAGCGACACACCAACGCCGGTTGGTGTGTCGCCGCGAGAAAAACTTTGGAAAGCCCTGCTCTACAGCTTCTTGTTATGTAACTCCAAGAAAGTAATCAATCCCTTTGAAAATCATGTAAGTTTAGCAATGGGTTGGATGAAGAACAGGTTGAAACTGAATCCAGGTAAGAATTGAGGTGGTGTTGGCCAACAAAAAACTAAATTCAAGTATTAGTTCAGCATAGTCTGGATACAATCCCCTAAAAGAGCTTGTTAGAACTGTATTTGTTAGAATTACAAAATTTTAATACAATTTTGTCTCATTTTATCCTATTCTTGCTTGCTTGCTTGCTTGCTTGCTTGCTTGCTTGCTTGCTTGCTTGCTTGCTTGCTTGCTTTCATTCATTCATTCATTCATTCATTCATTCATTCATTTGTATTTATGAACTGTTACAGTGTTAGATGCCTTGAATATTCTATGAATGGAAAGGTGGAAATATTGATGATGATGATGACGATGACAATGACAATGTTGTCTGTTCTGCATTTGGATTCCAGTCATAGAACCTGATAAAATTTCAGCTCAAAAATATCACAAAGCTAATTCTGGTTCTGGTTCACTCTATCTATTTGTAATACAAGTAGTCTTTGCTTAGAAACTGCCTCGTTTAGCGACTGTTTGCAGTTATGACGGTGATGAAGAAGTAACTTTGCGACCGGTCCTCGCATTTATGACCTTTGCAGGTCTGTAAAGCAAAGGAAAGCTGAAGATAGATCGTAAACACAGTTGTGGTTTCACTTAGACACTGCTTCGCTTAGCAACTGAGTTGCTGGTCCCAATTGTGGTTGCTAAATGAGTACTAGCTGTATTTGTAGGCGTAGTAACAAGAAAGCTGAAAGTCCTCTCCAACATTAATTAACAATTAAAAGTTTGATGACAGAGATATGTCTTTACAGATTTTCAAAATGCAGAGAGTGAGGGCATGGGTGTCCTCAGCAACCAAAACTTTTGTCAAAATGATTAAATAAAACCTGTTCCATGACATCACAACACATGCTCAGCCCTTATGTACTTGTATGTGACATCATGATGCAAGTAGAAAAGGGGCAGAGTTTATATCTTGACATCACAAGCACATTTTGTCATTTGCATCCCTCTAGAGTGAGGGCCAAATTCAGTTCCTGCAGGAGTGCATTGTAGTGCTACCTGAAGTCTCATCAAATCAATTTCTTTCTTTTTCTGCTGAGAGCTACTCTAGCACTGAGGTTTTTCAAGAAATCATTGGAATCTCTTAAATCTTTTTATAGGAATTACCTAAGATGTCAAGGAACTTACTTCCATATACTGGAAAAAAAGAAAAGGAAAGCCATATATAATGCTATCACATCACTCTTTAATATTTTGTACCCCATAATTGACTGCATGCCCTATCAACCGCAGATTTCTTTATGGGTAGGCTGACCATATTTCCTTGAGACAAAAACGGGACATTGGGATGGCAAAAATGGGACGGGGTTAAACTTATGTAATATTCCGTATTCATGAAAAAGTAAGATGATAAAAAAAGTTTTAAAGAGTTTTTAAGATCCATTTGCTGGTCCTTAAACAGATTACTGTATATATAAAAATATTTTTGTTTTCACTAAAATGAAAAAGTTTTATTACATGAACACATTGAGCTAACAATTATTCTTCAGTGACAGAACTCATATAAAAATTTAGGTAGACGTAGAGGGGGACTATTTGACAGGAGGCGAATGGGGAAAGCACAGCTCATGGGCTTTGTAACATCACGGATCGCAGGAAGGAGGGGAGGGGGGAGAGAAGAGAGGCAGGGAAGGGAGGATTCAAAAACTCCACGCCCGGCACGGCTTCTCTTCCTTCTGCCTTCCCTCCTCCTCCTCCTCCTGCTTTTTTTTCTCCCTTTCTCTCTCCCACAATCCCAAACGAAAGACTCTCTCTTGCCGAGCTGGAGAAATAATCAGTTTCACTCTTGAAAAAAGGGGGCGGGATCACATCCCGAATGCATTTTAATAAAACAAACAGAGAGCAGAGTGCGACCAGCTAAGAGCAGAGCAGAGGCTGTGGCAAAGATCTCTCTCCCTGTCTCTCTCTGTCTCCCCCCCCCTCTCTCTTTCCGCCTTCCTTGCCCCTCTCTAGTCAACCAACATCAGGCACCTCAATCAAGCACTTTTTAAATGATAATTTCATCTTGGCTGAATCAATCTTGCCATGCCTGACATTTTGCTAATTTGTTTTAAAAAACGGGACAAAATCGACATTTATATTAAAACAACGGGACGGTCGGGAAATGTGAAAAAAACAGTACTGTCCCGTTTAAAACGGTACGTATGGTCAGCCTATTTATGGGTAGTCTTCACATGTTCCCACTCTTATATAGGAATATGTTTTCTAAAGTAGTGAGAAAGGGGTTGTTAGGACTATGCCTAGCCCAATGGCCAAATATTCATAATAAGGATAGGCAAGACTGACACATCACATGAACAGTTTGTATGCATCTAACATTTGGGGAGATATTCTAAGGAATATGTAAAAATTCAGAGACAATATCAAGGGCCCAGTCTAATCTCTTTCTCCTTTCATGTCATCATTCTATACAATAATATTTTCTGAAAAGAGCTTGAATGATATTGTTAGTGTCAACTAATTGTACTGATGTCAGCAAAAGCATGCATATCTTTTAAAAAAGGACTGCTGTTTGAACTGTTTTGATAACAATTCTATAATTATGAAATGTAGAAACTTATTAAAAATTAATTTCCAAGAAGCAGAAAAATCTTGAATATAATGAAATGGCACTGTATATATCATAAATATAGCTGAAATTAACAGTAGCATTAACCACAGCAAGAATTACATTCCAGGTTATCCACTCCCGTTTGAAAATTGGTTAGAAAATCAAAGAGAATGAAAAAGAGAAATATGTTAGAGAAACTGCTTTTTGAAATTCTTCTCAGATTGTTCTGCAACAAGGGCACTGCCTTTGGAGAAACAGAATCCCAGTGCTGTGCTGGGAAAGCTCAGATTGGTCTCCAGATTTTCCTGGATCACAGCTGTGGACTGGGAAATCAACTTCTCAGTAAATATCATGTAATCTAAGAGAGAAGGAGGGAGGGAGGAGGAGACAGTTTCTCAATGACTTTGGTTCTATTATGCCTCCCTGAAAAAATAAGGTTCAGTTGACAGTGGTATTAAAAGGTACACTTAAAGTTTGTGATTTTTTTATTTATTCGTAGAGGTCATAACTATAAACAGTTTGCTTACAGTACAGAAGAAGTTACCCTCCCAAAATTAGGCTGGAGTTGGGGCCAGATACAATGGCTTTCCTCCCGATTTTCATGCATTAATGTCAAGTATAAGCAAGTAGCTACTGAAAATACAAATAATATACAACCCTTTGTTAGTAAGGAACTTTTGGAGAGCTGCAGGGGGGAGTTGATTATTTCCACTTGAAAACATAGGTTTAACACTGAAGTCTCTCCTCTTTAAAGTAAACATTGCTAGTTTTCATTTTCCTTGCATCAAGAATAAAAGGTAGAATAGGTACGCTGTTGCAGAATAAGTAATGGGATAACACAGAAGAATGTTCAGAGTTGTCATTGGAATGCCCCACATTTCTAACCGTGCAAGTTCCTCTCTGATGTTGATTTAGAAAATGGTATCTTTAATCATCTAGAACAGAGCTTTCCAAACTTTTCACGTTGGCGACACACACCAACGGCGGCGGTGGCGCGGCCTGCGGTGTCCTGGTTTGTCGCGCAAAAAACCGGAAGCGCTGATGTGGGGAACCAGAAGAAGTGGCACCCCCGCCAATCAGCAGCGGTGCTGATTGGTGGGGGTGCCGCTTCTTCCGGTTCCCCCATCAGCGCTTCCAGGTTTTTGCACGACACACCAGGACACCGCAGGCAACACAGTAGTGTGTTGCGACACACACTTTGGAAAGCTATGATCTAGAAATTATATGTTAAAAGATGTAATATTCTAACAAGTCAAGCTGAAAGGGTAATTCTCAAAGCAATTTGGGCAGGCAGAATTCCTACACTGCACAAGTTTGGAATATTTGTTTCTATACCATTTCTGTATATTAAAAAGCCTTGCCATTATTCCAGGAGAATATAATGAATTAAATAGGTATTGAGTTTACATGCTCAGTTACAAGGTATTAAACATTTTGTAAAAGATAATTTTTAGGTGGTTACTATCTATAAACTGTTCTTTGGTTTGGCATTATCCAAGCAAAAGTAAAATCCCTAGTTCTAATATGAGCTTTAATTAGCATAAATGGGGGGTCAACTGCAGTTTATATATTGAGATCATTTTTATACAAAAAATTAAGAAAAATGTCTCATGTACTTACAGATCCAAATCAGTAGCCAGGTGATTATATTGCTCTTACTGAATTGTTAAAAAGCAGGGGGGAAAATGTTCTCATTACATCTGAATATTAAAAATACCGAAACTGTATTTCAAATTACACAGCAGTTGCATAATTGTAACTTTAATGTTGCAAACTATTTTGCAAGCAAGGAAATTAGCATTATTTTTATAACTTTGTTTTAGTACTATATTAAAATGGAATATTGTGGTATGAATTACCACACCATTTACCAATATTAGCTGGTCTTTTAAACCTTTCTAATGAAAAAGTAATAATTTTGAATTTATATTCAGTACAATATATTGTATTGTATATATTGTAGACAAGAGATTGACATATACACCAAATAAAATGTTTGACCATGAATAGTATCTGGGCAAGAGGGACCTCAGACAAAAGCTTTTAAGCGAGAAAATTCCCAGTGACCCAAAATCTCTAGTTTATCATATAATGGCAAATAGAACCAAGGACAACTTTTCTTTTGACTGTAACACAAAATTGCTGTCACGGACAAAATAATATGTGGATAATTATTTCTTCCTCTCCACACACCATTTTTGTTATTAACCCGTGAGAAACAAAGCCTCCTAAATATATGAGAATGAACCTATCCCCTTCCTATGGCATGTTTGGAATGCCAAAGACAAACCAGACTCTAACATTCAAAGCATCTCTCTAAACCAGCAGAGCTTAAGCCAATGCATACGCCGGTTTCCGCACCTCACAATAACTTCTCAGTTCAGGGCAATCCATGACAAGTTCAGAGCCAGGAAAACATTTAAACTGGCCTAAAATGTTAGTCATACGATCCAGAAGATTTTTTTTTTCACGGAGAAGAACAGAGCAGCATGAAAGGCGAATCAGCAACATTTAATCTCTCAATTCAGAAATTAAAAAGTACTAGAATAGGTTTTTGAGGGCTAATCTATGCATGCATTCATGTCATCCCGTCACTGGGACTTCTGATGGACTCACAAGACATTTTCCAATTTCCCTGGCACCACTCTTCCTCAATAGTCCATCCCTCCCCCCACCCTGACTGCTTTTATGGCTGGTCTGTTGAGTAGCTTCAGCTGCCAAGCACTGCTGAGTAAACTAAGATTGAATATTACAGCATTCTATCTGTTACTATTGGGAGTGATTTCAGAATCTGGCTCTGTTGACAGACAGGGCACACCTACCTGGGGTTGTGACTAGGGCAGTTGCACCTCTTTGGAAAACCAAAGAGATCTCTGATTTATTTCCAATAGTAGGCATGTAACAGAGAAGTGAAAATGAACAAGCACATGCTTTTTAAACTTCGTTTCTGAGCAGATCTCCACACTCACAAATACTTAATAGGCTTTTAAAAAAACACGTGGCAGTATTTGGAGCCCACAAATGTTGTGCTCTGGGATATTAACATTCCTTAACTTTTCAAACTTCTCCTATATTTCTCCTGCATTTCTAATGCTATACATTGATATGTGCCCGGCACCCTTATTTTAACCACAGCTAGTATTATACAGTATTAATTACATGCTCCTCCTGAGCAGCAACTGTATTTTGAAGGACTAGTGTCAGCATTTGATGCACAAAAAATACTCCAGTGTAGATCCCGTCTTGGTTGCAATAAGACGGGATTTATTTTATTTAATTTTATTTAAAATATCTTTATTTAAAATATCAAAGTCTTTACAGATTTGCACTCTGAATGTGAAAGGGTTCAACAAAAATGAGTGGTGCACAAGCCTTAGAAAGATAGAATATTGTTTTTTTATAGAAAGAAAGAAAGCACCTCAGCGCCCCCTAATTTCTAGCATTTTATTTTAGATTACAGTATTGGCCAGAAATGATTACACTACTTATTTTCCTGAATATCAGGCTCTGGTACAATCCTGCCTGTATATATGTCAATGCTATGGGAAGAACTCCCTTGGTTTTTTAATGGAGATGGATGGAGCCTCATTTTGATGTTGTACCCAGTATTTCCATACTGGAAAGAGCATGGGGTTGTCCATGCTGGTCCTGATCTTAGTGTCCCCATCTTTCCATCCCTGTTCCTGTTTGAGCACTATTGTCTGGCATAGAATCCAGTCATGTTCACGTGAACTCTCCGAAGCCCAAGGCTTCTGCTTTACAGTATCAGAATTCCTAACTGCAATAGAAAAAGAAGTGGCTAGCATAGGGATGACCATGATGGGGACAAAAGTATCCCTCAGCATATTTTCCCTTCTGCTGAAAATTAGGAGCTTATAGCAGGGGTCCCCAACTTGTGGGCCGCGGCCTGTTAGGAAGTGGGCCGTGGGGCTCCCGCCTGCAAACCCCGCCCCCCGGTGTGCACAATTGGCTCCCGCCTGCAAACCCCGCCCCTTCCACGACCGGTCCCTGGTGCCAGAAAGGTTGGGGACCGCTGGCTTATAGTATTTTCAATCTAGTACAGTGAGGGCAAACCTAGGACACGCAGATCAAAGGTGACACGCCATGACGTTTTGGGTGACAAGCCATCGTCCACCAACACCCAACAACTATTCTCTGTTTGAGTTACCAAAGAAACTGAACAAAAGGCACTGCAACTCCCCCCACCCTCCTATCTCCCCCCCACCTCTGCCCTTTTGGCCACCCTGCACCCTGCCTTGTGGGACAGCAAGCAGCCCCAGAACTGCGCGGCTCTGCGGCTGCTTGCCACGCCCCAGGAAGCCGCAGCCGCCCCAGCTGCAGCCACCCTCGCCACCTCCGAGCCCCCTGCTGCCCTGCCCTCCGCTGCCCCAGCTCACCTGGCCGTCCTCTTGCTCCCTCTTGCACGAAGCCGGTTCCTACAGAAGCCGCTTGCAATTTGTCTGAAGGGGCGCAAATTCGCATAATAATAATAATAATAATTATTATTATTATTATTATTATTATTGCCCCAAAGCCAGTTCCTGGAGAAGCCACTTGCAATTTATGCGAAACTTCAGAAAGGTTGGTACAGGGAACTGGGAGAGAAAGCAGCTGGGGAGCAAAGGAATGGTGGGGCCCGAGTGAATGCTGCCACTTTTTGTAATTATTTGACGTTGCTTTATATAATAGCACCACACATGATTGGATTTTATTTTATTTTTTAAATAAATGAATATGTAAAGAACTGTTTCTCTTTTGTTTGGGGGAGAGGGGGTGACATGCCAGCAGAGTCAAGTTAGGCATTTTCTGAATTTTTGACATGCGGAGCCCAAAAGGTTCGCCATCACTGATCTAGAATGTAGAACAGATGATTTTGGGGGGGGGGGAGGCTTCTAATTGCGTCTAATAATTAGAGCAAGTATATTTAAAAAGTGGGTTGCAGCGTGGACATGCAGCATGTTCGGTGTCCTAGTCAGTCAGTTATGATCTTCTCCAGGATGCTTAATTCCATCCTCTCCCAGTTTTCAGGTTCCCTCTGCAGTCCGAAGTCTTGAAGACATTCAAATAACGCTCTGCTTCCTAGCTTTAGAGCCACCGTTTATACTGATAAGTGGCACTAGTGGTAATAACACTCTGTTCTACCCTTTTAGCTTGTCTTTCATATCTGGCCTTCCTCTTCTACTTTTAAACAGTTTGTTGATTGTTTTCTTCTATTCTGGTCTTCGAGTGAAATAAATGTTGAATTGAATTGACATTCAGTCTTGCCCGGTTTATTCTGAGGTTACCTTTCCTTAAGAGATCTTCCTGAAGGTAATTTCTGCAAATCCTCCGGGATTCCCGAAGCTTAGTGATAGAGCCTTGCAATATGCAGGGTGCTATGTTTGGCAATTCACGGTGAGAAAAAAGAGAGTTACGGTCTCCTTTAAACTCCTTTGGGATGAAAACATTTTAAAAGTGTAGATACCTAATGCTTTTGTGTAGCTTTAAAACTCCTGTCACTTGGACAACAAATGCCAGCAAGGCTAATCCATCAGCAGGAGAGAAACCAAGCAAATGAATTAGGAGAATTAAATTTGGACTGAGGGCCTAAGCACACTTACTTGGCTGTGAGCAACACTGAAATCTACGAGACTTATTTCCAAGGAACCAGGCCGATGACTAAAACGTTGGTATGTGTGTTTATTCCACTAACAGGGCTGGTAACTAACAGGGCCAAGCACAGTGAAAGAACCACACAACCACCCTTGGGAATAAAGTCTGTTTATTGCCTGCCCCTCTGCCATTTACATGAACTGTACAAGTTATAGAAGAGATTACACAAAGTAATACTGACTTACAAATCAAAATGTGACTGCGGTGGAAATCAGCTTAAAAAACAAAAACCCAAACCTTTAAGAGATTGCAGGGCCTGGAAGACAGTCCTTGTTTTACCGGGGTCAAAATCATGTGAAAATTCAGCCATAACTCTGCAACTGATTGTAGCCCTTGTGCGGGAATTGGATATAAAAATGAAAGGGGGGGGGGGGGAAACAGCACAGATTCTGGAGTACAAGTACAATAAATTCAGACCTGGATATGTTTGGAAGAACGAGCGTTTCTAATACTAAAGTAGTGCCGTTAAAAGAGAGAGAGAGGTACTGTAAGTAGCTGGATCAAAAGGGATATTGCCATCCTAGTACAAACTTTTCAAAGTGTAAAACATGCTTGAATGAAATTGGGCTTAAGCAAACACAGGGATTACTTTGCATCTCCCTCAAATGTATTTTTTCTTTCTTGGCCTGGGATCCCAAATATTCTAAGAATTAATAGCATTATAGTATATAATAATAGCATTAACAATCGCCACCATATGCATAACATTCTGAAAACCAGAGGCTTTCCATACATGTGATATTTTCCAATAACTGAAAAATGTTTCCAGTAATAGACAACACAGAGCTTTAGACAATAACTCAAATGACAATGACAATGATGATGTTACCAATTCATAGTCAATCCTTTCTTAGAATAAAATAAGATGGTCACTTTATTTCTTAGATATTTAAGGAGGGTGGAAACGTACACCAAATTCTGTTTTTAGAAGTTTGGAAGGGCTTGAAAAAACGATGCTCAAGATCCTGTGCTCGGGGCCACGTTTACTAGGGTACCGCTCGAGCAGATCCAGGGCAATGCCTCAAACTCCATTCTCCGCTAAACTGTAGCGGGGCGAATCAGGGCAGCAGAGGCGCTGCCCCTGAGCGAGGCCTGGAGGACTGACGCGGAGCCAGACCGCGGGTCCGGTGCTAGTCCTCGGAGCAAGAACTCAGCCGCTCTGAAGAGCGGCGCGGAAGCCCACCTCCTGCAAGTCTATCTGGGGCTCCGGAGGGCAGGGGACGCTTCCTCGAGGAAGCGGCAGGTTTCTTTGCCCGCCAAAGAGCGCCGCTCTAAGCGGCAGGCGACTTACCAGCCCGGAGGCGAAAAAGAAGACGGCGAGCAGAGCTAGGCAGGCGCCAATCACGATGAGCAGCAGGAAGACAAGCAGCGGGTGCTGTTGGCTCATGCAATAGTACGACTCGTAGAGCCAGTCGCGCTGCGGGCGGCGGCGGCGGCGGCAGCACACGCACAGGGGCCCTCGCTCCGAGCTCTCGGGGGCCCCGCAGCCTTCGCCCTCACCCTCGGCCGGGGCGTCCGCAGCGCCGCGCTCCAGCAAGTACCGGTGCCGCCTCATCGTTACTGCGCTGGAACCAAAGCAGCCGGTAAAGAAAGAAAAGAGCTCAAGTGCTCCGGAGCAGCCGGGCGCCTTTCTGGGTTTGCGCCGCGGAGCGCGGAGAACGGCAGCAGCCCCCGGCGGCTCTGCCCGAGCATGATGCGGGAGCGAACCGAGGAAAGCGGGCGCCCGGGGGCGCGGCGGCAGCGGCGGAGCAACTACCTCTCCGCTGGGGACATGCCCGGGCCCTTCCAGTGGCGGGTGGGAGATAAGCGACTAAGCAGCCGCCCAGTCCCGAAATGGTGCCGCCGCCGCTGCCGCCTGCAGAGCCACTACCGCCGTCCAACCTTGGGGGAGGAGGAGGCGGGCTCCCTCTCCCCTCCCTCCGCCTCCATCCAGCGCGCTCGCAACTGACTACCCTCCCGTCGGCAGCCGGGTGCGTTAGAGGCTGTGCTGTCAGCCTCTGGGAAACCTTGCGCGCCCGAAGAGGCTCTGCATCTCGGAGGCATATGCAGAGCGCTGGGGCGAAGAAGCTAGGCGAGCTCAGGGCACGTGAAGGAGAAGCCGGCGCTCAAACCTATCGGATTCCCTTCCTCGGTTCCTCCATATTTTTTTCTGAGCATGTATAGAGTGCGGATTCCTAGGCGCTCGAGAACCCGGTGTTGCTCAAACGCAATTTTGATGCGGACATAAGAGCTTCACAGCCCTCCCATTATTTTTTTAAATTTGAAATACTGATATTTCAAATATCAATATTTGAATAACCTACAGATCCAACCTGTATAGCTGACCAAATGTATCCACTGCTGAATTACAGTCTATTCAACTGGTTAACTTATACTAAGCTTTAGGCATCAAAACCTCGGGCCACAGATTTTGTGTTAGTTTCTTTAGTATGAGATCAACGTGCACTCCTTGGATCTTATTTTTGTTCAACCTTTATTCAGAATATAACTAAAATCTTGCATATGTCTTACCTCCAAGTACTGGAACTAATGCCTATTGGGGGTGGTGAGAAAAAGGACACTTAACCAAAAAGCCTAGAAGATACTAGCTATCTTCCAATTACCTTCTGTTGAAAGATCCTATGGAGAACTAATTTATTCTACTTACTTATTACAGTGACCTGGTCTTAGTACCTGGCTCTGCCCTTGGAAAAGCAGGATATGGTTTCCACCATCCCTTGCTTGGCCATTCCAACCTTGAAGTTTGTCCCACCTTTCCTCAAATTAGAAGATGATTCTAGAATTTTCAGAATCATTACTCGGGAACATTTTGAAATGAAGCTTGCTAGCAGAACTAGTCTTGTGAAGTCCTTGGTGCTCTCTGAGCTTGGTTGTTTGCTTGCAGACGTTTCATTACCCGACTAGGTAACGTCATTGGTGTTCTTCTCTTCTCTTCTGTTGGAAAAACTAGTCTTCTCTTCCTCCATATAAAACTGTGGCCAAAGCCTGTCTTATCGTTTATATCTAAAATAAACAGTGGATCATATAAATATCTCTCCAACTTGGAAAGGCATTTGGGGTTTGGAGTAAATCAGAGTTGGGGAGCTAGAGAAGTCTACCCAGTAATACAGGATATATTCTTTTGAACCCACAGGCAAGGTTAGGGATACTAACATGTAAAAGCAATATTTTCACTTTCTTTGTTTTGTTTTGTTTTGTTTTGTTTTGTTTTGTTTTGTTTTGTTTTGTTTTGTTTTGTTTTGTTTTGTTTTTCTTCCTTGATCCATCAACTGAGCACAAAAAAGTATACGGAGGCAAAAATCTGCAAGAGCCTGAGGGCACCATAGTGATGGAGTGAGCCATTCATTTAAAAATCAATACTTCAGAGCCCTATTTTTCTGATCCAGCAGCTGAGCATTGCCAAATCTATTCTACAGGAGCATAACACATCAACATTACCTTTTTAAATACAATTTTTAATAAAGATTTTTTTGAAAGGGAGATAAAAACTAATACAAACTAATATAAAGAAAGAAAAATCAAAGAGAAATCTAAAAGTGCAAGAAAGGGGAAAAAAGAAAAATAGAAAAGAAAGAAAAAAGGTACAAAGAAGTAGCTTCCAATCTTCTTTACATCAATTATAAATACAATTATAAATTTACCTCTTACTCTAAGGTTACAACATGATTCTCTTCTTTCTATAATCTATCCTGTTTAATCATCAAAACCATAAATCATAAGTTCATTTTTTTTCTGTTTCAGAAAAAGTTTATAAGGGGTTTCCAGTCAGCAATAAATGTAGATATTGTCTTTTCTATGATTAAAGAAGTCAATTTAGCCATCTCAACATGTTCCATCATCTTCACCAACCATTCCTCCATTGTGGGTAGTACCGAATCTTTCCATCTTTGTGCATACAATAATCTCGCTGCAGTAATCATACACAAAAACAAAGTCCCATGACTTTTTTCCAACTGTCCATCAATCCCAAAAGAAAAACCTCTGGTTTCAATTGTATATTAATCTTTAAAATCCTCTGAATCAGTTTATGTATTTGAATCCAAAATTTTCTAGCTTTTTTACACAACCACCAAACTTGATAAAATGTCTCTTCTTGTTGTTTACACTTCCAACATAAATGTGAAGTGCCTTTATACATTCTAGACAATTTCTCTGGTGACAAATACCAACAGTACATCATTTTATAAAAATTCTCTTTAAGATTATAACATAGTATAAATTTCAATCCTTTCAACCACATATTTCCCATTGTTCCATCTGTATACTGTATTATAACTAAAATTTTTAGCCTACTTTATCATAATTCTTTCATTTGTTCTTCTGTTTCATATTTCAATAAAAGTTTATACATTTTAACAATTACATGTTCATCATCTGTACACAATTCTGTTTCAAATTCAGTCTTACAATGTTCAAATCCATAAACTCTTTAAATCTTTCTAATAACTGTAAATAAGAGAACCATTGGCAATTATATCACATCTGCCATCAGTTCTTCTCTTGATTTTATTTTACATTCCCCTTGACAAAATTCTAGTATCTCATGATAAGTGAGTCATTTTGTGTTTGCCTGTTATTTCTTATCTATAAAATGCTTCTTGTGCTGAGAGCCACAAAGGTGTTTTCAGGCACAACCTGGGTTTGTATCTATTCCATATTCTCAATATGGCACATCTAACATAATGATTTTTAAAATCAACATTAACCTTGACTTTATTGTACCACAAATATCCATGCCACCCAAATCTCAGGTCATGTCCAAAAGCCTATTTCTCAGCAGCACCCACTCTTTCATCCAAACCAAAAAGCAAGCTGCAAACTACAATTTCAGATCAGGTAAACCCAATCCTCTTTCCTTTGCATCTTGTAACACCTTATATTTAACTCATGTTTTTTCCCTGCCACACACATTTAGATATATCCTTCTGTTGTTGTTGTTTTGTTGTTCAGTCGTTCAGTCGTGTCCGACTCTTCGTGACCTCATGGACCATAGCACGCCAGGCTTTCCTGTCCTCCACTGTCTCTCGGAGTTTACTCAAATTCATGTTCATTACATCGGTGATGCTATCTAACCATCTCATCCTCTGCCGTCCCCTTCTCCTTTTGCCCTCAGTCTTTCCCAGCATCAGGGTCTTTTCCAGTGAGTCCTCTCTTCTCATTAGGTGGCCAAAGTATTTGAGCTTCAGCTTCAGCATCTGTCCTTCCAATGAGCAGTCAGGGTTGATTTCCTTTAGGATTGACTGGTTTGACCTCCTTGCAGTCCAAGGGACTCTCAAGAGTCTTCTCCAGCACCACAGCTCGAAAGCATCAATTCTTCGGCGCTCAGCCTTCCTTATGGTCCAACTCTCACAGCCATACATTGCTACTGGAAAAACCATAGCTTTAACTATACGGACCTTTGTCGGCAAGGTGATGTCTCTGCTTTTTAATATGCTGTCTAGGTTTGCCATAGCTTTCCTTCCAAGGAGCAAGCGTCTTTTAATTTCATGGCTGCAGTCACCGTCTGCGGTGATCTTGGAGCCCAAGAAAATAAAATCTGTCACTGCTTCCATTTCTTCCCCTTCTATTTGCCAGGAAGTGATGGGACCAGATGCCATGATCTGGGTTTTTTTAATGTTGAGTTTCAAGCCAGCTTTTGCACTCTCCTCTTTCACCCTCATCAAGAGGCTCTTTAGTTCCTCTTCACTTTCTGCCATTAGGGTGGTATCGTCTGCATATCTGAGGTTGTTGATATTTCTCCCGGCAATCTTAACTCCGGCTTGTGATTCATCCAGCCCGGCATTTCTCATGATGTACTCTGCATATAAGTTAAATAAGCAGGGTGATAATATACAGCCTTGTCGTACTCCTTTCCCAATTTTGAACCAGTCGGTTGTTCCATGTCCGGTTCTAACTGTTGCTTCTTGACCCACATACAGGTTTCTCAGGAGACAGGTAAGGTGGTCTGGTACTCCCATCTCTTTAAGAATTTGCCACAGTTTGTTGTGATCCACACAATCAAAGGCTTTAGCGTAGTCAATGAAGCAGAAGTAGATGTTTTTCTGGAACTCTCTTGCTTTTTCCATGATCCAGCGAATGTTGGCAATCTGATCTCTAGTTCCTCTGCCTCTTCGAAACCCAGCTTGCACTTCTGGTAGTTCTCGGTTCACATGCTGCTGAAGCCTAGCTTGTAGAATTTTGAGCATAACCTTGCTGGCATGTGAAATGAGCGCAATTGTACGGTAGTTTGAACATTCTTTGGCATTGCCTTTCTTTGGAATTGGAACGTAAACTGACCTTTTCCAATCCTGTGGCCACTGTTGAGTTTTCCAAATTTGTTGGCATATTGAGTGCAGCACTTTAACAGCATCATCTTTTAGGATTTTAAATAGCTCAGCTGGGATACTGTCTTCTCCGCTAGCTTTGTTGTTAGTAATGCTTCCTAAGGCCCACTTGACTTCACTCTCTAGGATGTCCGGCTCAAGGTCAGTGACCACACCATCGTATTTATCAGGGATATTAAGATCTTTCTTGTATAGTTCTTCTGTGTATTCTTGCCACCTCTTCTTAATCTCTTCTGCTTCTGTTAGGTCCCTGCCTTTTTTGTCCTTTATCATGCCCATCTTTGCACAAAACGTTCCCTTGATATCTCCGATTTTCTTGAAGAGATCTCTAGTCTTCCCCATTCTATTGTTTTCCTCGATTTCTTTGCATTGTTCATTTAAGAAGGCCTTCTTATCTCTCCTTGCTATTCTCTGGAATTCTGCATTCAGTTGTTTATATCTTTCCCTTTCTCCCTTGCCTTTTGCTTCCCTTCTTTCCTCAGCTATTTGTAAAGCCTCATCAGTCAGCCACTTTGCTTTCTTGCATTTCTTTTTCTTTGGGATGGTTTTAGTTGCTGCCTCCTGTACAATGTTACGAACCTCCATCCATAGTTCTTCAGGCACTCTGTCTACCAGATCTAATCCTTTAAATCTATTCCTCACTTCCACTGTATATTCATAAGGGATATGATTTAGGTCATACCTGATTGGTCTAGTGGTTTTCTCTACATTCTTCAATTTAAGCCTAAATTTTGCAATAAGAAGCTCATGATCTGAGCCACAGTCAGCTCCAGGTCTTGTTTTTGCTGATTGTATAGAGCTTCTCCATCTTTGGCTGCAAAGTATATAATCAATCTGATTTCGGTATTGACCATCTGGTGATGTCCATGTGTAGAGTCGTCTCTTGTGTTGTTGGAAAAGAGTGTTTGCTATGACCAGCGTGTTCTCTTGACAAAACTCTATTAGCCTTTGCCCTGCTTCATTTTGTACTCCGAGGCCGAACTTGCCTGTTATTCCGGTTATTTTTTGACTTCCTACCTTAGCATTCCAGTCCCCTATGATGAAAAGGACATCTTTTTTTGGTGTTAGTTCTAGAAGGTGTTGTAGGTCTTCATAGAACCGGTCAACTTCAGCTTCTTTGGCATCAGTGGTTGGGGCATAGACTTGGATCACTGTGATGTTGAATGGTTTGCCTTGGATTCGAACTGAAAGCATTCTGTCGTTTTTGAGGTTGTACCCCAGTACTGCCTTTCCCACTCTTTTATTGACTATGAGAGCTACTCCATTTCTTCTAAGGGATTCTTGCCCACAGTAGTATATATAATGGTCTCCTGAATTAAATTCGCCCATTCCTGTCCATTTTAGTTCGCTGATTCCCAATATGTCGATGTTCAATCTTGTCATCTCATGTTTGACCACATCCAGCTTACCTTGATTCATAGTTCTTCCTTCTGCCACTGTTTAAATGGTGCATCAGTTGTCAAAACAGGCATTGTCCGAAACAAAAACATCATTCTAAGCAAAACATTCATTTTTATCACAGAAATTCTCTCCAGCAATGACAGTTGTAGTTTCCCCCATCTTAACATATCTTTTTTAACTTCATTCCATGTCTTAACATAGTCATCTTGAAATAACATACAATTCATATTTGTCATAGTGATACCCAGATATTTTACCTTCTTCTCAATCTTAAAACCCGTTTTTTTCATCAATTCTGTTTGATCTTCTGTTTTCACATTTTTTGTTAACATCTTTGTCTTCTGTTTATTAATCTTGAAATCTGCTAATGCACCAAATTTTTCTAATTTGCCCATTAATATTTCAGTTCTCTTTAAAGGATCTTCCAGAAACAACACCAAGTCATCTGCAAAAGCCCTTAACTTATACGTTTCTTTTTAAATCTTTACTCCCAGAATCCTCTCATCTTGTCTTATATCTCTATTCAGTATTTCAAGAACCAAAATAAACAAGAGAGGAGACAGTGGACATCCCTGTCTTGTTCCTTTTTGCATCTCACAAGGTTTGGTTAGATCTCCATTAACACTTATTTGTGCTTTCTGTGAAGTGTAAATCAATCTTACCCATTTTATAAAGTTCTCTCCAAAATTCATATCCTCTAAAACCTTGAACAAGAAAGCCCAGTTCAAGTTGTCAAAGGCCTTCTCTGTATCACGCATCAACATTACCAATCAAGAGTCATAATAGGAAAAAAAAGAAGAAATCTTTACATATACTTTCTTTCTCCATCTTTCCCCTGCTATGCTGTGGTCCTTGAATTTATAATTGTCAGGTTTAAGCCTTTAGCCACAATAGTTAAGTGTGGTAAAAGGTAAAATCCTGCCATGGGAATTGGTTCTGGGTAAGATGAGTGTAAGGCAGTGCTTTCCAAAGTCCCGCCATTGGCGACACACCAACGGCGGCGGCGGGGTGTGTGTGCGGCGGCGGGGGCGGCAACAGCGGTGGCCTTGTATTTTGCACTAAAACCCGGAAGCGCTGATGGCGCACCGCTGCTGTCGCTGCGCGTCCCGCTACAGGGCTGACAGCGCCGCGCCATCAGCACTTTCGGGTTTTGAAAGTGCTGATGTGCCACACAGTTTGGAAAGCTATGGTGTAAGGCATGAAAGGATGCCAGAATGTCGGGAGGGAGGAAGGGGAGCACCCGCATTCCAGAAAGAGCGTTAGAAGTTGTTTGGGTAATTTACAACCAAGGTCACATATGTTGAAGCCATCTGGGGTAACTCTGGGAATGGTACAGGAGAGAGATAAGGAAAAGAACTGGAGGAAATGAAGGGGGAATATGAATTGTTTTATTGTTTCTTTTTCAAATGCTTTGCCCGGGAAAAGTAAGGGGGCTGGCACAAGGGGGGGAATAGATGCTTTTACTGACTACTTTGGGCGGGAAAAGCCATTCGTGGCTTCGATCTGGATCTAGCTGCTTAAATCCTAATAAAGAACTTAACATATTCTGAATGACTTGTGGATAAAGTTACAGATTTTGGGATTTAAAGACTACGAACCTCACAGAAAGCCACGAATCTACAAATGGCAGCTTTACCAGAGGATAATTCAATTCCTCAAGAAAGCCAGCCAACGGAACTCCTAGAGACTGGAGATGGGCTGGGAGCAACAGGCGACAGGTTGGAGAGCAGAGGAGCAGGCGAGTCCATCCGCGGAATGCTACTGGATTTGGAGCGCCAAGCCGCCACAATTGATCAGAACCCAGAGAGCTGGACAGAGCCACGGGGGGGGGCATACCGAAGATCCTGATGACAGTGAGTGGGATGACGGAGCAACGAGACGAGGGTCCGATGCTGTTGGCTGCCATGAGGGAGTTGTGGAAGCCCACCGATCAGAGAAGGTCCAAAGCCCCATGGTCTTAGATGTCGGAGGAGGAGCAGACGTGGAAGTGGGTTGCGGAGTGACCATACGGGAAAGAAGTAGACAGTACCGCGGAGAGAAATTGAAGGAGCGTATGGAAAGGTTGGAGCAGCAGGTAGACTCCATCAATGAGCGAATGTCTACCCTACAGGGGGCGATTGAGTGACTACTTCAGAAACTAGATTGGGAACCAGTGACTGAGCCCGCAGCAGGGCCAACATGAGAGAGCCGAGCCTCAATGAAGGGGCGGATACTTATGGCAGACGAGGGTGACATGGAGAGAATGACAGCGAGTCGGCCCGAACTCAAGTGGGGACCCATGCAGGCTTCCCGAAGTTCGAGCCCCGTGAGAACGACCGTGGCACCAAGGAGAGAGGAACGCTTTGGAGACAGAGGTTTAGAGACAGAGGATCCCAAGCAACTTGCATATTTCCTGAGCCATGTAAAGGGGTTCATGGAAGAATTTGAAGAGTCGTTCCCCTCAGGGGATGCCAAGGTGAGGTATGTTTCGTCTCGCCTAGAGTCCAAAGTGGCGGAGTGGCGGTCAACCTCCACAATGAGGACGCCCCGGAGTTGGCAGACTTCCAAGACTTTATGTACACATTAAGAGAGAGATTTGGGGACCCGTTATCGAAGATGCGGGCTAAGACGAATCTGCAACACCTTAAGCAAGGGAACAGGTCAGTGTCGAAGTGTGCTATGGAATTCAAGAGACTTGCTGGGAAGCTCACTGACTGGCCAGAATCCCTAAAAGTGGAATATTTCAGAGGGGGGTTGCAGCCTGAGATACTGGAATGGTCCCTAGCATGGGGAAACCCCAGAACGCTACGAGAATGGATTTGTCTGGTGGGCGAAGTCGAAGACATGCGGATTCAAGTGAAGAGGCAACAGCGAGCTCAAGGCACCACCAGGCAATCAACGCAACCCACTGACTCCATGGAGAAAAAAGGATCCCGAAAATCATGGGATGAGGAGAAGGAGAGGAGAATAAAGAAGGGACTGTGCTACTGGTGCGGGAAGGAAGGGCATCGCATTGCCAGCTGCCCTTGATCCTCCACACCAGCAAAAAGTCGGGCAGGTGACAGCGGCGCTAGGACCTTGGCGCCAAAATCCAAAGGAGCCGCAGCCGCCGCAACAGGAGGAAAGCTTACTGAATCCCCGGATGAAGGGGGGGATTCCACCGATGAAGATGTCAAGCCAGCTTTAAACGCAAGGAGCCTGTCCTAAGGGGCAACAAGGGGCAGGCGACGAATGATGGGTGCACAGATCCAACGGTGAGTGGAGATTGCTCAACCATGCTGGTGGGGGTGCAGTTAGAGACACTAACGTGTCAGGGGAAAGCAAACTTGATGGCAATGGTGGACTCGGGGTGCACCAGCTTTTTGATGCACCCGGCCATAGTGACGGGACTAGGGCTGAAGGTGGGGAGGTTAAAAGCTCCCATCTTCTTCACCCAGCTTGACGGGTTCGAAATGCAAGGAGGCCCAGTGGAATTCTACACCGAGCCAGGAAAGGTGTGGATAGGGACCCATGAGGAAGTACTGAGATTCGTGGTGGCTCCCATTGCAAGCCAGTCCCTAGTGCTGGGGTTAACGTGGCTACGCAAAAGTAACCCCCGAGTGAACTGGATTACAGGAGAGTTAAAGTTTGCTAATGGGAGTTACGTGGGATGGGGAAAAAGGGGATTGACTCTGAAACCAGAGACATTAGCTGCGGCCTCCGAAACATGGGGTGACAGGGGAGCCGCAGGAGAAGAGCTCGTTCCTCCTCAGTACTGGGACTTGAGGGAAGTATTCGGAGAGACTGAGTTAAACGAACTCCCTCCCCCCAGGAAATCAGACTGTGCCATAGAACTAGAACCGGGGACGGTATTGCCCAAAATGAAACTGTATTCCATGACTGCTAGAGAGCTGGAGGCATTACGAGAGTTTATTGCCAAAAATTTGGAGCGTGGGTTTATCAGGCCAGCCACTTCCTCCATGGCTGTCCTGTTCTGACTAAGACTGACACCGGAAGAATTAGAAAAAGAACTTTATTTACAGGTCACAAAAAGCAGCCCCATCAGTCCCGCTGTTAGGCTCACCCGTGGCCTGGCTCTGTGGAATGTCCTCTGCGGAGGGTGCGCGTGGCGTGGAAGCGGGGCGGAGACCGGAGTCAGTCACTGGCGCAATCTCTGGGCGAGGCGGGATTGCACTGGGCAACAGGTTGCAAAATGCCGCACAGTCAATGTGGCCTTCTGGCCCTTCCGGGGCAACGGGGCTCAGCGTAAAGTCCAGCAGGCTACCGGCGGAGCAGCAAGATGGAAATTCCGAGGGCTGGAGTTCAAGCGGACGTGTGGCGGCAATGCAAGATGGGCGCAGAGGCACTCACGGTGACGGACGGCGGCGGAAGTTCCGGCGACTGGATTTCAGGCGGCTGGGGTTCGAGCGGCTGTAGATCGGCCAGCTGGAGATCCGGCGGCTGGAGATTGGCCGGCCAGTTGGCGGCAAGATAAGTCAGAGGCGCGGGCGCTCCTCCAGAGGCAGGGAGCGGCTAGAGTCCGGCCATCTGTAGTTCAGGTGGCCAGATGGCAGCAAGGCAGGACAAGGAGTCAAGATCCCAGGCAACGACCGTCAGGCAGGGCTCAGAGGCAGGGCGCAAGGCTGCAGGTAAGCCAGGTTGCACAGCAAGGCCCGGGACAGAGACGGGGCTGGGCGAGGAGTCCGAATCTCGGTTGGCGGCGGTGGCAGGCTCAGGCACGGAGTCCCATGTGTCGAGGGAATCGCCCTCCTCACAGTGTACAGGTGGCAGGTATGAACGGTTGTCTCCGGCAACCTGCGCTGGCTGTGCTGGTCCTTTTAAACTTCGAATTTTGCACCGTATGCGGGTGGTGGCCAATCGGGCTTTGCACTGCTCGGCCCGCCTTTCCACCCTCCTTTCCCGCACGCTGATAGGTGGAGGGGCTTCTTCCTCCAAGTTCCATCCAATCAGCTGCTCTGGCTCAGGCTCCATTTTGGCGCCATCCCAGCTTCTCCTTGCTATCGGTTCCTCCTCTTCCGACTCGGAGTCTGACATGGCTGCAGGGACAGGCTCGTTCCTGACAATGGCTGCCCCGGTTTTATTTAGAACCAAAAAGGATGGGTCCTTGAGACTTGAGGGAGGAAGGAGAGCACCCGCATTCCACAAAGAGCTTTAGAAGTTGTTTGGGTAATTTACAACCAAGGTCACATATGTTGAAGTCATCTGGGTAACTCTGGGAATGGTACAGGAGAGAGATAGGGAAAAGAACTGGAGGAAATGAAGGGGGGATGTGAATTGTTTTATTGTTTCTTTTTCAAACCTTTGCCTGGGAAAAGTAAGGGGGCTGGCACAAGGGGGGGATAGATGCTTTTACTGACTGCTTTGGGCAGGAGAAGCCATTCGTGGCTTCGATCTGGATCTAGCTGCTTAAATCCTAATAAAGAACTTACCATATTCTGAATGACTTGTGGATAAAGTTACTGATTTTGGGATTTAAAGACTACGAACCACACAATAATTTTATTTTGGTTTTGCTTTGGTTTTGTTTAAAACAAACAAACAAACAAACCCTTAGGACAGAGCTTTCCAAACTGTGTGTGGCGACACAAAAGTGTGTCGCCACACACAGCGCCACACACGCCCCCCCGCGCCGCCGCCGCACGCCCCCCGCGCCGCCGCCGCACGCTCTCATGTGTTGCCGCCATGCGCACGCCGCTGCACACCCTCCTGTGTCACCGCCGCGCACGCACGCCCCCGCACCGCTGCCGTGCCGCCGCCGCACCGCCGCTGGTGTGTCGCCAGCGGCAGCACTTTAGAAAGCCCTGCCTTAGGAGATTCCTGTTCCTTTCCCAAAAGGAATGAGCATTACTGGGGACATGTAGTCTGCATAACTATAAGCCCTTCGCTGCTGGCCACTGCTTTGGATACCAGAAAACAATTGTTTGTGTGTGTGTGTGTGTGTGTGTGTGTGTGTACACACACACACACACACAGTGTATGTATGTGTGTGTGTGTATATATGTATGTATGTATGAGTGTGTGTATGTGTATGTGTGTGTGTGTGTATGTATATATACACACACACACACACACACACACACACTATATTTATTTTCTATCCCGCCTTTATTAATTTTATAAATAACTCAAGGTGGCTAACGTACCTAATACACCTTCCTCCTCCTATTTTCCCCACAACAAGCACCCTGTGAAGTGCGTTTTTCCTGCTTTTTTTGGATCAACTGAATGTTGGTTGATCTGTTGGTTCCTGGTGTGTGTGTTCGTGTGCGTGTGCGTGTGTATACACATACACACACACATACCAGGTTCTCAAAAGCATGTTCCATTATAGAGCTGGCTTGTAAGCGAGCATGCTGAGTAATTTCCAGTTTAAAACTGAGCAATAAAGAAAGTATATTTCATTCATGTAACTGCAGAGGTCCATCTTATCTTCCCTCCGGTGATACTTATGGATACTGCTCATCGGGTTTTGCTTTGTTTTGTTTTTTTGAAATAATGGATTGGGGATGAGTGCAGGAGGAGTTCAGTCATGGCATCTAGTTGCATTCTTCATTTTTGTTTTTGCATTATTATTATTATTATTATTATTATTATTATTATTATTATTGTGACACATCTACATTCAGGTAGCAATCAGATCCTTTACTGTATTTATATCAAAAGAGCTGTGGTTGATGAGAACCAAAGTCCCATATAGTGACCAACCAGCTACCACTGGTGAGCTACAAGCAAGATGGGAACAGAAAGCTTCTGCTTCTGTTTCCCACAAAAGTTCTTAAGAGTCTTCCTCTTTCTAACATTGTAGGTAATCTACACTCAACATGACGCATAGCCATGGCTAGCCTTAACCTCCTTGAATTTTTTTTTATCTGTTCAATCATGTCCGATTCTCGGAGACTGCCTGGACAAGTCCCTGCAGTTTTCTTGGCAACGTTTGCCATTGCTCGCTTCCTAGGGCTGAGAGAGAGTGACTGGCCCAAGCTCACCCAGCTGGCTTTGTGCCTAAGGTGGGACTAGAACTCACGGTCCCCCATTTGCTAGCCTGATGCCTTAACCCAGGGCTTTCCAAAGTTTTCCCGCGGCGACACACCAACCGGCGGTGTGTCGCCGCGGGAAAACCCAGAAGTGCCACCGTTGCGGCAGCGTGCAAAAACCAGGAAGCGCTGCTGCCGCTTTCGGGTTTTTGCGCACCGCCGTTGGTGTGTCGCTGCAGGAAAACCCGGAAGCGCTGATGATGATCAGCGCTTCCGGGTTGTGTGGTGACACACCAGACTGTGTGTGGCGACACACTTTTGTGTTGCGACACACAGTTTGGAAAGCTCTGCCTTAACCACTACACCACACTGGTTCTCCTTGAATTTGTTTAATCCTCTTTTAAAATGATCCAGGTTGGTGGCTATTGTGACTTCTGGTAGTAATGCATTCCACACATTATTGTGAGAAGAAATATTTCCTTTTATGTATTCCAACCCCACCACCACTACCATTCTGCTTCAGTGGGTAATCCAGGGTTTTGAGAAAAAAAGAAAGTCTCCTGATTTCTTTTCTTTTTCTACACGGTGCACAATTGTATTCACCTCCACCCCTCTCCACTCTTTGCTCTTTAAACAGCTGCTAAACCTTTCCGGTCCCTTGATCACACGGGTTGCTTTTCCAGCTCTTTCTTTTTCAGGTGTAGCAATGACAACTGTACCCAGGATTCTAAGATGTCATACCACAAATCTATAAAAAGGCAATCCAACAGTGGCAGTTTTGTTTGCTGTTCTTTTGCAAATGATCTGCAGGGTGAAGCCTGCCATTTTTAACAGGATCACATGTTGAATTGACTGTCCATCAAGCTGACCACCAGCGCCTTAAGACTACTTTCCTTGTCAGTCACTGTTCATTTGGAGCAGGGAGGACTGGAAGTTTTGCCCCAATCTCCGTAATTTGCCACTTGCTTTGATTGAATGGCATTGGCCATTTTCATCCTTACTCTTTGAGTTTGGAGTGACTTTTCTTAATGCTGTGCCTTATTCGTTTTATCCACCACACTGATAATTCCTAACTCCAGATGGCTTATGAATACATGAAATTACATCAAATAGACTCAGGGCCGATGCTGTCTCCTTGGCAGGGAGGGGAGAGGTATTCTTTGCATCGCTTCCTGAGGAGAAATCCTTTCTGCTCTTTATCAAAAGATTCCTATTACTATTTGCTGTGATTGTTATGGTTGCTCAGGACTCTTTGGAAAGTCAAGCTAACTAATATTGAGTGGATTACCGCAATTCATATACTGTATTTGCTGTCACACTTTAAAAGATCAGTGAGAGAAACTTGTTTCTGGAGAAGCCATGTTGAGGGTTTCCTCAGCAAAGCTTGTTCTTATATTTACTTAACACATTTGTCTTTTATAATGCTTTCCTTGGATTTACCTAAAAAAGATGTTGAGCTAACTGGCCTATACTTTCCTTCTTAAACCCTGGTTCTATTGGCCCCTTTCTAGTCCTCTGATTCAGTGGCCAGTGAGGGTGATGTTATATATTTTCAGATGATCATCAGTTCCCTATTGAGTTCTTTTAGGACTTGCACTGTGCATAAAAATGATCTTGCCTGATGTGCTGTAGTATCTCATTGAAGTTGCTGGAAGTAAATGCACTTTTCAAATTGTATAAATGTTTCAAATTTCATAAGTGGAGTATGATGTTTTTGCACTTGCTGAATTCTGAGGCGGCCAGAGGATATGTGTGAATCTTAGAGCCTTTCACTGTGCAATCATCTCTGCTCCAGTCTGCTTCTGCTTCCTCCCTCTCTTCCTTAACTCCATGAAAGACACGGGGAAAGACGTCATGAGGTAATTCCTCATTGGACTTTTTTCAAATTGGTCAGAGATGCTGCAGACTGATAGCAGGAAGTGTTACAGATAGGGATGTGCAGAATTAGTTGATCTGGAAACAGAACATGCCAGAGAATACTAACAAAAATTTGAAAGAAATTCTCAAGCACCACGAGAATAAGTAGAAAAACTGAAGCATCTGTTGCAGGAAAAGGAAACAGAAATGTTAAGTACTGTACTGGAGCTTAGTATGATAGAGAACTTTCAGTTGAATACCATTTGGACATAATGCTTTCCTTTAGGTCAATAAGGACTGAAGCTTTATCTTTTACCACCTTTATTTGGCCTAGCGCATTCCTAAAAGTCAATTCAGGCACATTTTGCATTACATGGTTGACAGAAAAGATAAATGCAAAGAATTCAAATATTTTTAAAAAATCATTTATTTCCTTTTCAACATTATTAAAGAGGTTAAAGAGGTTATAAAGCTTATAAAGAGGTTACTGAGACATTGTGACTGGCCCAGGCCTCAAAGTCACTCAGTGAGCTTTAAAGTTCAATGGAGATTTGAATTATCCATCTCTCCCAATTGCAATCCAATACTGTAATTACTACATCATACTGTGACACCATTTATTGAAAGAGGGCACTTTCACAGTGACAGTATCATCATTTCAGCAAACATGACAGTCCAGCAAAAGAATCACTGCTCTGGGAAAGACATTTTACCTGACTTGCAACAACTGAAGAAACAATGGTTTCTGTTTCTTAGAACACCTGCTGAGATGAGTTCTTAGACACAGCAGGAATTCTTGAGCCTATATAAGACATGAGCAGAGCCTGGAGGGTGATCTTTACGTACTGATCCACAAAGTCGCTTCCATTCCTACCTCTTTCCATGTTCATTATTTTCCTTGGAATAGTCAGGGTCCAAGAAGACTCTCACTCCTAAATTTGTGATTCCAAATCCTATTTTTGTGATCCAGTTTGTTTATCTCATGAGGCCCAGCTCTGACTTAGCCCAGTTCCTCTTCATTTTGAGACTCAAAAGGTTATTGTTGTATATATGACTTTCAGCTTTCTCTAGATTGCTTGGTATACCATGTATCTTGGCAGTCAGTATAATTATATCATTAATTATGAAGGTGACATGATTAAATGCACAGGGACTATATTAATTAAAGTTAAATTTTGTTTAGCTTTATGAACCTCTTTCTTCTGCCCCCATCCCTGCTTTGGGGAATGGGGCTTCCAGCATGCCATTTACAGGCTGACTATGGAAAATCCCCCAATTCTGCTTAGGCCTCCAAGGTCACTGTCACCTTTCTCAGACATACATCACACCACTTATTATAAAGAGCATAACCCCCCACCTCAGTTATTGTCTAACATATCACAGTTGTTAGGAATGGACTGGTGATCCTGTTGCAGGATCACCATCTTTCTGTAAAATGGATAGTAAAATGTCTGTGAGGAGATTTTCCCCCTTTGCCAAGCTGTACAGTAAGATCTACAGTGTTTGCAGCTTCTCTTGAGACACACTCGACATTTTCAGGTTTACCAAATATAAATGAATACTAGGGATTAACAAATCTGTTGGTTTTAGTTTTCCTTTGTTTCTCTTTGTTTCTTGTCTTTAATTAGTAGACCACTATGTTTAGAAATAAAAATTGTTATGGAGTTGCTTATACATTTGCATGCATATTTTCCTAAAATATATATTTTCGTATATGCACTTTCCCCTAATATATACCTTTGGAGGCTACCCACAGAAGTTCCTGTCACTAACAAAGTAGGTGAAGATCACTGTGCTCTGGAGTCTATAATAGGGAGCAGCAGTATTATGAATTTTGCTGCATCCAGGAAAATTATGCAACAGTATTATGCTTTCTCTTTTAAAGTCCTTATATAGAAGAGATTGATAGCATACTTATTTATTTGTTTGTTTGTTTGTTTGTTTGATTTATCACCGCCCACTCCCCCAAGGGGGACTCTGGGAGGTTTACAATAAAATATAATTAATTAAAATACAACTATAAATAAGTTTAAATAACATTCAAATAAAACTTATACATATAATATGATAAAATCCAAGTGGCAGAATTTTCTTAAAACCGAGGAAAAAGGGCGCTCTAAGGCCACCCTAAGGCGCTAGCCATCCCCAGGAATGTACACTCTTCTTCCCGCCCCAGGCAAATTGACAAAACCAGGTCTTGATTTTTTTCCGGAAGTCCAGGAGCAAGGGGGACTGTCTTATCTCCGGGGGCAGAATGTTTCACAGGGCAGAGGCTACTGCAGAGAAGACACACTTCCGTGACCCCCTTAGATGGAATTCTTTAACCGATGGGGTCCGTAGTATGCCCTCTCTGCAAGCCCGGGTGGGACGGGACGATGTAATGGGGATGAGACGGTCCATTAGGTAACCTGGTCCCATGCCATGTAGGGCTTTAAAGGTCATAACCAACACCTTGAATTGGACCCGGAAGCAAACTGGAACCCAGTGCAGCTCGCGCAGCAACGGCATTACATGTGTCCACCTTGGGACACCTAAAATAATCCATGCGGCTGCGTTCTGGATCAGCTGTAGCTTCCGGATACTCTTCAAGGGTAGCCCCATGTAGAGTGCATTACAGTAGTCTATATGGGAGATCACCAGGGTATGAGTGACCGAAGGGCCTCTCGTTCCAGGAAGGGGCGTAACTGGTGCACAACACGAAGTTGAGCAAAGGCTCTCCTGGCCTTGACTGCCACCTGCTCTTTGAGCAGGAGTCGTGAGTCCGGGAGAACCCCTGAGTTACGCACCAGGTCTGTCTGAGGCACTGCAACCCCATCCAGCACTAAAGATGACAATTTCCCGGATGCCGAGGAGCCATTAATCCACAGTAACTCCGTCTTACCTGTTTTCAGTTGAAGCCTGTTTTTCCCCATCCAGGCCCCCACAGCCACCAGGCACTTGGAGAGGGTGGTCACTGCATCACTTACTTTACCCAGGATGGAGATGTACAATTGGGTATTATCAGCGTATTGATGATACCTCACCCCGTGGTGACGGATGATCTCACCCAGTGGTTTCATATAGATGTTAAAAAGGAGCGGCGAGAGTACCAAGCCCTGCGGCACCCCACAAAGCAGAGCCCGCGGACTGGACCTCTCGCTCCCTATCAACACCGACTGGGACCGGCCCTGGAGGAAGAAGGTGAACCAGCACAAAACCACGCCACCCACCCCGAACTCCCTGAGCCGCCCCAGGAGGATACCGTGGTCGAGGGGATCAAAAGCCACTGAGAGGTCAAGAAGAGTGAGAATGGATGCACTGCCTCCATCTTGCTCCCACCAAAGGTCATCCATAAGCGTGACCAATGCCGATTCCGTCCCATATCCGGGCCTGAAACCTGACTGAAAAGGGTCCAGATAATCCATTTCATCCAGAATCCTCTGGAGCTGCAACACCACCACCTTCTCAACCACATTCCCCAAAAAGGACGAAAATTATCCAGTACAGTAGGGTCCAGCGATGGTTTCTTGAGGAGGGGGCACACCAGCATTTCCTTAAAAGCTGCCAGAAACACCCCCTCTCTCAAGGATGCATTTACCATCGTCTGGACCCAGCCACATGTCACCTCTCAAGCTGCTTTCACTAGCCGGGAGGGGCATGGATCTAATTGGCAGGTGGTGGCATTCACAGTCCAGAGGACTCTGTCCACTTCCTCGGGTCCAACAGGATCGAACTGTTCCCAGATAACATGGTAAGTACGTTCCCTGAATCTCTCCTCAGACTCTGTCTCACACTCAGAGTCCAACTTGGAGTGAATCCGAGCGATTTTATCCAGCAAATGCCCTGAGAATTCCTCAGCGTGGCCCTGCAGATGGATTTCTGACTCCCCTTTCCCCAAAAGGGATCGGGTAATGTTAAACAGGGCCGCCGGGTGATGTTCCACGGATGCAATAAGAGTGGACAAATATTGATGTTTCGCCGCTCTTACCGCCACAAGGTAGGCCTTAATAGCGGCTCTAGCTTGTGTTTGGTCGGATTCAGTCTTCAGTCCTCCAGTGGCGCTCTAGGCGTCTCTTAATCCTCTTCAGAACTCTCAACTCCTCCGTAAACCAGGGGGAGTGTCAGGTTCAACTGGACAAAAGAGGCCGCACAGGTGTGATCCTGTCCAAGGCCCCAGCTGCCTCTCTATTCCAGGCAGCAGCCGGGGCCTCCGCTGGACCGTGCAGCAGATCCTCGGATATAACCCCCAGCTCCCTCTGGAACCCTATCAGGTCCACAAGTCGCTGGGGGTGGACTGATCGAATAGGTCCGGCCTCTCTGTGGAGGGGAGCAGCATAGGAGAATCTCAAGGTTACCAGGGTGTGATCTGACCATGCCAAAGGGGAAAGATGTAACTCTCCCTTCAGATCGCATTGCCGCTGCTACGACAAGAAAACTAAATCCGGAGTGAGGCCACTGTCTCGAGTCGGGTCCTGGATGATCTGGAACAGGCCCATGGTCGCCATGGTGGCCATGAACTCCCGAGCTGCTTCCGAGGTCCGCCCCAGGGAGGGCAGGTTGAAATCCCCCAGAACCATAAGCCTGGAGAACTCAACCGCCAGCCCCAAGATGGCCTCCAGCAGCTCAGGCAGGGAGGTTGCTATGCAGCAGGGAGGCTGGTACAGTAGCAACACTCCCAACTGTTCACGAGAACCCAACTTGAAAAACAAGGTCTCACAACCGGTAAATTGTGGAGCAGGGCCCCTGATAGCCACTAGAGATTCCCAGATGACAACAGCCACCCCTCCTCCCCTGCCCTGAAGTCTCGGCTGGTGCCAAGCCTGAAACCCGGCTGGACATTTCTCAGAGAGAGGGACACCTCCCTCCAGGCCCAGACAGGTCTCTGTGATACATGCCAGGTCTGCCCCCTCCTCTATAATCAGTTCATGTATGAGGGGGGCTTTGTTATTAATTGACCTGGCATTACGAAGCAGCAGCCGGAAGTCAGGGCAACCATGAGTCTGCTGTCCAGGCCCTAGGTTTGAGCATGGAGGGCCGGAACATGCCACCGGTAATAAACACCATGGGCGTATTCCCCTATGATGGCCCACCCTCTGGCTCCCGTCATAACATCCCCTGCCCATCACCACCTCAATGGCCTGCCCTGCCCCATAGCCCCCAGAGTCTCTAAATCCATTAGCCTCCACTCCTGGACTCCCGAGATCCCTGGTTAAAAATGGGTATCCCTCCATCATTCATCCAACTCACTCATTCACAATCAACCCGAGTGATGAAGGACCCCCCCAGTGCACCAGCTCACGCTCTCGGCACTGACGGAGCCCAATCACCACTCTAACACTCATTCACACACTCACTGTGCCCCACCTCGACCTCTCTCACTGGTCAACAGGAGGGCACTCCATACGCTACCCCTCACCCCCTGCCTCTCACTCAGAGGGTGAGTGCTCTCACACTCACATCCAGACCCGTCATCCCTCTCACACCTGAGGGGGTACCACGTTCACTCCGAAGGGATCCCAATGGCCTTGATTGTATTAGGGTGGTTGAAGGGGATGGCTATGTTCCACTTTCTTCATTGCCCGCTGGCCTGCCGCGCTGGGGGCTCATCGCCCCATATATGTGGTATGTCCTCTTCTAAACAATTCTCTGCTATCATCTAAGAAACTAGCATCTTGCATTATAATAGGGAGGAATGAATGAGGAAAAGCAAAGCTTCCATTAAACTTAGATGTGAGAGGACTGACACACTGGGAATGAAATTCAAGGATGGTCATTAGAACAGACAGTATAATGCTAAATCCTTTGTTTTTCTAAATTCAGATTTTCTTGTAGAAAAAGAATATTGAAAAAGTTCAAGGAAAGGAAAAAGAAGGGGGGAAGAAGAGGAGAGTAAGAAGCACAAGCAGTTACTCCATTGTGCTTGCTTAAGTGCAGACCAGCCAGGCATGTAATCAGGGACATAATAGAGAAAAAATAGGTTAGGTGATGTAATTTATTGAATCAATATCTGCCAACAGAAGAATCAGACCCCTTTTAAAGTCTCTCCTGAGAAGTTTCTATGCTAAAAGGAAATATGAACAAAAGGTACAAAGGTAAGAAGCCTTTATGTTTAGTGAAAAAATGCATGAACCTGGAACCATGCTTTTGTATTTCTCAAGGTTCCAGATGTAATTTCCACCATCTTAGATGGCAGAGTGAGAGCCAGTTTGGTCTAGTGGTTAAGGCATCAAACTAGGAACAGGGAAATCTGAGTCCTAGTCCTGCCTTAGGCATGGAAGCCAACTGGATGGCTGTGGACCAGTCACTCACTCTCAGTGCTAGGAAGAAGGCAATGGCAAACCCCTTCCAAAAATCTTTCGTAGAAATGTTGCAAGTACTCAGGTCTGACTTGAAGGTGTGCACACACACACACACATGCACATACACAAGTGCTAGGAAAGGTATTTGATTGGGGTCTTAGAGGGCCCTACCAAGAGTTGGAAGAGCCATGAAATTTGCCAAGTGTGGGTACCATTTTTACGGTTCCATTTGGACCACAGTCTGGCCAGAGATAACGGAGCATCCCGCCTTACCCCAGAGCCTCTGTATTCTATGTTGTCCTAGTTAGTAAGCCAATTTAACCCAAAATTTCTAGTTTTAAATTTGAAAAACTGATTTCAAGAAATGGTGACTGAAATGCAAATGCACAAGGAAAGCAAGGAACTAAAGGATACTTATGTGTGCCCCCAATACTCATGCCTATCTTAATAAGCTAAGGGTTGCTAACTCAGCATAGTTGTGTCCAAATAAGCCCATTAGTTAGGTGCTGGTGTCAACAACAGGTACGGTAATCACGTCACAGAGTGGCCTGTCACAGCCCAGTTGCTATAAACCAGGGCTACCAGAAAAATCAACTGAATGGCTCAATCATTTCTCTTTTAAACTAACTGATTAATTGATTAGTGGTTATATTCTCACAGATTCTGGATGAATTCTAATATCCCGGATATGTAATAGTAGAATAGCTAATTCAGACTGTTCATTTCAGCCTGTTCAGTCTACTGGAGACTGATTGAGTTCATCCATCTTAGAATCTCCACATTCTTCCTACAATAGTCTTACTTAGCATATGTAAATAAAGATCCACCTCCCAAACTTGCATGGTAACTTAATTCAACATTAATTGCTCAGTATTAGAAGGTAAGGCTATCTTAAATATGTATCTTTTTGTTTCTTATTAGCATAACCCTCCAGAACAAAATAGCCTTAAAAAAAAAAAGGAAGAACAAGCATGTGCTTAATTCACAACCCAGTGATTAAACTTGCACTCAGTAATTATAATGGCTTCATCCTGATTAATCAACCAGGGCTGCAATTATATACACATTTATCTGGGAGTAGGGTATATTGAGCTCAGGAGGACCTGATTCTGAAGCATTAAGTATTAAGCACACACTAGTTAGACTGGTACATTTCTACCTTTGTACTTTTAGAATAGATTTTTCTAGATGTTTCTGGTGCATTGAACACCCTGCTCCTTTCATGTGTAAATAGTCATTGATTTTTAGTGAATGGCCTATTTTAGAACCATGGGGGAAGGGGCTTAGGCATAACAGTCAGTGAGAGACATGATTCGCTAATACCTCTAGTTGGCATCTCCCTTATTATTAATGTGGCTACCCAATCCCTAGAAGCTTCTAATACAGGGCTTTCCAAACTGTGTTGCGACACAATACTGTGTCGCCTGGGGGCCCCAAGTGCGTCGCGTGACAACCCGGAAGCACTGATGAAAATGCCCTCAGTTCCGGCAGGGAGGCGAAAATCATGCACGCATGTTGCCGGCCACCCGGGGTTTGAAATTCTCCGTGCCAATCAGCTGTGCACTGGGAAGCCTGGCAGTGTGTGCGAGCGATTTTCGCCTCCCTGCCAGAACCGAGGGCATTTTCGGGGTCCCTGGAGCCTGCACTTTCAAAGCGGCGGCGGCGGGCCATCAGCGCTTTCGGGTTCCAGGACGCTGCTGCTGCCGCTGCCCCTTCAAAGGGCAGGCTCCGGAGACCCTGAAAATGCCCTCGGTTCCGGCAGGGAGGCGAAAAGCCTTGCCACACGCGCGCACGCAGCCAGGCTTCCCGGTGCACAGCTGATCAGCGAGGAGAATTTCCACCCTGCCCCCCCCGCACTAATCAGCTGTGCGCTGGGAATCCCGGCCGCGTGCACACACACGCGCGGTGAGGCTTTTCGCTTCCCTGCCCGAACCGAGGGCATTTTTGGGGTCCCTGGAGCCTGCCCTTTTGAAGGGGCAGCCGCTGCCGCCATGGCAGCAACCCGGAAGCACCACTGCCACCGCTTCCGGGTTTTTGCGTGCCACACTGGTGGCGGTGCTTCCGGGTTTTTGTGGGCCGGCTGTCGGTGTGTTGCCAACGGCAAAAGTTTGGAAAGCCCTGTTCTAATATCTTGGTTGAGAAAGAACAGAATTTAAAAAGAAAAATTTAAAAACAGAGCTGCATCTAAGGAAGGAGAAAGAAAGTAAATGATGGCAGTGTTTTGGAAATGTTTATGCATGATTTTGTGCAAGAGTTCACCCAGTGCTTTAATTGCTATTCTCATGTTTCACTTGCAGAGGAGTTTGTGCAGACAATTGCATTAGTGCATTCTTTTCCAACCTAGCATCTTCCAGGACTTACTTACTTACTTAATTTATTTGTTTATTTATTTATTTTAACGTGTAGTTAAATAACCATGTTGTTTTTATTTTTTATTTTTCCATTTGGCTTTTTAAAATCCTATATTCTATATTCACTGAATTAGTATTTTCCATTCTTTCCAACACTTATATACTTTTGTTTTCAACTTGACAAATACAACTATTTTATCGAACTATGATTAATAAACATTATCAAAGTAATGCTGGAGTAATGAAGTAATGCCTCAAGCCATGCTGTTCAATCAATGCAATACATGCTTCCCAGTTTATTAAAAATGTACTTCAAGAACTAAAATCTACAATAGTTTGTGTTCATACTCTGCTCTATAAAGGTAAAGGTTCCCCCCGCACATTTGTGCAGTCGTGTCCGACTCTAGGGACCGGTGCTCATCTCTGTTTGTTAGCCGAAGAGCCAGCGCTGTCCGAAGATGCTTCCACGGTCATGTAGCCGGCATGACGCGCGCGGAACGCTGTTACCTACCCACCAAAGTGGTACCTATTCATCTACTTGCATTTTGCATGCTTTCGAATTGCTAGGTTGGCAAGAGCTGCAGCTAGTGCAGGAGCTCACTCTACACGCAGGGCTAGGGATTCGAACCTCTGAACTTGCAATCTTCCGATCGACAAGCCTGGCGTCTTACCCGCTGAGCCACTACGCCCCTTACTCTGCTCTATAGCAAAATATTATATCCAATATTTTAGAATTTCCCTTGAACATAAAATCTTTAAATAACTAGGAATTAATCTATCAAATAATTTAAATAAGCTTTTCAGTAAGAGTTATGGTCCTATTTGAGAAATTTTTTTTGAACAGGATATGAAAAGATGGGAGGCTCTATAGAAGCAATTAAGTTGATGTTGCTCCCAAAATTGATCTGTTATTTCAAACTTTTCAGATAGATATTCCTGATAAGATCCTTACCTGATTCCAGGTAAAATTGGCAAAAACAAAACAAAAGAATAGAAAGAAATCATTCATGTTTACCTCAAAATCAGAGAGGAAGGGACATACTCTCTGCTTTAGAATATACAGTATATTACCAAGTAATATATATTTGTTAGCTCTGTTAGCACATATTATTCCTGTCATAATGACAAATCCAACAGGCAGTGAATCAAGATGGAAAACATACAGTTCTAGAGTAAGAATTTAAACTGATCCTTTTTGTCCCAAACAGACCTTCACAAAACAAATCAATAATGATTTACACAAGAAATGAGCTGAATGTGGAAAAAGGTGTTCATAGGACTTATTCCAGGCATTTCTTTCTTCACTCATCTGATAATATAACCAAATTTCAATCAAGATGGAGCCTTGAAATGGGGGGGGGGGTAGGCCTTTATAGAATAAAATATTTTTTATGAAACAAATCTTACCATCTGAAGCAAGTTGAACAACAATTAGAACATATACTGTCATTGCTTTTGTAGCATCAGATGAGTTCAATATTATGAAATTAAAAAGTGATGGAGATTAGAAATAGACATCTAATTTTGAAAAAAATTAATGTTCATTTTCTTCATAGAAATTAAAGATAGAATTTCAAAACTATTTCAATCTTATTTGAAATGGATTTTGGCAAATTTACCATAGGACTAAAAGAAGCTTGGGATTTAGGGCTAAAAGATGTAGGGAAATAATTAGATGATATCCCAGCAGTTTTATGGCATTGCAGGGGAGTCTTAGCAACCTCTAGACCGGAAACATATCTTAAGCTTTTATATCAGTGGCATCAAACTCCAGTAAGAATCTCATATATGTCTTCTAAATATTCAATGAATATAGCGAGGCTATAAACTGAAGGGACTATTATTTCATCATTGGTGGGAATCTGACAGGGTTTCCAATTTTTGGAAGAAAGATTTTAATGAGATGTCATACATAACCACACAGAAGATTGAGTTTTCTTGAAAGTTAGGCTTACTATATATATTTGATGGTCAGAACAATACGTTGCAACAACAAAAAAACCTCATCAAGTTTCTACTTTTAGCAGCCAAATGAATTGTTGCTAAACAATGGAAATGTTTAAATAACATCTCAATGGATAGGTGGTATGGCAAGATTTAGTCTATGGATAAAGTTTCTGATAAAACCGATTGCAAAGTAACACATTATTATCCTATGAGAAATGGAGGGTTTTCGTTGCTTATATCAGAGATAGGCATTCTTGTAACAGTCTCTATCAGAAATTATAGGAAAGTTAAAATGTATCAGCATCATGTAATTTTTTTAAAAATATCAATGGGTTAGCAACATACCTAATTCCTAAAACTGTCAGTACTCAGAAAACAGTGGCAATATAACCTGTTAAGAATTCGTTATCTCAAATGGCGTCTCCTTCACATCCTTGGCACAGGATCTATGTATCATCTTTGCTCGCTTATCCAGCACTCTGTCTCGCTTTGTGGTCTGGCTGCAAAAAAATTATCACAGGTGTGGTTTTGCCTCATTGAAGCCTGAAGTAGAACATCTGGAGTGACTCTACTTCCTCCCAGATGCTCAAGGTATGGCTGCAGTCTCTTTTCTCATGTGTTTACCTCCCCCCATCCCTTTTTTTAGTCCAAAACATGATTAGTCTGAACAGTGCAGTATATAAGCTGTGTGTGTGTAATAGATAGATAGATAATTATATAATTTTATGGTTGAGCTGTTGTCCTGTGTTCTTGTTCTTAGTTCCCTGAGGAGTCTATTATTCTGAAGTTTTATTCTTCTTCCTGATTCTATATTAGCTTTCTTGTTACAGCTTTTCTTCCTGTTTTAATATAGTATAGTTGCTTGTTAAACTCTGTGTTTCCTCCAGATGCTCCATACATCACAAATTAGCGTGATAAGGATCAGTGGGACGGATGAGAGACTGGTAAAGCATAAAATACACAAACAAACAGACAGTAGAGAAGAATATCCTTATTTGTTTGCTTGTTTGTATCTTTTATGCTTTACCAGTCTCTCATCTGTCCCACTGACCCTTAATTTGTGATGCATGGAGCATCTGGAGAAAAATCTCTATATAATTAAAGAGTATCAGGAGAAATGCCTGGATCCATTGGAACAGTGGAAGCTTTTGATGGTGCTGTGAAAGCCTGGCCCACATCTTGTAGACAGAAAGTCTTGTACAGTATTTTGAAGAATGATGCCCCAGAGAAGCAGGTGGTAGCATCACTTGATATAATGTAGGGCTAGAACAGGGGTCCCCAAACTCTTCAGCTCATCAACCCCCTTCATGAAGTTTCAGATTCTTCAACAACCCCCAAACATTTATTTTATGAAAATAATTCAGTAAATACTACCTTAACTAATAGTACCATGAATAACAACAACAAGGATAATGGATAGTCCCATCAACCTTGGGGGTCGATATTGACCACTTTGGAGAACCCTGGACTAGAAGATTGAGGTCACAAAGACCTGGGAAACTACTAGTGGGCAGCATAAAAAGTTTTCTGCACCTCTTTGCTGCCACCTAAGGGCTGCAGAATATTTTGCAGCCTGGCTCAGATAGCTCTAGTATAATGGGAGGAAAAAAGTTCTTCAAAGAGGTTTAATGTACAGTGCTCATTGTACTGAACATGTCACTGACGCCTCTTGTTATTGCAGAAGGATTCTTCTTTCATAAGAGAAGCCCATCAGAAAGTGAAACTCTCTGTCTGATTGGCAGCTGAATTACAAAAGTTAACTGAAAACTGTAACTTCAAAGAAGACGGAATGATTTTCTTAAAGATAGATTTGTTTGTGGATTATTTTTATTTATTTATTATTTGGATTTGTCCCCGCCCATCTCTACCGTGTTAGACTCTGGGTGGATTATGCAGCGAGAGCATTCAAAAGAGGTTGTTTACAAAGAAGAATATTACATTTGAAAGAGGGGAAGAAAGTAGAATAGCAGTGGAAGCTGCTGCTGAAGACACCATAGAATTATAGATCAGGGTTCAAGCAGAGGCATCTCAGCAGTGATAGAAATGCAAAAAATACCGCAAGGAAAGGACCAGGACACACTCTTAAAAGACAGGAACTTGTTATATACACCGTAAAAGGTCTCATAACCCTTCAGATCATTCTTTTAAAGATGTTTTTTGCTTACAATGTAATAGGGAGAGGTGCATCCGAACAGTCTTCCAAAATAAAACTAGTTCACCTAAGTTCAAATGATTTTTCCTAATGTGCACAATGGTAAAAAAAAAAAAAAAAAAAACTAATGTAACAAAGTGGACAAAAATGGACTAGCAAGCCTGGAAATGTATCATGCACAGTGAAGACAAACCATTTCTTGGCTGATAGCCATGAATGCCAGAAAACCTGTTAAGATGGAATTAGACACGGGTTCTGGGGTGTCAGTCATCATATGTGGAGAATTATTTCAAGACAGTCAATTATAGAAAGTCCCACAATTACTAAGGACTGGCCAGAAGATGGTCCCTTTGGGTGTTAGGCAAACAGACATGGAATTAAATGTTCTTGGGAAAAGCAGAGCAGCTTTGTGGAATCATGAATGTTCACATAAGATACCACTTGACTACAAATCCATTGAAATTTTACACTCAGTATTAGCTGATCCCCCCAACGTGGTGCAAGAAATTTTGAATCGAGCCTCAGCAGTATTCAGGAACCCCCTGACGCAACACCCCTCCCCTCCATCAGAACAATGGGAAGAGGCAATCAGTAGCTATCAAAGTTCTTAAGGTAACTGTTGTGAGAAAGAGCTTTGCTATTCTGGCCATTTACTGACCAGGGAGACCATGTGGGAATGGCCCACATGACCATCTGGCCATTTACTGACCAGAATCTAGAGAGACCACGTGAGAATGGCAATGCAAAATACATTCAGGATTATGAGTCTGACCAGTATTTTAATTATAACTTCGTTGTTTTTGTATTATTTTATATTATTATAGGCTGCTAGGCCTATGCAAATCTTTTGAAGGTGGATGTGGAATCTATGGGAATGCCTACAAAGCACTGCTATTCAAATTTTCCACATCTTTCTCCAGGTTTGAGCAGGTAGATCCTTCTGAAACTGCCCCCCAGCTCTTTCTACAGGAATATATGACTGCTAGCAAAATATGCTGTTGTTTTAACTATACAAAGAAATGCTTTGTTCATATTCTCACATGTTTCAAAATGCCTCTTTTGAAGTAATTGCAAAGCCCTATTGGCTACTTTGAGCCTTGTCTTTGAAAGATGACGTGATGCAGTAATTAGTGTTAGACAAGGGCTGGGACAATCTACAATGAGATCTCTCCTCACCTATGACATTCAGAGGGCACCTGTGGGCCAGCCACTATCACTTAGCCTGCCTTAATTCACAGGGGTTTTATGAGATGAAAGATCATGGAGATTACCTTGAATGACCTGGAGGAAAGATAGATAGATGATAGATAGATGGATGGATGGATGGATGGATGGATGGATGGATGGATGATAGATAGATGATAGATAGATTCCTATTATTTTTATTAAAAACTTCTCCTGATCCTTTAGTATCTATCCTGCGCAGTTTAAAGATATATAGTGGTTCACTTTCCCAAACAGTATTTTTAGTCTGGCACATTTAAATAGAACACTGGCACTTAATTCACTCTCAGCAGGAGCTGTATGTTTTCCGAGAAACAATGTATTCTCTCTCTTTTTTGGAATTGGCTCCAGCTGGCAGCAACACCAAAATTTAGAAGCAAGCACGCATTCTTTTTCTGTATGGTTTAGATCTATCAAAACCTGCTTAAGTTGCTTGGAGATAGCAGAGAACAAAATAATTTCTTATGTTCATTGTTCTCCAAAACAGAACGTGAAGTTCATTTCAGTTTTCTCAAATATAGATGAATGTACCAGTTTAGTAAAACCGCAGGGGAACATCCAGGCCTGCAGGGTGATTTTCCCATTGGGATGGGCTCCGTTTCTCTAGAATATAAGAGCAGCCTGGTGGACTAATCCAAGGCTTAGCTTAGTCCAGCAGTTTGTTTCAGGAGCGCTCACTAGCAGGAGACAGAGACACATTCCTCTCCCACCGTTGTTCCCCTGCAACTGGTATTTGGAGGCATACAGCTGCTAACTTGGAGGTAATCAATTGATTTTATTTATTTATTATATTTCCATGCTGCTATAATCAAAAAGCCTCTTGGCGGCTTACATACAAAAGTTACAAGTGAAAACATCCATGGTAAAAGATACACACAGCCTCTAAAACAGTACAAAACATACCATATAAGTACAGTACAAAACATACCATATAAGTCGAAGAGAATACCATATAAGATAAAGACAAATAAGAGTAGAGATGGTGAGGTTCACATCAGGCAAAGCCCTCCAGAACAGCTCGGTCTTCAAGAGCTTCCAAAATATCAGCAAAGAAGGAGCTAGCCTATCTCCACAGGAGACTGTTCTGCAATGTTGGTGCTGCTACAGAAAAGCAGCACTGCCTGAACGGTGTGGGAGTTACAGCAGTTTCTCCCTGATAGAGTTGGTTTGGCCGATACTGACTGGAGCAGGCGGTCCCTGCAGGTAGCCAGGTGCCAAGCCACGGCTTCCACCTGCTGATCCAGCAGGAGTCATGAGTCCAGAACCACCTGCAGGTTACAAGCTGATGGGTAATGCCTGCCCATCATGGAGTAACTCTGGTGGTGTGGCAGAGGACCGTAAAGTATTTCTGACTTGCCAGGGTTCAACTTCCATCCAGACCCTGACAGCCTCTAGGCCAGTGTTTCTCAACCTTGGCAACTTGAAGATGCTGGCTGGGGAATTCTGGGAGTTGAAGTCCACACATCTTCAAGTTGCCAAGGTTGAGAAACACTGCTCTAGGTACTGAGAACACTAAGTCTTCAAGACCAGTAGCTCTTGATAGACCTGTCCTTGAATTTATCCAACCCCTTTTAAAACCATCCAAGTTATTGCCTTGGATTATCTTGAATTCTACAAGTTAAGACTCCCCCCCTTTTCTCTCTTTCCAATTAGCTGCATTGGATGAGCCCTAGTGCTTTCAGAAAAGGCGAAAAACTTCTTCCTCTCCACTTTTTCTCAGTCATGTCCCCCCTCAGTCAACTTTTTTTCCAAGCTAAAAAGTCCCAAACATCCCAGTCTTTTCTTGTAGAGCAGGGTCCTCGTGCCCCCTGAAAATTTTGTAGTACCCTCTTTTGCATTTTTACCGATTCTATCATATTGTTTCCATATAGAAATAGATCGCATACAACCATTGTATCTAAAGTAATCTTCCATAGTGACCAATCTCACTAACGTAGAGCAAATGCTCTAGATAGTAATTCTGTTTTAACTGCCACCCTAAAAGCCACCAGGAAGGGTACTTTCTGGGTCTCCAGGGGAACACTTTTCCCCTATTCCAGGGGAATACTATTATGTAGGACAGAGCTTTCCAAACTGTTCACGTTGGTGACACACTTTTTAGACATGCATCATTTCGCGACACACTCTTACAGCAGGGCACAAGGCAGGCACTAGGACCTGTGTGGAATCACAGCAGGTTTGGAGGCAGCCAGGCACAAGGCAGGCACTAGGACCTGCGTGGAAGCCAGGAGGCAGCAGCAGCCGCGACACACCCAGACACTGCAGCCGACACACTAACGTGTCCCGACACAGTTTGGAAAGCTCTCCTGTAGGATGTTGCATGCATAGAGAAGCATAGTTTCCTAACCCCCACCTTTGTGGATATTGCTGGGGAGGATGCTCAACATCCTTACCGGGGATGCACACACTGGATGGATCAGTTCTACTTGAAAGAAGTGGTCCTGAAGGTACCTAGGGGTTCAACCATGTAAGGCTTTACAAGTAACAACCAGCACATTGAATTTTATTTGCAAGCCACCAATGCAGTACCCACAACAGTGTTGTTATATGATTCAGACAGCTGTATTGTGTACCAGTTGCAGCTTCTGGGTAGTCTTCAAAGGCATTTGGAATCATTTATGTTCCCTGTTGAGAGATTTTCTTTTAATAGTGCTGAAAATATCACATCTGTGTAGGAATTCTGATATGGTAGTATCAGAACTCCACACAGCTTTTTATTAGTATATAGCAGAGTAGAAGTGTTCCCATAAACTTGCATGAGGCTTAATCAGTTCAAACGCAAAATAAACACACTTCACACGTTAAATGTAAAGTTACATAAAAAAGAGTTTACAAGTTTATTGTAACTCACAGTTCCTTAATAGAAACGGTCCATGCGTGTGAGCAATTAGTTCTGATGTGAACCACATGCTTCCAATGCAGCCCACCTGGATGGAAGTATGATCAATGTGGGGCAGCAGCCATGGCTGCCATGCTCCTTGGTAGGAGATTCAAGGAGAGAATGAGAAAGAGAAAGGGAACAGGAAAGAAGAAACCGGGATTCAGCCACTCCCACACACAGCAAGTGAGATCAGGTTACAGCAGAGGCTGTCGTCTCCTTCAAGTCTGTGTGTGAGACATGCTTGATTGAAACCCGATCTCTAACAATCTGTACTCTCAAAAAACTCTAAAGGTTGGTGACCCACTATCTTATGGGTGGCAGAGCACAGAAAGATCTGCCTAAGGGCCTTTGTCAAATTACTGCACAACACTTAGCTGAATAAAGTCACTCAAATTTGCTCAGGGCTGAATTCTGCATGGGAGGGATTCAAGGAAGTGAGTGATTAATGTCTTGTGAGGCTCTGTGTAATTCATTTTATTGTTGATTTTAAGTACAGGTAGTCCACACCTAATGACGATAATTGGGACCACAATGTTCATCGCTAAGTGACATGGTCATAAAGCATGACATCATGTGACTGTGCTGCTTAACAATGGAAATTCCAACACTTCCTGTTGCCGTGGTTAAGCAAATCCTGTGACGTTGTTAAGGGTGACATCATGTGGTTGCCATTTGCGACCTCCTGCCGGCTTCCCCATTGACTTTGCTTGTAGGAAACTGGCAAATAAGGTCACAAATGGTGATCACATGACCGCAGGACACTGCGACCTTGTAATTGTGAGCTGGTCACCAACCACCCAGATCATGGTCATGTGACCGTGGGGATGCTGCGACCATCATAAGTACAAGGACCGGTCGTAAGTACCACTCATTCAGTGCCGTTGTAAGTTTGAACGGTCGCTGAATGAGTGGTCATTAAATGAGGACCACCTGTAGCGAACATGATCTGTGGAATGTGCTCTGCCACCTGTGGGCTTGATCCATATCCACCTTCTCACTAAGAATAAATGTTCATGTTTCCCATTTCCAGTTACAATGAAACACCAGCATGAAGACAATCCCTCAAAATAAAGATGTCTCTTTAGCAGTCCAGCTATTAAAATGTTATCACAGAAATTAAAACTGCCCCCCAAATTTACTGACCAGAAGTGATTAATATCAATACCAAATCATGCAATTAAATTTGGTAAAATGCAAACATGGTATCTTGTTAAAATGCAAGCATGTGCGCTCTCTCTCTCTCTCTCTCTCTCTCTCTCTCTCTCTCTCTCTCTATATATATATATATATATATATATATATATATATATATATATAGTGTATGGTGTGTATTAGTTAATTATTCGTGCCTCTGCCATATATATACCCCCCTCCTCCTCCTCCTCCTCCTCCTCCTCCTCCTCCTCCTCCTCCCTTTATAGAAACATTACTAAAAATTAATACAATCCTTCATAGCAAATAACTCACACAAAATGATCTGATGCTGAGTTTGGATTATTGGTTTTCTTGGTGAAGAGCTCAGCATTTCATAGAGCACCCCCGGAGTCCCTGGTTTCTACTGTGACGCTTATTGTTCAGCAAGAGGGATTTTGCCTTGTGGGAAGATTTTCAGGAAACACTGAAAGCGCTGTACTAATGTCTGATGTGCAAAAGCTATTTTGATCTTCTAACATACATGAGTCTCTAGATGATTTACCATCTGCTCTTTAACTCATTATTCCTTCCCCTCCTTTGCATTGAGCCTGTAAATGCTTTATAAATGTCAGTGCTCATTTGTGCAATTATCCCACCAGATACTTTCTCCCACCTCCAGTGATTTCTGGACTCTTTGTTACAGGAACCATGAACATCTTTTGGGGGGTGTTATTTTCCCCAACTATATGTAATGAAAATTAGAATCTTCTTCTGTAAAGGAGATATGGGCTAGGGGGAGAGAGATAGCCAAGAATATGACAGCAGCAAAATGAAAGCAAGTTACATTGAAGCTGAACAATCACACCAGGGATGTCAGAAATATTGTCAAGGACTAATGGATTGGCAGACAGGCAGCCGCCGCAGCCTCTGTAAAAGTGGAAGACTGGCGATGATAAGAGCCAAAGGGCTTTGCCCCTGGTGAGGCAGGTTTAAGAAGCTCTTTTGAGAAAGGGCTCCAATCCATCTGGCTCTTCCAAACCCATATTTGTCACATTTGGTTTTAGGCATACAATTGGGTGGGTGGGGGGGGGGAAAAACAAAAAACAAAACAAGGTATGTGTACATCTAAGGGTGAAGCAGCTATAAGGGATGGGCAAATCTATCAAACTGCCTTATGCTTACTTTTGCAGATTTACAACTCCTAAAATTATTGCCTCCAAATTTGCACATGTTTGCATATACATACCTTTCTTGATAGGCTCTGTTTTCCAAGCATTTTTTCTTTAAAATGTATTTTTCTGGATCTATTCCCTGCATAGATATGTTTTTCTGCACATTTTTAATCGATAGTAATATACATATTTGGGGGCGTGGTGGCTCAGTGGGTAAGACGCCAGGCTTGTCGATCAGAAGGTCGCAAGTTCGGAGGTTTGAATCCCTAGCCCCGCGTGACGGAGTGAGCTCCCGCACTAGCTCCAGCTCTTGCCAACCTAGCAATTCGAAAGCATGCAAATGCAAGTAGATGAATAGGTACCACTTCGGTGGGTAGGTAACAGCGTTCTGCATGCATCATGCCGGCCACATGACCACGGAAGTGTCTTCGGACAACGCTGGCTCTTCGGCTAACAAACGGAGATGAGCACCGGCCCCTAGAGTCGGACACGACTGCACAAATGTGTGGGGGGAACCTTTACCTTTTTTTAATATACATATTTCCAATGCTTTTCTTTGAGCTACACATTGCGTCACAAAATCAGGAAAAGTACAGAAGCTAGTGTAGCAAATGTTTAAGTTTTCTGTAAGTTTGGGGAGGTGAAAATGTAATAAATTTATTTTTAAGAGAAATCAGAGGGGACAAATCTCTCAACCATCACTATTTTCAACTTCTCCTGGGTTGTAAAGATGGAAGAAGAAAAGGAACTTCTTAACTCTTGTTTTTGTGTGTGTGTGTGTGTGTGTGTGTGTGTGTTTTGTTTTGCTGTGTTCCTGTCACTCAAAAGTCCTCTTCATCTCAGCCATGCTTGAAGATTGGAAAAGATATTTGAGAAATTGTTTTTGGAAATTCCAGTTACAAATTGATAGATCCCTACATTCCAGATGAATGAGGAAGTGAGTGGCTTTCACATTTCCCAAATATTCTAACAAGTCTTCAGCTTCATTAAATACATAAGAAATGCTTTCAAACCCAAATGGTTTTAGAAATATAATTTCTTTTTTTGTTGATGGATGGATGGATGTACTGCCCTGTTTCAAAAAGGAGCCCAGAGCAGTATAAAACCCCAGATATGCAAAGCATAATATATGCTTAATAATGAATTTTCGTTGGAAATAAGCTTTTAAATAAAACATTTCAGGCAGGTCAAAATAATTATCTGCCAACTGCATAAAAAGGATGGATCAGACAGAAGCAAGTAAGATGCGGTTGGAAAGAAGAGTGATTTCCAGCTTCAAGGCAAATATGGCTTAAGGGTAGGCGTTGTAAAGGGAAAACGGAGTGGGTAAGCTGTATTTGTTTATATATAACTCCTACTGTTGCTATTGTTGTTGTTTGTACTGCTTTGTTTCAGAGACCTAAAAACCATAATCTGAAATGTTTTTGAAAGACGGGATAAAGAAGCTGAATACAAAAATGAGAGAGCAAAGAGATTACTTTATGCAAATATGCCCTGTCCCCACTTTTGGGTTATTCAGCAAATGCAGGGATTGGCATCCCACATTTTTCAGGAAAATGAGCAGTTCTAGAAATAGACATGCAAAGCAGGCGGCCATTGGTTTCTGGGTCTGCCCATTTTCCACAGCTGCACCAGGCCCACATCCTGAGCCTTTCCCTTTATATCTAGGATAGCGGCAGGCTTGGGCATAGCAACAGAATTAGAAATGGCCACCGTACATGCCCTAAGCGATCTTCTGCTTGGCCCAAAATAACCCAAATGCATTTGAAAGCAGGATGAAATTCCACTACAGAGCAATCAAAAGCGCAGATGGCAGGATAATGAATGCTTCTGTCAGCAGCAGCTACATCAAACCGCACGAATCAAATGCAATAAATCAGGACTATGAGGAAGAGAAGCAAACTGGCCTGCCTTGGGGCTGCTGTGATACATTCATCCCGTCTGTATTTGGGTGCATTTATGCTACTGTGGTCCCTTTGAGGGACAACTGCCTATCAGGAATGTCATGGTGCTGTGAGTCTTCTGTTTCTGTCCCCCATCCTCATTTGGCCCCACAGTCATACCCGTGGGGAAAGGAAGATATTATGGCCATACCTCACACAGAAGCCAAAATTCAGACAGGAAGAGGGAGAAATTAACCAGTTTGGGCTAACTAGCATCCACGATTGGTCCTTTGAACTCAAATCACAGTCATGAGCCCAAGGCTGATAAGCAAGACAGCAGCCCTGAAAATAAGGCTGAACAGAATCCCAGACCCATGACTTCTTCCTTGCTGATGATGCCGTGATTTGATCACTGACCCCAATACAGCTAAAGAGGGGCTTTCATTCTTTATCCTCCTTCTGTCTGGATTTACCACTTACAATTGAACGGCAACAAAACAAAGATTCCAGTGTTCTCAAGTGACCCCAAAGACTGAACTGGATTGTGAATGGGCAGAAATCTAACCTCATGGTGTGCTTGAACTACTTTGGTCAAAAGGGAATGGGGAAGTTCACTTCTTACAGGCCACCCAGGAGGCTCAAAAAAAGCAATGCAGCCATTCTGTAATTGTTCTGTACAAAGGAGTGAATATATTCCAGCTGCCATTAAGCTCTTGGTGGCCACACCTCTAGCCCAACTTCTTCGCGGAGGAGAATCAGGGCTGGGAAGGCAGACATCTCTGCTTAAATCTATCTAGTCCAGGTTTTTAAGAAAAGTCTTCTAAGTGGCAAGCTGTAACCCTAACGCAGCACTGCGCCTTGATGCAGGCTGGCCCAAAGTTGATAACTAGGACCTGGGTGAGGATACGTCATGTCTTCTATACCTCAAGGCTTGGCCCTGCTGATACTGGTAGACTCCGTCCATGCACCCTGGAAAATTAAGGTAGGGCAGAAATTGGTGTAATGCTTTTGGAAATTGAATATGACCATGCAAAAATATTCTGAGAGACTAATCAATTTAGGCAGGCAGGCAGGCAGGCAGGAAGATGTTCTGTTCGGAATATGACCACCAGAACTTTATAGAAATAGTTTTATTATATAAAAGCTATTTACAAGTATGAGTCCATTAATACAACGGAAGAGTACTGGATCAACTGGATGCGCATGGAGGTAGGCAGCTAACACAACTAAAGTTCAGCAACAAGTAGAACAACAGTTCTGGATCAAGATGCTAGGTAGGTAAGTTCAAACTAGGAAACTCAGGATCAGTTCTTTCTGAATTGCTGGAAACGAGGCTGACAAGGCTGGACTGAAGTCTCTGGAACTAAGATTGCAGGGCAGGCTGGATAAGGTTCTTCTGGATTCTCAGGGTAAACTGAACTGGATTCTCTGGATTTTCTAAGGAACTGGACTGGAACCGCTAGGTGACTGGACTGGAACTCCAAGGCAAACTGGATTGGTTCCTCTGGACGCTGGACTGGAACTGCAAGACAGGCTGGACTGGTTCCTCTGGGACACTGGACTGAGACTGCAAGACAGACTGGACTGGAACCGCAAGGAATGGAATGGGAGCTGCAAGGCAGACTAGGCTACTATCACTAGGCAATGCTGCCTGTAAACCAGGCAGGACAAGGTACGATAAACTAGAAAGCCCCCAATGACAGAACGCGACGATCCAGGATCAACGTGACAAGACACACAGGGGTGAACAGAGTACTTAGCTGAAGCCTCGCAACGCTGCCTTGCCAAGGCTGCTGAACACTGTGAAGCGACTGGTGCCAACTGACGAAAGCCTGAAGCAACTGAAGCCTTCCTGGCTGGGCTTGCTGAAGAACTACGAGATAAGGTTCCGATCCCTCTTGATGCTGAAGCAAACTGGGCTTCCGATGCAGCTGGGATCAATTCAGAGATGAGGCTTGGCTCTGGCTCTGGTTCCGCGGTGGCTACAGGGCAAGGTTCCAAGGTTGGTTCCGGCTGGACTTCTCCGGAAGAAGCTGGTAGCTCAATAGAACGTTTGTCTCCTGCGAGGGTGCTTGCTCTTTCGTCCTTTTATCCTGTTTTCGGCGTGCCTTCTCTCCTCGGGAGCCAATCGGGACTCCCTCTGTTTGGCGCGCTTATCTGCCCACCTCTCTCTGGTGCTGATTGGTGCTGAACTAGGGAGTAAGTCAGGAGCACCAATCAGCTTCTCAGGATTCTCCCGCGCTGCTGGGTCATTCCCGGGTCCGTTGCTCCGCACCTGCTCCTCCGGCGTCTCTGAGTCTTGCACCTATCCATCACAAGACTGATCACGAGTGTTGCACTTTTGAACCTGCACCTGTTCATCATGAGTTCTTGTCGATTGCTGCACAGGGTAAGTTTCGTTTCTCTGATTAGTTTCGTTTTCCTCAGAGTCAGAGTCAGAGTCAAACTGGACTCTGACAGAAGATCAAAACAGAGTTTCTGCAAGCATGGTAGCTAGTCACTTGGCATATATTCCCCATTATCTTAAATAATTCAAGCAGCCCATTATCTTAAATAATTCACTCTTCCAAAGTATCACAGAGTTTTCACTCTTGCTTGCTTTGATCTTCTTCTATCAACTATCCTTTAGAGCAGATTCAAGATTCTGAGCCTTCCCCATGTAAAGACAGGTTCTATCTGTGTAGGGAACTGCCCAGAGTTCCCTGGTTGGAGGAGATGGGTGGTAATACAAATTTAAATAATAAATAAATAAATGTGACATTAGAAACACTTGCCCATATTCTTCTGTGCTGATGCCTGTATATGTCATGCATACTCACAGAACTTTGCTAGCCCCCTTGATGAAAAAAATTCTAATGCTCCAGATGGTATTTCTGTAAAATATTTACTTGAATATAAAGATCCAAAAATTAACTGGCAAGTAGCAAAATTCTGTTCAATAATATGCCAAATACAGAGATCCCTTAAGGAATATCAACTTTAGTTAGACAAATATTTTAGGATATTGTAATATAATAATATAATAATAATATAACATAACATAACATAACATAACATAACATAACATAACATAACATAACATAACATAACATAACATAACATAACATAACATAACATAACAAATATAACATAATAATATTATTATATTATATTATATTATATTATATTATATTATATTATATTGTATTATATTATAATTACTGTATTGTACTGAATTCATAGGAGCATATTAATTGCACTGACTTGTAATCTTAACAAAGAATTCAATAAAATGTCTCATTAATCAAAAGGTTTTTTTTTATCTGTTCAATCGTGTCCGATTCTGGGAGACTTCCTGGACAAGTCCCTGCAGTTTTCTTGGCAAGGTTTTTCAGAAGTGGTTTGTCATTGCCTCCTTCCTAGGGCTGAGAGAAAGTTAACTGGCCCAAGGTCACCCAGCTGGCTTTGCACCTAAGGCGGGACTAGAACTCACGGTCTCCCGGTTTCTAGACCTATGCCTTAGCCACTACACCAAACTGGCTCTCTAATATTTCAGTGTTGCAAAATTTTAAAATTTTAGTAGTATATTAAAATAATGGTCTATTAGAATAGTATTTTAGTGTTTATGGATTGTATTAATTTAGGTTTTTATAGGCAGTCTTTTATCAAATCATATGACCAGTTTTAGGATCTTAATATCACATAAGTATTTCAGTTTCTGTTTTCCTTTTCAGACTATTAGCTTATAATTTATATTTTATTTACTTTTATTTTATAGAAACTGTGTATTTTTATATCAGATTTATAATTTTATTTGAAAAATTGAATATTTTACTGGTAAGTGACCCCAATAAATGCTATTCACTATTCATCTCTTCTCCTTAGATTCCCCTTCTCTTTCATTATACATCATGATTAGCTTTAAGCAGGGTTTTCAAGCCAGCTTCAAACCCTGGCTTGGAACTCCTATTAAAGCAAATGAATGGGATGTTGTACTCTGCTATGTTTGAAAAATTCAGGAAGGAATTTCCTTAGTAGAAAGAGGAAGGCTTTTGGAGCATCTGGCCCATAGAAGCCAAAGATCCTGGTCTTCACCTTTCATTAAGTTTAGGAAACTCTCCATCAGCACTGGTGTCACTTGACATCCAGAAATGATGAAAGATTAATGGGAGGTGTCACTAGAGTCACCTCCCATTAATCTTTCATTATTTTTGGAACTCAGAATACAGTTTGAAAACAACAAATGCAGAGACATTAATCCAAACTCCTTATGTAAAATACTGAGGACAAAACCAGCTAGAATGTTTAGTTAGCAATGAAATTGTATTAGGAGGACATAATGCTTAACTTCTTGCAACTAATTAGATACCTCCCATCCCACCAACTTCATTTCTCTCAACATTTTAGAAACTTTGTTTCAGATATAAGATACAAAACATTCTTTCAGACACCAGTTGTACTGTACTAAGGGGATGACCTATTCTCTGTTGAAACCAAGATTAGGACAAAGAGTACAGGTAGTCCTTGTTTAGTGACCACTCGTTCAGTGACCATTTGAAGTTATGACAGTGCTAAACGAGGAGACTTACGACTGGTCCTCATAGCTGCGACTGTCACAGCATCCCTGCAGTCATGTGATCATGATTTGGGCGCTTGGCAACCGGCTTGCAATTATGACGATCGCAATGTCCCGTGGTCACGTGATTGCCATTTGCAACCTTCACTGCTGGCTTCCGACAAGCAAAGTCAATGGGGGAGCCAGCAGGAGGTCGCAAATGGCAATCACATGACATTGCGCCTAACAACCATGCAGGATTCACCTAACAACGGCAACTGGAACTGCTGCAAGTGCCATTGTTAGTCAGCACAGTCATGTGACGTCACGCTTTATGACCGCGTCGCTTAGCAACAGAGTTAAGCGAGGACTGGCGTGCTATGGTCCATGAGGTCACGAAGAGTCGGACACGACTAAATGACTGAACAACAACAACAACAACCTGTAATGGATTAACATTTTAAAAAAGTGGAGATTCAGGTTAAATATTAGGAGGGATTTCCTGAAAGTAAGAATTGTTAAATCATGGAACACGCTTGGGATGGTTTAGCAGATTACACAAAATGATATATAAAGCACCTTCATAGCTTATATATTCTAAGTAATGTTAATCTATGAATACCTTCCATATTTGACAAATTAATATGAAGAAATTAAGCTGCTTTATATTGACTCCATGTAATCTACAACCCTCCATAATCCATGGAACCCCCCGATGTGTTGTACTATAACTTCCAGCATTTTGGGAGTTGTAGATCCAATACATTTGAGGCTGGTCTATTATGACTGTCATGTCTATCCCAACTCTGCCTGCTCAGCATATTTTACCTGCATGCGAAGCATAGACCTTACTATTTACCTAAGCGTCTCCTCATTTGTTGAAACTCTGCTGTGTATTTTTGAGTTATAGATTCACATACAGAGCAAATTAAAGCAGGATATGGTAGCCAGTTTTCTCTGTACCGCTGTCCAGATTGCTGTCTGAAGCCTCCTTGAATTCTGTTTTATTATGAACTCTCATATACAAACCATGATACAAAGAAACCCAATAGCAAGTCTATGGCTTTCTAGGGTTTCTGGGGGGGGGGTGTCTCCTCAGTTTAATTGAAGACAGAGAACTGCATGAATTGAAGAAAGCTAGAGCTATAGGCATAGTAGCATGTCACAAATCAAAATGTGGGACTTTGGCTTAAGGGATCTATGCAGAGAACCATAGAGAAGTAAAAAAGATGAACTTGGGGAAATGATTTTTCACTTGATCACTGAGGCTGTTCAGGCATGTTAAATATTGTACTGAGTCCCAGGGAGAGTTACAGGTGAAGCCATAGTGATCGTGTGGCTAATTAACCTCCCATATAGGTCTCTAATTTGTATCACCCATCACTCCTAAATAGTGATTAGGTCCATATTGTTATGTCATACAAGAGACCTTTAAGATAGTGAAGAATTGGTGTAGTTAAGTGACAAAATGGCTTGATTTCCAAATATGCTTAATACCTACTGAAATAATCAAATACAAATTTAGAAGGATTTAAAAAAAACCCTCACAAATCACACTTATTTAGGGCTTCAGTTTTTGGTGGCTCGCTGATGTCTTTAACTCTGAACATTTTAAGAAGGCTAGACAATATTATCAGTTCTGAAGATATTTTAAAATACAATTTGCTACTGAACCAATCAGTGTAAAAGAATAGAAGACAAGAAAATAATACTTAAAACAGCAAAACAGTCTTCTGGTGAGTATGTTTTCTATATTATTTTTAACATTCATGGACATCCCCAAAAAGGAATATCTTGGATCTTCTACAATCACATAGAGGACAAAGAAGCAAAATCACAGGTGCAGGAATGAGAATGTGAAGTCCTTTCTTTTGTCAGTAGCAAGAGGACCCTGTACCCTCCACCTTGCCCAGTTCCTGAAATTGCATCCAATGCTGCACATACTCAAAACTGGCATTGGTTGCTAAGTATGGATTCCTGGGAGGTAAAAGTTATTCATACCCTAAATATCTGCCAGTATTGGGTTTACATGTTGGAGGAAAATTCTGAGAGTGCCTTGGACTGCAAGAAGATCAAACCAGTCCATACTCCAGGAAATCAAGCCAGACTGCTCACTTGAGGGAATGATATTAAAGGCAAAACTGAAGTACTTTGGCCACATAATGAGAAGACAGGATACCCTGGAGAAGAAGCTGATGCTAGGGAAAGTGGAAGGGAAAAGGAAGAGGGGCCGACCAAGGGCAAGATGGATGGATGGTATTCTGGAGGTGACGGACTCAACCATTGGGGAGCTGGGGATGGTGACGGCCGACAGAAAGCTCTGGCGTGGACTGGTCCATGAAGTCACGAAGAGTCGGAAACGACTGAACGAATAAACAACAAATTGGGTTTACAACAGCACAAGAAGGTATCTATTTTAGGGTAGATCAACATGGTACGTCTGTAACCTCAGGAAAAACATAACATATAATGGAGATAAAATGGCAGCCCATGCACATTTGCTAACTGAGGTACCTAGCTGGATGTGTCATGCGAACACAACCTAAGACTAAAGAACAGTGTTCTAGTACAATGAAGTGGAAGCAAAGTGACCTGTTGTGCCTATATATTAGATCAGGGCTTTCCAAACTTTTCTTGTTGGCGACACACCAATGGCAGCGCACGAAAACCCGGAGGTGCCGCTGCTGTGGCAGCGCGTGAAAACCCAGAAGCGCTGCTGCCACTGTGGCGCTTCCAGGTTTTTGCCCGCTGCCGCCACGGCGCTTTCGGGTTTTCTCGCACCGCGTCGGCGTCAGCATCCTGGTGTGCCACGCAAAAACCCGGAAGCGCTGATGGCCCGCCACCACCGTCACCGCATTCGCTGCTGCGCACGGCAGCGGCAGCGTGCCATCAGCGCTTCCAGGTTTTCACATGACACACCTGGGCCCCGCAGGCGACACAGTATTGTGTCGCAACACACAGTTTTGAAAGCTTTGTATTAGATACTGAATATGCTAATTTCAGCTTGTTTTACTCCTAGTTGTCAAGATGGCTATTACCTCCCAGCAATATATATTTTACCAACTTAGGCTATTCCGATTATGACAATAGAGGAAGCAAATTGGGGATTGGGTAAAACAGGAAATATCCTCAAGCCTTCCCCCAAATATTAGGTCCAGGAAATAATGCAGGCAGCTGTGGAAAATTTAACAAAGATGTAGGAAGTAATTTTCTACTGGCAACATGGACAATAGCTTTCTCAGAGGAAGTCCTTCCTGAGCTGCCCATACTCAAAGGGGCTAAGCTAGTATTCAAGTAGACTTGACCTCCACTGCCCATTGGAGCAGCAGAACGTACAGTGTCCTTGGGCTGTGGGGGAGTTGCTCAGCTGCAATCTCTCAACCAATCCAGACTCATGTCCAGCTTTGTGGGTGAGGATCAGTTGCGTAGACTTGGTTTGAACATTAGCCAAAATAGCAATGCCTGTTTGTATGTCCACCCTAGCCAGGCTTCTGAGATCTTCAGATAAGGCTGGTGTGGGTTTCGCCTTACAGATATAGGAAACTAATTTAGGATGATACCCTAACTGTGGGACTCAGTCTAGAGATGCACCTCTAGCTAGAAGAGCTAACTTTATAACCTTATTTTAAAAAGGTTTGTGTTAAAAGCTAATGTTGCTACTGTATATGCACATTTGTTTGTACTGGTTTTGTTGCTCTTATCTGTGATTCCAATGTTTCCTTCATATCCTTGAAATACACATTTGATTGTTATTTGGCTGTTAGCCACCTTGCCAGCACCTTTGGGAAACGCACTATTATTGGGGTGGGGTGGGGTGGAGGAAAAGGTTGGAATAGCCTGGAAATGACATATGGTTTCCATCCCACTACCTTAGTAAATGGATAAAACTAGGCTTCTTATGGTGCTTAGGCAGAAAAAAGTTTATATTACTTACAATGAAGAATGTACTGTACAGAGTTTCAAAGTCACAGGGAGAAAATTAAATCAAATACCAAATCCCTTATGTTTTTCAGGGCTTTTCAAACACTGCTTTTCTTTAAACTATCTGAAGAGGGGGAAGTCATCTTGTGACATTCCTGAATGTTCCAATTCCTTAGTCAGGAGGATAAAACCGCTGTCTTTTGATTATGCAAAATTCTCAGTCTATGAGAATGTAAAAACAGCTCCACTTTCCTGAATATGAATATTTTAAAATAGGGCTGCGAAGGGTGACCGTTTGAAGCAGACAGTAGTAATAAAATAATGGAGGTTTTTTGTAGCATCTTGTTTGTGTATCAGTATACTACATACCTCTGAGTTGGTAGGTGGGGGGCAATACATTGGCTTGCTAGGAATCTCTAGATTATAGATCCCAGCTTGCATAGAAGAGTGTGCGTGTGCATGGGATAAAATTGGGCTTCAATTGCACTTGTTGCATACTGGCCAAAACTGACTGGTATTATCCTGCCCAGTAGCAGGGAATGCTGCATATAGCACAAATAAGATTAAGGCTAGTAACCTAGTCTGTTGTCTTTCTATATTACTAAAAAGCATTATGTGAAAACCTCAGTTGACCAAATAAATAAATGGTAAGTGGTGGAGGTCAATATCTATTAGCCCATCTGGTGATGACCATCATATGTAGAAGATTATGACTTGAAATCTAAAAGAAGTAAATGGTAAAGAGAATGAATGAATGAATGAACAGAAAGAAAATATATATATATACATTGTATGTCTGAAAAACAGAGAAAGGGGAAGGATGTAAAAGATCTGAATGAAAGTGGCCTGATCTTGTGGAGCTAAGTTGATGAATCCATGCAGGAAAGTGAAGGTGTAGGTTTTGTTATGAATAAATGGGAATGAATGGGTTAATATATATGTCAGAAAGTTTATAATGGTGTCATTTAGGTTGTTATAAATATGTTTGAAAGTAATTCATAGACTGATAATAATGGAAGAGAGATGAGTTTTGGGGGAAATGTTCAACCTTCTAAATAAGTGCAATCAAGGAAGAAAAACAATTTGGTTAGGTTAGGTGATATGAATGGATGAGTGGGAATGAGAGGAGAAAGTACAGGAAAAAAATGATTGGGTCATTTGGAGACCAAATGAATTACAGGGTGAGTGAGAAGCATCTGCTTAGAAAAATGTCTATTTCAGTGCTTTCCAAACTGCTGCCGTTGGCGACACACCAACGGTGGCAGCGGTGGTGGCGTGGGGGTGCGTGCAGCGGCGGCGGCGTGCACAGCGGCGGCGCATGGGCGTGCACAGCGGCGGCTTGCACGGCGGTGTCAGCAGCGGCGGAGGCCTTGTGTTTTCCGCTAAAACCCAGAAGTGCTGATGGCATGCCACTGCCGTCGCTGCTGCTGCCGCCGCCATACAAGCCGCCACCACGCGCACCCCCACGCCACCACCTTGCACGTCCACTTCCGGGTTTTGTCATGACACACTAAAGTGTCACAACACACAGTTGGGAAAACTCTGGTCTATTTGTTTTGAATACGTTGTTTCAAACACAGCACATTCATACATATACTGTATATGGTGGAGGAATGAATGTAAATCTAAAAGCAGGATGGATTTCATGGTTTAAGTTAAAATAATTGAGATAATTTGTGAAGGATATAGGGTGATAAGAATTTCTGAATGAGGGACAGACCATTTTTTGGCAATGTCAAGAGTAGAACATGGAAATAATAGATCTAGGGAAAAGAAGTAAAGAAGTAAAAGAAACATGAGTGAAAATAGAACAACTGCAGAGAGTACAAGTGTTGAATGAAAACATATTAGAAGATAGATCAGTCTCCTGAAAGAATGCATGGAAATTGGATGTAAGGAAAGACGTTGTGAAACCTAGAAGAGGTTGTGGAATCATTAGAAGAGAATGAAAGGAATTATGTTACAGAGTACCATGGAAGTGGATGGATAACACTAATGGGAAGTATGAAAAAAGAATGATGAGGTGAAAAAGGGTGTGGATTAAAAAATGCATATAAGAGAATGATTGCTGCAAAAATTAGGATAGAGGGAAATAATTGCATACAGAGGAAAAAAGCTAGTTGCAAAGAATGAAAAGAAAGCAAGGATCACAAAAGGTTAAAAGAGACAGGGGAAATGCTGAGTGATTTTGATGAAAAGAAAATAGTTTTGGAAATGGGTAAGAGGGCTAAACAAGAAGTCTCCAGGAGAATGAATGGAATTAAAAATAACGATGAAATGATTTGGGATGAAACTAAATGAGGAAATGTTGGAAGGAGTACTTTAGCAATTTGTATGGGAAAAATATGCCCCAAAATGGAAATGAAACAAATGTTAACATCCAAGAAAATATTGGTGAAAAGGAAGTCATAAGTGCTATGAGAATGCTGCAAAATAGTGAGGCTGCAGGGTAAATGGTGTAACAGGAGAATTGTTAAAATATAAGTATATGCAATCTTTACAGATCCATTAAAGAAGTTCCACAATGGGACTTCTTTAATGGATATGTAAAGATTGCATATGTGACTAATAATTAGAAGGCCATTATTGTTCCCTACAAGAGCTAGCTAGCAAGAATAAATGAATGAAAAAACTACAGAGGGCTTAGTTTGTTAAGTGTGTCTGGAAAGATATTTGGCAAAATTCTGACTGAAAGGGTACAAGAGTGATAATGAGCAAAAATTCAGAATAACAGGGTGATTTTATACCAGTGTTTTGCTATTTTCTGTACATTTGTTGATTCAGAGAGAGTGCATGATAAAGTGAATAGGCTTTAATGATGGAGTGTTAGAAAGTGTACAGAGTTGAAGGCTAATTGCTGAACAAAACAGAAGGGGTAAATGATAGAAGTAAAACATGTATGAGAACAAATTAAATGCTTACGTGAATGGTTAACATTGAGCAGGGAGTAAAACAAGGATGTGTGATGTCTTCTTGGTTGAGTATGTATGTATGTATGTATGTATGTATGTATGTACAGTATAAGGAATGCTTGTGCTGGTATTAGATGTGTGTTGGTTAGGGACATGAATGTACCTGTATGTGCAGATAGTCACATTATTGCCCCAAAGTCCAAGGGATTTGAAGCAAAAGTTAGATTATATAATGTAACAAGGAGTTTGAATTGGAAAATTGTCAAAAACCAAGGTGGTAGTGTTTGACAGGAAAAGGGAGTGAAAGATTGCAAGTTGTGAATAAATGGTGAAAAAATAGTAGATGAATGTGTTTACCTTGGTAGAATTTATTTATTTATTTATTGTGGTATTTATACCCCGCCTATCCCCTCCCTAATGGAGGACTCTAGGTGGCTTACAAGCATATATATACATTAATTATACAATTTTCACAAATCACCATTTTCACCGCGCGTGAGGGGAGGGGGTAAGGGAACCGACTCTTCCAGGCTCTGGACTACAATTCCCAGGATGCCTTGAGCCGGCTGCTGACGTCCTGTAGCTGTTGCATCCGGGTCCGTCGTCACCGCCGCCATTCGATCTTCCTCCGATCCTGTCCTCTGATGGTGCTGACTTCCCGACAGGACGCCAGCAAATTAGCCCACTTAAGGTGGTACCCATTTATCTACTTGCAAAGCTTTCAAACTGTTGGGTTGACAGGAGCTGGGACTAGCAACGAGAGCTCACCTCATTGCACAGGGTTCGAACTGCAGACCTTCTGATCTGCAGCCTACAGCTCAGCAGTTTAACCTGTTGAGCCACCGTGTCCCACAATGTTTACTAAACATGAGTGTGAGACTCCGATCCTTCTACTAATAAATGAAACCTCTAACACACACCACGTAGGATATGTAAAAGCTTTATTTACAGCGAGCGATCCATTTCACTTTAAAGATTCAAGTGAATTATAGTTACACGCTCGTGCAGTTTAACAGGTTCCCAATTTCCCCCCTTCCCTTAGAATGTGTTGATCAATTACATTCCTCTCTGTCTCTCGCCTGCTCTGCGCCGGCCAGCGCTTTCCATTGGAGGTGCTGAATGCCTTCTGGCTAATCCACACCTCTCGGTGATTTGTCTGTCTGGCGGTTTGCTACTGAGTTCCTTCCCATTGAAAGCTTCGGCGCCTTGGCTGGGTGATATGCTTAGGCGACTTGCTTTACCATGTCGGTGTGGCATGGGTGCCATCATGACAATGAGAAAATGGATGGTGAAATGTTAAGATACGCAAATGCTGGTAGAAATGTAGCAGGTACCATGTGGTCTCTTTTGAGAAATGTACATTGTTGAAAGAAGCAAAAATGGCTGTGTATAAGAATGTGCTTCTGTCTATTTTGTTACATGGAAGTGAGAGTTTGGTATTACGGGAAAAACATTAAATGTAAATCGCATGCAGTGGGAATAGGCTAGCTAAAAAGTATGTGTGGTAAAACAAAAAGAGAAAGAGTCAAGAATGCATGGCTGATGTATGATTATGGATTGAACACAAAATTAGATGGCCAATACAAAAGAAGAGGTGATTTGGTCATGTAGAGAGAATGAATGAGGGTTCAGTCCCATGACAAATATATTCAAGAACAGTGAAGGGGAAAGACTGAGGAAGTTGTGGTTAATGGTGTTGATGAGATCCTCAAAAAGAAAGAAGTGAGAAAGTTAAAGAACAAAAAGCAGTGTATGAACTGATGTTTCCCCGTCTTATCCCCATTATCCCCATGGTAGAAGCACGGAAGCCTTGCAGGTAGAAGAATATGGAGAAGTATAGTGAACAGGACTGCTGTAAACTAGATTAGCTCCCTTCCTTTCCCTTGCCTTCCCTTCGTCAGGCCCAGCCCAAGAACAACAGTCAGTCCATTCAAACTCCAGTTCTTTATTTGCTCACACCGTATAGACAGAATCTTGCCAGACTAAAGCTACTTTACCTAACCTAAGGGAAAATAACCTGGGAGAGCTCTAGGGCGGGGCTATCCAGGACCTCTTCGTTTCCCCACCATTGCCTCCCAGACTGTGCCTCCGCTTATCTCTTCCACCTCCTTGGAATGTTCTCCTTCCTTCCTGAGAACCAGCGGCACTGCCAAAATCCACCATCCTTCCCTTCCCTTCCCTTCCCTTCCCTTCCCTTCCCTTCCCTTCCCTTCCCTTCCCTTCCCTTCCCTTCCCTTCCCTTCCCTTCCCTTCCCTTCCCTTCCCTTTTCTCATGCCTTTAATCCTTTTGGCTTATTATTTCTTAGTCATTTTCTACACTTGGCATAAGGTTCCTTACCCTAAAATGGAATAGTGTAATAGGTATTTATGTAGATCTCTTGAGAAATAATGGCAAGGGAAAGAGAGATAAAGAACAGTTTAGCTGTTTCCAACTGAGGCCCTTGTGTGTAGGCATTTGTCCATAATTGTAGAACTTCAAGAGGGATTCTGACAATCTTTTCATCCATGTAAAATCCTCCCCCTACCCTTTTTTGTAAACTGTTTCTTCCATCTTTCTTCTTAATACCAAAAATCTTGTAAGGAGAGATACACAGAAGGGCTGCACAGTACCTTTTAATCTGAAGAACATCAGAAAAATGGTTGAATTGAAAAAAAATTGTCAGAGAACTTCTCAAACCTAGATATTCACTGAAGGCCAAATTTCTCATCATTGCTCAAATTACCTAGAAAGGCAGATTTCTCAAACCATGCAGACTGTTTCACATAGGAACTAAAAGGAAGCTTTAGAGCTGAGGCATGGGAGAGAAGTAATTAAAAGAAGACTGAAATCATAAAAAATAAATACCATTTACACACTTCAACAAAGCATTACTGTTTGGCCTTGAATGCTTTTGGTAGATTCTTTGAGAAACTGGCATTTAATCTTGATTTAGATTTTTCAGATTTGTATTGGCATGTCAAAAGGTGCAGTGAAGTACAGATTCAGCTGGTGCAGAATGCGGCCGCGCGAGCAATTTTGGGTGCACCAAAATCTGCACATATAACACCTTTGCTCCGTGAGCTGCATTGGGTGCCGGTCTGCTTCCGGGTACAATTCAAGGTGTTGGTTATTACCTTTAAAGCCCTACATGGCATGGGGCCAGAATACCTGAAGGACCGTCTTATCCCCATTTTATCGACCCGCCCCACCAGGTCATTCAGAGAGGGCCTGCTACAAACCCCATCAATTAAAGAATGTCATCTGATGGGGTCTAGGAGGTGGGCCTTCTCTGTGGTAGCGCCCACACTGTGGAACATCTTGCCCCCAGAGTTGAGGCAGATCTCCTCCCTCCCGACCTTTAGGAAAGAGCTGAAGACCTGGTTCTGCCACCTGGCATGGGAAGGAGGAAAGGATAGTTCCTCATGGGGGTGGTTAATTCCTTAATTTATTGTCCTTCGTTTTAATTCCATCTCCATCTGGATTTATAATTATTTATTAATTTATATATTGTACATTGATATTTTATTCTGTTTTAATCCATTTTATTGTAAACCGCCCAGAGTTCCCCGTTGGGGGAGATGGGCGATTATATAAATTTAATTAAATAAATTAAAAAAAAAGATTAAATGTTGGAGCACAATCCTTAAAAGTCTTGGGAAATACAATATTTTTATCACAACAAGATGATCCCTAATTATATTTATAACTAGAAGGCGAAAGGGAGAGCAAATTGAGCATGAAATGTGTGTTATGGCTGCTGCCACCCAACAGATGTATGTAGAGACACCATGGGAAATTACAGAGTTTTAGCTTTAATCGGAGCTTTTTATAAAGTAGCTTTGTATTTGCCAGCTGGCACTGCCACTGAATGACTTTCACACTCTGTATTGAATTTCCTTAGTGTTAGTTTCTGAACCAGCTTGCTTTTAGATGCAGGAGTGATCAGATGCAGCACCTATTAATGGACTCTCTGCTATCCCCCAAATGTAGGAGATGAAGCCAACTTTCACATCTGGTGGCTATTGGAATATTTCCGAGGTGCTTTGAAGTTCTCCAAATCCATAACACTTAAGATAAAAGCAGATCCCAGAAGAAAGAGGTATATTGTACTTTCCTCTTCTACAGAAAATGTTACTTCTTTTTTTTTTCCAGGAAAAAAACTAGGTCATAAAAGATGAGTCTGTTAGCACATCCTCTTTTCCTAATCTCTGCATTATTATAGAGGAGACATGAATTGTGCCAGAGAGTTAGACTCAAGAAAAGGAAAGCAAGGGACAACACCACAGAGGGAAAGGTGTAAACTTTAATAGGGGCTGGAGTTTTAACCAGTAACCAGTAATCATCTTATTGTGACAATCTAGCCTATAATAAACTATGGGAATATAACTAAGCTTTGGAATTATTAACACAATTTTTAAAATTGTAATTCCACTAAAACGTCAGGATTAAGGAGATGGAAACCATGGTGTGTAGTACAGTACAGAATAAAACGGTGTGATTCAAATGCTAATTTATAAACTTACAGAATAATAAGTGAAAACAGAAAGAGCTTTACATAAATTATAAAATAACTATATCTGCAGTTCCCAAACTGTGTGTCACAGTGCCTCATGATGCTGCAGCAAACTCACAGGAACACCGTGGGCTATTTTAAATTTTTGTGACATCCATTTGTAACATCATATCTTTGTGACACTAAGGGTGCCATGAACCGAGACACTTTGGGAACTCTGTACTATATCACCAAATTTTGATTTAATTGTAAATAATACCAATAGTGAGCTATGAAAGAATAATATATGATACCACAATATAGTGTAATATAAAACAATGTGGTACATAGAAAGCAATAGCCATACAACTAAAGGCTAAAAGCTCAAACGAAACCAACACAATACTAATTTATGGGTGTGGTCCTCATCAATCTGATATCTAATAAGGTGTGAATGAGTGATTTCCTTTAGTTTGGTCACTAAATAACTTTCTAGTCTAAATCACTGACTATTACTCTCCATCTGGGGCAGGAGTTTACATGTGATATTACAAAAAGTTGCTACATTTAGGGAGGCAGAATTACCTTTGCTATCCAATGAATGGTATAAAGAAAATGTATCAAAAGGCTCCAGAAATATGGATAAGAGAGGAGCGATCAGCTGAAGATAGATGTTCCTGTAGAATTGGCAGTAGAGGAGAACATGGGCTGTGGTTCTGGTGGCACCCAAGGATGGCACCAGGCTGCAAAGAATGTTCCTGTATTTCTCCTCCAAAAGCACTGTGCAGAGCACATCAAGGGAGGCCAGTGCAAGAGCTGTAGCTTGAATCATGTCAACTGGATTTCTATTTTCTTAGTGGAAACGTTTCGCTCCTTATCCAAGGAGCTTCTAAGGAGCGAAACGTTTCCACTAAGAAAATAGAAATCCAGTTGACATGATTCAAGCTACAGACAATTCCATCTGGATGACTGAGAACCTTCATAGACACAGTGCAAGAGCTTTTTTAAATTTGGGGATTGGTATCTGATACAGATCAAAGGGTGGTTTGATGCCTGGACATTAATTGTTTATAAGTGCATTGGGGGAGGGGGGACAGCAGATTCCAACTGACATTCTGTGCTTAAAATCTTTTGTTTTAAGGTTAATTCAGCTTAATCTTCCCCAGTGGCAAAATAGCATAGCAGGAGAAGCCATAATAATTTAATATCCTTAGGGCAGCTTTTTTCCTAAGAAGAACTGAAATTACCTGCCAAAGTCAGATGGGCCAATTCAACTGGGCTTATGGAGTAGCTTTAGCCAATAAGGAAACATATTATCCAAAGGCTAGATTCAGCTTTATTAACTCCTGCCTCCCACCGGAGCACATGTTTGGAACACAATGGCTACCCTGGAAAATATTTCTCTGAAATTGGTTTAGGCTCTCTCTAGAATAGCCATGTTGTTATGCAGGCCGAGTCAAGCCCCGTAAAGCAGCTGTACTCAGGCGTTAGCTGCAAAATAACTGCAGTGGGTATAAAAAGAAAAGCTTGGATAACTGAGGTGGATTTCTGTGCATTTGGAGATACATAATCCAGGAGAGCATTTCGGCTTCCGGAGGCTTGGGAAACGATCCCTCGATATTTGAAGGCTTTAACCTGCTCAATGGTGTATCTGCCTAACTGCCAAATTCACTGCTTTGGATGTTTATAGAGAAAGTAAGGATCTTGATCTTGGCCAGGCTTATTTTTATTTCCTCCTTGTTGCAGTAAGAAAAGAATGACAGTGAAGCTGTTTTAAGGCCAGCAGGTAGTCAAGGACAAAATTGCTGCAGCCTCTGCATTCAACAATACACTGATATGCCTATGAACCAACTTAGGAGGATGGCAAGTGAGATTGCATCAAGGAAATGATGTAATAATTAAATAAAACTGGAGCTAATATATATTGCTGCCTATCTCCTCTCCTTACAGGTAATTCTTTAGTTACATGTTCTTGGCTGCTGTACCTGAATCTCAATCTCAAATCCCCATGAATGTTAAATATCAAAAGCAGCAGATGTTTAAGTTTTCACCACAGTTTAGTTCTGAAATCTGGTCAAAAGCAAACTTAAAATCAATGAATGGTGCAAAAAGGGATAAGCCAGATCTATTGGTATACTTTTCTGTCAGGAGCTGTAGCCCCATAGCATGATCAGCTGCCCTGAACCCAGCCGGTTTTCATCCAACAGAATAGACTCAGATTTGAGCCAGGCTAAAAATTTAACCTGCAAGTGTTTGGCGTACATTGTATTAATTTCACTTAACAGAGTAATGGGTGAAAGTTAGAAGGAGCATCTTCAATCCTTGGAAATTCCAGTGAAACCAATTAAAAGAAACCATGTGAAGAATTTCTGCCTTAGACCATGGTGAATTGCTACCAGTTAGAGAAGACAATATTGTAATAGATGGACTTGCAATAGATGGACATATCTGAGTTGCAAAAATTTAGTTGACCATTAGATGGCAACAGAGAACAGGGTTTTCTGTATCTCTTTGCTGTCCTCTACTGGTCACCTGGACTTTTTCAGCTCAGATCTGATACATCAAAACTAAGCAAATCGTCTGACTTGTTCTGCCAACTTCCTCTATTTCTTCCTGTGAGGAACAAGGCAGAGGAAGTCTTTCCTTTCTAGAGGGCTCATTGGTTCACCTGAGTAGATGATGACCAGCATATGTTCTGGCATAAGGATTAAGTAACAATACACTGAAATAATGAGTTTTCAGAGATAGCAAGTAGGGGACTTTGGCCCCATACTCTTGCTAAGATGACAGCTTATTGCATGCCTGCTCTCTGCTGTCCTTCAAAAGCACCCTTGCTACCACCATTGCTGGTAGAATTGCTTCTATTAATTCAGCAAGAATCTAGTGGCCACGAACGCCAATAGGCTTTACTTAGACCTGACTCCTCTGACTGAGCTTTATTGCTCAAACCCATGCAGAATTCTCAAACTGTCTCCCTGCTTGATTCAATCAAGATCTGATTAAATGGGGGGGGGAGGAGTATGTAGCCTTCCAGATGTTAGATGCCAGTTACTACCATTGAAATAACAATGGTTAGCCCAATGTATATATTTTATGTGAGGTGTAATATCATCTTGTCTAATGGGTATATCCCACATCATTCTGTAAATATGGAACAAAAAAATCAAGTTACTTGGAAAATTTCCATTACAATGATCCCTTACTACCACTGTAGTGGGGCTTATTTTATTTGTTGCCACCTGACTCTAAAGTGACTCTGGGCAGCTCACAATACACTAAACAGAATACAATTTATATAATAAAAATACAACAAAAATACAACAACATACAACAAAAACTCAACTAGAAAAGAAGAAAAAGAACAAGGTGGTAAACCTGGCAGACAACCGAAAACATCCCACCAACATCTAGCATCCAGCAGGGGGCTCCAGCCACCCTTGCCCAAGGTTGAGAGAACAGTTGGGTCTTTATGGCCCATTGGAAAGCCATCTGGATCTCAGGGGGAACCTCATTCCAGAGAGCAGGTGCTGTGAAGAAGGCATGCTTCCTGAATCCCAATAGATGACATGGTTTGATTGAAAGAACCCAGAGCACGCCGGCCCTGGCAGCTTGAGGTGGCTGAGCAAACACCACAGGAGATAGGTGGTCCCTCAAGTAACCAGGCCCTACACCATGTAGGGCTTTATAGATCATGACCAGCACCTTGAATTGTACCAGAAAACAAACAGCCAATGCAGCTCACAAAGCATAGGTATCACAGGGTCATACCAAGGCATACCCATAACTGTCCACTCTGCTGCATTCTAGACCAGTTGAAGCTTCTGAGTGGTCTTTAAGGACAGCCCTGTGTACAGCATATTGCAATAGTTGAGCCGTGAGGTTACTAAAGCATCAGTTACTTTCTTTTCCTCCCGATCCAGGAAAGGGTGCAAATAACGTATGAGGTGGAGTTGTGCAAAGGCCCTCCTGGCCAAAACTACCACCTGATTATCCAGCAGGAGCTGTGACCCCCAGATTGCACACCATCCTTGAATAGGGCAATGCAATCCCATCCAAGGTCAAAGATAAAATATTCCTGGAACCAGGGACATCATGCTGTATGAACTTTTGCAATTATTTAATAAAGAATGTATTGCTTTAGTGTACAGAAAGAGGAAGGAAGGAAGGAAGGAAGGAAGGAAGGAAGGAAGGAAGGAAGGAAGGAAGGAAGGGAGGGAGGGAGGGAGGGAGGGAGGGAGGGAGGGAGGGAGGGAGGAAGGAGCAAATATGGTTGACCCAGACAACATGGTTAACTACTGGCCTATCTCCAACCTTTCCTATTTTGGAGAAGGATGTTGAGATGGTAGTGAGATAGCATCCTCCCTGCTCTTGAATGGCCTGCCGTCTGAGGTTAGGATCAGTCCCCTCCTCACTCATGTTTTGGAAAGCAGTGACAATTGTTATCTGTTATGGTTTTGTCTGAAGCCTTTGAATCAGAGCCTGAAGAAGGAGACCAGCAGACTGTCAGCCTGCAGAGCCAGCAGGCCATCAGGCACCTGCAGGAGCTTCAAGAGACAATGAGCCCTGATTCAGATATTTGCCTGCCTTTTTATTTTGTGTCAGGATATTATCTTTCCATGTGGAAAGTGGTAAGAAAGTGGAGATGTATGCTGCTGTGGAGGGTGTAGAGTGGCCTGGTGTTTGAATACTGATATTTTGATGTTATGGTTTTACTGGTGTTCCACCTAGAATCTACAGAGGCATACCGATGTAATAAAGAAAGAAATATTATTATACTTATAGTGAAGCAATTTCTTTAGTGATGGAAAGAGTGCCCATGACCCTCACTTTTGTTACGATACGGCATGTAATGGAGAATTCACCTTATAGCTATGAATCTTCTAAAATGTTCTGGGTATCTATATATACCTGCATATATACCTGCTTCATATCCAATGGAAATGGATTTTTAAGTTAAGTTCCTCAGGATGTCATGGCAAACTGAAGTAATTGATAAAGTGCCCATGATTTCTCCCCTGAGAGGGTCCCTTGACTTGGAATTAATGACTTAGAACATCTTCCTGTCTATACCAGATTTCCACAGGCTTGTCGGACCGTCAGTTCATGGAACTGTGGTGGGCTGACAGCGAGCTTAAATTTTAGCAGGGCTGGTGGGAGGCTTCAGTAGCACGACAGAGTATAACTTCTATATGAAATGGCAAGTGTGACAACGGGCCCCTCTATGTGGAGCTTTTGCCCAGTTTGCATGGTCACAGTGGCAGGGAAACAAAGAGCCTGTCCCTGGAGTCCCTTTACAAATTACAAAACTCAATTTTTTTCTCCTACCCTCTCTGACAGTCTTTAGCATTGTCCCAGCTTGGTCGATCTGTGCAGAATCAGCCGGTTGTTGCAGGGATATTCCACAGTCTTCTTTGCTGACTACATTCTGTTTGTCAAAACATGTTTTAGTTTCCTTCCTTGAAACAGATGGGTGGATGTCAGACCAATTCATGTAATCTGCTACAAGATGGCCGCCTCTTCACTTGACAAGAGAATAAAGGGAGGTCAGCTGTAAAGAACACTTTCCATTTAAACAGCGGTGTCTACTTTGTCTTAAAAAGAAAAGCAAATTTTTTGTTTCTTGTGTGCTGATGCACTCACAACCTGGAATTAAAACAGCCTCAGAAAATAATCGGGTATGTCCATAAGCTACATCCTCACCATTCAATTAGAGTTGGATTTCATTGATCTAATTTTTAACCAAAGTTTGCAGCTTAGTTTTCATCATGTTCACAAGGCAGTAACATCATGTTCATTAATGTTTGTAAACTGAGCAAGAAATGCCTGTATTGTATTTCAAATCCCACAAACTGGAAAACTCATTAGAATCACTCAACAAGTATGTGTAGCTTATGCAACTCCTGAAGAAAGGTAGCTCTGCAGGAGAGTTTTTAAGAATCATCATCAAAGGGCAAACGGCAGGTGAATTCAGAGCGGTAGTCAGGTGATCTTTACGGTTCTATTTATAAAGCAACCCTTTTGCTCTACCTCCCTTTTTAAAAATACCTTATAATTATAATTTCATGATTTTGACATTGGCATCCTTAGTGTCATGCTGAGATAATCAAGTTTTCTGGAGCATTCCTATTGAGGCAATTGGTTGATTGTGCATTACAGAAGCAGTACAGAATGCTATTTCCATTATTTGCTCGTTTGATGGGGTGGGGCAGATGTTTAGTATAACATGCAGAAGTTAGTCATGCTGCTTTGATTAGCATTTCTGGGCTGTCATATGGTTAAATTCTGATTTGCCATACTCAAAGCATATCTCCCCGAACATTAAATACATGTAGCTAACTGAGCAGTCTACATCTTGGGATCTATTTGGAAATTATTATCCAAAATTTAACTGCATGTGGTTGTGGGCTAATAGGTTTATACCTGCTTGTCCTTGCTCAAAGCACAGGCACATCTATTAGAAGTGAAATTCTAGGTGAAAATCCTTCGGCTGAAAATAAAGGTTAAAACTCTTACAAACTTAGTCTTGCAAAGAATATGGAACCTCTCAGGTAAGATATCTCATATACTGGATTTAATGTGTCCTACTGTGCTGGCCTTTAAATACTGTGCATTTAATAATTTTCCATTGTTGTTCAGCTCAAGAAATTAAGGGCACTTCCAAACAACCAGCCATTTTGTTTTGCAACTTTTTTGATTCCATCTTAAAGCATACCTGCATTTGTTCTGAGTTGTTTTAATTGTTTACAGATATATTCCCCATCTTCTCTTCCTTGCAACTCTTTCTATATATAGAGTAGCTAGGCAAAATCATCAAGGGGGAAACTGAATGGAGTTAATTAGCAATAGATCAATGATTAGCAAAGCATCAGGGTGCTTAGGTTTTTGAGATAGGCTTGTAACTTTTGGGAGAGCAATTGCTTTGAAATGGTAATTCCTCAAGAACACAAACAGGAAACAATGGAGAATTACCCTAATATTTTTTTGCACAACTGCAAACCCCTAATCATGATGCCACTTATCTCATGCCAAAACAGGGTTGCACCTTATTCTGATAACTGCTTAACTTTGAAGGCTGAGGCAACAGCCACCAAGCTGCAGGGAGTTTTCTTAAGCTGGTGATAGGCTAATATATGGGCAGGGAGACAATGCTGATGGATGGAAGCAGGATACAAGACTGTGATGGGGACAGATAGGCATTACAGTGAATATTATCTTGAAGTATGCTGTAAATCAATATTTACTACATTTCTGAGTAAGCAACATATATAGGATTGATTTTCCAAATAGGGTAGCTGTGTTTTAAATAAATCAGAAGAACAATTTTTTCAAATCTCTGCCAGGAGAAGAGATACAGAGTACTTATAGCTGCAGAACATCTAGATACTTCAACTTATCCCAAGCTGGGGAGGTAAATGATCAACAGAAGATAAATGGGACAAGGGAAGCAATTCTCCCCTGATCTTGTTCTGTTCCACTGAAAGGATTAATTACTTCCTGTTATGTCTATGAAGGTTCTCAGTCATCCAGGTGGAATTGTCTGTAGCTTGAATCATGTCAACTGGATTTCTATTTTCTCAGTGGAAACGTTTCGCTCCTTATCCAAGGAGCTACTTCAGTCTGAGCAAAGTTGGTAAGGGAATCATAAATATGTTTCTAGGTAGCTGTGTGACCTTACACCTGGGGTCATGGTTATATTGAGATGTTATTTAAGTCCTTTTATCATCTAAAGGAGGATCGTTAAGATCACCATGCTGCTGTTGAGCTTGTGAAATGGTCTTAATCTTCCTAGGCACAGAAGACAATGCCGGGAGAAAGATGGGAGAAAGATTGTGCCTGAGGCCCCCACCTTTATTCAAGGAAGGATTTTCCAAGTTGGCATAAATGGATTCCTTGACCCCTCTCTCAAACCGTTTCTTTCTTTTTTCTTTTTTTTTTTTTGTGTTCTTGTAAACACAAGAAAAGCAATGTAGTTTATGCAATCCAGTGCAGTGAGGAGTGCTCTGAACTCTACATTGGAGAAACCAAACAACTTTTGTACAGGAGGATGGCCCAACACAGGAGAAGTAACACCACAGGACCAGAGTGAGCAGTTTATCTTCATTTAAAGGAAAAAGGACACTCATTTGAGGACATTAATGTTCACATTTTAGACAGAGAAGATAGGTGGTTTGAGAGAGGGGTCAAGGAATCCATTTATGCCAACTTGGAAAATCCTTCCTTGAATAGAGGTGGGGGCCTCAGGCACAATCTTTCTCCCATCTTTCTCCCGGCATTGTCTTCTGTGCCTAGGAAGATTAAGACCATTTCACAAGCTCAACAGCAGCATGGTGATCTTAACGATCCTCCTTTAGATGATAAAAGGACTTAAATAACATCTCAATATAACCATGACCCCAGGTGTAAGGTCACACAGCTACCTAGAAACATATTTATGATTCCCTTACCAACTTTGCTCAGACTGAAGAAGCTCCTTGGATAAGGAGCGAAACGTTTCCACTGAGAAAATAGAAATCCAGTTGACATGATTCAAGCTACAGATACTTCCTGTTATAATTGTCAGAGGCCATTTTGTTCCAAAGTGCACTTGCTGCAACTTGAAGACTCTTCTGGAGTTCACCCTTCTTTTAACCTACAAGGGGAGATCTTGTGAAAGTGGATAACTGATTGCCAAAGCCTCATAATACACTATCCATCATCTCCTGGAACATAGCAGGATGGTCTTCAAAGAGCAAGATCATGGATTTCCTTTTACAGGAAACACAGAGGACTAACAATTTCTTTACACCTTATTATTATCTTACAGTAGCTAACCTGTACCTGAATCGGAAGTAGAAGGGTAGACCAAGAAGGGGGTTAGGGTTGTTTATCTCCCCTACCTTGAGGGTTCAAATAATGGAACAGCGCACCCTCAATGAATGATGTTAGTTTTGACCCACCTTGAAGATTTCATTCTATAAACAGCTACTTTTCACCCATCCGGTCTTTAGCACAGATGAAACAACTATTTTATGATTTATTTATTTATTTATTTAATTTATATAACCGCCCATCTCCCCCAATGGGGAACTCTGGGCGGTTTACAATAAAATAGTTAAAATAAAATATAAAACATCAATATACAATATATGTAAAAATAATAAATAATTTTAAATCCAGATGGACGATGGAATTAAAATGAAGGACATTATAAAATTAAGGAGTTAGCCACCCCCATGAGGAACTATCCTTTCCTCCTTCCCATGCCAGGCGGCAAAACCAGGTTTTCAGCTCTTTCCTAAAGGTCGGGAGGGAGGAGATCTGTCTCAACTCTGGGGGCAAGATGTTCCACAGTGTGGGTGCCACCACAGAGAAGGCCCGTCTCCTAGACCCCATCAGATGACATTCTTTGATTGATGGGGTTTGTAGCAGGCCCTCTCTGAATGACCTGGTGGGGCGGGTTGATAAAATGGGGATAAGACGGTCCTTCAGGTATTCTGGCCCCATGCCATGTAGGGCTTTAAAGGTAATAACCAATTGAAGCCTGTTGTTCCCTATCCAGGCCCTCACAGCCCCCAGGCACTGGGACAGGGTGGTCACTGCATCACTTACTTCACCAGGGATGGAGATGTACAATTGAGTATCATCAGCATACTGATGATACCTCATCCCATGGTGTCGGATGACCTCGCCCAGCGGTTTCATGTAGATGTTAAATAGGAGAGGAGAGAGAACCGAACCCTGCGGCACCCCACACAAGAGGGGCCGAGGGTCAGATCTCTCCTCTCCTATTACCACCGACTGGGAGCAGCCTCGGAGGAAGGAGGTGAACCAGCGTAAAACTACGCCGCCCACCCCCAACTCCCTAAGCCGCCTCAACAGGATACCATGGTCGATGGTATCGAATGCCGCTGAGAGATCCAAGAGACAAGGATGGATGTACTACCACCATCCCGCTCCCGCCAGAGATCATCCATAAGCGCGACCAATGCAGTCTCCATCCCATATCCCGGCCTGAAACCTGACTGAAAAGGGTCTAGATAATCCGCTTCATCCAGGATCCTTTGAAGTTGCAACGCCACCACTTTCTCAACCACCTTTCCCAAAAAGGGAAGGTGGGAGACTGGACGAAAATTGTCCAGGATGGTAGGGTCCAGGGCTGGCTTCTTGAGGAGGGGATGTACCAATACCTCTTTGAAGGCAGTTGGAACCACCCCCTCCGCCAAGGATGTATTAATCATAGCCTGGACCCATCCACATGTGACCTCCCTGGCCGATTTTACCAGCCAGGAAGGGCAGGGATCTAAATAACATGTGGTGGAATTAACAATTCGAAGGATCCTGTCCACTTCCTCAGGTCCAACAGGATCAAATCGTTCCCAGATAATAGGGCAAGACCATTCTCCTGGCATCTCCCCAGACTGCATTTCATGCATGGAGTCCAACTTAGACCGAATCCGAGCGATTTTATCCTGCAGATGCTCAGCAAATTCTTCCGCACGGCCCTGCAGGTGGGTGGTCAATGCCACCCTACCCAAGAGAGATCGAGTAATCTTGAACAGGGCCATCGGACAGCATTCTGCGGATGCAATAAGCGCGGAGATCACGTTTCGCCGCTCTTACCGCCACAAGGTAGGCCTTAATAGTGGCTCTAGATTGTGTTCGGTCCGATTCCGCCTTCGTTTTTCTCCAGCAGTGCTCTAGACGTCTCTTCACCCTCTTCAAGACCCTCAACTCCTCCGTGAACCACGGGGAGTGACGGGTCGAATGGGGTTGGAGAGGTCGCATCGGCACGGTCCTGTCCAAGGCACCGGCCGCCTCCCTATTCCAGGCTGCGGCCAATGCCTCCACTGGACCGTGCAGCAGATCTTCGGGTATTACCCCCAGCTCCCTCTGAAACCTCATTGGGTCCATAAGTCGCCGGGGGCGGACCAGTCGAATAGGTCCTGCCTCCCTGCGGAGCGGGGCGGCATAAGAGAATCTTAGGGATATCAGGATGTGATCTGACCATGACAACGGGGATAGTTCTAACTTTCCCCTCAGGTCACTTTGCCATTGCTCTGACAAGAAAAACAAATCCGGAGTGAGTCCACTGTCTCGAGTCGGGTCCCGAATAATCTGTGACATGCCCATGGCTGCCATGGTAGTCATGAACTCCCGGGCCACTTCCGAGGCACGCCCCAGGGACAGCAAGTTAAAATCCCCCAGGACCATAAGCCTGGGGAACTCCACTGCCAACCCCGAGATGGCCTCCAGCAGCTCAGGCAGGGAGGTTGCTACGCAGCAGGGAGGCTGGTACAATAGCAACACTCCCAACTGTTCTCGGGCACCCAACTTGAAAAACAGGGTCTCACATCCGGATACTTGTGGAGCAAGGCCCCTGAAAGCCATCAAAGACTCTCTGATGATAACTGCCACCCCTCCTCCCCTGCCCCGGTCTCTCGGCTGGTGCCACACCTGAAATCCGGCTGGGCACATTTCTGAGAGGGCTACCCCTCCCTCTGGGCCCAGCCAGGTTTCAGTAACACACGCCAGGTCTGCCCCTCTCTCTGTGATTAATTCACTTATGAGAGGGGCTTTGTTGTTTACTGACCTGGCGTTGAGCAGCAGCAGCCGAAAACCGGAGCCATCGAGGATCTGCTGTCCAGAACCTGGGGTTGAACTCGGAGGACCGGAACGCACCACCGATACTAAACATTGGGGGCGCCTTCCCCGAAGATGGCCTGTCCTCCGGTTCCCGTGACAATATCTCCTGCCCGTCACCACCTCGATCGGATTGCCCCTAGTATAGTCCCCAGAGTTTCTTGACCCGGTCGCCTCCACTCCCGGAACCCTCGAAAACCTGGATCTAAGCGGGGATCTCTTCCATTCATCCATCCTTTCACTCACAATCTTCCTGGGGAGTCGTAGGCCACCAGCGCAACCAGCTAAAGCTCTCGGCGCTGGAAAGCCTCAACCACCCCATTCGATTCACCACCCAATCACTCACTATGCACCCTGTGGCCTCTCTCACTAGCCACAAAGGGGCAAACAGTCACTCTTACCTACCCTGTCTCTCACTCAGGGTTAGGTACTCTCTCAATCACATACAATCCTGGACCCCCTCCCGCCACTCTCACTTACGGGGGGGAACCACACTCACACAAGAGACCCCGCAATTTCCTGCTGCCCTGGCAGCGGGGGTGGTTGTCCTTCAGGTAACCAGCAAGCTAACACTATTGGGAAGATCTTCATTAATCCCAATAATGGAGTCCAGATGTAAAATATATAAAAATATACAAGTCCGTCCTATCTCGGGAGCACCCCAGTTCCAGTTCATCGATCTTGGTGAGGCTGCTTCGCCCAGGACCACTACGTTCCACCGGCCACAGTTACTCCACAGCCTCCGCAGTTGTCTCGGTGCCGGTGCCATTTCTAACTGGCCTCCACCGGCCACCCTAAGCATCCCTTCTCTGACTGCTGGGCCATAGTCTCCACAGCCACCCATTCCTCGCTGGGGTCCCCAAGTCTGCCGGTCCCGTTGGACTCCGCCACGCTGCGTCACTCTGTCCGGGAAGGCTACCAGGCTCCACCAAGCTCCGTCAAGCCCTGCTGGGCCGCGACTCCGGCAACTCCGCTGGGCCTCTGGGCCGCCCCTCCCAGCTCTATTGGGCCCACCAGCTCCACCAGGTTCCGCTGAGCCACGACTCCGGCAACTCTGCTGGCCCAAGAAGAAGCCTCAGTCCGTCGCACCAGGCTCGGCCCGGCCTCCACCGAACTCTCCCCAGGCCGATGGCTCCAGCAACTCCGCCGCAACCTTGGTCCCAACCGCTGAACTCCACCGCGGCCCCAACCGCCGAACTCCGATCGCCGCTCACCGCTCCCTCCGGAGATGTCCGTTCACCCCAGACCCCGATACAGCCTCTCAAGACCCCAAGGTGGAATTTGTGGGGTACAAGGATGGTTTTTTGGGGGGCTTTTGGGGCTTATGGCTCAGTTCTCCCGGAGCAGCAGCCGGCGTCTGCTTGCGGTCGCCATCTTGGATCCGATCTCAATGAATGGTGTTAATTTTGACCCACCTTGAAGATTTCATTCTATAAACAGCTACTTTTCACCCATCCGGTCTTTAGCACAGATGAAACAACTATGGACTCAGCTAGAAGGTTTTTCTGTTTGGGTTTTTCTGTTTTTACTGTTTTTGGTTTTATTATTATTGTGAGCTGCCCAGACTTGTTTAACAAGATGAGCAGCCATATAAATCTAATAGAATGGAATGGAATCTTTTCGTAGAGAGCTGCATGGAGAAACACCTTAATGTTTATGTTATAATTGGAGTTGATTTTAGTGCTGGAACTGGTCCGAATGACCCTGATTTGTTTAGCTATTGTAAACTTTTCCCCTTCCCCTGATTTTGTTGTCCCCCCCCCACACACACACACACAGACTCCATGACATGGCATTCACTGGATAAAAATGTAATTTAGCTGGCCTCCAGTTAGCAAATAGGCATAATCTAAAAATGATAAATGGCTCAGTTCAGATGAGTTTCCTGGCCAATATACCTTTTTCTCAGACTCAAAGGTCTCCACAATTGATTATATATTGGTGTCTAGAGAGGTAGATATTTCACTGATTTACTTTGATATAATTCTGAGACCTAAAGCAACCACTGCCCTTTATTATTATGCCTTAGAACAGTGGGTAGGCCAGTTGAGGCCCATTAAAAAAATTCAGCTGACTTCACTAGCATCTAATGGCTCACAAAAAAATAAAATGGAATGGTCAGCTAGAGTCTAAAATAGAGAACTGGCTGCATTCGGAAGAAAGTATGTCATTCTATTCAGCTATTTCTACTTCAAACCTCCCCCAAGCAACTTAGGACAATTGCCCCCTAGACAAGTTTTAGGCCTTTATAACAAGGCTACAAGCCATACTGACTCAAAAAGATGTCAACAATGTACATGCAATCAAAAGAAAGTTTTGATGGTCCCTGTGTTATAGCCAAAAAAAGCATTATTGGCAGCGCATGTACAATTTAAGTGAGAGATTACAACCAGCTTGTAATCTAACCAAGCCTGCTAAATCATGGGATACTCCCCTCTTCTGGAAAATTATAGCAAGAAGCCCTTACACTGGCCCTTCCCACCTCTGGGAAAAATACTTTAAAGATCTTTGTACAGATCCAGCCACAGACCCAGGTGGGGAGGACCTTACATTAGATGTTTTCCAACCAGAAACTCCTGAATGGCCTCCACTAATGAGTAGAAAGTTTACCCACCCAGTAAAAGGTAAAGGTTCCCCCGCACAGTTGTGTCTGACTCTAGGGGCCGGTGCACATCTCAGTTTGTTAGCCAAAGAGCCACCGTTGTCCGAAGACGCTTCTGCGGTCATGTGGCCGGTATGATGTGCGCGGAACGCTGTTAACAAACCCACCCAGTAGGGCAACTTAAAAGTGGGAAAGCCCTTGGAACTGACATGATCCCACCTGAGCTCATCAAATCTAACTTAATGTGGTGGGCCCAATGCTAGCCTCTTTATTCACATGTATTTATTATAAAGCCAGGATTCTGGATGACAGGGGTATAGCCATAGTTGTATCTTTGTAGAAAAAAAGGTGATAGAAACAAGCTGGCCAACTATAGACCAGTTAACCTATTAAGTATAATTAGTAAGTTACAAAGTTACGTATAGAACCATAGCACGGTACCTATACATAAAATTGAATCCCTGGGCTATTAAAGAGGACATCATTGATGCTGAACAAGCCAGCTTCCAGGTAGGTAGATCAACAATTGATCACAGCCTGGTGTTACAATTCCTTGCAGAAAAATACAGTACATCAAGTAGCCACATTCTAAATTACACACAGCATTTGTTGATTTTTGAGCAGCATTTAACTTGATCTCAAGGAGCAGGCTATGCTCCTCAATAGATACATAGATGCCTCCTGCTTCTAATACATAAGTTATACGAGAAGACAGATTTAAGATTAAGATGCAGTCACCAGAGGGACCTTTCTAACTATATTAAGATTTCTTGGGCCATGAAGCAAGGTTGTATATTAGCTCCACTGCTTTTTAACATTTACATAAACTCACTAGTAAAAACTTTCCACTCCATGGACATTCATGCCCCAAAATTAGCAGAAAGAAGAATTCTGATTTTTTTAAATACTACATGGACGATGTGCTAATACTTTCACAACCACAAGTTGGCTTGAGACGAGCACTGAAACCTTTGGCATCTTTTGTAAGACTGAACATTGGATCATAAATTATGAAAAAAAACAAAACTTTTAGTGTTTTCCAACAACAGATGAAAGCACAAATGGACAATTAATAACCATACAATGAAACAGGTTAATCAGTGTAAGTATCTAGGGGTTGTTTTCCAAAGCAATAGCAAATTAAAGGCTCAAATTACGTATGCCACTTTGAAGGCATAGAGAAGTGCTTACAGCCATTCTAAACTTTTATTGAAAACAAGGAAAGAAATTTGCTCCAGCAGCAAGTAAGTTATTTCAGGCCAAATCATAGCATAAATGATGTATGGAATGCAATTGGCTCCATCTTTACATTGTAAAACCTATAAATGGATTCCATCCACTTTCCATAATAGGTGCCCCTGGATATATGTCTAATGCAGAGCTTTCCAAACTTTTCATTTATTTATTTATTTATTTATTTATTTATTTATTTATTTATTTATTTATTTATATTTCAATTTATATACCGCTCCATCTCCCCACAAGGGAACTCTGGGCGGTTTACAAAACACAACAATTAAAATCCAACAATTAAAACAACCTAATAAAATACTCTAATATAGTAAAATTAAGTATAAAAATCCAAGATGCGATTGTTTGATATTTAGATGTTTAAAAGGGCCCTATGGCACCAGCCATCCCCAAGAGGAACTGTTCCCCCCCTCCCCCCACGCAAGGCGGCAGAACCAGGTCTTTAAGTTCTTTCTGAAGGCCGGGAGCGATGAGGCCTGCCTCACCTCCGGGGGTAGCATATTCCAAAGGGTGGGCGCCTTTACCGAGAAGGCACGCCTCCTAGACCCCGTCAGGTGACATTCCTTTACGGACGGGATCCGCAGCATGCCCTCTCTGAATGACCGAGTGGGACGGTTCGACGTTATGGGGATGAGACGGTCCCTCAGGTAACCTGGCCCCATGCCATGTAGGGCTTTAAAGGTGATAACCAACACCTTGAATTGGACCCGTTGTTGTTCATGTTGGTGACACACTCTTACAGCAGGGCGTCATTTTGCGACACACTCTTACAGCAGGGCATCATTTCGTGACACACTCTTACAGCAGGGTACAAGGCAGGCACTAGGACCTGCACGGAATCACAGCAGGTTTGGAGGCAGCAAGGCACAAGGCAGGCACTAGGACCTACGCGGAATCCTGGCAGGGCTCAGAGGCAGCAGCAGCCGGGACACACCCAGACACTGCAGCTGACACACTAACGTGTCCCGACACACAGTTTGGAAAGCTCTGGTCTAATGTAATCCTGAGGCTGGAAGCAGGCTTGCGAAGTGTTGAAACTCAAGCCTGGTCCAAAATACTAACAACGTGGACCAGAATTACTTTAAACCCCAGTGGATTACTTCCACTGTTGTTAATGGATAAACATAAAGACAACTGACAATTAGTTTGTGAGCAAGAGCTTCTCACCTGAATATCTAAACCAAGGGGGATATGAGGATGCCATGAGAATGGACAGCTGACATGGAACACCAGAAGGTACTGGCCCAAGCCTATAGCTTGTTGGTGGATGGTTCTAATGGTACCCTGGCCAATTATTTACAAAATCTTATTTTTTACAAAAATTGATGGGCCTTTTCAAGGCACACATTAATGCTTTCCCATCTGCTGATTGGAGGGCAGATATGAGAAGATTCCTTACCTAGCAAGACTCTGCCAGTGTAAAAAGGGAGAAATAGAAACTATGGCTGACATTGTTCTAAGATGAGCAAGTCAGATGCTGAAGGATAACTCCACTTATTAAAAGGTTTAAAGGGTGGCCCACAGAATTTTACTTCAATCTATTGTTGAAGGATACAGCCACTAATATTTTAGCACAAGTTGCATGATTTTGCTCTGAAGCCATATAAAAGCATAAGTGCCTTATGGATATAAACCATCAGCAGGATTAGCAAAGCAAAATTCTATGTTTTATCCCACTGTAATATTGTATGTCATAAAGTTATTTACTTTTTCATTTTATTTTTTCTTACTTATTCTTACATGCATCCAACCAACCAAGGATGGTAAAGTAGCAAATAACATAAATAAGTTTACATATAATAGGTGTTATAGGTTTAGTTATAACACCTATTATATGTAAACTTATTTATGTTGTTTGCTACTTTACAGTCCTTGGTTGGATGCATGTAAGAATAAGTAAGAAAAAATAAAATGAAAAAGTAAATAACTTTATGACAGTGGGATATTACAGTGGGATAAAAAACATAGAATTTTATTTTGCTAATCCTGTTATAGGTTTAGTTAAGGGGTGTGGTGGCTCAGCAGGTAAGATGCCAGGCTTGTTGATCAGAAGATCACAAGTTTGGATGTTCGAATCCCTAGCCCCATGTGATGGAGTGAGCTCCCACACTAGCCCCAGCTCTTGCCAACCTAGCAATTCGAAAGCATGCAAATGCAAGTAGATTAATAGGTACCACTTTGGTGGGTAGGTAACAGCGTTCACCTGTAGTTTAGGTACTACAAAAAAAAAAGGTTTACATGGATATTTTGCTGTTTTTCTCTCTCTTTTTCCCCTTTGTACTGGTCATTGACTGTAATAAAGTTTGTTCTGTTCTATTCTTCTGTGGCATAGATTCCTGTCCTATTTGTGAAGCTGTTCATGCAATGGTGGGGTGTCAGGGTTCTAGTGAGAATCCTGCCATTTTTCTTTGTATAATTAGTGTGTGTTGTGTGGGGAGGGGGAGTACGTGCCAGGAGCTGTGTGACACCAGAGACTGTGGAATGCATTGTCAAGGTCATCCACCTGCAGGAGTCTGGAGGGGGGCGAGCGCAGAGTGAGAAAGTAATGGACATTGACATCATGGGCACAAAGAAACTGGTGCAAAGAGGGAGAGCTAAGTTTGAGTGTTTGGCGGGAAACCGTCATTTGGATCTTTGAGAGTGCTTTGATTTACATGCATCCTTAAAAAAACGTATTCTGCATTTCAATGAATTGCATGCAGAAGTGTTTATTGGGACATTGAAGTCAGGGTCATTACATGGGGTTTGGAATGATTTTCCCTTGTGCCCCCCACATACTGTTCATTTTTTGTGTGATAGAACATGACCAGCAGAGCCTTTCTGCAACATTTGGTGACATCTTCATGGGTATAGTTTTCCAATTCTTGTGGCATCAGGAACTTTCCACTACATCCTAACTCCCCCAGCCTAAGAGCCAGTCGTTGTAGGATAGCATCCTAAATCTTTAATATTTACAAGGTTAATCAGGATTATTATTGACTGAACAAATCTACACAGCTAATGCTCTGACTATTCTTTTACTTCATTTGCTCTTGGTTAAACATGCAGAAAATGGCATTTTGCAGTCCAGTCTAAGTCTTGCAAAAAGGTGGTTGTAAGAATTATTCATTTAGAATTAAACTCAGTGTAGCTGATTAATAACTATTAGACTGGAATAGAAGATTGGGGCTGAAAAATCAATGTTTGGCTGCACTGTAGATGCTAAATTTGAATCTAGCACAATTGGTGAAACTCTAAACTGTAAAATATCTATGAAGGTAAATCAAGTTCCTTCATTTCCCATTTCTGTGATTTCATGAATGCATTACAACAGTCCTAACCATTATCTTAAAATACATTTAAGTAAACTGGTATAGACTTCATTTATAGAAACACACAAACACACACACACACACACACACACACACACACCAAATAACATCCAGGGTTTATTCCTCCTGAACACCTTTCCCCACTTGCATTTAACCTTCTATAGCAACCTCTTCACATGTGTCCCTGTGACACTGCTTTCATCTCAACCCATGACTGGGACAGACTTAAGATGTACTTAGTTGTTCCAGTTTTATAGCAACACTTTCCTCTTATGCTGAGAGTAACCAGCAGCTTGTTGGTGGCACAGCTGACTCATAGGAGACAGGATGAACCCATCACCTATTGGTCACCTCGAGCCATGCATGTCTCCTCCGTTGAGATCTAGGGTGCTATCCTCTGGCCTCATTCTTTCTTAATTTCTGCAGCGGGAAAGAGCAGGGCACAGCTATTGGCTGCTCAATACCCACAGCTCCCCACAGGAGCTAATCAACAGGATGAGGGAGCTGTATGGTAAAGGGATTTAGTGGTAAAGGGATTTCAAACAAACCACGAGACAGTTAATGGGTTGGGGTAATGCTTCGTACAGGCCATTTTATAGTTGAGGTAAAGATTGTTTTGAATCTGGTGTAGTGTTCTTTCGAAAGAGAGCTAAACCCACGTCAAAGCAAACCTCCAAACAACTGATGATGCAGGGTGGGGTGGAGAGCTGCCTGCTGAAGATGGCTTTACCAGGCTTCCTCACTCCATTCATCAGCTGTTAGGCGGCTTGCTTTGAGCACCAACAGAACCTGGCGCCCTCTCATTCCCTCTGTGGACCAGCTGGGCATCTGATCCATTGAGCATTTTCCTGACCAGCACCCACCTTTGCATGGATCATCCGCAGGCCCAGTGCAGACAGGGTGCTTTACTAGAAACTCCCCTCCTATCCTGTAGATCTGTTGTCTCAGTGCAAGGTTTTGACAGATGGGTAGGTCAAGCCATCTGTTTGATACCTTCCTTGAATCACAGGAGTATTATGGCTGAGAACAGCAGTGGGAAGCCAGAACAGCAGTTATAAAAACAGTAGGGATTGGCAGTAGGGACAGCAAACGTTGTGTCAGTTTAGTTTTCTTTTATCTCAACAAGAGGAGAACACTTTAATTAAGCCATGGGGAAATGCCCTAAGTTTTAAATGTTGAGGAGATGTCCTGTATATTATTTCAGTAGTTTTTACATCAACCCTACAAGTCAGGGCATTTTACTGTTGCCTCCACAAATTCATGGTGTTCAAAATTATTGTTTTGCAGGCACAAGACCCATATGGAAGCACCCTAAGTGTGACACCTGGTGAACTACATTAAATGTGGGTGTGTATTTTATGTGCGGGGCATGGTGGCTCAGCGGGTAAGACACCAGGCTTGTTGATTGGAAGATCGCAAGTTCGGAGGTTCGAATCCCTAGTCCCGTGTGATGGAGTGAGCTCCTGCACTAGCCCCAGCTCTTGCCAACCTAGCAATTCAAAAGCATGCAAATGCAAGTAGATTAACAGGTGCCACTTTGGTGGGTAGGTAACAGCGTTCCGCGCGCGTCATGCGGCCACATGACCGTGGAAGCGTCTTCGGACAGCGCTGGCTCTTCGGCTAACAAATGGAGATGAGCACCGGCCCCTGGAGTCGGACACGACTGCACCAATGTGCGGGGGGAACCGTTACCTTTTACTTTATTTTATGTGCTGGCTGGAAAATAAAAATAAAAAGTAGCGTTCTCATCTCAAATGGTGATTTCCAGATGTGTTGGATCAACTCCCATAATTCCCAGCCAGCATTGAGAAATATTTAGAGAGGATGCATAGCCTGCCTGAACACCATCTCTGTATTTAATTCTCAGAAACCAAACGTTTTATCATGTGGAGTGAAACATGCTGAACATGAGATTCTCTCTCCAGAACATCTTGCTTATTTGCAAAAGAGATGCAAAGTATCCCCCATGAAGAAATCTTAAACAAAAGTCTCTCTTAAAATGTATCCAGACCATTTCTCCAGGAGCAATCATTTTTCAAGTTATGTATGCAGCATGTAAGGGGGAAAATTATAAACCTGCTGCTTCTTAATACATTCAAATACATTTAATTGCTTTCAAAAGTGCTCTGATAGCATGCAGATTTCAAAATGCTTACAGTATATACAAATGGCATTCACTCTTGCTATACAATCAGCATTAGCAAAGGAAGCTGCACACAAATGTTATTTAGATATTTTTCTCAACTGAATATGCATATTCATAAGGTTCTTTAAAAACACACAACTGGTGCAATATCAAAATAACTCAGAACTGTCTTAACTAGTACATTGAAGCTAGATTACTGTCTAATTTTTGTAAAAGCCAGCTGCTTCTTCAGTCTTCTTTTCAATCCAAAGGATTCCCTATGTTCCAGGGTTTCCTAGGGTTAATTTCCATTTTGAGGGGATTTCTTGATGAAAAAGGCATTTTCCTGGTGTTTTCTGATCTTACTTTCAGCAAGATAAGAACTGCTGATCTGTTCAAGTTTATAAAAGCATCCAACCTGTTTTCATCAGTGGCCACTTAGATTCCTCTTGTGAACCTACTTAGCAGATGTTGCAGTTGGAGATATGAATTCAACCAGGCCCCTTGTGACAGGATGTGCTCCTGAACATAAGCAGAATGCCTGCAGAATACTGAGAAATTAAGTAGCAGAACATCTAATTTAAAAAAAAAATGTTCATAACATAGTTGTCTTGAATGCAGAGTATGAGCTTAGCCCAGCTATCAGTGAATACAGTACTGATACATTCTTTGTATTTGAAATAATGGCTAGATTTAAGGAGTACCTACATGAAGACAGAAAAGGCTCAATTTTATCTAAGCTGCATCTTTAAGAGAGGAAAGCACAAGAGAGACATGAAGTTCCCTTTGTCTCTTAAACACAAAGACTCACTTAACTAACACTAGGCCAAATGAGAAAGAGAAACAGAGATGTATGATGACCATTCACCTTATTTCTTTCTTGTTATTTGGCCTGGTGGTCCAAACAGCTCATAGGTGCAGAAAGACGACGGAATTCCCAACAGCTGACTTACTTTTTTTTTTTAACTGACTTATCTTGTCTTATCATCTGGTACATTGAAGCTGAGGTAAAGAGGAATGGTTTCCTCCAGTTTGAAATCTCTTTTCCAGAATGTAAATCTTATGGGTGGGGGAAAAACATGTTTTGATTCATGCACCCATGCAGGCAGATGCATGTGCAGATGCCTAGAGACACAGAGTCTCTTCCCCCCCCCCCCCCGCCCGCCCCCAATATATTGCTGTCACTAACTGGGTCTGAGTGGTCGCTGTTTAATGTACTACCTGTGAGATTAAACGGACCTCATTTTCAAAGATGCAAGTTTTACTCAATTTGCTAATACTGGCTTTAAAAGCCAGTGCAGGAGAGCAGGATCAGAAGCTCTTAGGAGAGTCCTGGAATGCCGTCCCCAGCAGGTGCTGAAGAACTTCAGTGAGGGACGACAAAGGGGAAGGTGGGCAGCTCACCCACTGACAGTTGGTGTAAAAAGGATGCTGCCAGATGCTTCTGCCTACCTTTTAAGGTTAAGCTGCACCTTGACTAGAAACTAAAAACTTGCACCGTTACTACTACTTTACAATGTCTGAGGGTCAGACTACAGAGCAGATAAGGATGCATGCTGTGGAGATGCTGCTTTATTTACTGACTGATGTTTATTCACAAGTAATCATGTGGAACTCTGATTTGGAGTTGCTCCCAGGTGGAGCTTGGACTACACTAAGCCACAAAAGAGTCACAAGACTGTCATGCTCAGATCAGACTGGGAAGTCTTAGAAGTTGCCAAGGTGGATATTTGAGTCTATCATTGGCAATCACTCGTAGCCGAGTAAGATTGTCTTCCAAGGGTAAAATTTTAACAGTGGATCCGTAAGTGGCTGTAAAGGCCAATTCTGGATCCGCACAACCTCCCACAATGAGGGCATAGGTTTCCGGGTGGGAGACGGTCATGATGAGGGTTTGCTTGACGTGCCTTCCTCTTAGCTCTTTTCTCCCTTTCGCCCTGTACTTGTGCTTCTTCAAAGTCCATAGCGCCTTTAATAAAGGCTGACCTCCAATTGAAACGCTCATGAGTTAGGGCTTCCCAGTTCTCAATGCTGATATTACATTTTTTAAAATTAGCTTTGAGAGTGTCTTTGAATCTCTTTTGCTGTCCACCAATATTCCGTTTTCCATTCTTAAGTTGGGAGTAAAGTAGCTGCTTTGGAAGACGATGGTCAGGCATTCGAACAACATGGCCGGTCCAGCGATGTTGGATGATCATTGTTTCAATGCTGGTGGTTTTCGCTTCTTCTAATACGCTAACATTAGTCCGCCTATCTTCCCAAGTAATTTGCAGAATTTTTCGGAGGCAGCGTTGATGGAATCTTTCAAGAAGTTGGAGGTGGCGTTTGTAGAGGGTCCATGTTTCACAGGTGTACGGAAGGGTTGGTAGTACAATGGCTTTGTAAACAAGCATTTTGGTTTCCCTGCGAATGTCCCGATCCTCCAACACTCTGCGCTTCATTCGGGAGAAAGCTACACTCGCAGAGCTCAGGCGATGCTGAATTTCAGCGTCGATGTCGGCTTTTGTAGATAGATGGCTGCCGAGATAAGAAAAATGGTCGACATTTCTAGTGACACACCTTTAAGCTGGATTGATGGCGCTGCGAAGGGATTGGTTCGAACTTGCTGGTAAAGCACTTTGGTTTTTTTAATGTTAATCGAGAGGCCGAGCTTTTCATATGCTTCTGCAAAGATGTTTAGGATAGTTTGAAGATCTTCCTTGGAGTGTGCACAGACTATATTATCATCAGCATATTGAAGTTCTATGAAATTCTATTTGAGTCTATGCAACATCTCTGGCTCTACTTACAATGATCAATTCAAGGCTGCAGAGAGGAAAGCAAAAGGATTACTATTAATATTTCAAAACAAAACAAAAAAAGTTTTAAATGTTTTAACAATTGCAAACCGCCCAGAGTCGCTGGGAGCCGGGCATATACATTTAATTTCTCCTTCTCCTTCTCCTTCTCCTTCTCCTTCTCCTTCTCCTTCTCCTTCTCCTTCTCCCTCCTCTTTGTATGCTGCTCCAATCAATGCCACTCTGAGCATCTTACAAATCCTCCATGCAATATTAAGATTAAAAACATGGAAAAGGAAATGTAACAAAAGTTTCCTAATCAGTTACATCACTATTACCACCACCAGCATCAAACACTTGATGCCACTTCTTTGGGAGCAACCTTGAACTTCCATTCAATCCCAAAAAGCCCTCCAGAACAGCCAGAACTTAACTGCCTTCTCAAATGCCAATTGGCGGAAAGCTATTCCAGAGAAGGGGGACGTTAATTGAAAAGGTTTGCTCTTGGGATCCCTGATGTCGAGATTGCCTTGGAGTTGGGACTTGTAGCAACCCTTCTGTTTCAGATCTTACAGATGGTCAGATTCCAAATGGAGTAGGCAATCTTGAAGATACAGAGCCATATAGAACTTTAAAAGTAATGACCAGCACTTTCAATTGTACCCAGAAGCCTACTGGCAACCAATGTAGCTCCCACAGTAAAGCTGCTATTTGGGCAAACTGAACTGAGCCCATTACCATGTTAATGCATTTTGGATGAGCTGTAGCTTTCAAATGGTCCTCAATGGTTGTCCCATGCACAGAAAGTTGCAATAATCCAAACATGAGGTGATAATTCTGTGAATGAACATCAACAGACCCTCCTGTTTTGGGAATGGCTGTAACTGGTGCACAAGAGGGGGTTGTGCAAAGGCAATCCTGACCATGGCTTCCATTTGCTCTTCAAGCAGGAGCAGCAAATGCAAGGGGACCCTAGATGTTTCACCTCACATCAACAATTGTTCTCCCCCAGTGGCTTCATACAGATATAAAAACGTTAAGGGGGAAGGGATTGGGTGCTGTAGAACCCCACCTTGGACAGCCCACTTGACCTATCTCCTCCCCCCACAAGTGAAACTTCCTACTCAGGAAGGAGAACTATTGTAACACAATTCCCCCCACCCTGCCTTATAGCTGGCCCAGAAGGATACCATGATCAATGGTATCAAAGACAACTTCAGGCTCCAACTCAACATCTAGCCTAATCAACTGGTTCTCCCTAGACTGACCAAATTGGACAGCCTGGTCCTTTAGGCCTTGCTTATCTACCTTACTTTCCTCATGCTGGCACATTCAGTGACTGCTTCCCCACTTCCCACTTCCTTTGAGTAAGAGAACAGCTTGTGTGTGGACATCGAGGGCTTCTCAATACCCATGAATTTCAGAACAGCAGTTGCTCAAAAACCCAGCCCAGGCAACCCCTATATCTTCTGAGAATCAGGTATGATAGCATCTTGGATTGTGGATTCCTTGGTGCTCTCTGAGCCTTGTTGTTTTTTTGCAGACATTTCATTGCCAGACTAGGCAACATCTTCAGTGGGAAAACATCTTCAGTGTGAGCATCTTAAACCAAGCCAAATCCAAAAATGCTAGAGAATTCCTGGAAGCTTGGCACTCAGACAAAGCAGCCATCAACAGACACATAGAGGTAAACAACATTTACATACCATTCATAAGAGACAATAGAAAAGCCAAAAGACCAGAACACCTCCTTGCCAGCAATCAACACCCAGATATGGAAAGATTAACACCAGGATTAGCACCAGAGGAACAATGAAACAGCACAATAGACCCTAATCAAGGAACTATTAACTCAGTCAATCAACCAAGCAGCAAACAACAGCCCAATCAAGGAACTCCTAAGGAGAGAACAACACCTCCACCAACACAAGCAGGACAAGCCATGGTATATAAACAGAGAGCAAGCCCCACTCCCTTTTTGCACTGAAGATGTTGCCTAGTCTGGCAATGAAACATCTGCAAGAAAACAACAAGGCTCAGAGAGCACCAAGGACTCCACAGTTCAACCCTGAGCTACAAATATTCTCTTCGATTGGTAGCATCTTGGGTGCCAGCTATCAAATGCTCAGAAATAAGACCAGAGTCATCTGTATAAATAGAAAGAGATATGCCTTCAAAAAGCAAATATAAATGTTTAGAAACAGAAAACAATGCACAATGCTACATTTATTCTATATTAAAGGATTCTACTCTGGGCACTTGGTTTGCCAGCCTAATTAAATCAGCTCTTAGCATTAGTTATTTTGTTACAAAAAGGCAATCTTACAATAAAACTATTCCAGGTCTAATTATGGATGGCAAATACAACATGGGTATGTCATATTTCTGACTAAATGTTCTTCATTCTTTCTCAGATGCCTCCAACCAAATTTGTATTACTTCCCCTGAAGTTAGGTGTCTTGTGACAGATGCCCCCATCATTCTAAAGTGCTTCAACGAATCTTGTGGTACACTTCTATCACAAAAATACAGATGCTTCCGGCTAAACAGCAGGAGTTGGCAACTCCAGAATGATTTCAGTCCAAGAGGGCTGCCAGTTTTATGCATAGCTAAAGACTGATCTCTAGGCACTCTTCCTCACTTCCTTGATAGTTACTTTTGTTGTGCCACAGCCTCATTACATTGCCCTTGTCTCATCTGAGGCAGCATCAAGTTGTCCTTGGCTCTTCCAGTTTTAGAGTTTTGCCTGTTTTTCTTATGCAGTATCTGCTGTGTATAAGATCTGGCATGATGTGGCTGTTGACACTGTCATGGATTGGGATCTGCCCAGCACCTATTGGCCACTTCAGGCTGCTGTAGTCATACCCCCCACCCCACCCCCCCACCCCTCACTGGGAAGTGCCCTCTATGTCCATCTTGGCTTGGGCTGCAGGAGAGACCAGACATCTGTTTTGGCAGAAGCATTTGTCTGGTAATGCCTGACTGGCATTTTCGAAAGCACTAGTCAGGACTTCATATAAACATGAGTTTAGTGCTCTTTGGAAAGAATGCTAGACTTGTGTTTAAAAATATGTCTGTCATTTGCCTGAGAGAGTGCTTGTTCTATGCTCTATCAAAGGTCAGTTCAACCTGGGAAAAGCTGTGTTCTGCCAGCTGTGTGTCACTACTTCTTTCACTATTTTATACATTACACCATGATTCATAGGAGGCAGGTTGATCACTCTATCTATGTGGTCACTAAGAATTGATACTGATTTGATGGCACATAATCAATCAATCAATCAATCAATCAATCCACTGTCAGAATTAACATATTGATCAGAACCATAATTCTGATTCACACAGTTTAATTATATGAAATGGAAATAGGCTCTGGCTCAGGTGACAACTGAATTTAAGCAGAGTTAAAAATTGTGCTTTCATTGGGCCACACCAAAGAAGGTCTTGCTAATAAAGATAAAAAGGTCTGATGACTTAACATCATCAGCATCATCTAGCACAGAGCTTTCCAAACTGTGTGTGGTGACACAAAAGTGTGTCGCCACATGGTCTGGTGTGTCGCCACACAACCCGGAAGTGCTGATCATCAACAGCGCTTCCGGGTTTTCCCGCAGCGACATACCAACGGCAGCACACAAAAACCCGAAAGCGGCAGCAGCACTTCCGGGTTTTTGCGCGCTGCCGCAACGGCGGCACTTCCGGGTTTTCCCGCGGCGACACACCAACAGCGGTTGGTGTGTCGCCGCGGGAAAACTTTGGAAAGCCCTGATCTAGCATATTTACTGAATTGACATGTGCATAATACATATATTAGTAGTTATTATTATACAGTATATGTCAGAGCTTTCCAAACTGTGTGTCACGACACAAAAGTGTGTCGCCACACACAGCATGGTGTGTCGCCACACCACCCGGAAGCGGCGGCACGCGCGTGCACGGCGGCTGCCATGCACGCGTGCACCGCCGCACGCGCGTGCACGGCGGCTGCCATGCACGCGTGCACCGCCGCACGCCCCCCACGCCGCCGCACACACACCCGCGCCGCCACCATGCGTGTGCGCTGCTGCACGCCCCCCCACGCCACCACCGTGCGTGCGCGCCGCTGCATGCCCCCCGCGCCGCCACTGTGCGCGCGCACCGCCGCACGCCCCCCCCCCGTGCCGCCGCCGCCACTGGCGTGTTGTCAGCGGCGGCACTTTGGAAAGCCCTGCTCCAGAGATTAAATTTACAGCTCTGAACACCATCACTAGAATAAAGGAGTTTGCAATGCCTGCTATTACAGTAGAAGTTACGGACTAGCTCTGTTTCTCTTTCTTCCCTCTGCAAGCTGCAGCGTCTACTCCCTGATCTATAACCCCTTCTCTATCACAGAACAGAGTTCACAGTATTTGCCATAGTGGTGTTGTCTAGTTGTTCCAGCCACCATTCATCAAAAGTCTCAAATCCCATGCTAGACTAACCATAGAAATGTGTTAGCTCTGCCATCCATCACTATTCCTCTTTTCTTCCACCAACTTTGCACTGAGCTACAGCCAGAGGGAAAACCGAAGCTGGATTTTTCCTAAAACCACAGGCATGACTGAGTTCTGTGTACATTTGTGAAATCAGATGTGCAGTTCAAGGTGCAAGTGGGAGACATTTGGAAGCCGGAAGGGGAACATTGCTCACCCCCAATCGGGCCCACACTTTGGGGCAGAGACCCCACTTCCTGATTCACCTCTCCCCCCACTTCAGCAGTTTAGTTTACCACTGCAGCCTGGCAGAGCTTCACCAGCTCTATCACTTAATTGCTGTCCTGTTGTGTTTGGGACTTTCTCCTTTGCTGCCTGAAATGAGAGATGAACAGCAGCACCAGAGGAAAAAAAAGGCGGTAGAACAGCCAAGCAGCCCAATGACCTATTTTTCTCCTCGCCCCTCCCAGCTGCGGATCCAGAGGTCATCTCAGCAGCTGTAAGGAGAGAAATCACTGACAACTAAGTTGATTCCAAATGGGATTTTGCAGGAAATTACTGCCTTAAGCAAGATTTTCTTCTCTTTCTGCAGAAGAAATGGCTATCGTAAACATGAGAACCCCTTATGGGAAGAATGCTGGAAAGTAGTTACACAAGTCTTTAAAAATAAAAGAAGCCGAAGACAAGGGAAGGAAGATAACACTAACAGCAAGCTGCATTAGTCTCAATCATTTGTGACCAGGATGAGGAAGGGTTAATGCTTTCCTCCTGCAGGGTGTCCCCAAGGACAGTGACTCCGGCCTTAGGCTGCTGTCATGAAGAAACAATGAATGGTGCCTGCTTTTTTTTTACATGTAGACAGTAATCTACATGCACACCTGACCACAGCACAGCATCTCCTGGATGCCTCATCCTCTCTTTTGTTTTACCAGCTTGCTTGACACCTGGAAGGCTGCACACTATTTTGTAATGTTTGAACCATATACAACTAGTGGCGAGTCTCAAAATTAAGGCCAATTGGACTAGATCTGAATTAGACTCTATTCTGCAGTACTGTTCTTTGAAAAATAGTCATCAGTGGAGGAAATTTGTGTGCCTTTCTCTGCTCTCAAACTTTGTGTGTGTGTGTGTGTGTGTGTGTGTGCACGTGTGTGTGTGTGTGTGCCTTCAAGTCAGTTTTTTGACTCCTGGCAACTGCCTGGACAGGTCCCTGCAGTTTTCTTGGCAGTTCTCAGAAGTGGTTTGCCCTTGCCTCCTTCCTAGGGCTGAGAGAGAGAGTGACTGGCCCAAGGTCACCCGGCTGGCTTTGTGCCTCAGGCGGGACTAGAACTCACAGTCTCCCAGTTTCTAGCCTGGTGCCTTAACCACTACACCACACTGGCTCTCTCAAACACTGTAGATAGCGGAAAAAGAATATAGGAGGATGAAGGTGACAATAAATGGCTAAGAGGAATTTCTTAGGTGTGAAAGAATAAGCACAGAGTTACTAATGATCACTTAGTTGTATATATGTCTTTTTACTAATCTACCTGCTACCATTTGTAGGGCAGAGACTCAGTTTCCCTTCACGTTTAATCAGGTGCAAAGCTATGCTCAGCTGATTCCACAATTCAGCAAGACAATCTAATGCCCTACTCCTATCTGGTGCCCCCTTCAATTCTCATAATATCCAGTTATGGTGGCCATCAGCAATGCTTGCTACAGATAAGTGGCACTGTAGTCTAGCACAGGGGTCGGCAAACCGTGGCTCGCAAGCCACGTGCGGCTCTTTGGCCCCTTGAGTGTGGCTCTTCCCCAGGCAGGCATGGCGGGCGTGGCGGGGGCAGGCGTGGCAGCGGGCATGGCAGCAGCAGGCCCTAAGTGTGCGCGATTGGCCCGCAAACTCCCGCCCGCAAACCCCGCTCCCGCGCTGGATTCCCCACCAGCTTTACCGGAAGAGAAGCGACTGGAGCAGTCGAGCCTCTTTCCCTTCTCCTTCTTCCAAACCTCCCCCGCCCCCTTCCACACGATTGGCTCCTGCCCGCAAACCCCGCCCCCTTCCACGCGATTGGCCCCCACCCGCAAACCCCACCCCCTTCCATGCGATTGGCTCCTGCCCGCAAACCCCGCCCCCTGGCCCTTGAGTGATATTATAAATTTTATAACTGTCAAAATGGCTCCTGGCATAAAAAAGTTTGCCGACCCCTGGTCTAGCACATCTGGAAAACATCAGCTTGGCTGTGCTGGAGCTTTCTCTCCAGCTTTTGAGCAGCAGAGATTAAATTTTCAGAGCCTGCTGAGCTGAACAGCCAAAGCTTAACAAAATGATCAGACACAAATAGATACACATTTGCTGCAATCCCAAATAAAGACTGGTTGTGGGGTGGGGGGGAGGAGAGAAAGAGAATTTCACAGATGTTCTGAATCTGTCAGACATGAAGAAGTCAGAAGCCATGGCAGGTTGTACACATTCATGCCTCAGTCTGGAAGTAAGAGCTACATACGTCTTAGAGGAAAAAGAAGCTACAAAAATCAATTACCACTTACCAAAAGCTTCTGGAACTGATGGGAAATTGCTGCGGCTCAGATATAATTGAAGTTCCTTAAATTTGGGGTGGGGAAAAAATTACTTGAAGAAGTGTGTTCCCTTCTATTTTTCTGGCTCTCCAGGAGCTGGTAAGGATCAACTTCTTATTAAAAGCGAAAATGTTCTGTCATCTGATAAAAGTTATATCTAAAATGTCTAAATTATAGGATATTCAGGATTTATGACTACCTCAGCACTATATCTTTCCATGCTTGTCTATTCAATCCCATATTCATGTAAAACTGGAGATCTTGGGTTCACAATATGGTTGTTCAATGGTTGTGATGTATCTATCGATACCACCTCAGATCCCACTAGACCAGTGTTTCTCAACCTTGGCAACTTTAAGATGTCTGGACTTCAACTCCCAGAATTCCCCAGCCAGCATCTTAAAGTTGCCAAGGTTGAGAAACACTGCACTAGACTCTGTGTCACATCCAGTTTCATTTTATTTAGAGCTGCTACAGCTAGGCTGAAAAATGCCACATGCCCACTGGATGGTGGCAAAGCGACACAGAAAATGTTGCTGCCATCTAGTGGTTCTCTGAAGTTTTGCAGCCCAGATATGCTAGGACAGAGCTTTCCAAACTTTTCATGTTGGTGACACACTTTTTAGACATGCATCATTTTGTGACACACTCTTACAGCAGGGCATCATTTCGTGATACACTCTTACAGCAGGGCACAAGGCAGGCACTAGGACCTGCGTGGAATCCTGGCAGGGCTCGGAGGCAGCAGCAGCTGCGACACACCCAGACACTGCAGCCGACGCACTAACGTGTCCCGACACGCAGTTTGGAAAGCTCTGTGCTAGGAGATGTAAAAAAAACTGGGAGAGAAGCAAAATTGGAACTTAAGGCACACATACTTATTAATGCTTCTCGGCCCTGAATATTCTCTGGAAGCATTCTTTTTTTATAAGAACTTTATTATTTTTCAAAGTATAATTAAAATACAAGATACAAAATAAAAAGTATAGAAAAGATAGAAAATAGAACTAAAGAAAAAAGAAAAAACAATAAGCGTGAAAATAGACAGAAAATAGAAATGAAAGTGACTTCTGACTTTCTCCAATACAGATATAGATAAATTTGCAAATACAATCTCTTACCATTAGTTAAACCATAGTAACATTATTTCTATTAAAACAAACCATTTAATCACTAAAACCCAGAATCAAAACTTCATTTTTTTCCAACACAAGCAAGTACTCTAAAAGTGGTTGCCAAGTAGATATAAATCCCGAAACCGAATGTTCTCTTATTAACGCTGTTAACTTAGCCATTTGAGCCAAATCCATTAATTTAATAATCCAATCTTCAACTGTAGGTATTTGTGGATCTTTCCATCGTTGTGCATATAAAAGTCTTGCAGCTGTAATCATGTATAAAAGCAAAGTTCCATATTGATTCTCTAGCTCCTTCTCCATCAAACGCAAGAGAAACTGTTCTGGTTATTATTATTATTATTATTTGTATATTCACTTTAAGAATCTTTTGAATAATGGCACATATTTGATTCCAAAACTTTTTAGCCTTCTCACAGGTCCACCAAAGATGATAGAAAGTTCCTTCACCCTGTAAACATTTCCAACTAATGTTCGTTATACATTTTTGACAACTTATTGTACATTTTTGACAACTTATCAGGACTTAAATACCAATGATACATCATTTTGTAAAAATTCTCTTTTAAGTTGTAATTCAAGGTGAATTTCAAACCTTTATTCTACATATTCTGACATTACTCCAACATAATATTATATCCAAAGTCCTTAGCCCATTTAATCATGCATTCTTTAACCTGTTCATCTTCCAAGTTCATCTGTAACAATATTTTATACATTTTAGAAATAACATGTTCATCATTTGTGCAGAGTTCCAGTTCAAACTGAGTTGTTTCATTAACAAATTTATAATTCTTTTTATCCACTTTAAAACATTCTGACAGTCGCATATAGGTAAACCAATGACATGTAAAACCTTCCAACTCTAACATTTCCCTTGTTTTGAATTTTGGTTCACCCTCTTCAAAATTTAACAAATCTTTATACTTAAACCAACTTTTTCCTCCCACATTTTCTCTTCTAACAAATGCTTCTTGAGGTGACAACCATAATGGTATATTAGGAGACAATCTTACCTTATATTTGTTCCAAATCCTCAATATGGCACTCCTGACAAAATGATTTTTAAAGTCCTTATTAACTTTAACTTTATCATACCACAAGTAGGCATGCCACCCGAATCTTATTTCATGTCCTTCAAGCTGCAATAATTTCTTGTTCTCCAAAGTAATCCATTCCTTCATCCAAAGCAAACAACAGGCATCAAAATACAATTTTAGATTAGGCAAACCCAGACCTCCTCGTTCTTTGGCATCTTGTAACAATTTATATCAATCGATCGATCACTTTATTGCGGTCATAGACCAGTACAATGGTGTTATTTTGTGAGATAAACAGTCACACTTAGAGTATTAACAACATATAGTAAAATATACAGTATATTAAAATTCAATTAAATCAATTAAAATACATTTATTATCTATCTATCTCTGTATAAAATCTAAGGTGTGGCCTATTTTAACTATTTAAGAATATAAAATTTTAAGAGTATATTAAATATGAGATAAAAGACATAAAAGACTATTTTACGGCTATTGTAAATATAGATAAAATTATAAAAATTTACTGTTGTATACAAGACATTACGTAGATTGGCCTCTCCTGGTGTGTTGAATCTTCATTGCTGCAGCGCAGAACCTTGCTACCTGCGCCGTAACTGCAGAAGTTTAGTCTATAAGCAGCGATTGCATATACTCAGAATCTGCACGTCCAGGGTGTTTAATAATGAGCGGTGTAATGAATTTAATACGAATGTCTTTGTAAAAATCACAGTGTAAAAAGACATGGTCTGTAGTTTCGACCTCCCCTGAGTCGCATGGGCAAAGTCTTGCGGCCAATGGAATTTTTTTATATTTTCCCTCCAACACTGCAGAAGGGAGAGCGTGGCAGTGAGCTAATGAAAAGGCTTTCCGGAGGAAGGGAATTTCAACTTGCTCAAGATAGCTGGCAGCAGAAACAATATATTTTTTATGTGTAGGAGACAGAAAAAGTGGCGCCTTCCCTGTGTCTGCTTGTCTTTCTATATCCATTATCCTTCGTTTTAACTCTAGCTTTGCTCAGTTATAATCCATCTCAAGAAGAGTGGCTGGCGAATATCCTAGCTTTAGAAGGTTTGCATTGATGGCCTTGATCCATGAGGATTGAAAATTGTCTTGAAAAATAAGAGGTGCAAGGCCCTTACTCTATAGTTTGAACTTTAGCCAAGGGATTAGAGAGGCTAGACACACTCTAGACACAACCCTAACCATGCCAGTTTCAAGTCGTAGATGTGCGTTTGACACGCATCTAGGCATCTGAAGTAACGCTCTGATAAATTTGGCTTGTACTTTTTCCAGTGATGTAAAGCATGAAGGGGAGGGGCTGACTAAAGTCCCGTAAAGGAGTTGGGCTAATGACTTGGCCCGAAAGAGTTTAAGTGCTGCTGGAACATGCGATCCGCCCTTATATTGGAAGAATTTTAGAATAGCATTGGCCGATTGTTGTCCATTGGCTGCAGCATACTCGCAGTGAGCTTTCCGCAAACCTGTAGTATGAATAACTATATACAGTATATTTAATTCTTGGTTTCTTGCCTTGCCAAATAAATTTTGAAATATCTCTCTGCCATTGTTTAAATGGTAAATCTGTCAACAAAATCAGTATAGTCTGAAAAAGAAACAACATCCTAGGCAAAGGTAAAGGTAAAGGTTCCCCCCACACATTTGTGCAGTCGTGTCCGACTCTAGGGGCCGGTGCTCATCTCCGTTTGTTAGCTGAAGAGCCAGCGTTGTCCGAAGACGCTTCCACAGTCATGTGGCCGCATGACGCGCGTGGAACGCTGTTACCTACCCACCGAAGTGGTACCTATTAATCTACTTGCATTTTATTTATTTATTTATCTTATTTATAGCCTGCCTATCCCCTCCCTAATGGAGGGCTCTAGGTGGCTTACATACATGTAAATTCATATATTATACAGCCATATATATATATATATTACACAATGTTACCGCGCGATAGGAAGGAGGTAAAGGAACCGACTCTTCAGCTGCAGGCATCGGACTACATGCCCCAGAATGCCTCGCTCTGAGCCGGCTGCTGACATCCAGGAAGTTGTTGTTCAGGATACGTCGTCCTCCACCGCCATTGTTGGGATTCATCAGGTCTTCTTAGTTTGAGGATGACCCTTCGAAGGACGCCAGCAAATTGACCCACGTTAAGTGGTACCCAATTTATCTACTTGCTTTCGCTTTCGAACTGTTGGGTGGACAGAAGCCGGGGCTAGTGACGAGAGCTCACCTCGCCACGCGGTTTCGAACTGCCAACCTTATGGTCGGCAGTCTAACGGCTCAGCGTTAACCCGCTGAGCCACCACGCCCCATATTTGCATGCTTTCGAATTGTTAGGTTGGCAAGAGCTGGAGCTAGTGCAGGAGCTCACTCCGCACGCAGGGCTAGGGATTCGAACCGCCGACCTTCCGATCTTCCGATCGACAAGCCTGGTGTCTTACCCACTGAGCCACCACACCCCTAGGCAAAACATTCATCTTAATCACAGATATTCTTCCCATGAGAGACAATTGTAATTTTCCCCATCTTAACAGATCTTTTTTCACATAATTCCAAATTTTAACATAATTATTCTGAAACAATGTACCGTTCTTGGTTGACAGGATGACCCCCAAATATCTAACCTTTTTCTCAATCTTAAAACCCGTCTTACCCATCAGCAATTATTGATTGGACAAGGTCATATTTTTGATTAACATTTTTGTTTTTTGTTTACTTACTTTAAGACCCGCCAATGACACGAATTCTTTCAGTTTCTTCATCAGATGTTCCGCAGTATCCAAGGGATCCTGTAATATCAAAACTAAATCATCTGCAAAAGCCCTCAATTTAAAAACCTCTTGTTTGATCTTTAAGCACTTTATTTGTTCATCTCTTCTAATGTCTCTATTAAAAACTTCCAACACCAAGATAAACAGCAAAGGTGACCAAGGGCATCCTTGTCTTGTTCCTTTTTGGATTTGACATGATTCAGTTAGTTCATCATTCACAATAATATTTGCCTTTTGAGGTGTATAAATGGTCTTAATTCCCTGGATAAGATGTTCTCCAATATCCATAATTTCCAAGACTTTAAACATGAAACTCCAGTTCAAATTATCGAAGGCTTATTTTGCATCTAAGAAGATAAGAGCCACCTGGCATTCATTATGATATTGTAGATATTCTATAATATCCAAAACCACTCTTACATTATCTTTTAACTGTCCTTTTGGCAAAAATCCACATTGATCATAATGGATAAGTTCTTGTAAAAAAAAATTCATTCTTTCAGCCAACACTGAAGCAAATATTTTATAGTCATTATTCAGCAATGATATTGGTCTGTAATTCTTAACAAAGGAAGCATTCTTAGAGAATAAAATACCAGAGGGTTGCATGTTTTGGAAACAGACCCACTTGAGGAACAAAAAGAAAGGCATAAGCTGAGGTGAGAGAAAAATATCCTGGGAGTCCAGAGAGATAGCATGGCATAATCTTATCAGCTTGCTTTCTGGTAGCTTAGTATCCTATGATTGGCCATATCCACAATGCAGTCATTTTGTGAGAGGACCTCTGATATGCTCTTAAATTCTGCATGTGCCTACTGCCTGAAAAGGTTGGGGATCTCTACTATTGAGAAAAGAACAAGCAGTGGAGACAAGGCTTTATTGCTGCAAGAACACAAAGAACCAAACACCAGGAAGGACTGTATTTGTATGTTTGGTGGAGGTACAATATACAGTAACTGTCAAAATAAGTTAGTGGCAGCCACATTCAGTAAAATCTGAGTGACAGGTCACCTCAGAAACAGAACTTAGAAGATAGGGGTCATAGATCTTGTCAGAAAAAAAAAAGAATTTGGATGTTGAGCACGTCTTTTTCTTTGTGGAATGATGGCTAAAAGTTGAATGAAGGCTGCCAAGATTTTTCTTGACCAAAGTTTGTATGAACTAAACTGTTTCTGTGCTGAAACCTTGAAACAGAATTGCTGAGTTTAGCTCTTTTGTATTGTAATTCCATGACATCACAAATTGATACGCTCATTCTTTCTGAATAAAAATGACCATTAGAAAATGAGTTTTTAAACAGTTTATATCTCTTTTAGCAAATTCAGTGGGTTTAAAGTTGCATAGACTTATACAGAGGCATATGTTTTTGCTGCCACCTATTGGTTGGAGTTCATATTGCAACTTATTTAATTTGCTCCTCCCTCCTCCTAGAACAGCCTTTCTCAACCTTTTGACCCTGGAGGAACCCTTGAAATACTTTTCAGGCCTAGGGGAACCCCTGCACATTCAGGCTCAAATATTGGCCAGAAGTTACAAAATTATTTATTTTATTTATTTGTTTATTTAATTTTTATCCCTTTTTTATTATTTTTATAAATAACTCAAGGCGGTGAACATATCTAATACTCCTTCCTCCTCCTATTTTCCCCACAACAACAACCCTGTGAGGTGAGTTGGGCTGAGAGAGAGTGACTGGCCCTCCAGCCGGCTGTCATGCCTAAGGCGGGACTAGAACTCACAGACTCCTGGTTTCTAGCCCAGCACCTTAACCACTAGACCAAACTGGCTCTATTTGTTTCATGTGTGGGCCTGTATATATGCATTAACAGTGTTCTTAAACTAAAAATAAAGAATGAAACTTACCTCTTTAAGGTGAAGTTGCCCAAATTTGAAATAATTTTTTAAATAAATTGTGATCTCCCAGGGAACCCCTAGTGACCTCTCGCTGAACCCTAGGGTTCCACAGAACCCTGAATGAGAAACCCTGTCCTAGAACAAAATGTACTGAAACAATCTCTCCTGACCACAAAGTAGATTGTGTTGATTAGCTGCATTCTTGGATAAGACCAAAGCATACTGTATATATTTGCATATTTAGAATTTGGGAGAGGTGGGGAAATTTGGGTTTCAGAATATTGTTGTGTTTTGTTTATGTTGCTAAACTTTTGCTGATGCACTGTTGAATGTTAACCTGAATTGATACTGTCCCTTGCCTCTTTCTCGAGTGTTTGTTACAGGGGGGCCTGTCCCTCTGACCTTTGAATTGGAGTTTAGGGTTATTCTGAATTGGGGATTAACCCAGAATGTAATAATTAAGAAAAGGAGAGTATCTTGAGCTTGCCCCTGGATGCTAAATCAAGGTTTATATATGTTTTGTGGAACTAATTCCAGAGTTCAGCTAATTTACTTCCTGGAACATCTTAGAAGAAGATATAATTGGGTGGGATGCGGTGGCTCAGCGGGTTAAACCGCTGAAGCTGTAGGGCTGCCGGTTGGAAGATCAGCAGGTCGAATCCCCGCGCAACGAGGTGAGCTCTCGTTGCTAGTCCCAGCTCCTGTCGACCCAACAGTTTGAAAGCTTAGCAAGTAGATAAATTGGGTACCACCTTAAGTGGGAAAATATGCTGGCATCCTGTCCTGTCGGGGGTCAGGTTCCACCGGACGGAAGATCCTCAAATGGCGGCAGATCCCGGAAGTAACAACACCCACAGGACGTCAGCAGCCGGCTCCGACGCAAGGCATCGTGGGACATGTAGTCCAGAAAGCCAGGAAGAGTTTGTTCCCTTACCCCCTCCCCTTACACGCAGATTGTATAATGATGTATAATGTATAACAATGTATGTAAGCCGCTCAGAGTCCTCCGTTAGGGAGGGGATGGGCGGGGTATAAATATAAGTATAAATAAATAAAATAAATAAATAAATAATGATGTGACAACATCACATTCAACTGAATGGAATTATGTCATAATTCCTTTTCAAATATACAGGTTAATGAATGGTGTATCTTTCTGTGGAGAGCAGTGCATAGGTCAGTGTGGCAACAACATGTATTTGCTAGATATTAATTTGGGATTCCTTCTTCCCTATGTTCTGGGGACAGCTTAAATGCCTAATAATGCCTGTAATGAATTCCCAACATTTTAATGGTTTTTAAAATAGCCTTGTTCAATTGTTAATTCTCAAAATGAATGGAACATCTGTTACCCTCACTCACCCACCTTATTGCTATTCCTATGCTATGCCATCACAACCCTGTTGCCTGTCCCCAGTGATCTGCACATGTTGGAGATAAAGGTATGGAGTAAGGATCCTGCTTTCTTCAAGTAGGTTCCAGAAACAGTTAAGAATCCTGATGGGGTGGAGTGCATCTTCACTTGCAATGCACCCTCTAATGAGATTTTGTCAGCCCTTCCAGGTAAACCAGACAGGAAACACGACTAGATGAACTAATTCTACTTTATTGTAAGGCTACATTAAAAGAACCTTTCAAGTCTGAAAGTACAAATCTCCCGCCCTCCCTATTTATCGCTTGAGTGGTCAGGGCGGGTCTTCTTTAGACCGTTACCCTCGGACCCCCTTTCCTTTTATCTGATTGTTCCCTAGGCAGCATCTCTTCCCTCTGTTCTCCAAGGTCACCCTTGCATTCCATCACAGATTTAGGATGTCTGTGCAGACCAGCCATTTGTTGTTCTTTGCTCTTAATCCTGTCTGAACATGGGTCTGGAAGGACATAATGGTCTATTTTTGGTCCAGGATACATTTGCATATTTTCTTTTCCTTTTTATAAGAATTTTATTAAGTTTAAAGCAAAGATAAAAACTACAAAAAAACTACAAAAAACTACAAAAAAACTACAAAAAAAGAGTGAAAACACAGAAAATGAAAAAATATTTTTAAGAGATTACATAACATGATGACTTCCGACTTTCAACAACAAGAATATACAGCAATTTCCATAATTAATCCCTTACTCTATGTCTAACCAAAATCACATTATTTCTATAAGTCATTCCATGGATAGATAGATGATAGATAGATAGATAGATAGATAGATAGATAGATAGATAGATAGATATTTTGTGTGTATATATATATATTGTGTGTATATATATATATATATATATATATATATATATATATTGTGTGTGTGTGTGTATATATAATAAACAGATATATAAACCTCCAAATCAACTTCTTCCAAAAAACCATTTATTTAAATATTTCCTTCCTACCACTATTCTATATATTTCTGACCACTATAGTAAAAATCAAATTATAAAAACATTTAAATTGTCTACTTTTATACTTAATAATACTATAACAATCTTAACCCTATTAAACCTAAAACCAAACACTTATTATTATATCTTATAAATCTTAAAAGATCAAACAAACTTTAAAAGCAATAGAATAAACCTTAATCTAAATCATTAAAGAAAATGGAATCATACAAGCCTTAATATCAATCCACATACATATTCTTAATTTCTTATCCCACCTCAAAATAAACTAGAACATTTACTTGTCTCCATATTACACATAAGGCATTTTTCATAAAGAAATCAAACATCCCAACTGCCCCCCTTAAAAAGTCAGACTTCTCAGCAGAAAACCTCCCACGGAACAGAGCCATTTCGTTCCCAAAACAATCCTTCAGAAAAACAAGCCCGTCAGTATCTTGCAAGTCGAGCTGTCTTAACCCCTTCAACACCAAAGTGTATTCGTCACCTGGCATTTCCTCAAAGACTCCAATCTCATTGTCAGTAAAAGCATCTTTGTCTTGATTGAACTCTTCCTCTTCCTCCAAAGCGTCCTCAGCCAGCTGACACATTTTAAAACTGATATTTTCTACAATATCCTGAATATCTTACAGAATAGCTTGGCAGGTGTCATGGAAAATCTGTTTGTACTCACGAAGTAGCTCAGAATGAAACTGAGAAAATCTCCTTAAGGTCGTCCATGTTTCAGGCAGTAGATTATGGCGCCCCCTGGATATTTGGCTAGTGCAGATAAGAACTAATGGGTTAATGAAAGGCTTCCGAAAGTTATTGAGTGATATTGACAAAAGAGAAAGTATGCTAACCAGCAGCTACGGCGCCCAAGGAAAGTGAACAGAAAACTGAAGACTCAAAACGGCAGATTCAACATGTAGGAAAATGTTAAATCCTTCAAATTAAATACAAAAATAGTAGTGGGGAGATGATTGTTTATTCTCAGTCCTCCTTAAATTTAAATGGGAAATAAGCCAAAGATTAAAAGGAGGTTGTAAGATTAATCCAGAAATAATGATAAGCACCAAGAGAGTTCACTTCTTGCTGTAGAAAGCCTCTCTTAGGGTACAAAAACTTAAGGAAAATATAAATTGGGTGATTTAGAAATGGGTGGCTCGGCCTAATGTCCCTTTAAGGCTACAGCGCAGTGTGGAAATGATGGCGTCCCCATCTCCCGTCATCTCTTACTGGATTGTCACGAACGCTGTTTGCAATTCTCTGGCTGCAAGACGGCATTTTGGAGTACAGATGGGATGATTCGAAGCTTTTTCTAACCATGAAAACGCTCTAGGGCTGCAGGGAAAGCCTGTCTGGGCCCCCAAAAAAGCCGCGTGGTCAGATCTGCCCGCAGAGCTCACAGACACAGCTGGTCAGTCAGCCATGTTCCCACCAGAAGTCCTCGTTTGCATATTTTCATACATATTTGAATATATATTTTATTGTATCTTTCAGTAACATAGACCTTTTAAAGTCCATTGTATCTTCACGTAGGCATTTTAACGTTTTTCTAAGAATTGCACTGCATTTCAAAATTCAGAGAAAGATGGAATCCAAAGGATAACTGCATGCAGAAGTGTGGACTCAGCATGTATTGAAATTTGCTTCCCTATTCTTGAAACACTGACAGTTTCAAATGCCCTCCTGTAAAGAAAGACACTGGAATGGATAGGAATTCAAATTGAGGTCCAGGGAGACACTGTGCAGCTTCAAGGTGGATGTAGAATTTCCATGATATTCTTTGCTAGAGGCAAAATTGAGTACATCTACATTCTTGTCAGTGGAATACTGTATAAGACGATTCTGCATGCAACTGACACTAGATTTGGATTGGGGGGGGATCTGGGGGATAATTGAACTAGACTGACCTTTGGTACAACTTAAGATGTTTTATGTAGTTTTTTAAAAAAATCCTAGAAATCCAAACCAAATCAATAGAGAGTCACCTGCACAATTAAAACGAGAGAAATTACATATTCTGCAGCATTTAGAATAACTTATACCACAGCCGTTTAAAAATGGGACCACGGTGGCTCAGTGGTTAAGATGCTGAGTCAGAAGCCATTAAGGCTGACAGCTCGGCAGTTCGAAACCCGAGAACGTGAGGCGCGTGCTGGAGTGAGCTACTGGCAATTAGTAAAAATCAATCCCAGCTCCTGCCAACCTAGCAGTTCAAAAGCATGCAAATGCGAGTAAATAACTTAGGTACCACTCCGGTGGGAAAAATCACAGGGACATGAAAGGAGCCTCCTTGGGCGTCCCCCGGGTAATGGTGATGTCACCGGCAAATCCTTTCACTACAGAAGCGCTTTGGTGCTTCTGACATGAACACACACACAGCCCTTTAAACACTGAAAGACTCATGACAGTCAAACTGCAGATAAGGGAGTTCTCAAGTTTATTGCAGTGAGCGGGGGGAGGACTACAGGTATGATGATTTAGTTATTCCCTGGACCCTTCTGTTAATCCCCAATGGCTCTCCTTTGTTTAGTGAGTTAAGTAACAGGGCTTCTGGTAGATTGTTACATCAGTCACAATGACCACATGAAGAATGGGTTAGTCACCGCCCGTTCCATCTCTCTCCCCATTCCCCAGTGCTGGGATTGTTACCTTCCAGCCTTTCTCCAGCACAAATATGACCTGGCAGCATCATTTTTCTGCCATGTATACATGATGTTGCCTTCATCTCCTCTCTAGCCCATGAGTGAGAGAGGCTTAAGTAGTCCTCAACACCACCAATATTAATGTAACATTTCCCAATTATTCCAACACCTTCATAGGGCAGCTTCAAAGTGTGTAAGAACAATTAGGCTTTGACACCCATTACCTTAAAAAGAGAAGTCAGGTGCCTGGAAATAGAGGCAATAGAGTCAGAATAGAGATCAGCAAACAGGATACAAGTTTTCATGCAGGGATCATTTTTTGCCAACTCTTGAATGGGTGGATAGCACTCTGCCACATCTGCAATTCCCTATAAAGAAAATGAAATAAATACAATATCTAGAGACTGGCTAAAGATTCCAATGATTATAGGACTCATTTCACAGAAAACCAAAATTGATGAGGCTAAAAAATTGCTTAACCATCTGAATACAAGGGAGAGGTAGGAATAGATCTTCTAAATATAAACCTCAGGACATTCAATTCTCATGCTTTCAATCGAATCATGAATTTCAATAATGCTTTCAATCGAAGAGATTCAATTCTCATGCTTTCATTGAGGATTGACTCTCAACTCTGAACCAATCTTTCCTCCCAGTGTACACTCCAAACTGACATGACTTGGTCACCACAGATAATTTAGATGTAGTGAAGTCTGTCCTTCCAGCCTTATTTCCCCCCCTGCTGGATAGCCAGAATCTATTGGAAAACAGAACTCATCCTGTTATATTTCTGAGGCCTTTCTTAATAAATTTTGTCTTCTGAGTGGCAAAATACTTTTTTTAAAAGAATTTTATTGAGTTTAGAGCAAAGATAAAAATTACAAAAAAAGCAAAAAACTACAAAAAGAAAAAAGAAAACTAAAAAAGTGAGAAACACAAGAAAAAAGAATTTTTTAAAGATAACATAGAAAGGTGACTTCCGACTTTCAACAGGAAGAATATACAGCAATTTCCATAATCAATCCCTTACTCTATATCAAACCAAGATCACATTATTTTTATAAATCTTTCCATTAACACATATACAAATCACTAATGCAATTGCTCCTTCCCCTTATATAAAGAATATATATATTTATATAAATTTCTAAATCAACTTCCATCCCCATAATACAACATTAATTTAATTGTTTCCTTCCCACCACTATTCTATATACAGTATTTCTATCCATTATTAATAAAAATTAAATTATAAAAAGATATACATTGTCTACTTTTATAATTAATAATACTACAACAATCTTAATCCTATTAAACTTAAAGACTAAGCAATTATTATTATACCTTATGAATACCTTATACATCTTACAAATCAAACAAACCTTAAGAGAAATCCAATAAATCTTAATCCAAATCATTAAAGAAAAATGAAATCATAATTTATTTATTTATTTGTCAAATTTATCACCGCCCATCTCTACAAAGTAGACTCTGGGCGGTTTACAATAAAATATTAAAACTAAAAACCTATAAATCTTAAAATACATCCAATAATAAATAGTAAAAATCCAAATGATGGTAAGATCTTAAAAGGAGGACACCACTAAGCCAACCACCCCCAGGAGGAACTATTACTTCCTTTGTCCCAAGCAAGGTGGCAGAACCAGGTCTTTAAAGACCTCCGGAAGCCCAGGAGCGAGGGCGCCTGCCTCACCTCTGGGGGCAAGATATTCCATAGGGTGGGTGCTGTCACAGAGAAGGCACACCTCCTGGACCCCGCTAGATGAAATTATTTTGTTGATGGGGTCCGAAGCATGCCCTCCCTGCATGACCGGGTGGGCTGGGTAGATATGACTGGGATGAGACGGTCCCTCAGGTACCCTGGCCCCATGCCATGTAGGGCTTTAAAGGTGATAGCCAACACCTTGAATTGGACCCGGAAGCAAACTGGTACCCAATGCAGCTCGCGGAGCAGCGGTGTTACATGTGCTGATCTTATAGCACCCATAACTGCTCATGCAGCCGCATTCTGGACCAGCTGAAGCTTCTGGATACTCTTCAAGGGTAGCCCCATGTAGAGCACGTTGCAATAATCTATATGAGAGATGACAAGGGCATGAGTGACTGTTCAGAGGGCATCTCGATCCAGGTAGGGGCACAACTGGCGCACAACCCAAAGCTGTGCAAAGGCTCTCCTGGCCACGACTGCCACCTGCTCTTCAAGCAGGAGTCGTGAGTCCAGGAGGACCCCCAAGTTTCGAACTGAATCTGAACGGGGCAGTGCCACCCTATCCAGAGTTAAAGATGACAACTTCCTGGAAACCGAGAGGCCATCAATCCACAGCCACTCCATCTTACCAGGTTTAATAATAACCTCATTATCAATCCAATTATACATTCTTAATTTTTAGTCCACCTTGAAATATACTAAAGCATTAACATATCTTCCTATTACACCCTAGGCATTTTTCTTACAAAAATCCATCAGCCCAACTGCCCCCCTTAAAAACTCAGATTTCTCAGCAAAATATTCCTTGCAAGAATCAAACAGCCCAACTGCCCCCCTTACAAACTCAAACATTTCAGGAGAAAAACTCCCACAATGCATATTCTCTTCTCTCCCATAACAATCCCCCATATAGCCATAACAATTCTACAAAAAAAAAGCTCTCCTTGTAATCTGAAGCTCAGACTGTCGCTTTAATCCCTTCAACAACAAAATGTAGTCTTCATCTGGCATTACTTCAAACTTGCTGTCAATAAAAAAGTCTCCATCCTTATCAAAATCTTCATCTTCCTCTATACCATCTTCAACCAGATGACACAGCTTAGAAATAAATTCTTCTCCAGGGTCCCGCATAGTCTGTAGAATATGTTGTGAACACTCTAAAAGGATCTCTTTGAAGTTCTGCTCAGGCTCATAACAAAACCCTGAAGAAGCCTCCTTAAAATACTCCATATTTCAGGCAGTAGATTATGGCACCCCCTAGATACTTGACTCATGCAGATATGAGTCAATGAGTTAATAGAAAAGTTCCGGGTGAAATTGGCATAAAGAAAAATACATTAGCAAGCAGATGTGTCGTGGTTAGGCAAAGAACACGCTGAGCCTCGGAATTAAGCTCTAGATCTTTATTGTTCTGCCTTACACAGAATCTTGCCAAACTAAGCTACCCCAAGCAGTTCTCTGGGGAAAAACCCCAGGCTCTCTAAGGCGGGTCCGGCCTTACCTTCTTGGACGGGCGCCCAAGGTCTTTGAGGCTGTGAACACGCTTCTCACCCTGGAAGGCACCCCCTCCTCTTTTGCCCGCAATCTCCATAACATCACTTTCTCCCTCAGAGACACGTTCCATCACAGATCCCAAGGAAAGTGAATAGGAAATTAAAAATTCAAAACAACTAATCCAATGTGTAGGGAAATATTCAATCCTTCAAATTCAATACAAAAATAATAACAGGAAGGCATTTTTTAAATTCTCAATCCTCCGTAATCTTTAGATGGGAAAATGAGCCAAAACTTAAAAATTTAAAAATTAAATCCAGAAATAACGATAAGCACCAAGAGAGTCCGCTTCTTCTTTCTGTAGAAAGCCTCTCTTGGGGTACAAAAACTGAAAAAGAACAATAAATTGGGTGTTTAAGAAATGGGGTGGCCAGACTTACTGTCCCTTTAAGGGCTGCAGTGCAGCTTGGAAATGATGTTTTCCCAGCCTCCCGGCAAAGCCTTACCAGTCGATTGCACACGCTGTCAACGATCCCCTGGCTACAACTCGCTGTCTGGAGGACGAATGGGTCGATTCCTTAATCTGGGCTACAGGAGAAACCAGCCTGTGCCCAGAAAAACTGCTACAATGCCAGTTCTGCCCGTGGAGCGCGCAGGCAAAGCTGCTCAGTCCGCCATATTCCCACCGGAAGTCGCAAAAGACATTTTGAGATAACCTCAATTCTTACAGTTTTTTGCAATGATTACCTGCATATTTACTTGCCAAAGGAGGCTTATCTAACTTTTGCATTCATAATTTAGCCAGACTTCTACTATTCTTCCTCCCTCAAGCTATAACTGTTGAATATATTATTTAACAAGCTAACTTGCTCAGAATATTGTACAACAGATTATCTCACAAGCTATTGCTATTCAAGATACAATCCCAGTTTTGTCAAGGCTACTTCATGCATTACTTTATCTATTATATATGAGTATATAATATATATTGAAAAGCATTTATGGTGTCAAGAATGTATATCATTATGACAAAACACTAATTCCTGTTTTGCAGACATCATGCTAAATTTTGTCCAAGCACATCAGTAACTGAAATTCTAGGTGTCAGCTGGGACAAAACATTTTCTTTGTAGACATGCAACCAAACTTTATTTTAATTCAGTGACTAAAAACTGGCTGTCTAGAATCAACTGATACATTTCTTAGCAGATCCATTGCTATTTTCCACTTCTATTTTGAAAGTTGTGATTTAAGTCATTCATGATAGACACTCATTGTATACTTCTAAATAATGTTCAGGCTGATATCTACTTTTAACTTCTGCTATTCTGATAGCAGTTGAAATTTTAAATTTTCATTTTAGTTATAAAAAATATTTTATAAATATTTTCAAAATAAGTCACATAATTAGCAACCCTTCCCAGATATACTGTACCAACAATTTTTAAAAAAATAAAACAACAGATTAAGCTAGGTACTGAGACAAAAAATTGGGTACTGAAAGTTAAAATGCCAGGCAAAAAGCGAGATTTAAAAAAAATTAAGTTCAAGCAAACAGATTTGCAAATGGAGATCTCAGAATGAAGATATCCTACCTGGACAACTTGAAAATACAGGTAGTCCTCAACTTACAACGACAATTGGGACTGGAATAACTTCGAATGGTCGCTAAACGAATGGTTGTAAGTCAAGGACTACTTGTATAAACACTGAGGGGCAAATTTCATATGCTGAAACACCAAACATGCTTAGCAATGTTTATTGGAATATATCAGTATTCAGAGGCGATATTGAACTGTCTTGTAATTTATATTTTCCTGTCCTTTTGAAAATAGAAGCAGGGGTTGAGCTGGAATTTGAAGGTAGGAAAGAGAACTGTGCCTAAAAGATGTGCACCATATAGGTGAATTGAACCAAAAATTTTATTTATTTGACAAAAAAGAAAAAAAATCTACAAAGTATTTAATGAATAATACATTTGAATATAAAATACACACACACACACACAATAAAATAAAAATAATGTGAGAGCATAACTCCCAAACACACATGAATAAAAGTATTCATTTCCTTTTTACAGATACAGTCTCATTAAATTTCAAGGGTTTTTTTTTTTTACGATGAAGAAGAGTTCTTTTAGGAGTAAACAGAATTTTAAGCCTGGAGTTGGAGGTTCCCTTCTAAATGCTAGAAATGGAAAGTGAATTCTGGAAATGTGAACAGAATAAAATCCTGGCATACAACAATAAAATATGCATCTTGCTATGCTTACAAAGCAAAACCTTTTTACATTTTAATTTCACAAGTTCAGGGCCTTTCAATTAATATATATGTGGGAATGCTCTACTCACACAAGAAAAATCAATGTTACTGAAAAGCTACCAAATTAACACAAGCTGAAGCCCAGTAAAACTAGTAAATTGTATATTCTTGCTGCAACATCCCCTCCAGACATCTGGAGAATTGTAGCCAGTCAGAACGAGAGAGGACAATTGGACAATTATACTCTTATAATCACATTGCGGAGCAGGGATGTTTGAGATCATACAAAAGCTTTCTTATAGCAACAAAACCATTAAGTACCAGGCCAACTTCTGCTATGATAAACATCACTAAATAAACTCACAGCTCATATTCAATTTGCAGTTAACTACTATTCCAAGGGGCGTGGTGGCTCAGTGGGTAAGATGCCAAGCTTGTCGATCGGAAGATCGCAGGTTTGGAGGTTCGAATCCCTAGCCCCGCGTGACGGAGTAAGCTCCCGCACTTGCCTCAGATCTTGCCAACCTAGCAATTCGAAAGCATGCAAATGCAAGTAGATGAATAGGTACCACTTCGGTGGGTAGGTAACAGTGTTCCGCGTGTGTCATGCCAGCCACATGACCACGGAAGCGTCTTCGGACAACGCTGGATCTTCGGCTAACAAACGGAGATGAGCACCGGCCCCTAGAGTCGGACACGACTGCACAAATGTGCGGGGGGAACGTTTACCATTACTTACTATTCCAAGATCTTTTTCATAAACATAACTACCCAACCAAATATCTGCCATCCTATACCTGTTCGTTGTTTAAGTGATGAACTCTGCACTTGTCTCTATTAAATTTCATTTTATTATCTGCAGCCCATTCCTCCAGCCATCCTTCTGAATTTTATGCCTGTCTTCTAGGTTATTAGCTATCCTATCCAAATTTCTATCATCAGCAAGTCTGATGCTGAATTGGATTTTATCTCTGCTTTAGAGGCAGGAAGTTGGACTTTAAAGAAGCGGGATAGAAAGAATATTGACACTTTTGAATTTTGGTGTCGGAGAAGACTCTGAGAAGTTTTCTTGGCTGAGAATACTGTGGATAGCCAAGAAAACAAACCGATGGATCATTGAACAAATCAACCCAGAGTTCTCACTCGAGGCACAAATGACCAGGCTCAAATTATCCTACTTTGGACATATTATGCGAAGACCTAGCTCTCTGGTGAAGGCACTAATGCCGGGAAAGGTGGAAGGAAAGAGAAGAAGAAGACAACCAGCAACAAGGTGGATGGACTCAGTTACAGTGGTGATGAGTGCACCCTTGGGATACTTGAAAGAACAGGTTAAGGATAGATTGTCATAGAGAAAATCTATCTATGTGGTCGCTAGGGGTCGAAAACAACTTGATGGCACATAATCAATCAATCAATCAATCAATCATGGGCAGGAAGACCTTTAGGTAGAAAACTGTTCTCTATACAGCAGAACAATCGCCATCCTGTAGCAGCTAGAACATGCTACCATGAGTTGGATGTAGTGGATATCTCTATATAAAACATTATCCTAAGACATTTATATGCATGGTGGAAGGCAACAGAGGACCCATTCTAGGTTCACAGCATTCAATTGTTCTGACTCTGCTAATCCAGTCCAGCTGCTAACCAGTTTATTTGTACCCTGCCCTCCTTCTTTTTCCAGACCCTCTGTGGTCTCTGTATATGAAGCCCAGTGAACCACAAAAGAACATAAGCAGTGCCCTGCTGGATCAGGCCTCTGGCCCATCTAGTCCAGCAGTGTGTTCTCACAGTGGCTAACCAGCTGCATGATGAATCCTACTCATCTCCCAGCAGATGGCCTTCAGAGGCATCACACTGCCACCAAGGCTAATAGCCACTGATCCCCATGACTTCCACGAATTCGTCCAACCATTATTTGAAGCCAGCCAAAGTGGTAGTCAGCACTGCATCTCATGGTAGTGAATTCCAAAGCTGAATTACGTGTTGTGTAAAAAAAAATTTCTTTTTGTCTGTCCAGGATTCAATTTCATTGGGTTATTTATTTATATTTCAAATTTCATCACCGCCCATCTCTGTTTCTAGTATTTTGGGAAGGGGGAAATAGCTTCTCCTTCTCCACTTTATCCACACCATGCATAATTTTGTACACTTCAATCATGTCACATCTAATTTGCCTCTTTTCTAGGCAAATTTGCCTAGAAAATGTCAAATTTGCCCCAAATGTCAAAACCTTTCCTCATATGGAAGCTACTCGAGCCCTTTGATCATCTTAGTTGCCCTCCTCTGAACCTTTTCTAGCTCCACCAAATCCTTTCTGAGGTGCAACGACCAGAACTGCACACAATATTCCAGATGTGGTCCCACCATTGAATTAGATAAAGGCATTGTGATATTGGTATCTCTATTTTCAATATTCTTTCTTATTATCCCTAACATTCTGTTGGCCTTTTTTTACAGCAGATGGACACTGTGTGAACACTTTCATTAAACTGTTTACCATTGCTTTCCTCATCAATCACTACTAGCTCTGATCGCATTAGTTTGTATGAGTGATTAGGATTTTTTGCACCAATGTGCATCACTTTACACTTGCACACATTGACTGACATCTGCCATTTTGATGCCCTCTAATGTGCAGAGATCCCTTTGGAGCTCTTCTCAGTCCCTTACTCTTTTTACCATTCTGAACAACTTGGTGTCATTAGTAAACTTGGCTGTTCCACTAATCACACCTTATTCCAGATCATTTATAAATATGTTAAAAAGCACCAGTCCTAGGACAGAACCCTGGGGGACTCCATTAGTTACATCTCTCTATTGTGAGAAATGTCCATTTACTCCTACTCTTTGTTTGCTATTCTTTAGCCAGTTGCTTATCCACAACAGGACCTGCCGTTTTATTCCATGGCTGTTAAGCTTACTGAAAAGTGTTTGATGAAGGACTTTATCAAAGGCTTTTTGAAAATCTAAGTAGATGATGTCTACTGGTTCACCCTTATCCATGTTTATTGACACCCTCAAAAAATTCTGGTAGATTATAAAAAAAAACTCTAGAACCATAAAAAATTAAAATCTGGGAAGTACAGATGGACAAGTGGGCCCTCCTGGAACCTTTAGGAACCCTTAAGCATTTTTTCATTTTCTTTAGTTCTTATCACACTATTTTCAGCTCCTTCTGCTGTGCCCCTGAAAACATGCATTTGTAGGAAAACTTATTAAATCTTTCTTGGTATTTTAAGGAAACATTTAATAGATTACCCTAGATTTGTGAAATTTTCTTTTCATGAAGGTAACATAAAAAGAATTAGCTTTCTTTAATAATGACACTTTAGCTGCTATTGTACCCAATGCCTGCACCTTGGTGTAATTACAAGGTGCAGCTGAACTGATATTACATTTTCTTTCTACATCTGTACCCCTGAAGTAGATTAAAGTGAAAAGCATGCAGTGTAGATGATGTTTTCTTTCTACAACCAACTCAAATTTAATCTTATTTTAGATTATGCTCAGTGTGTGGTGTCTTAGCTCAGCAGCATGTCAATATAAAGTGCAATAATTGAACTTAACTTGCCAATCAGCACGTTTCATTTGGCAAAATGAGGACTAGATGCCCAAGGCTTCACCAGCTAAGGGAACCATGTGAGGTTTTTCTCCTGTAATCTCAGGCACTAAGAAGTAGGGGTAAATGGAAAGTCTTGTTTTGCAGAATTTAATTATATCTATTGTATAAAGCAAGGGCCAAATTTCAAAACTCTGGCACCAGAGATCAGTTTAAACTACCTAACAGCAATATGTCCCTTCTTTGCAGGGTTTTTTTTTGGGGGGGAGTGGGGGTGTGGAGAGAAATGGATGTCGGAAAGAGAAAAAAGGGTTTGTTGGAGACTGAGTGATGCTACCCATTCCTTGTCCTAGGCTCACTCTCCATGCAGACCCAAAAGGTTTACACCTGTGGCCCTCAATAGAAAAAAGCTGGTCCAGTCCTGATCTAAGCCAAGAAAGCCAGAAATTGGATGAAGTGTCCCTGAAAAGTAGATGTCAAGAGAGTGAGAATGTTTGGAGAAAAGAATCTTGGTGCACTCAACTGAATTAGGTAAAGAGATAGCCAGAAAATGGTTGACTGAAAAGAGTTAATAAATATGAGCGGGAGCTGTAGATGTGAGAAGCGCTGATTTTACACATTGTTTTGAAATAATCATCTAAGAGTGGTAGTTGCCTAGTCATGCTGAGTGTCTGTTCCCAACACCATCAATCAATCAATCAATCAATCAATCAATCAATCAATCTCAATGTTTAAAATGTTACCTGAAAACACAAATGTAGCTCCATTATTTCATGCATGAACGTGTACACTGGGCACTGTGACTGAAGATGTATTTTTATAACCTCCCATGAATGCAAAAATAAAAAGGCATCTTATAAATATAAATAAATAGGGTTTTTTTAGCAATCACTGCCTCCTGCAACTTTCCCTCTCATTGACCTTCCCCCTTTTCTGAAGCAAACCCAATATATTGTATATAAGGAGATTCTTAACTACGTTGCCTTTTTAATGGGGAAGCTCTGCAGATCTCCTTGGGACAGATCCACTCTTTGACATGCAAATGGAGACATCAATCACATGTTAGTTAACCAAATTAAAGATTTCAGTGTGTGAAGGACTAATTAGATTACCTCAGTATTTAATATATTGGGAACTTAGTTGGATACTTTCTTGGTGCTTAGCTGAATGCTTTGACTGCACTGAATAATCGTAATCAATTTTTGAAAGAAATGCTGATCCCGATCTATCTTTTCCTCTTAAGTTACTGGAAGTACCTTATTGAAATTAAGTTCTTCATATAAGGCTTGTGATGCTAAGCTAACAGAGGACAACAGGCATCTGCCAACTTTTGTTCTATCTTGGGAGAATGGAGTAAGTTGCCTGTTATACACATACACACTCTCACTTTAGCAGTGCTTTTAAAAAATGTTATGCATTGGTTGCCATTGTAGGTGAGTGTCATTTAACAGTATCATGTTTCTAGAAGAGTATGTGAAGAATTCCACAGAAATATGTATAATCAAATACATTGCCATACCTAGCTCCCTCTTGTCAATCTGCTCTCTTCTATATTACATTTATAGGGGCGTGGTGGCTCAGCAGGTAAGACGCCAGGCTTGTCAATTGGAAGATCGCAAGTTAGGAGGTTCGAATCCCTAGTCCCGTGTGATGGAGTGAGCTCCCGCACTAGCCCCAGCTCTTGCCAACCTAGCAATTCGAAAGCATGCAAATGCAAGTAGATGAATAGGTACCACTTTGGTGGGTAGGTAACAGCGTTCCGCATGCGTCATGCTGGCCACATGACCGTGGAAGCGTCTTCGGACAACGCTGGCTCTTCGGCTAACAAACGGAGATGAGCACCGGCCCCTAGAGTCGGACATGACTACACAAATGTGCGGGGGGAAACTTTACCTTTATATTACATTAGAAAGTATGCATTTCAATAGGTTATAAAGACAAGTAAATTATCGCTGATAAATTGACTGCAGAGTTACAGCCCATTTTTTAATCCAGGTATAATTTCTGCAATATTTGGCATTCATCTGTCACTAACTAGCACTAACTGGCTTTGGCAAGTTGGAAGTGCAATGGATACAAACATTCTCAAAATGGAGGGTTCTTAAAAAAATAAATATCCAGTTTTTAAGCTTGGAAGCTGTGCCTTACTATCTTTTCCGTTTAGTGATATTCAGATGATGAATGCCAGAAACTCATCTTGGAAAATAGTTGCTGTTACAAAACCCTGTGGGAAACACTCTCCTTCTTCGTCCACCATTTCCTTTTCCACCAATCCACTAAAAATAACATATTAAAATAGGGAATACGTCTATTAAATTTTGACTACAGAGAAATCCTAAAGAAATTCTAGGGCCATTCTGGCTTCATGGAAGGTTCCCAGAAATATTGTGGGGACAAGATTAGCTCTGTTTTTAGAGAGGCTTCTCTTTTTTCTTCCAGGAGCCGTAGAACATAGGTAAGTTGTCCTATTGTTTTCTTCTACTGTTTAGGCTTGGGTTTTTCATAGTATTTTTGCAGTTTGCCAAGGCAGCCTTGCCTTTGATAATTTTTAAGCTAGCCCTTCAAATGTTTACTTATCATGGAAGCATGGCACCTTCTCAAATTGCCTTGAATTTACATTCATGACATTTATATATAGCTGAACCTGGCTGACTGTGAAGCATTGTAATAGGTCATTTGCTACATGGTTTCTGATTGGCTATGGCATCACCTATATGACTACTTCCAGAAGTAAATATGCCCCTACAGCAGCAAGAAAATGAGGAAAACAATGGCAGCAGCAACCAGCAATAGCCAAAAAAGGTGAACTTTCTCAATACTGATGGCTTCCCCTCAGAAAGCATTTCTGTTTTACCAAAATCCCTAATTTTGACCCCAACACTGAAATGGAAAAACAAACTGAATTTGGTGTAGCCGTATTTGCTTCCTATCAGTACTGGATTCTCTCTTAGAAGTCTAGTGAAGAGTCTCTCCATATAGAAGTCAATTGAGTTTCCATAATATTTCTCTAAGAATAAACTCGAGGTAAATTTGAAAATTCATATTCTGGGACTAAGTGTCAGAAGAAGTAAAAGAATCCTGGATGAAATTAGAAAACTTCTTGTCTTTGTATACACATTTTATCTCTGACCCTTCCTCTCAGGAAAACAAGAAACTCAAAGATACCATTGTTCTGTAGAGTGCTACAAAGACTGTACTAGCCTCTAAAATAAGGAGTGGATGTTCTCTGGAAAAAAAAACCCTGCTTAGAGAAGTTTGCAGAGGGTCTGCTGGAACAATGCTATGAAATGCCCATCTTTATCATGGAAGCTTTAGTGAGTTCTCCCATTTCATCTCCATGGATACAAAATTACCCTATCAAAATGTAAATGAAGTCACAGGTGGATGCAGATTGTTTTTCTTTTTCAGATGTCCAATGAGATGTCTAATCTTGAGTAAAGAAAAATGGTTGGCAGTTAAGGGAACTTAATATTATTTTTTTAAACAATTGTCATGCAGAACATGAAAAACAGGATTTTTTACTTGAAAATTTAATCTTATAAATTCATGTATTTTCCTTTAAGAATGAGCAGTGAAAGCAAACCAATGCAACTTACCGGCCCATCTACTCCCATACAGTCCCCCTCCCAGATCATCTGTGGAATACCCTTTACAAGTAGTCACTTAACAAGAGTTGGTTGGTTCAGGTAAGGCCCACGTTGTAGAACAAACTGCCACTGTTGTTGAAGCAAATATCCTCTTTGTTACGGTTTAGGAAGGAGCTCAAACTATACATAATTAACAGCCTTTAATGGTTTCAACTGTTTCGCTTGTTTTAGCCCTTTTCATACTTTCACAGTTTTTAAAGGCATTGTTTTAATCATGTTTAAGCTGTCTTTTGGCTACGCTATCTTTTTCATAAATTTGTCAACTTTCCATGATCTGTGACAAAGAGGGTGCCACGTTTTAGAACAGGAATTCTATTCTCTACACTGATTGACAGCAATATTCCAGGTCACCAGACAGGAACCTTTCCTAGACTCAATGAAGAAGTCAGAGATTAAATTTGGGATTTTCTGTGTGCTAAATGGAAGTTCTACCACCAAGCTGTAGCTTCTCCCTTCATCTTAGAAATAGTGGTGAGCATTCTGTGGAGAATAGGTGTGGATTCTGTGAGAAGTGTCTTTTGCAGCAGGGAAAGGAAGAATAGATACTATTGCCCAATGCGATGTGGGCCTAGTGAGTGAAAAGGCAGATCAAGGAACAGAAACCTGATGGAATCTGTCCTGAACTGCCCTTGCTCCTGCTCCAGATATCTATTTATTTCTTGGGCTTTAGATTTACCCATGGAAAAACAAAGGGTACGTTTGATATACAGATTTATCAAAGTCAAGTCTATATATATCTTGGTAGATCTGCTGTCCAAGCTATTCAGTCACAAGATCAGACAGAAATAATGGTGTCAGATCTCACCATGCTTTAGTTATACCTCACTTGAACTATTACAGTGTGCTCTATATAGAACTGTCTTATGCTTGAAGTGTTTCAAAACTTTGGTTCAGAATGCTGTGTTCACACTATGAAATGGACTAATGACATGAAAGATAAGATTCCTTTGTTGAAAAAACTCTTCTGGCTAGTACTTTTTTTAGGGAAAAACGTCAGAGTGCTGATTATGATCTATAAAATCCAATTGAATTTAGGACTAGATATTTGAAAGACTCTAGTGTCCCATACAAGTTATCGGAGCTTTAAGATCTTTGGAAGAGGCTCTCCTCCTGATCTCACCATCATCGAGGCATGATAGCTGGAAACACAAGGAAGGGCATTCTAAGTGGCTGCTCCGAGAGTCTCAAACTGCCTGCTAAGGATAGTCAGGTTATCTCCCTTTCTATTGCTGTGTGCAAGGGGGCAAAAGCATTATTTTACAAGCAGTTGTTTAAGCTTGTTTGCATGCTGCTGAAAGGGGTTAGGTGTGTGTGTATCCCTTCAAGTCATTGTTGACTCCTGGTGACTGCCTGGACAAGTCTATGCAACTTTCTTGGAAGCATTTTCAGAAGTGGCTTGCCCTTGCCTCCTTCCTAGGGCTGAGAGAGTGACTGGCCCAAGATCTCCCAGCTGGCTTTGTGCCTAAGGCTCCCGGTCTCCCGGTTTCTAGCCTGGTGCCTTAACCAATACCCCAAACTGGCTCTCATGAGTGGGCGCTTTTGTGTCTTTTTATTGATGTGTTTTAACTGTTTCAATTGAGTTATTTATGTTTAATTGTGATTCTCTTTTCTTAATTATTGCTAACCAACTCAAGCACCATTTGGGAGGATAGAAACCCTAATCAATAAATATTTTCCCTAGATACCTTTGTCTCTGTTAATGGTAGGTTCATCTTATAGCCTATCCCTAGGCTCTGTTCTCTAAATAACAGAGAGAGATTCAGATAATGCTGCAACAGAGTTATGCATTGCAATAATACAGGAGAAAATACTAATTTCTGAGCATGTTAGACAGCATCAGTATCAAGGCCTGCCCTGTAGCAGGAAAGAGAGAGCTTGCAGGCTTGTTTGACACCATTAAATTAAAAAAATTAAAAGAACACTTCTAGAGTTTTCAATAAAGTACAAACGGCAGCTCCCCTGCATCTCACTCACATTAATTTTGTACTATTGAGTCAGGCTCAGCTTCTGAAGTCTGCAGGGATGCTGCCATCTCAACCTGTCTCATGCAATATCACCTAGTCCTTCCAAGAGCAATGCAGGAATCTCTTTGATCCCAGCCCTTAATCTGATCTGTTCTGTTCCTGTTCAACTTCCTTCAAATTTGCTAGAGTACTTTTTCTGACCCTTTACCAGGTCCTCACACATCCCTAAACTATATGAATTATGAATTTCTGTTTGATGATCAACAACTCAGGGGTGTGATCAGTCTTTATTTGGTCAAGGATTGATTGATTGGTTGGTTGGTTGGTTCATCTTCCAGTCCATGGTATTCTTAAGAACTATACCCAGATCTCTAATTCAAAGGGATCTATTTTCTTCCATTCTTTCCCACTGTCCAGCTTTATTACCAGTGGAAAGACCATTGCTTTGACTGTTCTAATCTTTGTTATAATAGAAATATCCTTATCCTTCACATTCTTGTTTAAATCTGTAATTGCCTGTCTTTCTGAAGTTATTGTCATTTATTTGCTCTCAACTTTAAGTTTGCTGGGTATGCCAGTTAACGTTAATGTTACTTTTGTCTTCTTAATATTTAACATTAACCCAGATTTTTCACTTTCTATTTTAACTCTCATAATGAGCTTTTCTAAGTATTCTTTACTTTTGGCTATCAAAAAATGTTTAGAAATCTGCATAACTTAAACTGGTAGTATTTCAGCTCCCAAGTTTAATTCTACCATGTATATTCTCTATACGTTCAATATATACAGTATGGGGAGAATATACATCTTTTTTTCAGTTCCTATTCTGAACCATTCTGTTTCTTCAAATTAAGTTCTTACAGTAGCTTCTTATTCATTATAAAGATTCCTCAAAAGAAGAATTAGATGTTTTGGCATGCTCTATGCTTAATATATTCCAGATTGTCTATGAAGGTTCTCAGTCATCCAGGTGGAATTGTCTGTAGCTTGAATCATGTCAACTGGATTTCTATTTTCTCAGTGGAAACGTTTCGCTCCTTATCCAAGAAGCTTCTTCAGTCTGAGTAAAGTTTGTAAGGGAATCCTTAAATATGTTTCTAACATATTTAACATATGTTAAACATATTTAAGGATTCCCTTACAAACTTTACTCAGACTGAAGAAGCTTCTTGGATAAGGAGCGAAACGTTTCCACTGAGAAAATAGAAATCCAGTTGACATGATTCAAGCTACAGTATATTCCAGATTGTGCATCTACACAATCAAAAGCCTTACTTTGGTCAATAAAGCAAAGTTAAACCTGTTTCTTATATTTTCTTGTTCTTTCCCTTGTCCACTTAATGTTAGCTATGTAATCTTATGTCCCAATGCCTTTGCTGCATCCTTCCTGTTTAGTTGGCATTTTCCTCCCTATGTTCTACTCTTTGGAATATCTTAAGTTTGCTTGCATGAGGAATTACTACAATGGTTTGATCATTCTCTTGCATCTCATTTTCTCTAAAAAAAAATCCCCTATTACATTAGGAAACTAGATAACAATGTTGAACTACTTTGCAGAGTGTATTGTACCACTGAGCCCCCACCCTTGCTCTGCAGAAAAGCAGAGCAAGTATGGGTTACTTTGTGAAGCTGGCAAAATCCCCTAATGTGTCACTTGCTGTTGCATGTAAATAATAATGACATTTTATCTGCATGTTTTAAAATGTTTAGAAATTCAATCAAATCGCCATTATTTTAAAATAAAAACTGAGTTAGAAAGGTAGAAACAAGTTAGAAAAAATTGTCAGTTCTATAGAGCAGATCAGACTAAGAAACCAATGCCATATGGGTCTAAAACTACTTTTATTAGAACAGCTACAGTAACACAGTCTTGCAAGTCTAAATGTGCTTCCCTCCTCCCTTACTTTATCTTCGGGTGAATTAGGGAGGGGCCTGTCTGAGGCATTTTCTCAAATTCGTTTCTTGGAATGGGCTTGTCTGATTGTTGCCGTGGTAACGGATCTTCCCACTGTCCTTCAAGGCCGTTCCCTAATGCTCTCTACAATTTGCACCTCATAGTTTTAGATAAATATAATATTGATCAATCACAGCTACATCCCCTTTTTTTTAACAGGGCAGCAACACTTCTCAGCAGGATTTTTAAAAAAGTCTTCTAGAAACTTCCTTCCCCAGATAGTGTATATTTCAATTATCGCTAGGACTTTTAATTTATTGGCTAAAAACATGGAAAAGTGGGAATAGATCTTTCTTACTACATGTTTTGTGTGGTATCAGCTTTGAGAAGGGATAGGGACAAGGTTTTTTTAAAAGTGACAATTGGAGTTATGTCTGATTTCCTGCTCCTTACTGATGTTCATGTTATGCTCTTTGTAATCTTTGTCACCCAGACTAAAATTTTCTCTTTGTTATTATGGAATATAATGCTATCCGTTCCCATGGAACTCGGCATAGTGATAATGTTTCAGGTGATGGCACTGAATCAATAAGTAAATGCTATGGTGTCTTTCAACAAGGGATTTTCTGGGTCTGCGGCAATCTCTGACACTGACTACAGAGCTCAAGGCATGGAGAGAATAAAGAAGGCACAGAAGTATGGGCCTAGGAAAAGAAGCATTAAAATAAGAAAGTCAAAAGAATAAGGTGTGCTAAAAATGGAGCACTGTAACTGGTATATCCCTCAGGTCGGAAGGTGTCCAAAATGCTACTGGGGAAGAGCGGAGGGCAATTCCGAGTAGCTCCAGAAAGAGTGAAACGGCTGGGCCAAAGCCGAAAGGACGCTCAGTTGTGGATGTGTCTGGAAGTGGAAGGAAAGTCCGATGCTGTAAAGAACAATATTGCACAGGAACCTGGAATGTAAGATCTATGAATCAAGGTAAGCTGGATGTGGTCAAACATGAGATGACAAGATTGAACATCGACATCTTGGGAATCAGCGAACTAAAATGGACAGGAATGGGCGAATTTAATTCAGGAGACCATTATATATACTACTGTGGGCAAGAATCAAAGTGGCTTTCTGATGAGGCTTTACAAATAGCTGAGGAAAGAAGGGAAGCAAAAGGCAAGGGAGAAAGGGAAAGATATGAACAACTGAATGCAGAATTCCAGAGAATAGCAAGGAGAGATAAGGCCTTCTTAAATGAACAATGCAAAGAAATCGAGGAAAACAATAGAATGGGGAAGACTAGAGATCTCTTCAAGAAAATTGGAGATATCAAGGGAACGTTTTGTGCAAAGATGGGCATGATAAAGGACAAAAAAGGCAGGGACCTAACAGAAGCAGAAGAGATTAAGAAGAGGTGGCAAGAATACACAGAAGAACTATACAAGAAAGATCTTAATATCCCTGATAAATACGATGGTGTGGTCACTGACCTTGAGCCGGACATCCTAGAGAGTGAAGTCAAGTGGGCCTTAGGAAGCATTACTAACAACAAAGCTAGCAGAGAAGACAGTATCCCAGCTGAGCTATTTAAAATCCTAAAAGATGATGCTGTTAAAGTGCTGCACTCAATATGCCAACAAATTTGGAAAACTCAACAGTGGCCACAGGATTGGAAAAGGTCAGTTTACGTTCCAATTCCAAAGAAAGGCAATGCCAAAGAATGTTCAAACTACCGTACAATTGCGCTCATTTCACATGCTAGCAAGGTTATGCTCAAAATTCTACAAGCTAGGCTTCAGCAGTATGTGAACTGAGAACTACCAGAAGTGCAAGCTGGGTTTCGAAGAGGCAGAGGAACTAGAGATCAGATTGCCAACATTCGCTGGATCATGGAAAAAGCAAGAGAGTTCCAGAAAAACATCTACTTCTGCTTCATTGACTACGCTAAAGCCTTTGATTGTGTGGATCACAACAAACTGTGGCAAAGTCTTAAAGAGATGGGAGTACCAGATCACCTTACCTGTCTCCTGAGAAACCTGTATGCGGGTCAAGAAGCAACAGTTAGAACCGGACATGGAACAACCGACTGGTTCAAAATTGGGAAAGGAGTACGACAAGGCTGTATATTATCACCCTGCTTATTTAACTTATATGCAGAGTACATCATGAGAAATGCCGGGCTGGATGAATCACAAGCCGGAGTTAAGATTGCCGGGAGAAATATCAACAACCTCAGATATGCAGACGATACCACCCTAATGGCAGAAAGTGAAGAGGAACTAAAGAGCCTCTTGATGAGGGTGAAAGAGGAGAGTGCAAAAGCTGGCTTGAAACTCAACATTAAAAAAACCCAGATCATGGCATCTGGTCCCATCACTTCCTGGCAAATAGAAGGGGAAGAAATGGAAGCAGTGACCGATTTTATTTTCTTGGGCTTCAAGATCACCGCAGACGGTGACTGCAGCCATGAAATTAAAAGAGGCTTGCTCCTTGGGAGGAAAGCTATGGCAAACCTAGACAGCATATTAAAAAGCAGAGACATCACCTTGCCGACAAAGGTCCGTATAGTTAAAGCTATGGTTTTTCCAGTAGTAATGTATGGCTGTGAGAGTTGGACCATAAGAAAGGCTGAGCGCCGAATAATTGATGCTTTCGAACTGTGGTGCTGGAGAAGACTCTTGAGAGTCCCTTGGACTGCAAGGAGGTCAAATCAGTCAATCCTAAAGGAAATCAACCCTGACTGCTCATTGGAAGGACAGATGCTGAAGCTGAAGCTCAAATACTTTGGCCACCTAATGGGAAGAGAGGACTCACTGGAAAAGACCCTGATGCTGGGAAAGACTGAAGGCAAAAGGAGAAGGGGACGGCAGAGGATGAGACGGTTAGATCGTATCACCGATGTAATGAACATGAATTTGAGTAAACTCCGAGAGACAGTGGAGGACAGGAAGGCCTGGCGTGCTATGGTCCATGAGGTCACGAAGAGTCAGACACGACTAAACGACTGAACAACAACAAACTGGTATACTTCCCTATTCCTTTCCTTTATTGACCCTCTAGTTCTGCATCCCATTTCTCCTGAACACTATTGCAACTACAATAACTTCTAAAATAAAACATTGAACAGCAAAGAGCTATTCCCTTCAGTGTCCAGTTCTTTTTTTCCCATGGCTGTACATTCACTCCACTTTGCTGTTTCATCTATTATGAAATACTACAATATAACCAAGAAGAAAAATCTACGGGAGCAATGAGATCTGGTGGTGGTGACTCATGTGTTGGAACTGTAATGGTGTGTGGGAATGACCTTGGGAGACGGGGAAGAGCCGCAGACTAGACAACAGTCAGACAAGCAGCAGCTGAGTCCGCAGAAGGAATGGGGGCATGGCAAACGTCTCAGAAAAGATCCTCCCTAGTTTCTTGGGCTGTAAAGGGAAGGGGGGAGAGATGTACTTTCAGACTTGCAAGGTTCTGTTAATGTAAACCTTACAATAGAGTTAGAACTAGTACTTCTGGGTGTGCTTCTTCTCTGGACTACCTCACAAGGCTGACAGTAAGCTCAAGGCTGGAGTACTGCAATGTGCTCTTCATGCAATAGCCCTTGATAGCACTCCAAACATTGCGGCTGACTTAGAATGCAGCAGCAGCAACATGAGCAAGCAATAGGGCTTCCTCGCTACCCCTCTCTTGAAACAGCTTCACAGATTGTCCCCTGCATTCTGAGCCCAGTTCCAGGAGCTCACAACGGTGTATTATACAGAGGAGTGAATAAAGCTTTATATGACCTAGGCCCAAGCAAATCATAGGGTCACCTATTCTAGAACTGTGCACTATTCTGATCTGAAACAGGGAAGGTGCTTCAGCTCCAGTGTTGACCTATTTGCTGTTGACACCTCTTGAAAGAAGCTGTACCTTTCCCTGGGCTCATGCAGGAACCAGGCTGTCCCTGAAAAACTCACATGGCAATTCAGGAAGCAGCGACAGGGTGCAACTGTGTCCACGGAGTCACCACAAGTTGAGCTTGGCTCAAAGGGACTGTCCATCCTATACTCTTAGGTCATCAATGGGACACTTTTTAGGGGTCCCATCATGGACATGTTTGACATCAGTTTGATGACTGTTTGGGGGTTATGTTTTTTCATTAGTTTTTCCGTGCGGTCCATGACTCCTTTAATGTTGGGCAGAAATATTTTGCTTGTGGGGGGCTGTTTTTCTTCACTTGAGTGCTGTTTTTTCGGTTTGATAGCTCTCCTGATTTCATTCTTGGAGTAACCATTTGCTTGTAGGGACCAATCCAAATGGTTGAGTTCAGAATTGAGAAATTGAGCTTCACAGTTCTGATTTGCGCGATCCACTAGTGTTTTGATGATGCCTCTTTTTTGTCGTGGGTGGTGATTGGAATTTTTAATATAGCTACGGTGCCAGGTTTTTCTGTTTTTTTTAAATTGCTGTTGGTTTTTATACTGTTTAATATTGTTTTATACTGTTTTATTGGTTGTAAGCTACCCAGAGTTGTTTTAAGATGGGCAGCTATATAAATGTTTTAAATGAACAAACAAATAAAATAATACTATTGTTTTAAAGTTTGTGTTTTATGTCTATTATCATTATCATATTTTATTTTATAATGCTATTTTATTTTTTAATAGATGCAAGTGATGTTTTTACTGTAAATTGTCAGCCACCGAGAGCCACTAAGAGAGACGGAACCATATACAAACAAAGAACTCTAAATCTCTGTGGCTTGAATCATGTCAACTGGATTTCTATTTTCTTAGTGGAAACGTTTCACTCCTTATCCAAGGAGCTTCTTCAGTCTTGGTAACTCTAAATCTCAGCTCTCCTTTGGAACAAGAAGATCTGGGAAGAAATTCAAGTGCAGAGAATATTGGCAACACCTCCACCCTAGATTGCATTAGTTCATTTGCATGAGAGAAGCCCAGGAGAAAGGATTCAAGGGGGAAATTGTGGGAGAAAATGGACAGCAAGGACATGTGTATACAGCAAGGAGCAGCAGCTTAACAATAGCGACATACACATATACGGATTAGAAATAGTTGGGCAATTCTTTGGCGTTATTTATTTATTTATTTATTTATTTTTCTATCCCGCCTTTATTATTTTTATAAATAACTCAAGGCGGAGAACATACCTAATACTCTTTCCTCCTCCTATTTTCACCACAACAACCACCCTGTGAGGTGAGTTGGGCTGAGAGATAGTGACTGGCCCAAGGTCACCCAGCCGGCTTTCATGCCTAAGGCGGGACTAGAACTCACAGCCTCCTGGTTTCTAGCCTGTCGCCTTAACCACTAGACCAAACTGGCTCTCTACTTTCAGTTTTCTATCCTTGTTGCACAATGTAATCTGAACTGATAAATTTAGAATACATATATAAATGCAAAGCCACTTACAATTTTTACCGAGGGAAAAACAGAGTAGGAGATAAAATACTAAGAGTACTGGAACAATGCAAAATTAAAAGATCAAAATTTCTCAGATGAGATTTTTTATGAAACAGACTTGTGCAAAAGCTGCAGATTTTCAATATGTAAGTTATTCCAACTCCTCCTGTGCACAGGAACTCAACTCAGTCTCATTGTAATTAATAGAAGGTGTTGTTGTTGTTTATTTGTTCAGTCGCTTCCGACTCTTCGTGACTTCATGGACCAGCCCACGCCAGAGCTTCCTGTCGGCCGTCACCATCCCCAGCTCCCCCATGGTTGAGACCGTCACCTCTAGAATATCATCCATTCATCTTGCCCTTGGTCGGCCCCTCTTCCTTTTGTCTTCCACTTTCCCTAGCATCAGCTTCTTCTCTAGGATATCCTGTCTTCTCATTATGTGGCCGAAGTACTTCAGTTTTGCCTTTAATATCATTCCCTCAAGTGAGCAGTCTGGCTTTATTTCCTGGAGTATGGACTGGTTTGATCTTCTTGCAGTCCAAGGCACTCTCAGAATTTTCCTCCAACACCACAGTTCAAAAGCATCTATCTTCCTTTGCTCAGCCTTCCTTATGGTCCAGCTCTCGCAGCCATAGGTTACTAAAGGGAATACCATTGCTTTAACTATGCGGACCTTTGTTGTCAGTGTGATGTCTCTGCTCTTTTTCTCCCTCTATTTGCCAGTTATCAATCAAGCTGGTTGCCATAATCTTGGTTTTTTTGAGGTTTAACTGCAACCCATCTTTTGCACTTTCTTCTTTCACCTTCATCATAAAGCTCCTCAACTCCTCCTCGCTTTCAGCCATCAAAGTGGTATCATCTGCATATCTGAGATTGTTAATGTTTCTTCCAGCAATTTTAACTCCAGCCTTGGATTCATCAAGCCCAGCACGTCGCATGATGTGTTCTGCGTTCAGGTTGAATAGGTAGGGTGAGAGTATACAACCCTGCCGTACTCCTTTCCCAATCTTAAACCAGTCCGTTGTTCCGTGCTCTGTTATTACCGTTGCTACTTGGTTGTTATACAGATTCCTCAGGAGGCAGACAAGATGACTTGGTATCCCCATACCACCAAGAACTTGCCACAATTTGTTATGATCCACACAGTCAAAGGCTTTAAAATAGTCAATAAAACAGAAATAGATGTTTTTCTGAAACTCCCTGGCTTTCTCCATTATCCATCGGATATTGGCAATTTGGTCTCTAGTTCCTCTGCCTTTTCTAAACCCAGCTTGTACATCTGGCAATTCTCGCTCCATGAATTGCTGGAGTCTACCTTGCAAGATCTTGAGCATTACCTTACTGGCATGTGAAATAAGTGCCACTGTTCGATAGTTTGAACATTCTTTAGTGCTTCCCTTTTTTGGTATGGGGATATAAGTTGATTTTTTCCAATCTGATGGCCATTCTTGTGTTTTCCAAATTTGCTGGCATATGGCATGCATCACCTTGACAGCATCATCTTGCAAGATTTTAAACAGTTCAGCTGGGATACCATCGTCTCCTGCTGCCTTGTTATTAGCAATGCTTCTTAAGGCCCATTCAACCTCACTCTTCAGGATGTCTGGCTCTAACTCACTGACCACACCGTCAAAGCTATCTCCAATATTATTATCCTTCCTATACAGATCTTCCGTATATTCTTGCCACCTTTTCTTGATCTCTTCTGCTTCTGTTAGGTCCTTTCCATCTTTGTTTTTGATCATACCCATTTTTGCCTGGAATTTACCTCCGATGTTTCTAATTTTCTGGAAGAGGTCTCTTGTCCTTCCTATTCTATTGTCTTCTTCCACTTCCGCACATTGCTTGTTTAAAAATAATTCCTTATCTCTTCTGGCTAACCTCTGGAATTTTGCATTTAATTGGGCATATCTCCCCCTATCACTGTTGCCTTTTGCTTTCCTTCTTTCTTGGGATACTTCCAGTGTCTCAGCAGACAGCCATCTTGCCTTCTTGGTTTTCTTTTTCTTTGGGACGTTTTTTGTTGCCTCTTCCTGAACAATGTTGCAAACTTCTGTCCATAGTTCTTCTGGGACCCTATCTACTAAATCTAGTCCCTTAAATCTATTCTTCACCTCCACTGCATATTCCTTAGGAATATTAGTGAGCTCATATCTAACTGATTTGTGGGTCTTCCCTATTCTCTTTAGTCTGATTCTAAATTTTGCAATAAGAAGTTCGTGATCTGAACTACAGTCAGCTCCAGGTCTTGTTTTTACCGACTGTATAGATGTCCGCCACCTTTGGCTGCAAAGGATGTAGTCAATCTGATTTCGGTGTCGACCATCTGGTGAAGTCCATGTATAAAGTCGTCTTTTAGGTTGTTGGAAGAGAGTGTTTGTTATGCACAGTGAGTTGTCTTGGCAAAATTCTATCAGCCTATGTCCTGCTTCATTTTGTTCTCCCAGACCATGCTTACCTGTAATTCCAGGTGTCGTCTGACTACCCACCTTAGCATTCCAGTCTCCTGTAATGAAAATAACATCTCTTTTTGGTGTATTATCCAGTAGGTGCTGCAGATCCTCATAGAACTGATCTACTTCTGCTTCTTCAGCATCTGTGGTTGGGGCGTATATTTGGATCACTGTGATGTTAAATGGCTTACCCTGAATTCGAATTGAGATCATTCTATCGTTTTTTGGATTGTATCCAAGCACTGCTTTAGCCACTTTATTATTAATTATGAAGGCTACTCCATTTCTTCTGTGGTCCTCTTGTCCACAGTAGTAGATCTGGTGGTCATCTGATGTGAAGTGGCCCATTCCAGTCCATTTCAGTTCACTGACACCTAAAATGTCTATATTTAATCTTGACATCTCACCAATAACCACATCCAATTTGCCCTGGCTCATAGATCTTACATTCCAGGTTCCTATGGTGTGTTGATCTTTAGAACATCGGATTTGTCGTTCACCACCAGCACCATCGGCCGCTAGCCGTCCTTTCGGCTTTGAGCTAGCTGCGTCATCACGTCTGGGGCTAGTTGAACTTATCCTCTGTTCCTCCCCAGTAGCATTTTGACCATCTTCTGACCTGGGAGTCCCATCTTCCGATGGTATACCGACATATCTCTGGTTGTACTGATCCATTTAGTTTTAACGGCAAGAATACTGGGGTGGATTGCCATTACCTTCCCCAGGGATCGTATTTAGTCTGACCTCTCCGCCACAACCTTCCCGTCTTGGGTGTCCCTTCACGGTTTAGCTCATGGTTTCATTGAGGTGCTCAAGCTCCAGCACCACGACAAGGTAACAATCTCCTTTGCTGGAGAATAATAATAGAAGGTACAACTGTTCAAATCTATAATCTTTATTTGTTATGAACATATTAACATTACAATGGGCAAAGCCTAATGAATAATCAAAAACCAGAATTGGTGCTGAGTAAGACACCAGGCTTGTTGATCGGAAGATCGCATATTCAGAGGTTCGAATCCCTAGCCCCGCGTGACGGAGTGAGCTCCCGCACTAGCTCCAGCTCTTGCCAACCTAGCAATTCGAAAGCATGCAAATGCAAGTAGATAAATAGGTACCACTTTGGTGCGTAGGTAACAGTGTTCTGCGCGCATCATGTGGCCACATGACCGCGGAAGCATCTTCGGACAACGCTGGCTCTTCGGCTAACAAACGGAGATGAGCACCGGCCCCTAGAGTCGGACACGACTGCATAAATGTGCGGGGGGAACCTTTAACTTTATCTTTAAAATTACTAGTGACCCAGGAGAAAGGTGCTTTTTATTGCTCCTTGTTTGTCCTTATAGCTGGAGAAACAAAATATTATATAGAAGTTGCTGAAATCAGATTACTGTTACACAGAATTATTTCTACTGCAGTGTAGAAATAATTGTGTACTACAATTATTATTTTAAATAATAAGTGTACTACAAGTAAACAGGTAAATTTTTTATAAGTTGGAGAATATAATACACACACACACACACACACACACACACACACACACTTATTACCAAGATTGCATTAGCAAATTCTCTCTTCCCTACAATGCATGTCAAAAAAAATATTCATCTTCTGGCAGCAGGTTTGACAGGTTGGTTGGTGACCGCAGTTCTAAATAGTTCTGTCCCATTTGGGTAAAATGAACAGAAATATCAATGAGTTTCAGTGGTACTTCACTGTGTACCCAGCATGTAAATCTTTGAAACTGTATTCCATTGTTTTGCAGCCAGTTATGATCACTCCCATTTCCATGTATTAAAAATGTCAAGGCTTACTTCCAACCTCTTAATTCAGCCTTAATTTATTTCCAGCTTCTTAATTCAAAGAAGCGACATAATCCCATATCTAAATAGCCATTTGATAATTGCATGAATTACAGCATGATCATCAAATGATGCTTAATTGCTTCCATTAATGGATTTATTTTTGGTGCTGGTTTTTATGTGCTTCAAAGAAACAGTGGTACTTTGTTGTAAAGTAGTTTTATGGAGATGAGAAGGAAAAAATATGGTATACAATGAACATATACTAGAATTCTATTCCTCATACATATAGGGGTACATATCCAATTTAGTTTCTATGTATTTTTATTTAGTATTATGGTTAAAGCAAGCATAACCAATCTAATCAACAGGTCAATTAATTAAACTGATTGGTTGACACAAAGTTAACAGTGAAATACACTGTCTGTGTAGGCTCTGGATAGTTTTTGTTTGATTACTTTATAATAAACTTTTATTTCTTATATTGAGGTTATTTTGCTTATTACATTTTACTGTAATGTCAAACAATATTAAATATAGCCTTTTTCATATCAATGGCCGGCAAACTTTCTTGATCTCCTATAAAAGCTAATTCATGTAATCCTCACTAATGCATCTTTAGCTTTTTTTTTTTTTTTTTTTACAATATTCCCATTCATTTCATCTGGGAATGTAGGGGGATGGGGCCTGCGCACAGGCAGGGTGAGTGTCAAGGAATTTAAAGATGACCTTAGAGAAGGTATAGAAGAATCATTACGGTGGGACTTGCTGGAAAGTTAACACAGTCCAGAGATGGAAGCAAGTGGTGAGAAATTCAAAATAACCTTGTTTTGATTTTGTTTAGTATAAGATGGGACAGATAGAAACTTGAACAGCCTTTCAAGGTTCTGTTATTATACCCTATAACAATAAATTAGCATTCCTAGAATCCCTGCATTGTCTGTTGTTTGACCTTGCCTTTGTTGAATGGCTGAGAGTGAGGAGCTGGTGACTATTTTAGAACAGTATGATGATTACAATAAGTGTAAGCCAACTTATTCAACCAATAAATGTAAATATAAATAAATATGCAATAAATGCAACCATCCTATAGTAGTTGATGAACTTTAGAAGCATCAAATGCAATGGGCACATCTTCCTCATGGCCCCATGCCAACTTCCTTATCGATTCCTGTGGAAAACCATGTCCCATGAGTTAGAAAATACTGTCATCACCTCCAAAGAAAACTTGGTTGAAATTATGAGGAAGAAGATCTTATAAAACTTAGACTCAAACTGATAGAAATAAAATTGGCCCATGATAAGCAAAAATATTGGAGTATGCTACATGATGTCAGTGGACCCATAGCCACAGACCATGGACTCTTACCAGATACGAGCCACGGACTTCAAGTTCAATTATACTGTAGCTACAGAAGTGAAGAGGGTAGGCTACTGGATATTCCATTTGTACAACTGAGAGGATGAAGTAAGCATCACACTTTGCTTAGGAATTTCTCAAGATATTCCTCCAAGAGTCAGCAAATATTAAAAGTTTTATTATCCCCTGCCCTCCCCCCAAAAAGGAGATTGTTAGGTTTGTCGTCACAGCTGAGTGAAACCCAGCACAGAACTGATTGCTAACGGGCAACAAGGTTTTCCTGGACACGCATGCTGGTTTTTCCACTTAGCATTGAAAGGCTAATATTTCAGAGAGTTTAATGGATTTCATGCTTCTCGCTGATGCACCTTGTTACCTCTTCTCCTGAAAACATTTTGTATTTTCTGAGCAAAATATCTTATAAAAGCATTGAAATATTGCTATGTTTCTACATGAGCACTGAACATTTGGAAAGCTGTTAAATACATTCATTCAGGTATGAATGTAAACCTAATCAAAAGTAAAGAGATTATAAAAGAGAATAGCCTATTGAAAATGAGATAATCCCTAATTAAGTAAGACAACTAAGTAAGTAATTATTTTAAAACTCTGCCTCAGGTTATTTATATAAACCCAGATTTAGGTATTTGAATGGTAAATGCTGAGAGGAATAGACAAACCATTTCTTACATGACAAAGGTTAATTTTTCCCCCCTCTACAGATTTAGTCTGTCTAATACTCTGGAACAAAAGAATACACTCAAAGGGATTTCTTAGCCATTGTTAACACAAGTAATGGGTCCATATTTATCAGATGCAGTTTAATGTAAGCTATTGCACCATTTGTCCCAATAATGAGGTTTTTATGACTTCAGCTTTTCCTTCATATCCATAGTATCAGGGTAGAGGAATGTTTTTTGATTAAAGATATAGCATCAGAATATTTTTGGTACCGGTACAAAATGTGTACCTTTTATACACATGGAAGGAGTAGAGTTTTTTGCAGTTTTCCAGAGCTGGCTGCAACAGGCCACAAAAAATTGGTGGGCTATATGAGGTCAGTTGCTTACTCTTGATTTACAGTGGTGTTGGATCGAAATGACTTATTCACATGTGCAGGTCATAGTTGGATGACCTAGTCATTCATCAATGAACTTGCATGTAATACCTATTTAACCCAAAAATATAAAAAAAGAAAAAGACTGAAGAACTACTTAGTTGTCTGGATCATGACTTTTGCTTGCCAAACTACAATATGTAGTCAAAAGTGAAGAACACTTCTGCAAGGCAATTGTGATACATTTAATGCAGATTTGATTCCTATCTCCTAGTCCTTTAGTATCTATGTCAGGAATTAAATAGATCTATATTTATCCCTAGACCTTCATCATTTTGCCCAGTTCAATAATTTATCCCCCATCGCTGAATTATTTATTTATTTATTTATTTATGAAATCTCAAGATGTGTAATTGTGATAGAGACCATAATTATATCTCATACCAATCTCCAATGATGCTCTCAGCTGACTTGCCATTCTTTCATCAAGGAATCTAATAAGCATTCGACTTCCGGTAGGGATATGGCAGACTGAACAGCTGTGCCCGCAGGCTCCGCGGGCAGAACTGACAACGCAGCAGTTTTTCCGGGCTCAAGCAGGTTTTTCCTGAAGCCCAGGTGTGTTTTTCCGGGAAAGGAAAACACTTGGAATCATCCCATCTGTCCTCCGGACAGCTGTTTGCAGCCAGAAGATCGCAAATAGTGTTCACGCTCGACTGGTAAGAGCTAGCCGGGAGGCTGGGACGTCACCATTTCCAAGCTGTGCTGTAGCCTTAATGGGACACTAAGACCAGCCACCCCATTTCTAAATCACCCAATTTATATTTTTTTAAGTATATGTACCCTAAGAGAGGCTTTCTACAGCAAGGAGAAGTGGGCTCTCTTGGTGCTTATCATTATTTGGGGGTTAATTTTTAAAAATTCTTTTTAAGTTTTGGCTTGTTTTCCATCCAAATATTAAGGAGGACTGAGAGTAAATAATTGTCTCCCTGTTATTATTTTTGTACTAAATTTGAAGAAACTAGCATTTTCCTATACGTTGAATCGGCTGTTTTAAACTTGCAGTTTTCTGCTTCTACTTTCCCTGGGGAATTGCCTGCTAATCTCACTTTCGCTTAAGTAAACACATTCCTTCATATCTTTGACTTTCACTGGTTAAGCTCCTAGGGGGTGCCATAATCTACTGCTTGAGACATGGAGGACCTTAAACAGACTTTCTCTGACTTCCATTGAGATTTTAAGCAGATTCTTTCTGATTCTTACCAAGTTTTTATGCAAGGCATTCAGGACATTGTGGAAAATATGAGCTTTAAAATGTCTCATCTGGTTGGGGATGTCGTGGATGAAATTGAGGAATTTAACAACGACAGGAATGTCTCTTTGACTTCTGCTGAGATGTTGGATAGTTGGAGTTGAAGAAATTAAAGGGAGAGATCAAGTTGCAAGTCATAAGCGAAATGGATCTTTTGATGGAGTGCCTTGGAAAAGAAGGGGTTATTATGTATGGAAGGTTTCCTGAAGTGAAGTCAGAGTTTTTGAGGGGTTGGGCTGTTTGATTTCTTTAAGAAAAAATCTCTGTACATATTGTAAATGCTTTGGTCTATTTTGAAGTGGGATAAGGGGATTTAAAGTGGGATAATATTTAAGAATATTTAATTGGATTGTTTTAGGGGTTTGGCTGATTTCATTTATCTCTAATGATTTGGATTAAGATTATTAAGGTATAATAAAAAAATAATGTTTGGTTTTGGGTTTGACATGATTAAGATTATTAAAATTACTGTATTATCAAGTATAATGGTAGACAATTTATGTTTTTTTAGTTTGATCTTTATTATAGTAGACAGGAATGTATAGAATAGTAGTAGGAAGGAAATAATTAAATAAATGTTATATTTGGGGTTGATTAGGAGGTTTATATATCTTTTTTTTCTTTTAATATAAAGGGAGGGAGCAATTGTATTTAGTGATTTTTATAATGTGCCAATGGAATGATTTATAGAAATAATGTGATCTTGGTTTAATATAGAGTAAGAGATTGATTATGGAAAATTGTTGTATATCCTTGCTGTTAAAAGTCAGAAGTCACCTCTTTCTGTAACTTTTTTTTAAAAAAATTTCTCTTGTGTTTCTACACCTTTTTAGTTTCTTTTCTTCTTTTTCTCTTTGTAGTTTTTTTGTTTTTCTGTAGTTTTTATCTTTGCTTGAAATTGAATAAAATTCTTATAACAAAAAAAAAGAAAAAGAAATCTAATAAGAATTCATTTTCAAACCATGTGACAATCCCATTTTCCTCAGATGGTGGTCCTCACCCTTAGAAACATATTGTACATTGTTGATTGTAACCGAATTCTGAATAGTCAAAACCTTCTGATTATCACTAATCAGAAACTTTTGACTATTACTATTTGTACCAATCGAAGAATATTACTATTTGACTATTACTATTTGATACAATAAATCAATAACATTCTGATTATAAGAATGTACCAATCCAGGGGTCGGCAAACTTTTTATGCCGGGAGCCATTTTGACATGCTCGTGCACATTTTGAAATGCTCGAGAGCCAGGGGGCAGGGTTTGCGGGCGGGGGCCAATCGCATGGAACGGGGCGGGGTTTGCGGGTGGGGGCCAATCACGTGGAAGGGGGTGGGGTTTGCAGGCGGGGGCCAATCACGTGGAAGGGGCGGGGTTTGTGGGCGGGAGCCAATCATGTGGCTTATTGGGGCGGGTGGGAGGGCGCGGGGGAGCCACACAGGCGCCGAGGGGGGCAGGCCCAGCAGCGGAGGCCTGGGCCGCCCGCCCGCCCCGCCCGCCTGCTTGCCTGCCTGCTTGCCTCCCTCCGCGAGGCCCTCCGCTGCCTTCCCAGGATCCGAGCCGGAGAGAAAGGGCGGCGGCGGCGGTGGGGCCGCGCTACCGCCACTCGGCGCGGGCGGGGCTGCCGCTTCCGCCTCCATGTTGTCTCCCCCCCAGAACGCTTCCACCCGCCCGCATCGGGCCAAGGAAATGATGGGGGGCGGGAAACGAGGCGGGCGGCGGCGACGACAAGCGGCGCGCTTCAGGGGAGCTGCCGCCGCCGCCGGGTGGGTCCCCTCAGGGCGGGCGGAGGGAGGCGGGCAGCCGCTCCTCCTTCTCTCCCGCTGGCGGAGGAGGAGGAGGTGGCGTCGGTGTCCTCTTCCTCGCCGCCCGGCTACGGATCGAGCGCCTCTTCTTCCCCCAGCAGCAGACCGGGGAAAGAGATGGGGAAAGTTGTCCACCTCCACCTCTGGGCTCTGCTGGCTCCAGCAAGAGTGAAGGCACCCCGGAGGGGGTGGGGTCGTCCTCCTCGGTCCCCCACCCCGCCGCCCGCCCGCCCGCCCAGAAGGACCCGGCGTCCCCCCCACTCCCGCTCCTCCCCCGGCAAGAGGTGCCTGGGGGCGACCACTGCCCAGCCCGCGTCCTTCCTCCCGCAGCAGAGGCTCCAGCACCTGGAGGGCCTCCCGTGGCCGCTTCTCCAGGAGCACCTCCAAGGCGCGCGGCCAAACTCCCACCCCCAAACTCTGATGGCCGGCGCCATCAGGGGAGGGAGGAGAAGGGTGGGCGGAGGTGGGGCAGGGGTGGTGGGTGCCGGCGAGGGAGAGAAGAAGGAAGGCAGTAAGGAGCGGCATCCAGGCGCTGGGCGAGGGCGCAGGCCCGGGACGCGAGCAGCAGGGCGGCGCAGGGGGCCTGGCCGGGGAGGTGGCGGTGGGGGCAGAGGGACCAGGCAGACCCGGCCGAGACGGCTGCTGGCCCTGTGCAAGGCCTTGCATGAGGAAGGCTGGGCCGAGCGCCCAGACGGGATGCCCCTGGAAGAGCTGCGCCTGCTGCTGGAGAAGGCGCTGAGCCTGGTGCGGAAGGTGCCGAGCTGTCATGCTGTCGGCGTGGAGAGCGCTCTGTGGGCTGGCCCGCTGGAGGAGGAGGAAGCGGCTGCGAATGGGACCTTGCCAAAAGCTCCCCTGGATGAGGTGGGACAGAGACACAGGGCACCCCAAGAGGCCCCTGCAGAGAGCTCCCCAAGTGGCCCCCACCAGGAGCACCCTCCCGCCCCATCAATCCCCTCATCCCGCCGTTCGGCGTCCTCTCCCCCCGCTAACCCGAGCCCTGCGGCGGCCGGGGGAGCCGAGCCAGGCTCGGACCGGAGGCGGCCAAGGGGAGAGCAGGCGGCTCTTCGCCCTGCACCGCCCTGCCGCTCGCGTCCCGGGCCCGCGCCCTCACCTGGATTCCACGGAGCAGCGCCATCTCCAGCCGCAGCAGCCCCTGCAGCCGCTCCTGCGCCGCCTCCGACAGCGCCGCGTCCCGGGCCAGCAGCGCCTCCCTGCCGCGCCAAGCCTCGCTCAGTGCGCTCGGAGAGACGGGCCTAAAGGGGCGCAGAGGCCGGAGAGGGAGCCCCTCCGTCTCCCCTTCTCTCCCTGCCTCGCCCACCCGCCGGGCGCGGAAGCACAGCCGCCTTGACGTCAGGTGCTGGCGGCACGCAGCCAAACTTGCCCAGCGCCTGGATGCCGCTCCTTACTGCCTTCCTTCTTCTCTCCCTTGCCGGCACCCACCACCCCTGTCCCACCTCCGCCCACCCTTCTCCTCCCTCCCCTGATGGCGCCGGCCATCAGAGTTTGGGGGAGGGATCCAATCGCGTGGAAGAGGCGGGGGTGAGTTCAGCTGCGGTTGAGCCACACTCAAGGGGCCAAAGAGCCAGATCTGGCTCGAGAGCCGCCATTTCCGACCCTTGTACCAATCAAATAGAATATATAAGAATGTAGATAGATATAGATGATATAGATGATATAGAAAGCTATAACTATATCATCTATCAATCTATATTTTACACAGAGAGACACATACATGCACACAGAGAGATATATCAATGCACTGGGACTTCTCTGGGTTGCTCATTTTGATAATGGTCCTTGTATTCTGAAATTCAGGGAACTCACAATCAGCATTTGACATGGCACCGGGGACTGAAGGGGCCAGGAAAAACTCAGTCTCTCTCAAGCCTTTCTGAAGCTCAGCTATTTTTAAACAGGAATAGTAATCTGCCAGTTGTTACTATACCACGTAAGGAGTATAGTTCACTGCATTCAGTGATATTTGTTGTTGAATAAACCTGTTTAGGATTGTCTTACACAAATAAACTGAGCATGGGGTCTGAGGGGCATAGTCTTTCTGCTTTATTTTGGTGTACCTTGCCAATACAGAAACATTCAACTCAGTGGGGGAATAAAATAGGCTATATGAAATCGCATTGAAATGAAATTATGTTGTCAGCATTTTCTGCCAGATTAATCTTTGGGGTATTGGTTTCCAGGCAGCTCAGAGTAACTCAAGATTTTGCTCTATTATATGTAATGTTCATATTTCCTTACCCTGACACAGGAGGAACTTCAGTTGGTGATGATTTCCTACAGGCAACAACTTCAGATTTGTACTTCTTTTTGTAGACCTTAACTCTGCTCCTGTGAACTGTATTTTTCCCTTCTACACACCTAACAGCTTCCCTATCTCTTAAGATCGAGATAAACAAGGAAATACAGGAAAAGAAACCTGCTGCCCATCTGTCTGATGTGTACAGCATTGCCAAAGCCAATAAATGGAGGCTGGCAACATATAATAGAAAGCATCCTAGCCTCCTGACATGGCATTGCCCTGATTACCAGAAACCAGCTTTTTCAGGTCAGTCTGCTGCTATTTCATTTTCAGCTGTAAAATATTTGATGCTTGGTTTTGCCTTAAAGTGAAGAAAGAACCAGGTTACTAGTTTATATGGCCTAGCATAGCATAAGTGAATATAAATAAAATGTCCAACCGCTGTCTTACTTGCTTCATTGCACATCCTTACTGCCCTGTGCCTTATTCCCATAGAATCAGGCTACCAGATCTAGGCTGCAAACATCTGGATTGCAACAGGAGATACAGAAAACTTGAACTATTTGTTGCCATCTAGTAGTTGCTTGGGTTTTTTTTCAGGCCAGATCTGGTAGCCTTATCAGGCAGCATACAGTTTTTAAAGAAGGAGCAATTTGTGGAAAGATACCAGGGAGGAAATAATTTGTGCAATAATTCCTGATAATATACTGGAAGTCAGTCCCAACTGCATTAATATTTATGGAAAACAGAACAAAAAAAATCATTATTGATTCCTGGAAAGCTAAACTCTCAATGCCTTTTAAAGAAAATAATGGCTGAGAATGGGTGATTCAGAGGAGAAATGCAGGGTCTGGGGACAGATAATTGTTTTTAGGAGAATGAAAGTGATTTCATAATTGCATCACTTCCGACATGAAAAGGTTACGGCACCTCTGAACCAGCCCTTACAGCTAAGCCTTAATATAAGTTTGAATAGTGAATATTATCAGATCATCATCCTTAGTGTCATAGCATGAAAACTTTTATCTTTGAATTTCTGCAGATTATGTTGTTGTAAAGTCACTTGATGGGATTACTTCCTTTATCATGGACAGAACATCGCTCAGTTACATTTAGAACAATGAAAGCTATCCAAATCGATACAGCTGAGGGGTATATTAAACATGTTTCACTTCCAGAGAATGGGGGCTCTAGTTGATTCCATGAATTTTTTTCAGGTAATATTCTGCCTGGTATGGCAAGCAGGCCTCAAAAATGTGCAGAAAAGTTCCAAGTTTTTAACATAAATTCTTAAACAGAACTAGCCCAAAACATTTGGGAACAAGAAGGTGGCCCTCCGTAATTCCAAAACCCAGCTGGATTGGCAGTAGACTATTTTTTCAACACTGAAGTTGAGATGCTGCTTCCACCATCCCAGAATGCTAGCTAAGAGTTTAGAGGCCATATGCCATTGTCTCCAATAATGTGACACCAGATCCCAGAATCTGCTGCCTGAAGTCCACACATCTCCAAGCTGCCAAGGTTGAGAAACACTGTCCTAGAAGATACCTACTTCTGTTCAAGGAGGTGATTACACATAAAAATGTGCTCACATTATTTGTAAAGTATAAATGGAGAATTGGTCAAGCACGTTGATTCACAGGTGACTGAGAGATGCATTACAGTTGAAACCAGTTTGTAAATCCACTCTTCCCTATGACCATCAGTCAATTAACAAAATTAAAGTACATAGAGTCATACAGCTGGAAGGATCACTTAAGGGTCACTGAGACCAAACTCCTGTCGATGTAGGAATGCAAATTAAAGCATACCCTAGTTCTTCAACCCCTGCTTGAAGACATCCAGTTAAAGGGAGCTCACTATATTGCTTAGTAATTGGTTCATTGCCAAACCATTCCTACCATGAGGAAGTAGGACCATACTCACTTTGAAAATGATTTGGAAGAAGTTCTTCAGACCTCATGTGATCATGAGCATCGCAGTTCTGTGCTGCTCATTAAAGTAGCTCAACTTTTTTTCAGGCATCTGTGTACATTTGAAACAAAACAGGATTTGCCTTCTTTTATCTTAAGATCAGTATTCCATATCTTATCATTTCTGCAACCTGGAATGATAAGGAATAGATCTTGAACTTTTGTGTGACATCCTTTCAGGCATTTTTAAAGTGTGATTTAAACTTGAGCTCCTTTTTCCATGAGTTTCTCCAGCCATGGACTCTTTTTATCACATGTTAAATCCATTAACAATTTTTTTTGAAGTCCAATAAATGTATTTGAAATTAAACTTAATTTCCCTTAATATCAAGAATTTCAGCCAGATTTCCCACTACTTCGACTTTGTCCACTATGTATTTCCTATTGGTGAGAATTGAATCAAAGATAGCTTGAACCCTGTGTCCCTTCTTACATATTCTGAAGCATTTATGATTGAATTTCCAGATTTTACATGTGCACATAAATGAAAGAAAAGTGAAATGTACTCAAAATAGCACACAATCTGTAAACTTGGCAAAAAAATATTCCTAGACTGAGAATCACTCATTAATCCTGAGGTTAAGGGGGAATTTTGAAGATCATCAGATGTTATACATACATACATTTCCATCACTTTATTCCTTTATAGAGTAAGCAATGTTATACTTTACATCAAATTCAGCATTTAAAATTTGGATGCAATGGGTTATCTACATTTTAGAAATCTAAATATATTGCTATGAATCTATTTTTAAATGAACTATAAATAAACGTATGCACACTTACCCATTTTATCCCTGAAAACGCTTTCAGGACAAGATGAAATTTCATACTAACTCTAATGCACTTCACACAAAATTTCCAAATTTCAATAGCATATAAATAAATCTGTTTCCAGACTGAAGGCCTGCCTACAATGCAATTCATCTCTCTGCCCAAATATGTCTGGTTTTTCTCATTATTTGTCTGCAGCATAATGGATTACTTTGTGTAATCAGTACTATATTGTCTGTTGGAATCATCTTTCCTTCTTTTTGATTAACCTCTAGGAAGCCACCATAGAAGAATTGGACACATATCAATCCTACTCAACTTTGAATTTGAAATAAAAGAAAGGACACTATAAATCTGGCAAGTTACAGGAAAAATTTCTGACTTACAAAGTAAATAAGTAGTATGAACTGTATTTTGCTTGCTAAATTATTGGTGCAAATCCTAGATAAAACTTTTTAATAAGGAATTAACTTTTGCCAGCTGTGCAAATTTACTAAGTACCCCAGTTTTGAATATATACTGAAGACCAAGCAGAAAATTCTAGAAATACCTTTGGCTTCTTTTTTTATGCCTTTTAGATATCACATCAGTGTAAGACAAATATTGATCTGATCATTTTCTACAGAATTGGCACTATTCATTTTAAAATGAGTACAGCAAAGCATTAGTCTGACTAAAAGCATTTATTTGCAAATGAACAGTTTACTACAACATCGAGGGAAAGGACACATTGGTAAAAGTCTGGTAAAAGGCTGTTACAGTATATTAGTAAAGAGCAAGTTATTTGGAATGTATGAAATAATGTGTGCTACCTCTTCCAGGTTCCTAATTGGTTCCTAATTGGTATTTGTAAAATGTCTGTGAATTCCTTGAAAAACAGATCTGCCCTTTCATTTATGATACTTTGTAAAAGTGCCCTGATTAAGGGTGATGGTGGTATATAAACAATAATTTGACAGAGCCAGAGAAAAGTAAAATAGTAAAAATGTCATAAAAAGAATATAAATTGAAAACAAAGACATGCAAAAAAAAATTGAATAACATGAGAACAAGAGTTTTTTTTAATGCAAAACATGTGGATAAGTGTAGGAAAAAATATAGGATATTATTCAGTAGCTTATAACACTGCTATTCCACATGTCCTCTTCTGTGTTCTATAGGGCACATGCATCTAGAATTCCATTACAAAAGGTGCCACTTTTCTTTCTGTAGTTTTATTTATTGCAAAGTCCGTGCTGTTAAATAAAATTAATTAATGGATGTGCACATGATGCTCTGCAAAACCTCTCAGTGCAAAATGTTGTCATGGCTTCTTCTAGAAACACACAGAGTAGGTGACTGATGAGATCCTAGAATAATTAAGCAGAGCTCACACAACTGCAAAGCACAACAGCTCAAAGCGAGAAGCATTAATTCAATAGGATGCCATTTGCTGTATTTGCAGGTGGAATGCCATCCTTTTCTTTTGCAGCATAAGCTAAAATGTGAGATTAAAAGAAAGCAGCCACAGAACATAAGAGAAAGAGCGAAAAAAAAAAATAAGAGCATATGTTCAAGATTCAAGTTCAACATTAAAGTGATTATGACCAGACCTTGTTCTGGAATGAATTTTGTTTTTCCTCTCTCCAAATAGGTATGCATGCATGTGTGAGTGGGTGGGAAATCTTACTGGAATCTGAACTTCCAATGGAGAAAGGAATGACACTCAAAAATGTACTTCTTTCCATACTTCTTTCCTGGAAGCCTTGAAAATCAACATGAGGGATCAATATTCACACTTGGAACATAACATTGTAAGGCATGTTTGTTTGTTTGTTTGTTTGTGGGAACATGTACCAGATAAATACATACAGTACAAAACAGTTGAATTAAAATCATCATCACTTTATAATCAGTTCAGCACTATTATTAAAAACACAGTGAAATACAGTGTTTAGGTGGTGCTAACAGTGAGTTGACTTTCATTTCTACCTTTGGTTGCTGCTGTTTACACAACTAGAATGAACCCAGTACAAACCACCTGAGTTTGGGCTAAAATTCTCCGAACTCTGAGCCATCGCAAAGAAAGATCAGGCGGGCGGGGAATTCTGGGGCTGGGGCTCCAAGGCAACTGCAGGGCTCCACTTGGTGTGCATAGCTCTGTTAGATTAGGAACTGAGCACTTTGTGGATATTACAGCATCGTTCTAGGGTGCATCTAATCTCCCTTTCCATTACTGGACCGGAAGCCACATCCACAGTCTAGGCGGGGGTTGGGGGGAAATCTGTTGTTAATTGAGGGTTAATGGTAAGACTCAACCCTAGCTTTAAAGAAATAATAGTAATTACCCCTATATATACAGTACAACCACTGACTATCTTGATTGGCTGGTAAGTAAACACACTTAAGTGTATTTGGGTAGATAATGCAAAGCCCACAAGCTTAGTATAGTCCCCAGCATCCATTATCCTGAGACTATGAAATGAAATGAGTTTTCAATCTCTGTGTGTGTGTGTGTGTGTGTGTGTGTGTGTGTGTGTGTGTGTGTAGAAATAAAAGTGGCACATCTGTCAGAGGTAAGACACCCCCCTCCCCATTCTATCCTTAAGACCTGGAATTACACTGATGAATTCAGCTGCTTTGCTGGCAAATTTTAGCAGCTTCCAGAAATGGAAGCAGCGTGCACCCTAGAGCTCCTGTTCCCACCCTTAAAATCCATCAAAAAGGTTTTCAGTAGAAAACAGGCTGACAAAATTAGCCTCACTCCTTCCAGTCACAACACATCACAGGAGGTTAAAAAATGGCTACTCAAAATGCAGAAAGTTATTTTGAAAGTGTCTTCAAAGGGAGTGGGAGGAAACAGAGGATTATTTAAGGTTCTAGGTAAACCAAAACATGATTTGAAGATGCTATGTTTAAAGAGGTCCCAAGTTGTAGAAAATTCTCACAAGTACTAAGCTTGCATAGATAAAATAAATGTCAGCGATAATATACAGTATTATCAGAGGCAGTAAAGATTTTACCTGTCACACACGCTTCTAACTGCAGATTCATGGCTAAATGTCTACCAATATCTTAGAGAAAAAGGATCACTGCAGCAAAAGCTTCCTGCCTGCTTCTCCTGGATTTTTCCAGATCTTTGTAGATTAAAATTTTGTTTTACCTCGTTGAGCTGGTTGGGATAAAGGGCATGCAGCAATGCGATGGCCTTCCTTGCCGCATCTGAAGCAAGCTCCACTTCGAGCATGCTGCTCATTCTCCTTTTCCCAAATTCTGTGTCTTTCTTTTCGTTCAGTACTCACACTAGTAGTAGAATTGCGCTTCTCAGCTCAATGCAGGTGGTGCTGTAGTTTTACTTGCGCACGGGCTTCTTCTACTTCTCCAGCTAGGCAGATCCAACCTCTCAGGGTCATTGGCTTGGCTCGTGCCAAAGACCATTCTAAAATTTCAGGTTTTAAGCCGGCTCTGAAATACTCAATTTTCAGCAACTCTGGCCAATCAGTCAACTTTCCCACTAGCCTCTTAAACTCCGAGGCATAGTCTGATATGGATCAGTTCCCTTGTCTAAGAGTTTGTAGACTGGTTCTGGCTCACATTGAAATGAGGGGATCTTCGAAGCGAGTTTGGAGAGTGAACATAAATTCATCGAAGTCCTCTACCTCTGGTGCTTCAGCATCATACAGACCCACAGCCCAATCGGCCGCTTCTTCTTCTAAGTGTGCTGTAATGTATCGGATCTTTGATTCATCGTCCGGGAAATCTCTTCCCCATGCGTCCATGAATCCACGAACCTGATTCATGAACCATGCTAATGCTTCGGATTGCCTCCAAATTTCACTTTCAGATCCCGTATCCCTACACCTCCACCACAGTTTGTTGTCCCAGCCCTGGTAAGAAATTTGCAGGCTGGGGTCTAATACTGGTGGTGCTTTGAGGAGCCAAGGTATTTTCTTCTCGTGGGCTTCTTGTGAATCGTTGGCTGGTAGTTGCCATGGCTATTTGTCTTACTTGTTGACTCATTGCTTCAATTATGCCTTGTAAGCCTTCCATGCGACTCCCGAGCTCTGACACCTTAAGTTCCACCACCCTGATTCATTGCCCCAATTTGGATCGGGATCCTCGCTCCATGGTTACATGCCGAGCAACCTCTGGATCTGCGTTGCATCCAATTGCTGTCGACCATCTGTCTCTCACATCCTGTAGCGAGGGGTTTGGACACATCTCCATCTCTGCGAACTGGATTTTGGGTCGGGCTCCAAAGTTCTGCCACTCCATCATGGGATGACTAACATCCTCTGTTTCTGGAGCTGGGTCTCTTCTGCAGTTCTTCCCTCGCCTGGGGGTCTTTACTTTGCATGTCCCAGGTTTCTTCAGTTGGGAAGCCTTCCAATAATTCCACCATGGTAGTGCCCACCATGGCCTGTTTTGACATGGAGGACTGGGAAAGTCGTACTCCTGTTGGGTAGACACCTCCAGTCTCCAAATCCATTATGGGGGACTGGGCAAGTCTTACTCCTGCTGGGAGGACACCTCCAGACCCTGAGATGAGTTCTTCATCTTGCCACTCATCCATAACAGTTAATTCCAGATTGCTTGACAACTCTGGGTCCACAGAAGGTACTGCTGTCTCAGAAAGAACAGTGTCCTCAGGGCAGGTTGCCATTATTGTGGATTAAGAGCTTTCTGTGATGGTCCCAGTGCCAGGATCTTAACTTAAGAAATTCTCCAGACAATTCATCAGAATGCTAAAAGAATTCATTTATTAAGATCAGACTACATGGAACAACTGCAAAGCTCTGAATACCAAATTTGGCAACAAGCATTCAAAGTTAACAACATCCCACTGACCTCATCCTCTGTTAGCTTCAAAACAAACGTTTTCTCACTCTTGATTTCCCCCACTCCCAATCTGTTAAATTTAATGAGAGTTCAGGTGTCTTATCAGTGTCCTTGGTCTTTCACAGTCAGTGGGGGGATGTGAGGGAGGCAAACGGTTCTTTTCGGTTTGCAAAGCAGCTGGCTACAAAGGAGGCAGACACGGGTCGGCTTCTGTACTGCTTGACACGTGTTGGCTCAAATACATGGCAGGCAAGCAAAGCGAGTCTGACAGTTTAGCATATTTTAACTTTATTTCAATTTCTTTCACAGTCAACATTGACACTTGCTGATATAGTAACTTAAGTTGGTACACAATATTATTATCTGATGGTTTTTTCTGTAACTCAGTTTCTTTCAACTCAATCTGATCCAGAACCATTTGTAACTTTTGTTGGGATTTTTTCTTAAGGCAATGATTTTTTGTTGTTTATTCTTTCAGTCGCTTCTGACTCTTCGTGACTTCATGGACCAGCCCACGCCAGAGCTTCCTCTCGGCTGTCACCATCCCCAGACAGGGTATCCTGTCTTCTCATTATGTGGCCAAAGTACTTCAGTTTTGCCTTTAATATCATTCCCTCAAGTGAGCAGTCTGGCTTTATTTCCTGGAGTATGGACTGGTTTGATCTTCTTGCAGTCCAAGGCACTCTCAGAATTTTCCTCCAACACCACAGTTCAAAAGCATCTATCTTCCTTCGCTAAGCCTTCCTTATGGTCCAGCTCTCACAGCCATAGGTTACTACAGGGAATACCATTGCTTTAACTATGCGGACCTTTGTTGTCAGTGTGATGTCTCTGCTCTTAACTATTTTATCAAGATTTGCCATTGCTCTCCTCCCAAGAAGTAGACGTCTTCTGATTTCCTGGCTGCAGTCAGCATCTGCAGTAATCTTTGCACCTAGAAATACAAAGTCTGTCACTGCCTCCACTTTTTCTCCCTCTATTTGCCAGTTATCTATCAAGCTGGTTGCCATAATCTTGGTTTTTTTGAGGTTTAACTGTAACCCAGCTTTTGCACTTTCTTCTTTCACCTTCGTCATAAGGCTCCTCAACTCCTCCTCGCTTTCAGCCATCAAAGTGGTATCATCTGCATATCTAAGATTGTTAATGTTTCTTCCAGCGATTTTAACTCCAGCCTTGGATTCCTCAAGCCCAGCATGTCGCATGATGTGTTCTGCATACAGGTTGAATAGGTAGGGTGAGAGTATACAGCCCTGCCGTACTCCTTTCCCAATCTTAAACCAGTTCTTTGTTCCGTGCTCTGTTCTTACCGTTACTACTTGGTCATTATACAGATTCCTCAGGAGGCAGACAAGATGACTTGGTATCCCCATACCACCAAGAACTTGCCACAATTTGTTATGATCCACACAGTCAAAGGCTTTAGAATAGTCAATAAAACAAAAATAGATGTTTTTCTGAAACTCCCTGGTTTTCTCCATTATCCATCGGATATTGGCAATTTGGTCTCTAGTTCCTCTGCCTTTTCTAAACCCAGCTTGTACATCTGGCAATTCTCGCTCCATGAATTGCTGGAGTCTACCTTGCAAGATCTTGAGCATTACCTTACTGGCATGTGAAATAAGTGCCACTGTTCGATAGTTTGAACATTCTTTAGTGCTTCCCTTTTTTGGTATGGGGATATAAGTTGATTTTTTCCAATCTGATGGCCATTCTTGTGTTTTCCAAATTTGCTGGCATAAAGGCAATGATTATGATATATAAAATGTCCCCTCATAACCGCTTTACTGGTGTCAGACACATTTTTAAGTCTATTTCGTTATCCAGGTTATTTTCAAAAAATCCTTTAGTTTCTTCTTACAATCTTCCACAACCTTTTCTTTTTGTAGAATAGATCCATCCAATCTCCATCTATATGACCTAGAAATTATTTTTATTGTCATACTTACAGGATTATGATCAGAAAAAGCCTTTGGTAAAATGTCCACTTTGGAAATTTTATTCACCAAATATTTTGAAACCCAAATCATATCAATTCAAATCCAAATCAAAGTGGCACCTGCCCTTTGGAATTCTGCCCCCGGAGATGGGGCAGGCCCCGTCGCTCCTGTCCTTCCTGTTTTGAGCCCCCTGGACACACCCCTAGTGCTATGAGAGCTTGCCTGGTAGCCCTATGTTAGAAGGCTCTGGTCAGATCCAATAATATTAGCAGCTGCCAATATCCACTTCACCCATTTTGGCCATCTCCTGTAATATATAGTCAGAAAATGCATCCAGCTGTGCTACTCTATTGCAGGGTGCTGAGCCAGGCCTGAAAGGACTGACATTGGAACAGGAGTCATCTAACTATGAGGGACCACCTGATGAGGTCAAGAGAGCTCCAGGAGAAGACTGATAGGAGTCCCACAGTTGACTGACTCAGCGCTTCTGAATACCCATTTGTGAAAGGTTGGAAGGGATTTCAAGGCACTGTTGGATTCTGTGCTAGTGTTGCATAAAAGTGGCCACCTCTAGGAGTGGGCAGTGGGGTCATATACCTGTAATGGGATCCAATCTCATCATCAGGTCATCAGTAATACTCCCGTGGGGAAAGTTCGCCTCTCCAAGCCGCCTCTACCAGGCAAGGACCATGGCAATAGGAGAAAAGAGAGCATGGCATAGGCAGCAATAATCCTGGGGTCATCATACTGTACAGTGGTTGTTGGCTCCTAATGCTCTGCTAGGAAGAAGTTTGGTGTCATGGCAACTGCATATCTACTCCCAGTGGGTCCAAATTGGTTACTATTGCAGCTGATGAAATGTCAATCACGTGGCCTTCTTTCTCTTTTCTCTACTTTTTTTTTACTTTTTGTACTCTGCTGGTTTTTATTTAGCCTTTTTGGTTTTAGTCAGAATGAATTCATTCATTAACTTTTAAATAAATGTTCCCGTGCCTATCTGCACAGTAGCATATATTAATACCTAATGAAAAATACTGCAAAGAGGATTTAAGAAGGAACCAGCCAACCTGCTACCTGAAGACAGGGAGATGAATGCAAAGTTAACAAAAATGAAAACAGAATCACCTTTCCAGGTATAATTAACTATTTCTTACTCTGTACATAGTCTCTATAACATCACTAGTTACTTAAGTACAACATGAAGCACTGCAATACAAACTCCACTCCTTTTGTACACATAGAACATCACAACACAGATACAAAATGAATGGATTGAGCAAGAGGACAGCATGATGCTTGTTTTGCTTCTTGCAGACACCTCCGGGCCTAATCCTAATGAGACCAGAATGAGAAGGCAGAGACTTTCTCTACTACAGCTGCAAAGCCCTCTCGCCCACACAGGGATTTAATAAAAAGAAGAGCACTAATGCAGATTTTATTTCTTTTTGAAACCACCTCTCCATGTAGTTGGGAGAGGGAGTGGGGAAGAGGGAGAGAGATTTTGCAAAGCAAGTATTCTGGGGAAAGGTATAAGTTGTTGAGGATCAAGTCTCAGATTTTCGGTCATGTAAAACAGAAGGAGATATATTTTATACTTCAGCAGCAAAGGTTAAACCTCACTTATTGTATATCGTCTCAGCTCCATTAATTATTTATCATCTATAGATTTCCAAGGTTAACTGTGAAGGTCAATTTTTCATCTTCTGGCAAAATGTGTTTTAAGTAAATACTTGAATGATGCTGGAGGAATATATTACAGGACACAATGTTTGCAAGTGACCTGAGCTGACTAAGAAGCTATGGGTCCAGTAATAATGGCAGTCATTTTTGTTCCAGTGATGATCCTAGTTGAAGAATTTCAAACTTAATCCTTTCGAGGTGGTAAACTCTATGAGATTGGAGCACTTAACATGGAAAGCATGTGGAAGCTTGCATTTTTGACTAAATGAATTTCTTTTAAATGTTCTTTCTATATCATCAGGATATTAAGGAATTATATTTTAAAGGATAATTCTGCTGCATGTAGGAACTGTTGTTTCCAGAAGGGAATATTCCAACCTACCAATGTTCATGTTCACTGTGAAGTAAAGTCAAACCACAGGTTTGCCATCTTAGGGTTCATCCATACAGCTGCTTTTGTTGGGCTTTCCTTCTACCTGGGAGCTGGGAGGGTCTCCTGTCACCCTAAATCTTGCTGCCCTGGCAGCTGCTGCTCTCTGTGCAGCTACACCACATGATGCTGTAAGGGCAGCGGTTGATGGGTTCTCTGGATGAAATTTGAACTTCACCACCTGTGGAAAATGCTGACACCAACTGCCATACAGGAAGCATGATAGGATCAGCAAAATAATGCAATGGGAAAGGGTTCTCCAGAGCCTCAAGAAAAAAAAATTAAAAGAATGCCTCCTCACATCACAATTGTGTCACATTTTGAGAAATCCTGAGAATTAGACCACACGGTGTTATCTGGGTCAGAAAAGTCCAATATCTATATCTGCAGAAGGCTGTGCTCTCTGCATTCACCTTGACCAGGTAGAGTCCAACAGATCTATGGAATTATGACCCCATTTATTCACAGTATGTTGGCTGATAATTATGGGGGTTGTAATCCAACTCCCACAGTTCCCAGATAGGACATTAAGTATGTGATTTGTGTCATTAGCACAATGATGTCATGAAGGTACATCAACACAGGTACTTCTATGGGTGCCTATGTCATAACCATCTTAATTTGGTTTTGGATACCTTTCAGATAATCTTCTTGCATAGCTTTCAGTACCTCAAAAGAACTTGTTCAAGAGAATTTTTGATGGACTGAATTCAAAATTGTATTTTAGGAGGATAAAAGACCCATAAATTTACTCTTGGAAAATAAAAAACAATGCTCATTAGATATCTGGAAAGTAATGTGAATGACCTCTACTTCTCATCCTCCTTCTGAAATGTACTGGGCACCTGTTTCATTTGAAACTTAACTTGGATGTGCCCTAATGTATCATAGTAGAATTGTAAAGTTAGAGTGGACTTTAAATGTTATCTAGTTCAAGCTCCTGCCAATGCTTATAAAGATAATATATGGGCAAGGCTGAATTTTTACTTAATTATTTAATATATTCATTATATGGAACTCTGAGATAATGTTATATTTATCCACTTTCATATGATAAATCGATGAAAACTTAATTTAAACAAATCGTCAAGACTCAAAATCATTAAGTCAGAATTGAGTTTACAGACTTGGCCAAAATTTAACATGACTGCAGCAGGACTACTTCTTCTATTGGTTACTCAGATGAAAAGGGATGCCAACAATAATACACTGTTTCAACAGCTGAAAGTTGTAATCAGTATGCAACCTATTATTCTCTATTATTTTAAATGGAACCATTTTTAATACTTGACCATTTGCGTCATTTTTAATTAAAATATTCGGGGGGGGGGGAGGTACTATATTATTAAAGAACCAGGCTTTCTAATTATCCAAATTATTTTTTATCATCCTCTGCTCCTGATTCTCATCTTGAGACCAGCTAACTTTATTTTGAGAAGCTTGTAGAAAGTAATAAAGAGGGTGGAAATGTAGTGGTCAGCTTCTTAAGAAGTATACTACAAATACTTCCAATAATTCCATATCTCAAGGAGGCCTTTGTTCAAAACAGGTAGAACCCCAAGAGAAGCTTTGAAAACATAATCTGAGTAGTTATCTGCTAGAACTAGATATATTCATTATCACAGGCCTTAGATCTTCCAATGTATAAAACTCCATGTTATTACAAATTTGAGCATTAGCATGCAGAGTTACCCAATTATTTAAAGGCATAGAGATATATTAAAGAGAATAATATCTGTCATCATGTTAAAATAACATTGACCCGTCCCACTCGGTCATGCAGAGAGGGCACGCTTCGGATTTAAACAGAACTCCTCCTTTGAACTGCCTTAGGTGGGTAATAAGGTGATTATGATATGGCAAAAGAGACTGTCTGCTATCTCCACCAACAGAAAGGAGCTTCTCCAGTAGGAAAGTGTTCCACTGTGCCCATGGAAGGTTCACTAATGGAAGGTAACCACAGCCATGTTCCCTTTGCAGTAGCAAACATAAGGCTATGAAATGCTTTCTCAGGAGCAGCATCAAAATAATTAAGAGATGCCTTTGGGTCTGTAGCATCCAAAGCTATGCAAACCTTGAACTTGCTCCCAAACTGTTTTCAGTGGGAAAGTAGGAAGTAAACAAGAAGAAGAAAAAGTTAGCTGAGTTGAAAAGTTAGGCAACACTACTTTTCACTTTCTGTGTTGGCTGATGAGAACCAGCAGGACTTCCAAACCGTGATTGTGTGTGCCACATCATTTCCCCCTTCCCAAACCTAAAAGGGCTACTTTGTAAACTGTCTAGTGCCCATTCAAAGCCCTGAGAAGCTTGTGAGCCATTTTTGTTAATGCCCATTTCCAAACAAAAACCCAAATGACTTTTACTCAATAGAATAAGCTCAGTCGTGTAACATCTTAAGCAACAAGACACTGTCTTTTTTTGCATATCGCCATAACAATGGGACGGCCACTATGCAATTTTTATTAGACTCCAAAGTTTATACATATTACATTTATAAAAATGTTTAACCCATTTTCCAGTGCTAAAACATAAACCCTATGCACATCCCTAGTTTGTAAGAGGGACAACAATATCTTAAACCTAGCTGCATAATGTAGCTGATGCTTTGGGGGGGGGGGGGCAAAACACATGGATGAATAGGTGGAGGCAACTGTACCACCAGATGGTTGTGAAGGAAAACCTTGTTTAGATTAATTTTAAAGATTTATAGGTTTTATGGTCACCATTTAATGTTATATTTTATTCAAATTTATATAGATGCTTAACTGTTTTTTACTCTATTTTGTACTGCTATATGATTGTCATTGACCAAAATAAAGTATATCTATCTACCTAAGGAAAACTTTAAGACCTGAGGTTGAGAGTCAGCTCATTAAGCTGATTGTGGTATTTATTTATTTTTATTTATTTTATTAAATTTATATTACCGCCCATCTCCCCTGTTGGGGACCCTGGGCGGTTCACAATAAATAATAAATAATGGGTACTCAAGGCTCCCTTGGTACACCAAAGGAAATATGTGGATGCAACATTGGTAGCCCATTGCCAAGCAACATGAAACCTCTAGACTCTTTGAGCATGGTATTAATACAAGAGAGTAGTTTTTTCTGTGGTGCTTGGTCAACAGTGCAGTATATTCTCCCTGATACACTTCAAGACCCAACTATTATAATTAAGTTTAAAGGCCTGCCCCTGATTCCAGTTCAGATAAAACGGCCCATACCCTAAGCCTACAAAGGTGAAGTAATGCATATACAGAATTTGTCCTGTGATGACTATTTCACCACTGTAGCTTGCTATTGCCATTCCCGACGATTAATTATTTGTTAACGCATTCCTATTTCCATCTATAAAATCGTTTGGAAAATAAGGATCAAGTAAAATAATAACTATCTGGGTTAATTAAAAATCAATATGCAAAGTGTTTTCTTTCTTAAACAAACGCATTAAGTTGGAAATACTCTATCATTATGGCCATGATAAATTATCCTGCCACTCATGATAGCTCAGTGGGTTGAAGAAAGAGTACAGGCTCACAAACAAAGTGTGAACCTTCAGAAAGAACATCAATCTTTCTGGCATCTCTAAAATGATGTATCCAGTTCTGTAACCATTTTGGGGACTTTTCACTCAGATTGCTTCAAATCAAAATTAAACACTGGGAGACTCAGTCTTTTTGGGGGGAAGGGGTAGGGAGGTAAGATGAAAATGCAAATAGCTAGTGAGATGCTGTTGCCCCCAAACTGTCACAGAGACACTTCTTTTCCCTGGGTTGAGTTTACTTCTCTTTTCAGAGTCATCATAGGAAAAGCCAGCACAGGCACAAGAAGCAAAAGACATGGGGGAATGGAGGGTTTAGTGTCTTCCTACTTGTCAGGGTGCCCTAAGGTAGTCATAAACTTGCTGGAGCTTCACAGAGACTCAACATGATACAGCTAGGACTAAATCTTTATTGTAACTCAAGAATGATACAAACAGTTGGTAGTAACTGAACTATTAACACTGATTCCTATACCTATACCTTCCTTGGTTTCAGTTCCAGCTCCCCCCTCTTCCCTTATCTGCCTCGGTGTAACAGTAATCTGGTTGCTCATTTCCCAAACTTATACAATGAGCGGCAATTGCCGGTTTATATTCTCTGTATTTCTACCCCGGGAATCTTGCTACTAATGAAGCTGACATTGTCTACACTTTGCTTTACATTGCCCTATTCATCCTTTCCCTTCCCATCCCTCTTTGCATGGATTTGGGGGCAGACTCAATTTTACCATTTAGGTATGCTGTCATCAAATTTTGTTTTATAATTATAATTATAAACTTTATGATTTATGTTAAAAGGGGGGAGGAGAAGGAGAAGGGCATATCAATTAGGCTAAATTGGACCTTCTGTTTTGAACAACTGGAAAGCTATGAAGAAAGGATACAATGTGGAATGAAGAAGCATCAGGCAGAGCAGAAATCCTTCATCTTTAACCCATGTACTACTTCGCCTCTTTCAACCTACCATAAGCCTGATTACAACAGAAAAGCAACAAGCTTTTTGCAGTGGAAATTTTCAATGGAAAAGCAACAGGCAGGAGATGGTTAACCCTTCTTGCTCATCTGACACATCTGACACCCAAATGACACCTGCCAACTAGTAGATATTTGGCAGACATTTGAATTTCCTTGGTGCTCCCTGAGCTTGGTTGTTTGCTTGCAGACATTTCATTACCCGACTAGGTAACATCATCAGTGCTAGTGAGTGTGGGGTTTGCTCCCTGTTTAAATATAGTAGTTTGCCCTGCCAGTGTTTGTGGGGGTGTGGTTTTCTCCTTGGTAGTTCCTTGATTAAGGTATTGTTTTCTGCTTGATTGTTTGCTTGATTGTTTGTCTGCTTGGTAGTTCCTTGATTAGGGTATTGGCTTTTTGCTTGATCATTTGTCTGGTGTTAATCCCTGCTTATCTGGGTGTAGGCTGCTGGAGAGGATGGTGTGTAAATGTGGTTTATCTCTATGTGTCTATTGATGGCTGATTTGTCTGAATGCCAAGCTTCCAGGAATTCCCTAGTGTTTTTGGGTTTCGTTTGGTCTAGGATGTTCACAGTTTCCCAGTTGAAACTATGGTTGAGTCTGTCCATGTGTTGTGAGATTAAGAAGTTTTCATCGTGTCTTCTGACTGCTAGTTGGTGTTCATGGATGCACTCCATCTATCCTACATAGTGGCTTTTATAATCCTTATACTGTATGTTGTAGATGACTCCTGTTTTTTCTTCTTGGGCTACTGGGTCTTTTGGTTTACTTAAGATGTTTTGGAGGGCTTTAGTTGGTTTGTGTGCTGTGGTGATGCCGTGTGGTTGTAATAGTCTATTGGTAGTTTCTGAGATGTTTTTGATGTATGGCAGTGTCATCCTTTTCATAGCTTGTGTTGGTTGTGCCATAGTGAGTTGAGTGGTCAGACACTTTTTGATAAAGTTGCATGGGTATCCATTTTGTTGGAAGATGTTGTATAGGCCGTCTGTTTCTTTTTTCTGGTGTTCTGGGTTGCTACAGTGCTTTTGTACTCATCTGAATAATGTTCTTATCACAGCTCCTCTTGTGGGAGGTTGGGTTGTTACTTTGGTAATGGAGCATTCTCCATTGGTAATGGAGAAACTTGAATTTCTAAATCTGGACTGCCACTATCCAACTACTTCAGACATAGGTGCATCCTCACATCCCTCTAGCCATAGCATGAAGATGCCCTGCTAAACATTGCCTTAATCTATCCCTAGCCCACCACAGATGCAGCTGGCCATTAATGTTTAGGTGTTTTAGTTTTAAAATAGTGTTTTCCCTCTTCTGACATGTCTTGCTTTACAAAGGATCTGCAAAGACTTAATGATGAAGTGGCCAATGACCTGGTCAGGGGATGAGATTTGCCTACCTCTTATTGGCTATTGTAGGCTTTTGTAGGCAAGACCCCTTCCTTCGGCTCACTGGGAGTTTTCCTCCATTTTCTCTTGGGCTGCAGGAGAGGCTGGAATCTAGTTCTTAGATATGCGTGCGTGCATGCATGCGTGCATGTGTGAGTGCAGTTAGTCATATTCATGATGGCTTTTAGCTGGAGAACCTTCCCAGACAGCTGGGAAGAGGTTCTTTCAGAGGGCTGTGATTAAATGTGGAGATGATAGGAGCCAGCCGACTCTTCATTTCTGCCACCTCTCCCAGGCCTAGCAGCACACCCCAGATCGCTAGGGCTCAGAGGGGTAGCAAAGAGAAGAAAGAGGGGGAGATGACTCTTTCCCCAGTAAGTTTGCAGTTCACTTTTGTTCAACCGATATTTAACATTTGGAAGGAAGCAATTTATTGTGACAGTGCCAGCCACATACTACATCTCACCCTTGACATTTCAGCACTCTTCCTCACCCACAATAAATGGGAAATTGCTTTGAGCATGCCTATATTTCTATTTTTATATGGGATATATCTAAAGTGTAGATTGAAATCAGCTTGGAATTAGCAGAAAGAAGCACCAACCATCTGCTGTATTAGAAAAATATGTGCATCTCGCTGAATGCGTGCTTTCCCCTGCAACCATATTTATACCAGAAGCAAATGTGTGCAACAAGCAGGTCTTGGCAATGGATTCTCCCCACTGGATTAATGCACACGCTTCTAACATTTACAAGGACAAAAATGGAATATTGATATGGCATATGCATTCTTAAATTATAGGACAGCTCTCCGGATTGTACAATGTACTTTGGATTTATTTGTTTTGTTTTCTATTTGAAATGATAGGGCAAACTAGATTCTGCATGTAATTCAGAGACCACCCCTCAAACACTTTTTAAAAAATGTAAAATACCTTTTCCATTCATAGGGAGAATATGACATGGCCTTAGCTCTGATGCTGGACTCTGAAGATAGGTAAGTATTAAATATATTTTATTGCTATTTCTGGTACTTAGAGGTAAGGTAAAGGTTCCCCCTGCACATTTGTGCAGTCGTGTCCGACTCTAGGGGCCGGTGCTCATCTCCGTTTGTTAGCCAAAGAGCTAGCGTTGTCCGAAGACGCTTCCGCGGTCATGTGGCCGGCATGACGCGCGCGGAACACTGTTACCTACCCACCAAAGTGGTACCTATTCGTCTACTTTCATTTGCATGCTTTCGAATTGCTAGGTTGGCAAGAGCTGGGGTGAGTGCAGGAGCTCACTCCATCACGCGGGACTAGGGATTCGAACCTCCGAACTTGCAATCTTCCGATCGACAAGCCTGGCGTCTTGCCCGCTGAGCTGGTACTTAGAGGAGAGGAGTCAATTTTCTATCTCTGTAAAAGAAGATTTTAGAGAATTGAATTGCCTTTTTATGATAATATTGTCCCATTATAATTTTCAAACTCTGCTTTTTAATTTGAATTCATTCCTGCCTAGACATGCTAGGATGAATAATTAACTCTACATTCAATTTGATTTCCTAAAAATAATTAAAACTCAGCTTGCTGCAATTTGTTCATGGAGATGCAATTCATTTTTGTTTATTTTTTGTTTTTGTAATTTTCACAAACAACCTTTATAAAAATATAATCTGAGAGTTTACATGACGAAGCATGCATCAGATTGTAAGCACAGTATTCAGTCAAAGATAAGATTCATTTTTCTTCTCAGTAGTATTCCCTAGTTATTCGTGGCCAATTTTTAAATTCTGGGTTTTTTTTCCATGAAGATTTTCTCTATTGTTTCAAAGGCAAGCTGCAGAAAGGCTATTTCTCCACTGAGGTGTATAAAAGCTATTGTTGAATTTTTCAGATTATGTTATGAAAACTAGCCTGGATGTAATGGGCTTAGAAAATACGTCAATGGCATATTAGAAGAAGCTGCTTAAATACATGTTAATTGGTCCTGTGCTTCATTAGCCTTGCTACAGATGGATTTATTAACCTTTGAGATGAGAAATCATTCCCAAGATTCAGTTATACATTTGTATGGATCAGCAAGTAGGTAAAAGCATGCTCAACATCTTGATGTTGTCATGATGAGGAGCAGGTGTCTTATGTCCTATTTTAAGAGTTAAATATTCCATTCATTTAATCCTACCAGGAAGAAAGCAAAATGAGGAACAAAATGGAAGACAAAACCATCCCACCATGATGGCAAATGGCTGGATCTGAATTTATGGTCTTTTCATGAGAGGGAAATTGTACAGGTCCTGCACTCCATCCCAACAGACTCTGCAATATGCAATTCTTACGATGGCTGAGTCAGGAAATCCTCTGGAAATTGAATGCAGTCTTACAAATAATCACCTCACCTTTGAGTCCAATCCTAATCATAGCTACTGTTGAGCGAAAGGTATTAGAATACAGTAGAAAAGCTCCTTAACTGGCAGAAGAAAGCTCTGTTAATATACATCTACTGACCATGGCACTTTTGTTGGTGCTCTGAAATGAGATATTCTTGAATGGAGCAGGATTCTGCTTCCTTTCAGAGGCTCCAGAAAAATGCCTTTCACCTTTGCAAACCTAGACCTCTGACAGTGAGAGAGGAAAAAAGTAAATCTACCCTCACAGTTTAATTTAGTTTGATTTATTTTACAATTTAGAGACCATCCAACATCACAAGGCTTGCAACTTTAAAAGCAAGAAACAATAATAAAAAAAACCATACCTCATAGATGTCCAGAAGAAATGATCCATAACTGATTTTTTTTAAGAACTCGACACCCCCCCACCCCCACCCTAAGGCTGGAAGAATTGCAAGTGTTTTTGTGACTTTGTGATATTTATTTATTTATTTATTTATTTATTTATTTATTTCATTTATATCCCACACATCTCCCCCACAAGGAGGGACCCTATGATGGTGGGAGCCATATGGATTTCTGGGAGATGCTATTCCGGACAGCAGGTGCTCCAACAGAGAAGACACACTTCCTAGGTCCTGCTGGATGACACTGCTTAATCCAAGAGACCTGGAGTGGGTCAATCTTACTGGACATGCAAAAACTATTAGAGATATGCTATCACTCAAATAACTAGACCTTATGCCATGAAGGGCTTTATAGGTGGTAACCAGCACCTTGAATTGGGCATGGAAGCCAGCTGGCAGCCAGTGCAGCTCTGGAGCATAGTGTCACATGAGCATACTGCAACATACCCACTACTGCCTGAACCACTGCATTCTGGAGCTGCTGCAGCTTCTGAGTGGTCTTCAAAGGCAGACCCATGTAGAGAGCATCGCAATAGTTGTGAAGTGACTAGGGCATGAGTGACCCTCTGGAATCCAGAAATAGGTGTCACAAGCACCCTAGATATACCTGTGCAAAGGCTTTCCTAGCCATAGCTGCCACATGTCATGTCCTGGGCAGATTTAGCAACTTAGGAGGGACTTGAATCTAAAAAAACAGGTGGCCAATCTCACAGTTTGAAAGAACTTGTCCACTTCAACAGGAGTCACAGACTCAAACTTAGTCTAGATAACCCCACAAGACCATCCCCCAGGCACTTCAACTTGACTTACACAGTCAGGATCCAGCTCTGAGAGGATCTGAGCAACTCTATCTGCCAGGTGGCTAGAATATTCTTCACAGAGGCCTTGTAGATGTTCCTGCAATTCATCCCTCCCCCAGCAAAGATCGAATCTTCCTAGACATGGCTGTCAGATGGCTATTGGCAGATGCAATAAGGGAAGAGTAATAACAATGTTTCACTGCCTTTATTGCCATGATGTGATCTTGTATATGGGCTCTTACTTGTATTCAATCAGATTTGCTCTTTATCTTCCTCCAGCCTTGCTCCAGGCATCCCTTCTGGTGCTTTAATCTCCTGGAGTTCCTCCAAAAACCACAGGAGTCAACACACAGGGAGAGGCCACATAGTGGAAATATGGTTCGAGGCCTCCAGCACCAGCCCATTTCAGAATCAACTAAGGTGTTGGCTGAAATGCCTAAAAAGTCCTCATGGAAAACCCCAAATTCTCTCTGGAACCCAATAGGGTCCAAAAGTTACCTGTAGGCTAATCTAATAGGCCCTGTCTTCTGCTTAATAGCCTCCTTCCCCTAGGTAGGATAGTTTTTCTTGCCATGTTTTTTTTTCAACTGGCCTGAGGCATATGATTTTATTGATTACATAAATGTTATTTTAAAAACATGAAATGATACTGGTTTGAAAATTCAAAAATAATACAGGAATAATACAGGAATCTGGGTTTTTCTTTTCATCTCTCCAATGGACAAATCCTGCATCGATGCAGAGACTACCTTTTGGAAAATGAAAGTAGGATTTCAGCTATTTAAGATAATGAATAAAATAATTCCATTCTGCATTCTTCTTCTGTAGCATGAAATTGCTTTTTCCTCCTTCTCTATAAACACTCTTACATGCTTTTGTCTAGGGGATAAGAGGAAACTGATTATTTCTGCCTCTGAAAAGAAGAGCTTAACTAATTGCACAGAAAAATGCAATGTGGTACAGTTTGGGTTGTGCAAGCAAATTAGAACTTCCACCTCTAAATTAAAGGATTTGGTAAAGGGAGTGAAACTTTATATTGACAAAATTAAACCCACAGTATAAACTCACCCTCTTTCTGACAATTGCTGTAGATGTCTCTCTTCAGTCCAGATAAATATTTGGTGCTCCTTTGGTATAATGATGATTTGGCCATTTGTTTCCTTAGGCAGTCGACTAATAGAGGCCCAGGAAGGAGGCAGCCAAGTTTTCTAAAGCACCCTGCACATTTCTTCAATCGAACCTCCGTCATTCCCAAGCAGGACATCTATAGGCCTGCTGGCTGGTGATGACAGGAACTGTAGTCCAATCTCTCTGGAGAGCAACAGCCTGGAAAGCTTGGAAAGAAGTCGTTAGAAGATTGCCTCCACCACAAGGAGCAATCTTTGTGCCAGAAAGAAAAAGAGCACCAGCAATGGGAAAGTGCTGCTGTTGCTGTCAGACCAGAAGGTACTTGGTCCTGTGCATCAGGGTAAAGGTAAAGATTTTCCCCCACACAGTCGTGTCCGACTCCAGGGGCCGGTGCTCATCTCTGTTTGTCAGCCGAAGAGCCAGCGTTGTCCGAAGACGCTTCCGCGGTCATGTGGCCGGCATGATGCACGCGGAACGCTGTTACCTACCCACCGAAGGGATACCTATTTATCTACTTGCATTTGCATGCTTTCGAATTGCTAGGTTGGCAAGAGCCGGGGCGAGTGTGGGAGCTCACTCCATCACGCGGGGCTAGGGATTCGAACCTCCGAATGTGCGACCTTCCGATCGAAAAGCCTGGTGTCTTAACCGCTGAGCCATCGCGCCCCCCTAGATAGACAGATAGTGATAATGTAAATTGTCAATAAGTCCTTTGCCATTTTATCTCTTGTCTGCATGTAGTCCTTGCTTGCTTACTGACTGCCTCCTGCAGTGACCATTCAAAGTTATGATGGTGCTAAAATAGAACTTTGCAACCAGTCCTCACAGTATGACTGTTGCACCATCCAGCGGTCATGTAATCACCATTCACATGCTTTGCAAACAGCTTGCAACAAGCAGAGTTAATATAGAAGGCAGAAGTTAAATCATAAGTTGTGGTCAGGTGATTTTCCACTTAGCGACCATGTCGCTTAACGGCCAAATTGTCGGTCCCAGTTGTGGACGCTAAGCAAGGACTACCTGTATTTTTCATGTCTCTCGTTCTCTCTCTATTTTTGTCTATCATTTGTACCATTTTTCTAGTTGACTGTTTTTGATGTTTGCTGATGTTTAATAAATAAATATCGAGCTGCTTTTTTTTTGACTAGCTGTACTAAGTGGCATGCATGCTTGCTCTAATCTGATCTGGATATGGAGATTGACTGGGAATGTACAGGGTGCAAACTAAACCTGAAATTACATGCAGTAATTTTCCAACAATGTTTACAGTTTAAGATTATACTTTGACTTTCTTCAAGCAGCTTCGAAGAAAGGCTCAGTGTGCCAGGAAGAAGAAATCAGATCAGGATACCATCCTGCCTCCTGGAAGATGTATACCATGGATAAAACTAGATATGGCATTAAATTAATTTATATATTTATTTTATAAATTTATATGGCACGATTTCACAAATGACTCTAGAAGGCTTAATATGGAAATAGCATCTGTTCTGGCTGCATAAGAATGATCAAGATTGCTGAAAGCAGGAAAGCAGTACCGCCTTTTTCTCCCTATTGAAGTCCTGATTATAATTATTCATCCAAAGCTATTATTTCAATCGGAATTTTAAAAACTCCAGTTGATGGCGATGGGAATTTCCCCCCGCAAACACTTCAAGTAGCTTTTGATGAGTGATTTTCATCAGATTTGCATCGGGGAAGGCAATGGTTAAATTGCACCTTGCTGCTTGCAGTTATCCCTGATTCACCTTCCCTAATAACTATTTTCCTTGGTGTTTTTAAAAACAAATTAATGATATTTTTTTTAAAAAAATTATCACCTAGGTTTGGTCTATGAAGAAAAGGAGCTGAAGGGAGATCCAAGGACATACACAGGGAGAAATGTAGGGTGTTGTAAAGTATTGGATTTCTGGATATATTCTTGCTCCATTTGGTTGATTAAACAAGATAGAGAAAGCAGGAAGAAAATGGTTTCTGGAATTTTCTCAAACCCCTTTACCAGCAGAGGCAACAGGAGGTGTGTTATGAATGTAGCCTGCTTGCCAGATTCCAGACTCTAGATCAGAGCTTTCCAAACTGTGTGTCTGGACACGTTAGTGTGTCGGCTGCAGTGTCTGGGTGTGTCACGGCTGCTGCTGCCTTCCAGCCGTGCCAGGATTCCACGCAGGTCCTAGTGCCTGCCTTGTGCCTTGCTGCCTCCAAACCTGCTATGATTCTGCACAGGTCCTAGTGCCTGCCTTGTGCCTGGCTGCCTCCAAACCTGCCCTGCCAGGATTCCACGCAGGTCCTAGTGCCTGCCTTGTGCCCTGCTGTAAGTGTGTCGCAAAATGATGCATGTCTAAAAAGTGTGTCACCAACATGAAAAGTTTGGAAAGCTCTGCTCTAGATCAGTCTTTCTGAACCTTTTGACCCTGGAGGAACCCTTGAAATATTTCCCAGGCCTTAGGGAACCCCTGCACATTCAGGCTCAAATATAGGACAGACGTTACAAAATTATTATATTAGTTTCATGTGTAGGCCTGTATATATGCATTAACAGTGTTATTAAACTAAAAATTAAGAATGAAACTTGTCTCTTTAATGTGAAGTTGCCCAAATTTGAAACTATATTTAAATAAATTGTGATCTCCCAGGGAGCCCCTAGTGACCTCTGATGGAACCCTAGGGTTCCACAGAACCCTGGTTGAGAAACCTGCTCTAAATTCATGATCCCATTCTTCTGGAATGGCTCTTTATCACATACAGAATCAGACAAGTGCCCCTTCCATTCCCAAACTGGAGAAAGAAAAGGGTTGGTCTTTTTAAAACAAAGTAGAGAATTTGAGAATAGATTAAGGATTGAGGCTGGGCAAAAGTTTTCCATCTCGCTAGTAGTATCTGAGTAACATGTGAAACTCACAGGAATCTGGAGATCCAGGAAATTGAAGCAGAGAAATACACACTTCAGATAGTTTCTGTTTCTGTAACAGCAGAGAAATTATCTAGCTAGAAGTTGAAATGCTTTCTTTAAAAAATAAGTTTATTGTATTGTGCCAACATACATATTGTGTACGTGTGTTCTTTCTGCTTGTTGTACATCTTGTACAATGTTAAGAAATAGAGTATAATTTCAGCCTTTATTCATACTTCAGTCATGTTCATGGGGATACATGGATGGAACATTCTTCCCCCAGAAGTTAGGTTGGCCCCTCTCTCCTGGACTTTAGAAAAAAACTGAAGACCTGGTTCTGTCACCATGCTTGGAGTGGGGAGAGAAATAGCCATTCTTGGGGTTGGCTGGTTTCTTAGATCTGCCCTGGACCAGTCTTACCTGCTTATGGGATGAAGTACAACTGCCATTACTTGGATTTGATTGTAATTTATATTTTATTGATTATTGATATTTATGACTTCTATTGAATTTTAAATGTTTTATTGTGAACCGCCCAGGGTCCCTCCTTGCGAGGGAGATGGGCGGTAATATAAATATGATGAATAAATAAATAAATATAGTTTTTCTTCTGTGTTTATGTTTCTGCTCTTTCCTTATATTGCCTCTATGTGGCTTGTCCATATGTGTGTACTGGGAAGCACGGACCATGCTGCATATGACCCATATGCTCTGCTCTGGGTCACAAGACCAGAAGGGAGGGAAAGTCACCACCATTCCAAGCACTGCCCAAATGTCCCGCCATATGGGGTGCACTGGGATTCTTTTTCACTGCAGCCCCTTGCTATATCTGGCCTTTTTTTGTAACTCGATTCTCAGTTGCTCGCTTCTTTTCCAGCACCAGACAGTTTGTCTTTTCAGTTCTCAGCAGTTACCCTGCTGACAAAGAGGCAGATGGAGAGAGTTTCTTCCCCCTTTACATAATTTCTTTTCAACACTCTATTAGGTTGAAAAGAATAATAAGGTTGGGAAAATTTGCAGAACATGGCTTCTGGAATGCTTTCCTCTCCCTTTACCAGCAGAGACCATATGAGGTGCCCATATTTTCTTCTTTATAAGGAAATAATGTTTTACATCTCTGTGTGTGAGTTTCTGCTTTTCCCTTGTGTTGCATCTATGTGTGTTTGCACATATATGTGGGAGGCAGTGGGAAGCATGGGGCAAACTGCATATGCTCTGCTCTGGTGGGCAAACAATAAAGGAAGCTCTGCCTGTTTTGTATGTGTGTGGTGATGCTGCTTGCATGTACAAAATGGAGGGAGCTTGCATCATCAGCATAATGCTGCTTTCGTCATTTTGTTGAGGGCACTGGATCCTGCATATATCTTTGCTTTCACCACCCTAAATTTGGTCCACTTCTGTTCATTTTTTGGAGAGTTATCCTGCTCACAGACAGAAAGACAGACAGACAGACAAAGCTCTGAGCTCCTTTACATAATTTCTTTCAAGTATTTCATTGGGTTGGAAATATTTTTTTTAAAAAGGGTGGGGAGTGGAATCATGTGTCTGTGGAACATTCATCCTATAAACCAGGGCTTTCCAAAGTGCTGCCGCTGGCGACACACCAGCGACAGCGGCGGCGCGCGCGTGCACGACAATGGCACGGGGGGAGCGTGCGGCGGCGTGCGCGTGCATGGTGGCTGCCGTGCACGCGCGCGCCGCTGCTTCCGGGTGGTGTGGCGACACACCATGCTGTGTGTGGCGACACACTTTTGTGTCGCGACACACAGTTTGGAAAGCTCTGCTATAAACCAAATGATGTTCCTAGAATTTCCTTCCTTTGAAAAAAGGAGCTTATGTCTCTGCAGAACAAATATCACTCACTATGTGGTTTTTAGTCTTGTCATACTCTGCATGCTTACCCTACCTTGTTATCTTCTGGATGGAGATGCATTATGATTTTTAAAAGGAAAGAAAAAAATTATTGTATAGTAGAGCAACCTCTGAATTCAAAATGGTGTGTGCAGTAGAACAGCATAAGAAGAAATTCATTTCCATCCTTTCCCCATTCCTATCTCAAATCAAATATGTTTATAAGTTTTATAAAGCTTGACAAAACTGCAAATGAGCGGATACACCAAATGCAGTGATAGCACTACCATACCCCTTGAAATATCAAAAAAAAACATTAGTTATCTTCAGTTACAGTGACAGAAAAAATCATAGAAAGCACAGGAAAAACAAAGTAAGAAGATGCCAAACACAGGAAAAGGCCATCCACAGGGTATGGTCAAAAATGTTGAGACGTAACCCCAATTGTGCAATCAAAGCTCTACTCTACCTGTTTTTTATATACGTACATAAAAACAGGTGGAGCTTCAATTGCACCATTGTGGCCTTGTCAGCTTTTTTGACCTCACCCCTGTACAAGGAAAAGAAAGTAGTGGAGTGCCTCTAGAAATATATTTACTGAGCTCTATACTCTTCTGAGGGTTTCCTTCAAGTCTACTATAAATAATATTAAAAATACACGATCATATTAAAAGCCAAGAATATCACTTTCATAATAATAGTTAAAACAGGTTAAACAGCTAGAATAGACTTGTTATTACTGTCAGTTACAGACCAAAGTTACAGATAGAAGCACATTAGAAAATAAAAATAAGTAAAAACAAAACACAATAGAAATATATATTACAATTGGTGGTGGGTTGATATTCACTTCCGGGTTCTGGTCGGAGCACAGCGAAGAACTGGGGCTCCTTAGCCTCGATTCCACGGCTAAGCTGTTTGCAGCGATTTGGGAGAAGAAATCGCTGGAAAAATCACACTCGAAGAGAGTGAGATCGGAAGATTAACCACAAAGGGTCTCTGAAGTAAATGCCCTCCCCCGACTCCTGTAATTTCCACTGCGGGAGGAGGGAGATGGAGCAATGAAAGGAGACTGGGGAAAAAAACGGGGCTCTGCAGCAGCCGTGATTCTAACAGATAAGTAGCTGGCCCGACCAGGCTTTTAGTCACTTTTTTTTACTTTTAAACATTATTATTTTTTTATTAAGTGCTAAGATTTGTATCTGGACTTGATTTATATTTGCTGGTGCTATATTTTTTTCTTGTTAATGGAAGAATAAACGGTGGGAAGAGAAGCTAAGTGGCTTTGCTAGAAGTGAAAGTGACTTTTACTATTATTTCAGTTTGGTTTGAGTTTTTTACTTATGGATAACTATTGGTATTTCTATTTTTGCTCTCTGGAATACTATATTAAAGCTTGGATTTAAATGGAGTGATTAATACTTTATTTTTTAAGATTTTGATGTTGGGATTACTGAACCCTATTAAAAACTCTTTTATATATACAAGTTCCTCTTTTTCTTTTTGAACTTTGAACTCTGTTTGGATTTATTTTTCTGAAAAAGTCAAGTTATTTAACGTTTAATTTGGATTAGTGGATTATTATATGGAAAGTAGAGGCTTTTTTACATGTCTCTAGCAACATTTTTTCTTTTTGACTTGTGGTTGGATTGAAGAATTACAAGTGGGAAGGTGAAACCCTGGGAATATTTACTATTCTTATCTTTGATTTTGACTACAGGAGAACAAAAAGTCCTAGGCTTTTATCCTTTGAAACACTGTGGACTTTTATATATAAGGGATTATAAATGACCTAAGAGGAAAAATTTTAAAGGAGCCTAGTTCTCTCTTTCTTTTTCCTTAACCTTTTGGATATTTGTTTTTTCACCTTTTCTTTTTTCTTTTTATTATTTGTAAAAGAATTTTTAATTTTTTTTTTAATTTTTTCCCCTTTTTTAAATAATTTTTGTTATATTGTTATATGGTGCTTTTTCCCCTTTTCTCCCTTTTTTCTTCTTTTTTGCAGGGCTATGGCGTCTTTGGGAACGAGACGGGCGGAGAAGGAGAAGAAGAAGGAGACTGGAGGACCACCTATTGATTCTGCTACACCTGCTACATCTGCCTCAGAAGCTTTATTACCAGAAATGAAAAAGATATTAGAAGCTGTTGCAACACTAAATAAGAAAATGGATGATCAGAATACAGCAATAAATAAGAAAATGGATGATCAGAATACAGCAATAAATAAGAAAATGGATGACCAGAATACAGCAATAAATAAGAAAATGGATGACTCCACGAAGCAGATGGAAGATCAGATTACAGCATTAGACAAAAAAATGGACGATATGAAGAAAGAAATAACCCGAGAGATTAAGCAAGATTTTAAAAAAGAAATTCAAACAGTTAAGGAAGTGGTCAATTCTCTGTCAGGAGAACTTAAAGATACGCAAAGCCAGATGCAAAAATTAGAAGATAAATCAGAATATGCTATTAAAGAGATTGAACATAATCTAGATATCACAGCTTTAGCAGAAATGAGAGAGAAGGAGCACATCTTGAGATTTAGAGCAATTCCAGAACAAGTAGATGAAAATGTGAGAGAAAGGATGACTTTTGAATTAGCTAAATTTTTGGAGACAAGAGAACAAGATTTAGATTTGGAGTTAGACAAGATATTCAGAGTAAACTCACGTTATGCTAAGGAAAGAAAAGTCCCTAGAGACATATTGATATATTTTGTAAGAAAAGTGACAAAAGAGCAAATCTTAAGGAAGCATTATAATACTAGATTAAATATAGAAGGGAAGGAAATAATTGTATTAAAAGAAATTCCCTTGAGAATAATTAGGAAAAGAAAAGACTATTCTTTCCTTACAGACAAATTAAGGCAACATAGTATTTCATTCAGATGGGAAAAATTGGAAGGCGTATCGTTTGAGTTTAAAGGACAGAGATTCAAAATAACTTCCATTTTAAAAGCAAAAGCTTTTTTAGAGAAATACAAGAAAGAAATGGGTTTACCAGAAGGAGAATTGACAAAAGGAGGAGAAACATCGAAAGACAAAGAGAAGACTGAAGATCTATCTGAGAAAGGAGCTACAGGTGTGGACTTAACAAAGGGATTTTAAAGAATAAAACACCAATGGAACTTAAATATCTGACATGGAATATTAATGGAGCCAATGCTCCACAAAAAAGAAGAAAGATATTTCATTTTTTGAAAAAACAGAAATTGGACATAAGTTGTTTACAAGAGACTCATATTTGTAAAAAAGATACTAAATATTTGATTCAAAAACAGCTTGGAGAAGAATTTATTTCGGCTGGATATAAAAAAACTAAAGGGGTAGTCTTATATGTACAACCAAAGTTAAACCCAAAATTGATATTAGCTGATGAAGAGGGTCGATACATTGTAGTAGAAATTAACATACAAGGAACTAAAACACTGATAGTTGGACTTTATGCACCGAATATGGATAAAGGAGTATTTTATAAAAACCTGATGGATAAACTTTTGGATTTAACTTATGACAATTGGTGTTTCATGGGGGATTGGAATGGGGTAATTTACCCCAGATTGGATAGACAGTCACAAAAAGAAGTGAAGCAAACACAGGGAAAATTGCCACAAACATTTTTCGACTTGAAAGAGATGTTGGATTTACAAGACATTTGGAGATGTATGAATGGGACTTCCAGAGAATTTACATATTATTCAGAGAGATTTAAATCACATTCTAGAATAGATATGATTTTGATATCTAAAAATTTGATGATGGATATTAACAAAGTTGATATATTACCTAAGACTTTATCAGATCATAATCCAGTAATGTTGACTCTTAAAGGGAAACGGAATGTATTTAGATGGAGATTGAATGAGTCACTACTACGGAATAATGATGTAGTTGATGTATGCAAAAAAAAATTAAGAGAATATTTTCAATTTAATTTGAACAAAGGGACTAATATTCAAACTGTATGGGAAGCCAGTAAAGCATATATGAGGGGTTATTTTATTCAATACAATGCTCAAATGAGGAAGAAAAAACAAAAAAGAATTCAATTGATTTTAGATGAAATTAAAAGTAAAGAGTTAGATTTGAGAGATAAACCAATGGATGACACTTTGCTCACTCAAATTAAATTTCTACAAAAGCAAATATCAATGATATTAACTCAAGAGATAGAGACTCAAATGAAATTTACAAAACAAAAATATTTTGAATATGCAAATAAACCAGGTAGATGGCTGGCTTATAAATTGAGGAAACAAAGACAAAAGAATTTGATTACTAATATTCAACATGAAGGAAAAACTCTGGTGAATAATATGGACATTCAAAAAACCTTTCATGACTATTATTCTAAATTATATAAAAAACAAGATGTCAACTTGGATGAGATTGAAGAATATTTGAATAAACAAAAACTAACTGTTCTTAATGACCAACAAAGATTGATATTAAATAATGTTATAACAAAAGAAGAATTGATAAAAGCTTTTAAGAAAATTAGTAGTGGAAAAGCTCCTGGACCGGATGGATTGTCAGCAGCCTACTATAAATGTTTTGAAGAGGATTTATGTCTACCTTTGCAGAAGACTATGAATTCTATTTTGGAAACAGGAATTATGCCTGAAACTTGGAAAGAAGCACATATAACATTGATACCCAAAGAACAACAGGACTTAACATTAACTAAAAATTACAGACCAATATCTTTATTGAATAATGACTATAAGATATTTACAACGATATTAGCAGAAAGAATGAAGAATATACTTAAGGATTTTATTCATCAAGACCAAACTGGTTTTCTACCCAAAAGACAAATTCATGACAATGTCCGAAACATAGTAGACGTAATTGAATATTTGGATCAACACTATGATAAACAAGCTGCCTTGATATTTATTGATGCTGAAAAAGCCTTTGACAACTTAAATTGGCCTTTTATGTTCAAAGTTTTGGAAAATATGAATTTTGGAGGAAATTTTATAAAATGGATTAAATCAATATATACTCCACAATTTGCCAAAATAATTGTTAATGGAGAATTTAGTAAGCCATGTGAAATACAAAAAGGTACTAGACAAGGTTGTCCATTATCTCCACTTTTGTTTATATTGGTATTAGAGGTTTTACTTAGAGATATTAGACAAGATGATGGTATCCATGGTATTAAAGTTAAAAAAGAAGTTTATAAACTAAGAGCATTTGCTGACGACCTAGTCATTACTTTGGAGAATCCACTAGAAGGAATTGAAATATTAATACAGAAACTAAAAGACTTTGGGTCGCTAGCAGGGTTCAAAGTGAATTTACAGAAGACAAAAGTTTTGACCAAAAATATGGATTACCACCAACAAGAGAAATTGAAAGAAATAACAGGATATTCAATGGAAGAAAAAGTAAAATATTTGGGAGTATATTTAACAACTAAAAATGTTAAGTTGTTTAAGAATAATTATATTCCACTTTGGATGGATATTAAAAAAGATTTGGAACATTGGGAAAAACTGCAATTATCATTATTAGGTAGAATTTCAGCAATTAAAATGAATGTTTTGCCAAGAATTTTATATCTTTTTCAAACACTACCTATATTGGCATCAGAAGAACCTTTTAAACAATGGCAGCGAGATATTTCTAAGTTTATTTGGCAAGGGAAAAAACCAAGAGTAAAATATAAAGTATTGCAAGACTCTAAAGAAAGAGGAGGACTAGGTCTACCGGATTTGAAATTATATTATGCTGCTTGTTGCTTGGTTTGGATTAAAGAATGGATAGTTTTGAAAAATGAAAAATTATTGAATTTGGAAGGACATGAATTAAGATATGGATGGCATGGATATTTGTGGTACGATAAAGTTAAAGTTAATGTGGACTTTAAAAACCATTATATTAGAAGATCCTTGTTAAGAATCTGGAATAAATATAAATTAATCTTATGTTATAAAAGACCCTTATGGATTTCTACACAAGAAGCATTCTACAGAACAGAAGTAAGAAATAAAGATAAATGGTTAACCTACAAAGACTTTTTAAAGAAAGAACAAGGACAATATATAATTAAATCAATAGAAGAATTGGTATCAGAGGGATACAGTTTTCAATGGCTTTCATATATGCAGCTCGTAGAGAAATTTAAATTAGATAAGAAAGACCTTGAATTTGAACAAACCAAATCGGAATTTGAGATACAACTATGTGAGACAGATGATCATCTAATTGCAAAAATGTATAAATTATTGTTAAAAGGTGAAATGGTAGAGGAACAAGTTAAAGACTGTATGATTAAATGGGCTAAAAATATTGGCCATAATATTCAAATGCAACAATGGGAAGATATGTGGACCAAAGGGTTAAAATTTACTTTGTGTTATAATTTAAAAGAAAACTTTTATAAGATGATGTACAGATGGTATATGACCCCACAAAAACTTTCTAAAATGTATGGAAATGTCTCCAACTTATGTTGGAAATGTAAAAAAAAAGAGGGGTCTTTTTACCATATGTGGTGGACATGTGAGACTGCAAAGAAATTTTGGACTCAAATACATGCATTGATGCAAAATATATTACAAATTCGAGTTCCATTTAAACCGGAATTTTTCTTACTGGGAATAATTGATGGACAACCTGGGAAGCAATTTACAAGGATTATGCAATACATGATTACAGCAGCAAGACTTATTTTTGCACAAAATTGGAAAAACCAGATATCGCCTACAATACAAGATTGGATGTTAAAATTGATGGATATGGCAGAGAATGATAAACTGACATGTTTATTAAAAGAAAATCCAAATAATTATTTCCTTAAAGAGTGGAAACCATTAACTGACTATTTACAAGATGCGGGAGGGGCAAAGCTTATATGGGGATTTGAAGATTAAAATATATATATATTGATGTAATAGACAAGAAATATTCTTTAATATTATATATAGACCTAGCATGTAAGATAAATTTTTTAAAATACCATGACCAGATACAAATCGGAAGTTGACCAAATTCTGTTTCAGCTTTATCTTTTTTTCTTTTTTCCTTTACTACACTTTTTTATCTTTTCTTTTTTCTTGATTTGTATTTCTATTTTCTTTTCTGTTTCAAACTTTTATCTATGTAAAATTAAAATCTAATAAAATTTGTTAAAAAAAAAACAATTGGTGGTGGGTTCATGTAGTGGCAACCTGCGGAAGACCTTTGTATTTTGAGGAGTTGTGGCATGTTTTGATTTTCCTTCCCCACACCTAGGAGATTGGAGTTTATTTTGAATTATACTGATGTTTAATTGGCTTGTTTTTATTTCTGCTTGGCATGGGAAGTGGGGGGAGAGAAAACCCCCAGCTTGTTAAGTTTAAGCATAAGTTCACTCCTCCAGCCACCCCTCTAGCGGCTTGGGATGGGGGGGGGATGATAAGAAATTGTTTATGCTTAGGCACTGGCTTATCTGATGGCTTCCCAGGCTCTGGGAATGATGTCATGGACAGGTGCCGGGCCCCAGAAGGAATCCCAGTCAAGGTCAGTCTGGGCTTGGTCACGGGGTTTGGGAACCAGGCTTTGATAAAAACCTTAGGATTGTCTTTGGAGTTTGGGAACTTTGATACAGGCTCAGGATGCTGGGTGCTGTGGGACTCAACAGACATTCCTTTTGGGGTTATTCTCTGCTATCTTAGCCAAGTTCCTGGTAGCAACAAGAGAATAAAGGTATCACCTTGTTTGGTATGTATGTATTTCTTTCTGTATGCTATGCTTGTTATGCTTTGTGTAATCTGTGTAAACTGTGTTTCTGTTTGACTTTGTTTGCTTAAGTTTATAATAAAGCTTTAAGTTTCTTTTTCCACTGGTGTGTTATTATCTCTGGATCTAAAAGAACCAATTGTTCGGGCCCCTGATCAAGGCTTGAACTCTTGGCAACACAACTAAGTGGAATTTGTTCATCCCGTGTTACTCTTCCTTTTATTAAAGCAGTGTTTCTCAACCTTGGCAACTTTCAAATGTGTGGACTTCAACTCCCAGAATTCTCCAGCCAGCAATGCTGGCTGGAGAATTCTGGGGGTAGAAGTCCACACATCTGAAAGTTGCCAAGGTTGAGAAACACTGTATTATAGTATAGTCCCCAAGTTATATTTGAATATGGTTGCCTCAATAAAAATAATTATCTGCTCCTTAGAGCAGAGCTTTCCAAACTTTTCATGTTGGTGACACACTTTTTAGACATACATCATTTTGCGATACACTCTTACAGCAGGGCACAAGGCAGGCACTAGGACCTGTGCGGAATCACAGCAGGTTTGGAGGCAGCCAGGCACAAGGCAGGCACTAGGACCTGCATGGAATCCTGACAGGGCTCGGAGGCAGCAGCAGCTGCGACACACCCAGACACTGCAGCCGACACACTAATATGTCCCAACACACAGTTTGGAAAGCTCTCCCTTAGAGTTAGCTCCATAGCTTACAAAATAATAATAATTTTAGGTTAGTTTTCTTCTTCAGCACATAAATATGACCACAATGCTTCATTGGTCAAGTTTGGTTTAGCCACTCATTAAGAAAAGAGAAATTACTGTTGGATCGACAGTAGTTTGTTAAGGGCCCTTGCTACAAGCTTTACCTAAAAAACTGCCAGCAGCAGTTAATTTTAATAAATCACCTACTTACCATCCAAGCTATTGTCAGTGAAGTAGAAATACTTCTGTGTAATGTTCCTCCCATTTTAGAATCCCAATTATTGACTGATTATTTGCCATCAAGTCAGTGTTGATTCTCAGCAACCACATATATAGATTTTCTCCATGATTTATGTTTTCTATCCATGTGGTTTTCTTGGTAAAAATACAGGAGTGGTTTACCATTGCCTTCTCCTGAACACTACAGTATGAACTGATGCCTTTGCCGTTATCACTAAAGTGATCATCTGCCTCTAGCTTCTTCCTATATTGCTGCTGCCCAATGTAGGTGCCTGGTTGCTTTAGCTGGGCAGCTGGGATGACCTTCGTGCCTTGGGTGATCCTGCTGGGAATGAATACTCTTGCATACACTCCCAGTGTTCTTCACTCATCCCTCCCAGGCAACATGGCAGGACTTCTTGGGTGGATGGGAGGTTAAAGGTAAAGGTAAAGGTTCCCCCGCACATTTGTGCAGTCGTGTCCGACTCTAGGGGCCGGTGCTCATCTCCATTTGTTAGCCGAAGAGCCAGCGTTGTCCGAAGACACTTCCGCGGTCATGTGGCTGGCATGACACACGCGGAACGCTGTTACCTTCCCACCAAAGTGGTACCTATTAATCTACTTGCATTTGCATGCTTTCGAATTGCTAGGTTGGCAAGAGCTGGGGCGAGTGCGGGAGCTCACTCCGTCACACGGGGCTAGGGATTCGAACCTCTGAACTTGCAATCTTCCAATCAACAAGCCTGGCATCTTACCCACTGAGCCACCACGCCCCTGGATGGGAGGTTAGTTTCCTACATATTGCAAATGTTGGATAATCATCATATGAACTGGCTTACACAAACTGAAAACTAAAGACAAGGTTGCTGCAAGATTCTTTTGACTAAAATAGTGTGACACAATGAAATGTGGCGATTCTAACCAAGGTGAATGGGCTGGACATTTTTACAATGATATCACAACTCTGTCCATGCTTCTACCACTTTTATTCCCTTCTGTGTCATATTTGGCAGAGAAATGCCATTTTCCAGTTGATGCACTTATTTTTAGCAACTCCCAACACTTCTGTTTTGTCATAAAGAATATTAGCAGTTTTCTTCTGTATTTGAGGTCATGTATCACAAAGTTACTTCTGATATTTACATAGTAGATACAGTTTTACAGACCATTCCTGGAAATTAGGGAAACCAACTAAAATTTGGACCTGTTTTCAACTCCTTTCAGGTACTAGAAAAATTGTTCAGATATTATATGACATGGGAAGAAGTGGTAAAGTTGTACATTTTAACAGTAAAAATATTATGTTAGACAACAGTTCACCTGTTCTTTCTTACCTTATAAAAACAGTAATGTGTTTCACTTGGATCAAAGGCAAGAAGTCATCCACATGACATGAGCAAAGGGGTATAAAGCAATAGTATGCAGGAGGAGGAGGAAGAAAATGCTTCATCTGCATTCCATATAATTGTGTAAAGTCTCTCTGAGAAGGATGATCTTCCATTTGAAACACAGTAGCTGCAGAAGGGAGAGGTATTTAAAAAAATGAAGTTGCCAGTCTAGAGTAAAGATTCTGTGGGGATTTCATTTATTTCATTTTGGTTCACATTTGTAAAGAAAACATGGAAGAGATTTCATGTGCATGAGAATGCATGTGGTTTGGAGGTCCTCTAAAAAGGAAGGCAGTAACTACACAAAAATATTTTGCTTGGCTGAGGGGTTGAAATAGGAAACAAAGCTACCTAAGTTTACCGAGTACAAAATGAATGGGCAGTAAACAAAGTAGAAGAATCGGAACAGCAGAAGAATGGAAGTTTCCTGACAACTTAGTTCAAAAATAATTTAAAAAATAAACAATTACTTTTAAAAAATCCTTAGTTCACTTTTTTTTGTTTGCAGTTTTATGAAGCAGATGAAGGTCTTACCTTGCAGGCATGGATGCTGGAAGTTCCAAGAAATGCTATCACAAATTCTAGTTAATTAAATTCAAAGGGAACATCACACTTGGGGAAAGCAATCCAATAGAAGAAATAGAAGATTATTGATAATGCTGCAAATCTGTCACTGTGGCAGCATATTGGCTAACACCAGTAGTGAAGAAAGTACATAAAATTGCACTGTGGTAGCTTAAAAGCCAAGGATCATTATCCACAGGTGCATGGGATGTATCTGTTGGACATAACAAATTCAGATCTATATTGAGATGAATGTTAGATCCTGTACTTTTAGGAAAAGCCCCTCACTACATACAAAAAGAGAGGGCGTGGTGGCTCAGCAGGTAAGACGCCAGGCTTCTCGATCGGAAGATCACAAGTTTGGAGGTTCGAATCCCTAGCCCCGCGTGACGGAGTGAACTCCCGCACTAGCCCCAGCTCCTGCCAACCTAGCAATTTGAAAGCATGCAAATGCAAGTAGATGAATAGGTACCACTTCGGTGGGATGGTAACAGCATTCCACACGCTTCATGCCGGCCACATGACCGTGGAAGCGTCTTCGGACAACGCTGGCTCTTTGGCTAACAAACGGAGATGAGCACCGGCCCCTAGAGTTGGACACAACAAAAAACTCTCAATTAGATCTTAGGTTTCTACTGATCACTCATAGAGGATGGTGGTATATAGAGAGCATTCCCATATGTAATGTTTATTTGTACTGGGGTGAACATTATTAATTATCTGAATTAAGTAGTCTGGCTCCAATATATTTGAAGCAGTTACACTGCTATCCATTTCAGACATTATCTGTTTGCTTGTCTCTGTCTCTGTCTCTATCTTCTATCTATTATCTGGGTGGAGAAACACCATAAAAGCAAGAAAACAATAGAACAATGAGAACAAAGATCATGCACATCCAGAAGAAAGAAATTAGTTGGATCTCAGGGAAGATGCTGTTCTGGAGGGCAGACTCTACAGCAGAGAAGGTATGTTTCCTAGGTTGCAATAGAAGGCAATGTTTGATTAAAGGAACTTGGAGTGCACCTACTCTGCTCAATATTACAAGATCGAGTCTATCTCCAATCTCTGTCTATTGAAGATAGACAGTTTGTCAGATATCCAGGCCCTTTCCCTGATCTACAGTATATTTCAGACAAAGTTTAAGAATTCATTCCAGACCAGGTCTACAACATTTGTATTTTCATTAACTGTATAGAATGGCCTGGGCAGGTACTGGTCAACTTCTTTGTCATTGCAATCCCTTCAAACAAATCCTTCATGGATTCCAGTTGTGAGTAATTCTTATTAAAATGATGTAAAATATAGAGATGGCTCTAGGTAAGAAAACTGCAGGTGTTTTTGTGGAAATCATTTTTTAAAATGTGGAAGATGACTTGCTTCCTGTGCATTCTTTCCCTCTCTGTCTCTCTCTCTTTTTTTTTTATAACGAGAACTTTATTAAGTTTGAATTAAAGATTAAAAACTACAAAAAACCCAAAAAACTACAAAAAAAACAAAAAAAGTGTGAAACACAAGAAAAAGAATTTTTAAAAGATTATATATAGAAGTGACTTCTGACTTTCAACAACAAGAATATACAGCAATTTGCATAATCAATCCCTTACTCTATATCAAACCAAGATCACATTATTTCTATAAATCATTCCATTAGCACATATACAAATCACTAAATGCAATTGCTCCTTCCCCTTATATTAAAAAAGAAAAGAAAGAAATATATAAATCTCTAAATCAACTTCCTTCCCCCAAAACACAACATTTATTGAATTATTTCCTTCCTACCACTATTCTATACATTTCTGTCCACTATATAAAAAAATCAAATTATAAAAACATATAAATTGTTTACTTTTATAATTAATAATACTACAACAATCATTAAAGAGAAATGAAGTCATAAAAGCCTCATTATCAATCCAATTAAACATTCTTGAATTTTTACCCCACTTCGAAATAAACCAAGACATTTACATATCTCCATATTACACACAAGGGATTTTTCATACAGAAATCAAACAGCCCAACTGCCCCCCTTAGAAGCTCAGAATTCTCAGCAGAAAACCTCCCACAGAACACAACTTCTTCTTTCCCATAACATTCCCTCAGAAAAACAACTCGGTTTACAATCTGTAACCCAGACTGTCCCTTTAACCCCTTCACCACCAGAATGGAGTCTTCATCTGGCCTTTCAATAAAAACTTCAGTCTCACTGTCAGTAGAGACATCTCTATCTTTGTTGGAATCTTGAACTTCTTCCATAACATCTTCAGCCAGTTGACACATTTTAAAGCAAATATTTTCCGCAATGTCCCAAATATCTTGCAGAATAACTTGACAGGAATCAGACAACATCTGTTTGTAGGTCTGATTAAGCTCACAATGGAACTCTGAGAAAATCTCCTCAAAATCGTCCATGTTTCAGGCAGTAGATTATGGTGTCTCCTAGATACTTGACTTGCGCAGATAGGAGTTAATGAGTTAATAAGAAGTTTCCAAATGAAATTGAGACAAAGGAAAGTGTGCTAACAAGCAGCTCTCAGGGAAAGTGAACAGAAGACTGGAGATCCAAAACAGCAGATTCAATGTGTAGGAAAACATTAAATCCTTCAAATTCGGTACAAAAATAATAATAATAATAATAATAATAATAATAATAATAATAATAATAATAATAGGGAGGCAATTTATTCATCATTTCCAAGCTCACTGTAACCTTAAAGGGACATTAGGTCAAGCCACCCCATTTCTATATCACCCAATTTGTATTTTTTTTAAGTTTATGTACCCCAAGAGAGGCTTTCTACAGCAAGAAGAAGTGGAATCTCTTGGTGCTTATCATTATTTCTGGATTAAATTATTGAAATCTTTAAAAATTTTGGCTTGTTTTCCCATTTAAAGACTAAGGAGGACTGAGATAAATAATTGTCTCTGTCTCTCTCTCAATCGCCTTTTTATGGTTTGTATGAAAACAACATATGTAACAGAGGCAAGAAATTTATATTTCAAGGCTCTGATCCCTTGCCCAATTAAACAGCACTTCTGACATGAACCAGTTTAGAACAGATAGAAGTCTTTATTGAGCAGTGATCCAGAAGCACGTTAAAGATTCGAGTAACTATAGTATTACAAGTGACAGTATAAATACATTCATCCCCCTCCCTCCAACAACATCGAGTCTCTCAACTTTTCCTGTCAGAATCCACTGTAATAACTGCGCTCGCTTTGAACTGTCCAGGGTGCTGCTTTGTTTGTATAGGTGTGAATTGAAATCCCCATTGACAGGATTCATTCCTATTTTACATGTCAGGTGGTTTTTGCTGCGAGATGCCGCCTAATGACCCTGTTAATCTGATAGACTGATGGAATGTCCACCCCGGTGTCATGGCAGGCTGCCATGTCATGTCAGGATGCCACCAAGGCAGGGGCCATTTGTGACATTATATTTTAGGATAAGCACAAGGATGAGGAAGCTATGATGATGACAGTATCCACTCATTATCAAAAATCACTGTTGTCTACTCAATGTCAAAATCAAAGTGCAATGGGATACCATTGAATGATGGACGTGGAGCAAACAGTGGCAGGGACAGAACGCCTTGAACATTAATCATTTCTCAATCAAGTAGCCAGTGCTGCAGCTTCCCACGTCTCCCACTAAGTTTACTGTATATCAGGAGATCTGCCTTGTCTCTGCTGAGACAGGAGACTAAACAGAGATGGGAGACTCAGCAGCTGTTTTCTCATGGGAAATGTCTTCCATCCTCATGGCCTACCTCTTCTAGGAATGAGGCTCTAATTGCCCATCTTAGCACAGCAAGGAAGTAAGATGATAGAATAGACAAGATATTGGGATTATAAATCTCTACTTCATTGGGAAATGTTGGTATAAAATTGGTATGGGAGATAAAGCTAAAGCCCTTTACCTTAATGCAAAAATCTACAAGATCCCCCCTCCCAAACATCCAAGAATGTTATTTCATATGACAGTGTGATAAAATTGCCATCATGCATTTCAACCAAGAATGGTTCTTTGTCAAGGAAAGTCTAATTGCTTATTAGTAGATGAAAGTGCAAAGCATTTCAGACATCCCAAGTCTCACCTTAAGGAGTGTCCTAAAAGACCAGTGAGTAGAAAAGCAAAATTGACTGCATTTGGGTCAGAAACGCCACCAGTGTGTCACAAAGATTTTGGACTATATAGAACAAATTATGAACCATTACTTCCTTAGAGACCCTGTCAGATTATTTCAAAAAGCAGATGATAATACCTTAAATGTGCAATTATTACCTGTACTATTTGTTGATAAATTGCTATTTCAAGTGAATGAAAATCTTCTGCTTGATGATCTGGTAAAATATGGGGCTGAATGGGGACAAAGATATCACAAATGAGGACAAAGATATGAAGAGATCACAGAATTAGTTTGATCTTGTGAGCCTCTGTACATGAATATTTTAGCACAGAGAACTATGGAATTATAGAAGAAGAAGGACTATTCAACTCACCACATTCAGCCCGATACTCAGTGCAGGAATCCAGATTAAACCTTCTTCAACAGATGGCTGTTTGACTTTTCCTTGAATACAACCATTGAAAGGGAGCTCACCATTTCTCTAAATAGGTGGTTCTACTCTCAAGTTGCTCTTACTGTTAGGAAGTTTTTCCAGGCATTCCATTGGAATCTGCCTTTCTGTAGCTTAAGTTCAGTGACCTGCGCTTTGGAAGGATAAAGAAAAAGGCTTGAACATCTGTGTGACATTCCTTCAATTTGGGGTGTGATGTCATCCACCCTCAGTCTTCTCTTTTCAGAAATAAATATTAAGTCTCTGGAGTGCTTTGGATTCAGACCTGGAGCACACAGAAGTGTGAATGCCTCACCTGTCTGCAACTTACTAATGCAGACATATCTTTAAGTCACAGACAGGTGCTGCACTCATGCCTCCACATGTTCTGAAGCACCTACTCCAAGCTGAATCCCAAGCTCTGCAATGCACTACTAAATGTGCCTGGTTCTTGCAATCTCTATTCATAAAAAGTAGTTCCTGACCTGAACGTCCTTGATGACTTTCTTAGAACATGCTACAGTTCATATAAATCCTTCCTAAAATGTGGTGCCCCACATGGTACTTAGTAGTCAAGGTAGGATTTGGCCAAAACAGAATAAAGGAGAAAGATTACTTTCTGAGCTATGCTCAGGTTGATGCTGCCTAAAATCGCATTTGCCTTTTTAATGGCTACATCATACGGCTGGCTCATATCTGGTCTCACCTATTATTCCAAGATCTTTTACAAGTACTGCTAGCAAGCCAACTCTCCCCATTCTTTATTTGTGCACTTGATTTGGTTTTTAAGTGAAGAATTTAATATTATTCTCTATTAAATTGCATGTTCTTACTTTTAGCCAATTTTTCTAACTCTTTAACATTTGACTTGAATTTTATTTCTGTCTTTTATAAAATAAGAGCCTCGTGTGGCGCAGAGTGGTAGGCGGCAGTATTGCAACCGAAACTCTCCCCACGACCTGAGTTCGATCCCAGCGGAAGCTGGTTCTCAGGTAGCCGGATCAGGTCGACTCAGCCTTCCATCCTTCTGAGGTTGGTAAAATGAGTACCCAGCTTGCTGGGGGAAAGGTAATTATGACTGGGGAAGGCAATGGTAAACTACCCCACTTTATAGTCTGCCAGGAAAACATTGCGAAAGCGGCATCTCCCCAGGGGTCACATGACTCGGTGCTTGCACAGGGGAACCTTTCCTTTCCTTTCCTCCCAATTTTTTGTCATCTGCCAATTTGGTACCAGACTTCTTCTGATCTTCCTTCAACTCCAAGTCATCAATACAAATATTGAAGAGTAAAGGAGCCACAATTGGTTTTTTTGGCATCCCTCCCTCTAGTGTGATGAAAACCAGATGAATTGTTGATGAAAATGCTTCTTCATCATACAATTTTTGAGCCACTATATATCCATTTAATTGTCATGCCCTCCAGCCCAAAACTCTGGTCTTGTCTACATTGCAGTTCTAAGCTTGTCTCCCACATGTAAACGAGCTGGAAATGAAGCTGGCTTAAGAAGACCCTTTCCGGATTGCAAACCCTTCCTCAGCTTTGACCAGGATGATGACCTGATGTTCTGTTCAAACCATGTTTACCACAGCCTCTGACTGATGAATTCCCTTATTGTTTACCCCTCCTGGGCTGGTAAAAAAGAAAAGGAAAAAGAAACATCACAGTTTGACATTTTTCCTAGTTCTTGACCTAAGAGGGGAAAGTGGCAGAACACTTACCAATTTCACATGGTTAAAATACAAGGAGGATGGCCCATTATCAATGAGCAAACTTGCTTTGTTGTTGTAGTTTGTTTGTTTTTTAAAAGCCCAGCTTTTCCCTGTTCCACCGATGGACATGTAAACAAAAATGGCATGGGGACCAGGGGGCAGGGGCATTCCTGCCACAGAATACAGTAGCCAATTAGAATGGAGGGCTTGACTTTGCCTATAGTGGGTTGAAGCAAAGAAGGTGAACCAGATAGCATCACTTGAGCTGGCACAAGGCAGAAAACACTACTTTGGATGCATGCCAGAAAAAGATGGGTGGAGGTTGCCTTCCTGGTGGGCTGGGGGCAGGTAGAGGATGATGTGCATTTCTGTCCTTCAGAAATGGTCAGGAGTAGGTTGAGTAGTTTACAAGCCAGCTGTAGATCCAGCTAATAGAGATGCATCCAGGATAAGGATAAGGAATTGCCGTTATCTGAGTATGAAATTGTATGCCGGTAACTTAGCAGTAACTTAGCTCTTGCCAACCTAGCAATTCAAAAGCATGCAAATGCAAGTAGATAAATAGGTACCACTTCGGTGGGATGGTAACAGTGTTCCACGCGCACTATGCCGGCCACATGACTGTGGAAGCGTCTTCGGACAGCACTGGCTCTTCAGCTAAGAAACAGAGATAAGCACCGTCCCCTAGAGTCGGACACGACTGTGCAGGGGAAAACCTTTACCTTTACCTTTAACTTAGCAGAAGAGGTGTCCACCAATTCTGTCACTATTATAGAAGTCTTACAGTAATTTTGCTTTGGTAACAATCTCTTATCCACCTTCCCAAAATTCAAGAACGAATTTCATACAATAAGAAATATAAGGTATAAAAGAATGTTAAGCAAAAATCAAAATCAAATAAGCGCATTGTCAAATTGATCAATCAACATCTATTGTTAAACCAAAAGAAAAAAGACCATTTCAAAATACTGATTTTTTTTTAAAAAGCCACTAATAAAGTATGAGATAGCTTCCAAAAGCTAATATGTCATTGTATTACATAATTCCATAAAGTTGCAGCAAAATCTGCTCAAGCAGAGCAATTAATGCCAAGCCTGGCTGGCAGCTCGACAAGTCAGAGTTTCTCAGAGCTCTGAGCTCTGAGACCTGGCTGACTTTCTATCTTGTTTGCAGGGGTCTACAGACCACTGAAGTTTCCCCCTGGAGAAGGGGGAACCAGAAGATTGCTCACAGAGCCATTGGAATTGCCCACTCCTGTTTTTCTTTGTTGTTTCCACCGCGGAGAAGAACGGGGGGTGGATGCAGTGAAATGGCCGAAAGAGGATTCTAGCTCTGCAGAGAACGTAAGTCTCTTGGGAGACACAAGAGTGACAGCCAGCTTTTAGATCACTTACATTAGTTTTCTTTTTTAGATTAGAACATTTTTATTATCTAAAATTTATCTTTGGACTTCGTTCAAAATGTTGGCTAATTTTGTGTTTTCTTTGCTATAATTAATTTTGGTGGAAGTTTGATAGATTTTATTTTGGCAACATAGTGAATAAGTTTGTATTTTTCTGCCTTTCTTTTATATCAGAGAAATTGGGACTTAAGAGACTTTGTTGGTATTTCTCACTCGACAAACTAACTGACTTTTGAGAAATTGTTTGTTTGGGTTAAGCAGCTTGCAGCCTGAAGAATAAAGAAGAATAAAGAATAAAGTATAGAGAATGTGTGCCTCTTTTCCTTTTTATTTTTCTACTTTTTTTTAGAACGGACTATCTCTCATTTGGAATATATTTTCATCTTTCCTTTTACAAACTGTTTGAAATACTGCTCTGTGGAATTTTTCATCTTTTATTTTAAAAGCTTTTCTCACTTAAAGAAATAGACATTACTGATAATAATAGAACAGCTGTTCCATGCTCCCTGAGAAAATTCTTTGTTTTGGCACGGCAGCTGATTGCGGTTTGAACAACGAGTGCAATGGGGGGGGGGGTGCAGGTGGAGATGGCATTTCTCACAGCACTTCAGGATTTTAAGGAAGAAACCAGCAAAAAATTTTTGCAAATTAAGAAATCCATAGAACGTATATTAATAGTTTTGGTGGCTCAGGAACAGAAGATACAAGGGACAGTTTTAGAAACAGAGGGAAGACCTTTCGAACCAGTAGAGAAACAGGGAAAGAGGATTTTGAATGTATTGGTACAGAAGAAGATTATGATATTTTACAGGAAGTGGTCTATTAAACGTTTGGGCATAAACACATTGTGGCAGCTGAGACAGGAAGATTTTAACATGCAAATTGATAGATATGGTAAAATAAACATTTTGACATCCCACATGAGTTACAGAAATAAACAAGTTGCATATTGTGATATTGGCATAACCTAAACAGGAGATTTATTGATATTGATCTGGAATGCAAGGTTAATGAAAATGCGGATCTGGATTGTACACAGAGTGAGAGCAGATATGAGAAACTGTATAGATGCATAAAAACATGATATTCTAAGTGTAAGATACAAGATTATAAATATAAATATAAGTTGATATTATAGATTACTCTTTCTGGAGATACATTTATGAGAAGACAATGAGATGATGAGATGGAATTAGAATGTAGGTTATTACAGGAATATGTTGTATGATTATCATAATATATACTAGGTTATATGTTATGTTAGGTTTTGTATTCTTGCTATATTATGTATTATGTTATGTAATATGTTAGATTATGTATTAATGGAATATATAGTCATAATATGAACAGAATATACTGTATTTTATTAGAAGTAGATAAGGCCTTTATTTGTTACACTAATTGGACTTTATTGAAGATATAAATATAGATGTAAAAATGGAAAGAGTAAATGGAAAACATTTAATTGATGCAACAATGAACATTTGATTACTATTCCAAGGAGTAGAAACCAGAGATGGATTGTTGGAAGATATCAAGAAAGGCGAAACCTATATGAAGAACAGAAGATTGTATTATAGAAATCATAGGGTATATGACAAAGAAAAGTTCCTGTGTATTGTATGAAGGACTAACATTTAAAATTAATTGTTGTACTTAAAGTTCAAGGATAAATTGGAGGACATCTATTTCCTATATTTTCTTTGTTTGTTATTTTTTGACTTCACTTTTTCTTTTCTTTTTTCTTACTTTGTATTTCTATTTCTTTCTTTGTATTAACTTTTAATATGTATTTTAAAATTCAATAAAACTTATGGGGGAAAAAAGCAGAGCAATTAAAAAAAAAGAAACACTGATGCATGTTTACTTATTATATAACTCTGTGCTTAAGAAATAAATTCACCTAAAACTATTAATAAACTTATACTCGGTATTATATTGATTCGTCACCCGTAAATGAAATGAAAAACCACAGAAACGTATTTAGAACAGAAATATCCATCTTGAAAAAAATGATTCCTCTTAATTCTGATAGATCCCTTAAATCTTCTGCTGTAGTCATGAAAAATATAAATGTACGGTCTCCATTTTCAAAATTTATCATCAATATTTCAGAAGCTACTCAGCTGGAAGGAACACACAGAGGGTTGTTTTTTGGAATTTTGACACAAGGTCCTTTTAGCAACACTGGGAGATGGTGTTCTTGCAACTAGCCAGAGGCAAAATTAAAATGCTGGCTCAGTGCAACAGTTAATATAGCACCACACATTTTTGAGCAGGCCTATCTTTGTGGCCAATATCCCTTTATAATGTTTACTCATGTATAAATTCCATTCAGTAAAGTTCCTGTGCAGCCACTACTAAAATATAGTTATTTGAGTTTTACACACATTTAACATCTAACACTATTACATTATTCTGATTTTATTTTTATAAGACACTACACCTTGTATATAAGAGGTTTTCTAATTTTATTATTAGATATCTACTAGGGATCTTTCTGTTCAGTCCTAAGTTTGTTTACTCATAAATTAAGTCTCTTGTTTTGATCCCAATTTATTTTCTGGATGTTATAGTATTTGGGTCAAAATAGTAATAGTAATAATAATAATACCATAAAGTGAAGTCTTCCTTGAGTTCTACCCCCTTTGTCTATATGGACACATCCATGTTGTTTTCTGACAACAATATGAAAATGATTTGCCATTTCCTTCTTTGGAGATTGTGTATGGTTTGATTTGGTTTCCCAGTCTAGTTTATAGCCCTGGGATTTCCTGATGGTTCCCATCCAAGAATTATCCAGGTCCAACCCTGCTTAATTTTTTCAAGATGAGCCACTATGTGCTGCCACCTACTATGGCTTCCTAAATTCACCCCACATTTCTGTTTTAAAGCGATCAAAGCAGCTTTCAGAACATAAAAGTACAAAAAATACCAATTGTCCTTATTGATTCTGGCAAGAATGACCTTCATTTCCCCCAAACTAGAATGCAGCCATTAGTCTGAATCATGCCTACGTTGACAAATCCTACCTTTATTTGTCTTCTTTTCTGAGTATATTTCTTTTCCAACTTACTTCATAAACTCCCCAAATCCTTCCTGTAAACCTTGTTCCTAGCATCTCCCTAGACCTGTGTAATCAACTGGATGAATTTCTGGATACCTTGTACCAGCTCACTTCATACCCTGCATTTAGCTCTCCTGACTGGATTCCTGCCTTCTGGGAATCCTGTAATGAGTGTCTATCTGCTGGCTAAAGAAACCATTTAAAGTTTTTCATGGACTTTTACCTCTATGCCTGTGTGTTCAAGAAATGTATTACTTGCATGAGGATAAACTGTTGTGTATGTGTTACTGTGGAGATTCTCCAAGATAAACTAATGGGAAGCCTTCCAGATCCCTCTGATACATGAACCAGAATGGTATGTATGTGTGCATTATTTATTTATTTATTAAATTTCTATGACCGCCCATCTCCCCCTCAAGGAGGGACTCTGGGAGGTTCACACCCACAACAACACCATTAAAATACAATAAAAACATCAATAAAAATATAAATACAATAAAATCCAAATGGCAGGTGGTTCTTACAGTGAAGCTAAACATGTTTAAAATATTTGAGGCGGCTCTAAAAAATCAGCCATCCCCAAGCTTGACCACTTTCCTTCTTGCCCCAGGCAAGATCACAGTTTTTAATTTTTCCCTGAAGTCCAGGAGTGAAGGGGCCTGTCTTATCTCTGGGGGGAGGATGTTCCCTAGGGCAGGTGCTGCTGCAGAGAAGGCTCATTATCCCATGTAGACCCCACTGTATCCCATGTAGACCCCATGTAGACCCCACTGGTGACACTTTCTGACATATCAAGGACCTTAAAATGTGACCTGAGGTGCAGTCAGAAGCATAAGAAGTTATAAAAGTGTAGTTATCTTTGCCTCTAATTGTTTGGTTGCATTTATTGACTTATTTATTGTTTTTCATGGCTCTCAAAAGTCATTCAGGAAGAGTAGGGGGAGGGACAAGTTGGCTTTAAGCGGCAAACCAATAACTAACAGCAGCAGGAAGCCTTATGCCTTCACAGCAGACGCTGCTGGAGGCTGCTTTTACAGAGTTCATTGCGTAGTAGTTAACTGAGTCATGCTAAAATAGTCAAATCCCAAGGAAAAGCAACTATAGGAATTTGGTTGCTCATTACAACTACCATGGTTAATGGTGAATACATAAAAATGAGTCTGTCCAACGTGGCATGGCAAAAGAGCAATAACTTTGCAGGAATATTAAAAGCATAGTCCAGTAGGGTTTGTTGAAATCCGTGGGCCCAGGCATCTGCTAGGTTGCTACCAAATAATCCTATTCCACATAAGATAAAAACAGGAAATGGATAACTTCATGATTATTAGAGATGGGAAGATTGGAAGAAACATACCAGTATGGAAAGATTATCACTTTTGCAATTACAGTAATGCTGAATTCCACAGGGCTTTTTTTTTTAAATCTTCCATAGAATGTTTAAATCATTTCTTTTGTTCATATTACCTCATGCCGTGTAGGAAAAAATTAATAATTAAAATGAGCATATTTCCTTACCCTAAAAATAGATAAGCAATGGAATCAAAATTTCACCAAAAGATCAGGGACAGCCAGCATTTGTGTAAAATGTCATGGTAAAGAGAAGGAAGAGAGGGGGAGGACTAGAGTTAGTGATCAATAGGTCTATTTTCAACTCCAAATGACCTAGTGATCAGACCACCATTGGTCACTCCAATCACAGCATTATGGATGACTGGAAACAGGATCTCTTGACATTAATTAGGTAATATAAGGCCAGCCAGAGAGGTTGAGAAAGGGCAGGGCAGTAGTGGATCTCAGGCAAATTGTGAGCTCAAAGCTTTACTATAAATTGGGAGAATGCAATAGAAACAGTTGCTAAAGTCTAAAGATTAAAACAAAGCATAAATGCCTTAGACAAGTTTTACAGGACTCAGACAAAAGGTTGTGGGGAGGAAAAGCTTTTGCTTTGGTAGAAAATAACAGCCACGATAGGTCAAACTGACAATTTGGGAGAGAAATGTCATTTCTCCTTTCCTTCCTATGCAAAGGACCATCCCAGCTTTAGAGAGCTGGGGCAGGAGGGCTTGGATAGTCCAGTGATGAAGGATTCATGTGCTCTCCATTTCTAATAAAGTTGTGTTCAGGGAGAGAGGGAGGAATTTAAAAATAGGCTGACCATACGTCCCGTTTTGAACGGGACAGTCCCGTTTTTTCCCCTTTCCTCAACCGTCCCGTCATTTTAACATAAATGCCGGTTTTGTCCCGTTTTTCAGGAACAGGCGGAGGCGGAGCAGCTGACCAGAGGGAACTCGGAGGAGGAATCGCCCCCGCCCACCAGTGCACGGCAAAGAAGGTGGGAGAGGCGGGCCCAGCACCACGACAGGCAGAGGCGATTCCCCTTCCAGGTTCTCTCCAATCAGCTGCTCCGCCCCACCCATCGCGCTGCCCGCCCCGCCCCTCCTGCGCACTGATAGGCGGAGGCGAACCCCCTGCCCCCCCCACCAGCCACTCCGCCCTGCCCACCATGCCACCCGGCCCACCCCCACGTGCAGTGACAGGCAGAGGCAACCCCCCCCGGCCCCCCCAACCAGCCGCTCTGCCCCCACCCATTCCTCTTGTCCTGTTTTTGTCTCAAGGAAATATGGTCAGTCTATTTAAAAAGGAATTTTTGTTTGTTTGTTTGCATTGCAGCATCTGGATTCCAAGTACTTGGTTAGTCAAAGAATAGGAGAAACACATCTCTAACAGAGACAGGGCTTTTCTTAAGCAACAAGAGGAATCTTCCCAATGAACATGTGAAATAATATGAGTGTCTACTGCATATCTTCTATCAACCAATGAACCTGAATGGTCCTGAGTTGTATGGTACGATAAACACATCTGTATTGTATTTCTTCCCTCCATGTGTGCTGTTATAGATTGGAAACATTTTAGATTCAACACTAAAGTTTCTTTGCTATTTTACTGCCCATTTATCTGGCCTTCACTGAAGAGAGACAGGAATGTTATTATGCTACTTTAGTCTGGTTTGGCAAGCCAGTTGTTTAAAAAGTTAGTCTGATAAAAGTTAAGGCCAGAGTGAAGGAAATGAGCTGGGAAAGACAGGCCTGTGGGTGCACCATCTCCAGGAATGAGGAGCAACGTTTCTGGTTCCCAAATGACCACAGCACTTTGGTGTGTGCCTCAAGCTGGGTTCCCCTGGAGCAGTGTTTCTCAACCTTGGCATTTTTGACAGTTTTCACCAGCTGTAGTAATTTGTTGAGTTCACAGCCAGGCCTTGCTGCTCACCCCCAGGTTCAGTTCATTGATGATCAATTTAAATAGCACTTGTCCCCAACCTACCAGTGCCTGAGGAATCCTCTTTCTTATTTCCCCAATTTATGACTGTTTTTTTACTTCTTTTCAGACAATTACTTCAGAGGTTTGGCTTATATGTGTGGGTTGCTCAACACAGCCCTGCAGCTCAGCAACAGAGTGCAATTGAAGGTCCCAATTGCCAGGATCTAATAGGGAATCTATCTATCTATCTATCCATCCATCCATCCATCCATCCATCCATCCATCCATCCATCTCACTCTCCCCCCCCCCCCCCGCCCCCAGTGCTTGTCTACCACCACGTTCAGACTGCATCTAGGCAAAATGTCTCTTCTAAAATGATATTCACTTAGCTTTTCTAGATACTTGAATTCAACATACAGGCAGATCTGCTGGAAAGAAAATAAAATGTAATTGTACTACTTTTTCTCTAAATACATCCACCACATTGTCAATATCTGGCCTAAGGAGATAAAAGAGGAACAGTAAAGTGTTTCAGCTTTCTATTTTGGGCAAGGAACTTCTCAATAGCTGGGAGCTAGAAAAACATCATCATCATCATTACTATTTTCAGATGGAAATAATATTGTCAGGGAGGGCAGTGTCATGATGATACTACTAAAGAGGGAGAGATGCAATTTCCAGCCCATTTTCCTGTTTGATGGGAGGAATTGCAGAGGTCACTTTTATAGGTGCATGAAGAAAATATACCACCCATTTTAGTGATGCAACCCGGGGAAGTTATGGAGACTACAAAAAGGGGGTCACAGAAATGCAGCCCTCTTAAGCTCTTTGGAATATCACAGAAAAGCATCCTCTATTCATCTGTCCCTCCTTCTCTCTCTTCTTACGCCATGCAATGCTTTGTTGCTTGCCCACAGTTCATTTAATAGCTCTCGCATATATGAACATGAATTGGGGAGATCAGCACTTTTTTTTGAACAAAAGAATAGGAAGAACGAAACCATTCCTGAATTTAAAGAAATCTGCTGATTATTTCCTCTGTACACATTAAATGAAGGAGCCGAATACGAGTGTGATCAAATAAGTAAAAATGAATGAGGAAGGGCTCTTTCTGCGTCTGCTTGCTAGAGATGCATGCAATTATATCATTTTAGCAAATATGCCAATCAGAAAAAAGGAAGAAGGATCTGTCCAAGCAGCTGGCATCTTTCTCATTTGGTCTTCTGCGTCTGCTAGCAATCGTACTTGGAAACTTTAGAGGAAATTCTGCAAAGCAAAAAATACTAAAACATCTCCTTGCTGAATAAGTCAATAGGCAGCCTATGCCCTGGAGCATGAGAGATTGCATCCTTTATTTATATTGTATATAGTGTACTTTTTCTTCAATAAGTATGAATGTCTAACCTTCTTGTTAGCAGTTAGGGAATCTTTAATGTGTAGTGCATACATATGCATGTTTTTATTTTGTGTTCAGTTCTGTAATAACCAAATTAACAAGAAGCAAGTACAGATCTTCACTACGTCTAAATACTGGCTTTCCTGGGAGTTATTTAGGAAAACAAAGTTAGATCATAGAGGTTTGCCCATATTTGCTTATAATATTTTGCTAACTAAATGTATCTGTAGACTACAGTCTGAGTTGTGTTAGTCTTGTTCAGCTATGCAGGCCTAGCTAAACTAAGTTTTTCATATGTTGTGAATTTAATCTGTGGGTTAGAATTAAAGCTATGGGCAAAAACACAGTTCTCTGAGTAAGCCCCATGGAGGAGCAGTTCTTATACATTTAATTGAATTGTTGTTTATTCGTTCAGTCGCTTCCGACTCTTCATGACTTCATGGACCAGCCCACGCCAGAGCTTCCTGTCGGCCATCACCATCCCCAGCTCCCCCACGGTCGAGTCCGTCACCTCCAGAATATCATCCATTCATCTTGCCCTTGGTCGGCCCCTCTTCCTTTTGCCTTCCACTTTTCCTAGCATCAGCTTCTTCTCCAGGGTATCCTGTCTTCTCATTATGTGGCCAAAGTACTTCAGTTTTGCCTTTAATATCATTCCCTCAAGTGAGCAGTCTGGCTTGATTTCCTGGAGTATGGACTGGTTTGATCTTCTTGCAGTCCAAGGCACTCTCAGAATTTTCCTCCAACACCACAGTTCTAAAGCATCTATCTTCCTTCGCTCAGCCTTCCTTATGGTCCAGCTCTCGCAGCCATAGGTTACTACAGGGAATACCATTGCTTTAACTATGCGGACCTTTGTTGTCAGTGTGATGTCTCTGCTCTTAACTATTTTATCAAGATTTGTCATTGCTCTCCTCCCAAGAAGTAGACGACTTCTGATTTCCTGGCTGCAGTCAGCGTCTGCAGAAATCTTTGCGCCTAGAAATACAAAGTCTGTCACTGCCTCCACTTTTTCTCCATCTATTTGCCAGTTATCAGTCAAGCTGGTTGCCATAATCTTGGTTTTTTTTAGGTTTAACTGCAACCCAGCTTTTGCACTCTTTTCTTTCACCTTCGTCATAAGGCTCCTCAACTCCTCCTCGCTTTCAGCCATCAAAGTGGTATCATCTGCATATCTGAGATTGTTAATGTTTCTTCCAGCGATTTTAACTCCAGCCTTGGATTTCTCAAGCCCAGCATGTCGCATGATGTGTTCTGCGTACAGGTTGAATAGGTTGGGTGAGAGTATACAACCCTGCCGCACTCCTTTCCCAATCTTAAACCAGTCCGTGGTTCTGTGGCCTGTTCTTACTGTTGCTACTTGGTCGTTATACAGATTCCTCAGGAGGCAGACAAGATGATTTGGTATCCCCATACCACCAAGAACTTGCCACAATTTGTTGTGATCCACACAGTCAAAGGCTTTAGAATAGTCAATAAAACAGAAATAGATGTTTTTCTGAAACTCCCTGGCTTTCTCCATTATCCAGCAGACATTGGCAATTTGGTCTCTAGTTCCTCTGCCTTTTCTAAACCCAGCTTGTACATCTGGCAATTCTCGCTCCATGAATTGCTGGAGTCTACCTTGCAAGATCTTGAGCATTACCTTACTGGCATGTGAAATAAGTGCCACTGTTCGATAGTTTGAACATTCTTTAGTGCTTCCCTTTTTTGGTATGGGGATATAAGTTGATTTTTTCCAATCTGATGGCCATTCTTGTGTTTTCCAAATTTGCTGGCATATGGCATGCATCACCTTGACAGCATCATCTTGCAAGATTTTAAACAGTTCAGCTGGGATACCGTCATCTCCTGCTGCCTTGTTATTAGCAATGCTTCTTAAGGCCCATTCAACCTCACTCTTCAGGATGTCTGGTTCTAACTCACTGACCACACCGTCAAAGCTATCCCCGATATTATTATCCTTCCTGTACAGATCTTCCGTATATTCTTGCCACCTTTTCTTGATCTCTTCTGCTTCTGTTAGGTCCTTACCATCTTTGTTTTTGATCATACCCATTTTTGCCTGGAATTTACCTCCGATGTTTCTAATTTTCTGGAAGAGGTCTCTTGTCCTTCCTATTCTATTATCTTCTTCCACTTCTGCACATTGCTTGTTTAAAAATAATTCCTTATCTCTTCTGGCTAACCTCTGGAATTTTGCATTTAATTGGGTATATCTCCCCCTGTCACAAAGGGGCGTGGTGACTCAGCGGGTAAGACTCCAGGCTTGTTGATCAAGATCGCAAGTTTGGAGGTTCGAATCCCTAGCCCTACATGCGAAGTGAGCTCCCGCACTAGCTCCAGCTCTTGCCAACCTAGCAATTCGAAAGCATGCATATGCAAGTAGATTAATAGGTACCACTTCAGTGGGTAGGTAACAGCGTTCCGCGCATGTCATGTGGCCACATGACCGTGGAAGCGTCTTCGGACAACGCTGGCTCTTCGGCTAACAAACGGAGATGAGCACCGGCCCCTAGAGTCGGACACAACTGCGCAAATGTGCGGGGGGAACCTTTACTTTACCTTACCCCCTGTCACTGTTGCCTTTTGCTTTCCTTCTTTCTTGGGCTACTTCCAGTGTCTCAGCAGACAGCCTTAATTGAATAAGACCCTTGAAATTACTAAACCTTCTGAGATAATTAAGTTTGGGAGTGGGCTTCAAAAGGATACAATCCTTAATATGCAGCATTATAGGGTAAAATTTTAAATACTTGTAAATATTTCCAATTACTCTACATATTCATGTGGTTATATTGCTATGCATATAGTTTCTGGCTGCAAAAATCCAGATGGCCTTAGACAGCAGCAAAAAGATATGCAAGACCAGCAGGAAAGCATAATCATTTCCTATATCTCTTTGCAGCCATCTAGTGGCTGTCTGAAACTTTCCGGCAAGAAATAGTAGGCCTATATATCACCATACCCACAATTACAGCCTACCAGGTTGTCACAAGCCTAGCAAGCATTATAAGAAATACATGATTAGTATAAAAAGTTCTGCAGCCATATATAAGTATGCTTTAATCCCAATGTACTTCATGCAGCTCTTGATGTTATTTCTTCAATATCTGCTTTAAAATGTCATTTTCCTAAACTAGGATGTATTTCTGTACCTTATAACTACTTTTTCTTTGACTATATAATAAAATAAAGAGGTGAGGGACACTGAGAAATACAATCTTGTAACTTTTACATTCTGCATACAATGCTTAGCCCTTAGAATACAATTTTATTTATTTATATTTATTTATTTATTGTGGTATTTATACCCCGCCTATCCCCTCCCTAATGGAGGACTCTAGGCGGCTTACAAGCATATATATACATTTTAATTATACAATTCACAAATCACCATTTTCACCGCGCGTGAGGGGAGGGGGTAAGGAACCGACTCTTCCAGGCTCTGGACTACAATTCCCAGGATGCCTTGAGCCGGCTGCTGACGTCCTGTAGCTGTTGCATCCGGGTCCGTCGTCACCGCCTGCCATTCGATCTTCCTCTGATCCTTTCCTCCGGTGGTGCCGACTTCCCGACAGGACGCCAGCAAATTAGCCCACTTTAAGGTGGTACCCATTTATCTACTTACAAAGCTTTCGAACTGTTGGGTTGACAGGAGCTGGGAGTAACAACGAGAGCTCACCTCGTTGCATGGGGTTCGAACTGCAGACCTTCTGATCTGCAGCCTACAGCTCAGCAGTTTAACTTGCTGAGCTACCGTGTCCCAATTTTGGCAATCCTGAGCTTTGTTGTAAAAACTGTGAAGGTCAGAAATAGTGGTTCAATTTGTGTCTGTCTCTCTGTCTGTCTGTTTATCTATCTGTCAATCATTTGTTAGATCTGCAGTGTGACTCTAAGCATGAGAGTTCAATGGTATCATTGCACAATTTCTGAGAATTGTGGAAAGATTTGTTCAATGACTGAAGGATAAATTTTAAATTTATTTCCTTCTCTCCCAGTCATCCATTATGCATTTGTTTTTATCACACTTTTTAGAAAATTCCTTTTCTACTTGAGCAAAGGCAAGAGAAAGAAGTGAAGAACTAATACTACAATTGATGGGGGTGATATGCATTAGCAAGTCTCTTAATCCTCTTGAGAGCTGCAACCTCTTTAAAATTATCAGGGCACAGCATTACTTGAGAAGCGAGTGGATTAGAATCTTTAGCATATCATTTTATGCAGGCAAGGAAGGAAGGACTGGAGGAATAGCTTCTATTCTTGCAAAATGCAGGAAAGTAAACAACAGCTCACTGACACAAAGAACCTGGGGAGCTATTCAAATCATTAAGAGAAACACTTCTGTTTCTATATCATTACACTGACATAGAACTAATTACAAAAGTCAGTAAGTAACACATTTGAAAAGTTAGATAATGCATAGGCTGACCTATGCATTTCGCCTTGGGGGCGAAACAGGACTCTAACCTACCCACGGCTCACCGGACAAAGTGGGCGCGCGCGCAGGTGTGCAAGTGCACGCGCTGGCACGCTTCGCCGCAGGAACTTTCAAAAACGGGACAAAATGGATATTTTTCTGAAAACGACGGGACAGTTGGGAATTGTTTAAAAAACGTGACTGTTCCATTCAAAACAGGACGTATGGTCAGCCTAATAATGCATTTTGTTAGAGATATTAACAAGACTGGGGAGAGTGTTAAGACAAAATAGGGGTATATATCTGGGCTAGATGGCCGCAATCATATCATTGCCTAAGGGAGGCCACTCTATAAATGGGAATGGAATTAATGTTAAACTTATATCTGATTTGTCCATCTCCGTGTCCAACCAAACCAGGGCATGTTTAATTGCTTTGAAAAAGCAGTGATGTTGAAGTCAAAGGAAAAAGAGAAGCAACTGTAATAAATTCAGAATAGTCCCCACTTTTTCAACTCATCTCCCTAATCCAGTGCTTTCCAAACTGCCGCTGTTGGCGACACACCAACGGTGGCAGCGGCGGCGGCGCGGGGGGCGTGCGCGTGCACGGCGGCAGTGGGGGGGCGCGGCCGCGGCGTGCACAGTGGTGGTGGCAGCAGCGGCGGCCTCGCTAAAACACGGAAGCGCTGATGGCACGCCGCTGCCACCATCACTGCCGCCACCGTGCACGCCCCTGCGCCGCCACCGCTTCGCAACACACTAAACTGTGTGTTGCAACACACTAAAGTATTGCGACACACAGTTTGGAAAGCTATGCCCTAATCCAGAGCTTTCCAAACTTTTCATGTTGGTGACACACTTTTTAGACATGCATCATTTCGCGACACACTCTTACAGCAGGGCATCATTTTGTGACACACTCTTACAGCAGGGCACAAGGAAGGCACTAGGACCTGCGTGGAATCCTGGCAGGGCAGGTTTGGAGGCAGCAAGGCACAAGGCAGGCACTAGGACCTGCGCGGAATCCTGGCAGGGCAGGTTTGGAGGCAGCAAGGCACAAGGCAGGCACTAGGACCTGCACGGAATCCTGGCAGGGCTTGGAGGCAGCAGCAGCCGCGACACACCCAGACACTGCAGCCGACACACTAACGTGTCCCAGCACACAGTTTGGAAAGCTCTGCCCTAATCCCTTGGCTCATAGAAGAAACTCAGATCTCAGAAACTGTTACAAACCCTGTATAAGAGGAGAACCTTTGGAGAGAATGAAGATGGTAAGCATTGGGAGATAGAGATTCAACTTCCCTCACTTGCACTCATATTTTGCTTTTATACTTAGATGCTTCTCAGTCTCTCCCTCCCCAACATGTGACTGAAGCAATTCCATGCTTAAACATTTAGAACTGCTTTCACATTACCTGGTTTGGTTCTCCAGTGACACTTCACCTCTGTTCTTGAATAACAGCATGTTGCAATTTACGGTCTGCTGAGTGCTTATTGTGGCATGAAATTGATTTGGATCAAACTGGCAGACAAAGGGACCCACTTTTCACTGCACCACTTTTGGTGCATTAGCATGTGCTTGGTGTACTTCCCTAAGTATGAAACGAGCACATTGATGAACGTCCAAAAGTGGGTCTTCCAAGAGCTCCAGAGGTGATTCACTCTGAGTCTAAGCTGTGTCACGTTTGGAAGGTTTGTGGGCAGCAAGGGCAGACATCTTACGTATGTATCAACGAAGGCCTCTCTGGGAGTGGATATATTGAGTTTCGTGGTCCTTGCTTCTTTAAAAGTCATCAAATTACAAGTGATTAATCACACTTCAGGAGGGGATCGGGGAGCATGTGCATCTCGTTATCTTCCGCCCACTCAGTCGCCAGGGGAGAAACAGGTCACCTGTGTGGACTCTCCTCCTTTTCCATCCTTTAAGTCATGGCACATCTTCTTCTGACATCCTGAAGTCTTTTGTTCTTCCACCTGCCCTCCCAATTCCTGAAGCTGCGGTCGGATGACAAAGCATCCTATTTCTCAGCTCCTCTTCATCAAATATTAAAATGTACTCGGCAAGACAGGGCCCTGGGACTACAGCAAAGCTTTTACTTATGGATAAACAAGGATAAGGGGCGTGGTGGCTCAGCAGGTAAGACGCCAGGCTTGTCGATCAGAAGATCGCAAGTTTGGAGGTTCGAATCCCTAGTCCCACGTGACGAAGTGAGCTCCCGCACTATCCCCAGCTCTTGTCAACCTAGCAATTCGAAAGCATGCAAATGCAAGTAGATTAATAGGTACCACTTCGGTGGGTAAGTAACAGCGTTCCACGTGTGTCATGCCAGCCACATGACCGTGGATGCGTCTTCGGACAACGCTGGCTCTTCCGCTAACAAACGGAGATGAGCACCGGCCCCTAGAGTCGGACACAACTGCACAAATGTGCGGGGGGAACCTTTACCTTTAAACAAGGATAGATACCAGACTGTAAGTGCCCCTGTGACTACTTGTTGTTGTTGTTGTTCAGTCGTTTAGTCGTGTCCGACTCTTCGTGACCTCATGGACCATAGCACGTCAGGCCTTCCTGTCCTCCACTGTCTCTCGGAGCTTACTCAAATTCATGTTCATTACATCGGTGATGCTATCTAACCATCTCATCCCCTGCCGTCCCCTTCTCCTTTTGCCTTCAGTCTTTCCCAGCATCAGGGTCTTTTCCAGTGAGTCCTCTCTTCGCATTAGGTGGCCAAAGTATTTGAGCTTCAGCTTCAGCATCTGTCCTTCCAATGAGCAGTCAGGGTTGATTTCCTTTAGGATTGACTGGTTTGACCTCCTTGCAGTCCAAGGGACTCTCAAGAGTCTTCTCCAGCACCACAGTTCGAAAGCATCAATTCTTCAGCGCTCAGCCTTCCTTATGGTCCAACTCTCACAGCCATACATTTTTGTTGTTCAGTCGTTCAGTCGTGTCCGACTCTTCGTGACCTCATGGACCATAGCACGCCAGGCCTTCCTGTCCTCCACTGTCGGAGTTTACTCAAATTCATGTTCATTACATCGGTGATGCTATCTAACCATCTCATCCTCTGCCGTCCCCTTCTCCTTTTGCCCTCAGTCTTTCCCAGCATCAGGGTCTTTTCCAGGGAGTCCTCTCTTCTCATTAGGTGGCCAAAGTATTTGAGCTTCAGCTTCAGCATCTGTCCTTCCAATGAGCAGTCAGGGTTAATTTCCTTTAGGATTGACTGGTTTGACCTCCTTGCAGTCCAAGGGACTCTCAAGAGTCTTCTCCAGCACCACAGCTCGAAAGCATCAATTCTTCGGCGCTCAGCCTTCCTTATGGTCCAACTCTCACAGCCATACATTGCTACTGGAAAAACCATAGCTTTAACTATACGGACCTTTGTCGGCAAGGTGATGTCTCTGCTTTTTAATATGCTGTCTAGGTTTGCCATAGCTTTCCTTCCAAGGAGCAAGCGTCTTTTAATTTCATGGCTGCAGTCACCGTCTGCGGTGATCTTGGAGCCCAAGAAAATAAAATCTGTCACTGCTTCCATTTCTTCCCCTTCTATTTGCCAGGAAGTGATGGGACCAGATGCCATGATCTGAGTTTTTTTAATGTTGAGTTTCAAGCCAGCTTTTGCACTCTCCTCTTTCACCCTCATCAAGAGGCTCTTTAGTTCCTCTTCACTTTCTGCCATTAGGGTGGTATCGTCTGCATATCTGAGGTTGTTGATATTTTTCCCGGCAATCTTAACTCCGGCTTGTGATTCATCCAGCCCGGCATTTCTCATGATGTACTCTGCATATAAGTTAAATAAGCAGGGTGATAATATACAGCCTTGTCGTACTCCTTTCCCAATTTTGAACCAGTCGGTTGTTCCATGTCCGGTTCTAACTGTTGCTTCTTGACCCACATACAGGTTTCTCAGGAGACAGGTAAGGTGGTCTGGTACTCCCATCTCTTTAAGAATTTGCCACAGTTTGTTGTGATCCACACAATCAAAGGCTTTAGCGTAGTCAATGAAGCAGAAGTAGATGTTTTTCTGGAACTCTCTTGCTTTTTCCATGATCCAGCGAATGTTGGCAATCTGATCTCTAGTTCCTCTGCCTCTTCGAAACCCAGCTTGCACTTCTGGTAGTTCTCGGTTCACATGCTGCTGAAGCCTAGCTTGTAGGATTTTGAGCATAACCTTGCTGGCATGTGAAATGAGTGCAATTGTACGGTAGTTTGAACATTCTTTGGCATTGCCTTTCTTTGGAATTGGAACGTAAACTGACCTTTTCCAATCCTGTGGCCACTGTTGAGTTTTCCAAATTTGTTGGCATATTGAGTGCAGCACTTTAACAGCATCATCTTTTAGGATTTTAAATAGCTCAGCTGGGATACTGTCTTCTCTGCTAGCTTTGTTGTTAGTAATGCTTCCTAAGGCCCACTTGACTTCACTCTCTAGGATGTCCGGCTCAAGGTCAGTGACCACACCATCGTATTTATCAGGGCTATTAAGATCTTTCTTGTATAGTTCTTCTGTGTATTCTTGCCACCTCTTCTTAATCTCTTCTGCTTCTGTTAGGTCCCTGCCTTTTTTGTCCTTTATCATGCCCATCTTTGCACAAAACCTTCCCTTGATATCTCCGATTTTCTTGAAGAGATCTCTAGTCTTCCCCATTCTATTGTTTTCCTCGATTTCTTTGCATTGTTCATTTAAGAAGGCCTTCTTATCTCTCCTTGCTATTCTCTGGAATTCTGCATTCAGTTGTTTATATCTTTCCCTTTCTCCCTTGCCTTTTGCTTCCCTTCTTTCCTCAGCTATTTGTAAAGCCTCATCAGTCAGCCACTTTGCTTTCTTGCATTTCTTTTTCTTTGGGATGGTTTTAGTTGCTGCCTCCTGTACAATGTTACGAACCTCCATCCATAGTTCTTCAGGCACTCTGTCTACCAGATCTAATCCTTTAAATCTATTCCTCACTTCCACTGTATATTCATAAGGGATATGATTTAGGTCATACCTGATTGGTCTAGTGGTTTTCTCTACATTCTTCAATTTAAGCCTAAATTTTGCAATAAGAAGCTCATGATCTGAGCCACAGTCAGCTCCAGGTCTTGTTTTTGCTGATTGTATAGAGCTTCTCCATCTTTGGCTGCAAAGTATATAATCAATCTGATTTCGGTATTGACCATCTGGTGATGTCCATGTGTAGAGTCGTCTCTTGTGTTGTTGGAAAAGAGTGTTTGCTATGACCAGCGTGTTCTCTTGACAAAACTCTATTAGCCTTTGCCCTGCTTCATTTTGTACTCCGAGGCCGAACTTGCCTGTTATTCCGGTTATTTTTTGACTTCCTACCTTAGCATTCCAGTCCCCTATGATGAAAAGGACATCTTTTTTTGGTGTTAGTTCTAGAAGGTGTTGTAGGTCTTCATAGAACCGGTCAACTTCAGCTTCTTTGGCATCAGTGGTTGGGGCATAGACTTGGATCACTGTGATGTTGAATGGTTTGCCTTGGATTCGAACTGAAAGCATTCTGTCGTTTTTGAGGTTGTACCCCAGTACTGCCTTTCCCACTCTTTTATTGACTATGAGAGCTACTCCATTTCTTCTAAGGGATTCTTGCCCACAGTAGTATATATAATGGTCTCCTGAATTAAATTCGCCCATTCCTGTCCATTTTAGTTCGCTGATTCCCAATATGTCGATGTTCAATCTTGTCATCTCATGTTTGACCACATCCAGCTTACCTTGATTCATAGTTCTTACATTCCAGGTTCCTATGCAATATTGTTCTTTACAGCATCGGACTTTCCTTCCACTTCCAGACACATCCACAACTGAGCGTCCTTTCGGCTTTGGCCCAGCCATTTCACACTTTCTGGAGCTACTCGGAATTGCCCTCCGCTCTTCCCCAGTAGCATTTTGGACACCTTCCGACCTGAGGGGCTCATCTTCCGGCGTCATATCTTTTAGCCTTTTGATACTGTCCATGGGTTTTCTTGGCAAGGATACTGGAGTGGTTTGCCATTTCCTCCTCCAGTTTTGGACCACGTTTTGTCAGAACTCTCCATCATGACCTGTTCTTCTTGACCTGACTTCATTGAGTTACGCAAGCCCCTTCGCCACGACAAGGCAGTGATCCATGAAGGGGAGCCATACATTACTACTGGAAAAACCATAGCTTTAACTATACGGACCTTTGTTGGCAAGGTGATGTCTCTGCTTTTTAATATGCTGTCTAGGTTTGCCATAGCTTTCCTCCCAAGGAGCAAGCCTCTTTTAATTTCATGGCTGCAGTCACCGTCTGCGGTGATCTTGAAGCCCAAGAAAATAAAATCGGTCACTGCTTCCATTTCTTCCCCTTCTATTTGCCAGGAAGTGATGGGACCAGATGCCATGATCTGGGTTTTTTTTAATGTTGAGTTTCAAGCCAGCTTTTGCACTCTCCTCTTTCACCCTCATCAAGAGGCTCTTTAGTTCCTCTTCACTTTCTGCCATTAGGGTGGTATCGTCTGCATATCTGAGGTTGTTGATATTTCTCCCGGCAATCTTAACTCCGGCTTGTGATTCATCCAGCCCGGCATTTCTCATGATGTACTCTGCATATAAGTTAAATAAGCAGGGTGATAATATACAGCCTTGTCATACTCCTTTCCCAATTTTGAACCAGTTGGTTGTTCCATGTCCGGTTCTAACTGTTCCTTCTTGACCCACATACAGGTTTCTCAGGAGACAGGTAAGGTGGTCTGGTACTCCCATCTCTTTAAGACTTTGCCACAGTTTGTTGTGATCCACACAATCAAAGGCTTTAGCGCAGAGCATTCCAAACTGTGTGTCGCGACACAAAAGTGTGTCGCCACACACAGCGTGGTGTGTCGCCACACCACCCGGAAGCGGCGGCGCGCGCGGGCACGGCGGCCGCCATGCACGCGCGTGGCGCCGCACGCCCCTCCTGCGCCGCCACCGTGCGCGCGCCGCCGCACGCCCCCCGTGCTGCCGCACGCCCCTCCCGCGCCACCACCGTGCGCGCACCGCCGCACGCCCCCCCACGCCGCCGCCGTGCGCGCGCGCCACCGCATGCCCCCCCGCGCCATCGCCCTGCGCGCACGTGTCGCCGCCGCCGCCGCCGGGTGTGTCGCCAGTGGCGGCACTTTGGAAAGCCCTGCTTTAGCGTAGTCAATGAAGCAGAAGTAGATGTTTTTCTGGAACTCTCTTGCTTTTTCCATGATCCAGCGAATGTTGGCAATCTGATCTCTAGTTCCTCTGCCTCTTCGAAACCCAGCTTGCACTTCTGGTAGTTCTCGGTTCACATACTGCTGAAGCCTAGCTTGTAGGATTTTGAGCATAACCTTGCTAGCATGTGAAATGAGTGCAATTGTACGATAGTTTGAACATTCTTTGGCATTGCCTTTCTTTGAAATTGGAACGTAAACTGACCTTTTCCAATCCTGTGGCCACTGTTGAGTTTTCCAAATTTGTTGGCATATTGAGTGCAGCACTTTAACAGCATCATCTTTTAGGATTTTAAATAGCTCAGCTGGGATACTGTCTTCTCCGCTAGCTTTGTTGTTAGTAATGCTTCCTAAGGCCCACTTGACTTCACTCTCTAAGATGTCCGGCTCAAGCTCAGTGACCACACCATCATAGATATCAGGGATATTAAGATCTTTCTTGTATAGTTCTTCTGTGTATTCTTGCCACCTCTTCTTAATCTCTTCTGCTTCTGTTAGGTCCCTGCCTTTTTTGTCCTTTATCATGTCCATCTTTGCACAAAACGTTCCCTTGATATCTCCGATTTTCTTGAAGAGGTCTCTAGTCTTCCCCATTCTATTGTTTTCCTCGATTTCTTTGCATTGTTCATTTAAGAAGACCTTCTTATCTCTCCTTGCTATTCTCTGGAATTCTGCATTCAGTTGTTTATATCTTTCCCTTTCTCCCTTGCCTTTTGCTTCCCTTCTTTCCTCAGCTATTTGTAAAGCCTCATCAGTCAGCCACTTTGCTTTCTTGCATTTCTTTTTCTTTGGGATGGTTTTAGTTGCTGCCTCCTGTACAATGTTACGAACCTCCATCCATAGTTCTTCAGGCACTCTGTCTACCAGATCTAATCCTTTAAATCTATTCCTCACCTCCACTGTATATTCATAAGGGATATGATTTAGGTCATACCTGATTGGTCTAGTGGTTTTCTCTACGTTCTTCAATTTAAGCCTAAATTTTGCGATAAGAAGCTCATGATCTGAGCCACAGATTACAGATTGTGACTACTTGCCCCTAGTTAATGTCATAATCCAATTTCATCAACAAGCCTAACTGGGCAATTTTATAACAAGTCAGTTTCACAATAGGATGGAACACTTTTCCTTGATTATGTAAGTAATACGAATTTCCCCCTTTGTGGGAATATCTGAATTGGGAATATTGTACGAAGAGTGGAGAGGATTAAACTTCCTAAACTCTGCACTATAAAATAAAAGTTCTCCCCACCACTACCGAAGACTTTTAACCTCTTCAAATACAGGCAGGGTGAAAGCCGCAGGTTTAAATGCTATAATTTACCAGAAAACCTCTTGTCCCAGACTTAGAGCAAATCAAAAACAAAGCACCCTAGCTTTTCTTTTGAAAAATGTTAATAAGTAAGAATTGAAGAAATATGGGGGGAAAGAAAACGGAAATAGAAAGAAAGGAAGCCACAAAACACAGTCCATCTTTCCCAAGAGCAGCTCTTTCCTAATTGTGGCACAATTGTACATTTTCCTCCCAATATCTAAAAAATAAATAAAGAAATAAATGATGAGTTACTGTTCCACTTTTTCTTTCCCCCTAATATATTTTCTGTGGTATCATTTCAGCTCACTGCTCAAGCCTATCTAGATCTTTTTGAATCTTCTCTCCTTCATCTAAAGTATTAGCCACCCCTCCCAGCTTTGTATTATCTGCAGACTTTGTTAGGAAAGTGTTAAGAACATATGGATTATAAAAAATAGGTGTTTTTCATTAGAAACCGCCATTAATAAGATAATTTTCTTCTTTTTGGAAAGAGCAAAGAGAATAGTTGCAGGTGGAAAGTTCCATTTCTTCTTCCTGTTCCCTAAACTTTATACCTCTTGCCCTGCTTCCTGCAAGAGATGCATGTAGAAAGGGGGAAAAATCTCCTAGGCCCATCCATGGCCTAGAATGGAGCAGCACACAGCCATGTGCTTGTTCCCAGTCCAAGGAGGAAGAAAGAGAAATGAGGCCTAGCACATGACCTCTCTCCATGGAGAGGAGCAGCCACATGCTGCTTCCTCCTTGATGGAAGAATCAGAGAGAGGGAAGAGGAAGTGGGAGTGGCCACAGCCAGCTTCCTCAAAAGCATGGAGAGCTTGCATCCTAGAGCAGCCATCCATATGCTGATGAGGCATGCTGGATTTGCCAGGATCCCCAACACCCCTTCTCAAATCATGCATGCATCATGCCTACACAATATTTAACTGACTACGTAGGCCTTGGTAAACACCCCTCACAAGTGGTTTTGTAAGGATGTCTGCGATCATCCTCTCTGAGGGACAATACTCCAAATGTATTAGTCCTGTCTCCTGTGCCTCTCTAATTATGTGGTAGCGAACATCCATGTGTTTGGTCTGCCCTCCCACCTTCTGTGACAGAGAGGGTCTTATACAACTTTGGTCGTCCACAAAGACTCTTATTGGAGCAGGAACACTGACCCCCAGATCCTCTTATACTTGAGTCAGTGCACCTCTGAGCATGTCTCAGCTGCTGAGACACACTCCGCTTCAGTTGCTGAGTGTGCCAAAATAGCCTGCTTGCGACAAGCCCAGCTCACAGCCCCTCCCCCAAAGAAAAACACATTCCCACTAGTGGATTTGTGATCAGTTACATCCTCTGCCCAATCTGCATCGGTGTACCCCACTAGTTCAGGAGAATCAGTTGCTGGCAGCTTAAGCTTCAGGTCTGCAGTCCCCTTCAGGTATCTTGCCACCCGCTTAACGCCTGTTGAGTCCCTCTGGGTGGGTGCGCTGGTCTTTCTACAGAGGATCCCCACTGCAGTTGAAATATCTGGCCTCGTGGTGGTGGACAGATATAACAGCTTCCCAATGGCCTCTCTGTAGCCATTGTTTTGAGGCAACAGTCCACTAGTGTCCTTGACTTTGTGAAAATCTGCTTCCATTCAAGTTAAAACTGTGTTTGCATTTTCCAGTCCCATGCACTCCAATAATTCAAAAATCTTTTGCCTCTGAGGAGAAAACTTCCATCCTCTTCTCTGTCAATTTGTATCCCCAAGTAGTAGGTTGCCTTCCCAAGATGTTTCACCTCTACTTCAGTGTTCACATTGGATACAATTTCATCAATCTCCTTTTGATCCTCATAACAGAGAATCAAATCATCTACAAATGTCAGAATGAACACGTCTCTGCCATTCTTCTGCCGTGTGTAGAGGCAGGGATCAGCTTTGCCCTGAGTGAAACCTTGCTTTATTTGCATCTGGTTTAATTTCACATTCCAGGCCCTTGCTGCTTGTTTAAGTCCATAGATCCCCTTCTGAAGCCTGTACACTAAATGCTGGTTCTTTGGATCACTGAAGACTTCAGGTTGTTGCATATACAACTCCTCCTGAATTTCTCCATGCAAGAATGCTTTTTAATGTCTATATGTTCCACTTGCATGTTTCTGCTTGCAGCTAGACTTAGAAGTTGTTGAATGGTTGTGTGGGTCACAACTGGTGCAAAAGTCTGGTCATAATCTTCCCCATACTTTTGTGAATAGCCCTTGGCTACCAGTCTAACTTTATATCTTTGGACCTCTCCTTTCTCATTCTGTTTGGCCTTAAAGACCCATTTGCAACCAATGGCCTTTTTGCCAACAGGTAACTTTGTGAGTGTCCAAGTGTTGTTGTGTTGCAGAGCCTCAAATTCTTCTTGAGCTGCTCTCCTCCACTTACTTGCTTCAGCTGGTGGCAACTGTTGCACTTCCTTCCATGATGCAGGCTCTTTCGGCAATGCCACTCCTGCGAGGTAGGACAGTCGCTTGGCTGGAACTCCCTTGCTGGGTCACGATGAGTGCCTCAGGTCCGGAACAGGACTCAGGTCTGGATGATGCTGCACCTCTGTCCCTTCTGCCCCTCCTGGTTCCTCGTTGTCTGACTCAGGTGGAGTCTCCGGCTCGATGTCCTCTCTCTGGGCTTGCCTGCTCACTGCAACTGGAAACACTGGGTGAGGTACTTTGAACAGGTCATCATCACTTCCCCCTTCTGTAGAGCTATTGGTTGGAGGATTCTGATTTGGCTCTGTCTCATGAAAATGTCCCACTCTGCAAGTCTGGATTGAGCCGGTCTTGGGACCTGAAACGCTTTCTCCCTTGCTTCCCAGTGGGCACCCCAACAAGATTCCTTCCTTTGTTTGGGAATCAAATTTGAATCTTTTCTCTGATGGAACGTGGGTGTAGGTAGCTGTCATTGCTAGATGTCTGCTACCCCCAACGCATGCTTGGATTGGCCCACACTGCTTGGTGTGAGTTGACTCCAGGGGCTGTTTAGAGCGCCTGGTGCTTTGCTTTGGAATTGCAGGCCTTGTGGAATTTCCCTGTGTGTAGGTTCTGTGCCTTACAACAGCCTTACCACAGTCCTTGGCTTCCAAATTGCTTTCCAATCCATTTTTCTTCATTTGAAGAGTTGCACTTGAATTTCTTTGTCCCAGTTGTCTGTGCCAGAGGATGGCACTGTCATCCTTCTTTTCTCAGTGACTGGCTACGCATGCCAGGTCTGGCCTCTCAGAATTGAGAAAGATTAAACCTTGATCTAGGTATCCTGTTAGAAAGACACCCTCTTGGTTCATTATCTCACATTTATTACCTTTGAAACAAATGGTATGGGCCTTTCTTCATGAGTGCAGATGTGCTTATCATATTCAGACTTACATCTGGAACATATAAAACTTTATTAGCAATTAAGTCCTTCTTGGTGGTGCCATTTCTGCACCTCAGGAGAGCGCACCCCTCTCCTTGCACAGGGATTGCTTTTCCATCTGCTAAGCTGATCTCTTCCTTTGAACTTGGGTTCAATTCGATGAAGAGAGAAACATCATTAAACATGTGCGTGTTACAGCCACTGTCTAATATGAAAGATGAGCAGTTTTTATTTATGGCTGAAAATGCCAGAAGACTCACATCTGGAGCTTTCTCTTTGTTGCCTTTCTGATCACCCTTCCGGGCCCAACAGTTTTTCTTTAAGTGACCATTCTTGCCACAAAAATGGCACTTGATGTGCCTCTTTGTTATTGAAAGGCTCCTCTGCTGCAGACCGCCATCTTTGCCCCAAGGCATCTTAGAAAAATAGACTGCCTCATTGTTGGTCTGTTTGCAATTTCTATAGGAATCTTGTCTGCTGCACTCAGACTTTATTTCCTGAATTAAATCTGAAAGAGGTTGTCTTGATCCTCTATAACTAGCAGCAAAGCTAGAAAATTTTTCAGGCAAAGAGCCTAATAAAAATCTAACTTGGATCCTTGGATCCTGTTATCCAAAATCACATCATTGCAAGCAAGCTTGTGCAGAAATGATTGAAAATTAGAAATGTGCTCATCTTTCATTGATGCAAAATATACTACAGATACGAATACCATTTAAACCAGAATTTTTTTTACTTGGAATTTGGGAGGAACAAATAGAAAAAACATTTCTTTAGAATAATACAGTATATGATCACAGCAGCAAGACTCTTATATGCACAAAACTGGAAAAATCAAAGTGTTCCAACAATACAGGATTGGATGTTGAAATTATTAGAGATGGCAGAAAATGATAAATTGACTTGCTTATTAAAAGATAATTCAAATTGTTACTTTCTTAAAGAGTGGAAACCATTGATGGACTATTTGCAAAAAGCAGGAGGAGTAAAGCTAACATGGGGATTTGATGATTAGATTATATATAAATAGTATATAGTATAATAGACAAGAAAAGTATATGAATGTTATATGAATAACCAGCATGTAAAAACAAACTATCTATTTTATTCTTATGACCATAGTTGGATCGGAGGTCATCCAATTTCTTTGTCTGTGTTTTTCTTTCTTTCTTTTTTCCTTTACTGCACTTTTCCTTTCTTTTTCTCTTAATTTGTAGTTCTATTTTCATTTCATTCTTAACTTTTAGCTTTGTATATTTAAAATCCAATAAAATTTAAAAAAAAAGAAAAGAAATGTGCTCATCTATGTTTCACAAACACGTTTATTACAGCCCTAAGGCCAGATACATAAAATTATATAATAGCAACATTCATATATATATATATATATATATATATATATATATATATATATATAACAAAAAACCCATTAGTATAATACGATCTAAAATTGATTTAGAATGAAAATACTAAAATAAATTGCAATAAAATAATATGTTAAGAAAATGTTTCCATTTTGCTGGAATTTTAAATTGGATAACTTGGGAGTCACCTCCCCCTCCATAGAGTTTAAACAATTCCTCCATCATCCCTCTTGCAGTATCTCTGTGCTGGATTTGAACCAGCATTTGTGCACTTAGGGAATTCATGATCAAGCCTTGGAGTTTAAGATCATTGGCCGCCGCCGCTGCCGCCGTTGGTGTGTTGCCAACGGCAGCAGTTTGGAAAGCACTGATCTAGATCGTGGGATGTGATACTTCCACTCTACTCTGCCCTAGTGAGAACACATTTGTAGTATTGTAACCAGTTCTGGGTAACACAGTTCAAAAAGGACAGGAATAAACTGGAGTGAGTTCATAGGAGGCCTGCTAAGATAGTGAAAGGTATAGAAACCAAGTCCTATGAAGAAAGATTAAAGGACTTGGGTATGTTTAGCCTACAGAAAAAACAACTGAAGATATAAGAACAATCTTCAAATATCTCAAGGTTGTTAATAGAAGAAATAATGGACTGTTCTTTATTGTCCCAAGGGGCAGGACCAGGATTAATGGGCTAAAATTACAAGGAAGGAGGTTCAGACTAGACATCAGGAGGAACTTCCTTTTTTTAAGTGATTTTATTAAAGATTATAATTACAATAGTAAAAACTAATACAAACTAAAAGAAAGAGAGAAAAATAGAAAGAAAGAGTAAAAGGTGCAAAGGGGAAAAATAGGAAAGATGTAAAGAATACAACTCCAGCAAAGGAGATCGTTACCTTGTCGTGGTGCTGGAGCTTGAGCACCTCAATGAAACCATGAGCTAAACCGTGAAGGGACACCCAAGACGGGAAGGTTGTGGCAGAGAGGTCAGACTAAATACGATCCCTGGGGAAGGTAATGGCAACCCACCCCAGTATTCTTGCCGTGAAAACTAAATGGATCAGTACAACCAAAAATATGTCGGTATACCATCGGAAGATGGGACTCCCAGGTCGGAAGATGGTCAAAATGCTACTGGGGAGCAACAGAGGATACGTTCAACTAGCCCCAGATGTGATGACGCAGCTAGCTCAAAGCCGAAAGGACGGCTAGCGGCCGACGGTGCTGGTGGTGAACGACGAATCCGATGTTCTAAAGATCAACACACCATAGGAACCTGGAATGTAAGATCTATGAGCCAGGGCAAATTGGATGTGGTTATTGGTGAGATGGCAAGATTAAATATAGATATTTTAGGTGTCAGTGAACTGAAATGGACTGGGATGGGCCACTTCACATCAGATGACCACCAGATCTACTACTGTGGACAAGAGGACCACAGAAGAAATGGAGTAGCCTTCATAATTAATAATAAAGTGGCTAAAGCAGTGCTTGGATACAATCCAAAAAACGATAGAATGATCTCAATTCGAATTCAGGGTAAGCCATTTAACATCACAGTGATCCAAATATACGCCCCAACCACAGATGCTAAAGAAGCAGAAGTAGATCAGTTCTATGAGGATCTGCAGCACCTACTGGATAATACACCAAAAAGAGATGTTATTTTCATTACAGGAGACTGGAATGCTAAGGTGGGTAGTCAGACGACACCTGGAATTACAGGCAAGCATGGTCTGGGAGAACAAAATGAAGCAGGACATAGGCTGATAGAATTTTGCCAAGACAACTCACTGTGCATAACAAACACTCTCTTCCAACAACCTAAAAGACGACTTTATACATGGACTTCACCAGATGGTCGACACCGAAATCAGACTGACTACATCCTTTGCAGCCAAAGGTGGCGGACATCTATACAGTCGGTAAAAACAAGACCTGGAGCTGACTGTAGTTCAGATCACGAAGTTCTTATTGCAAAATTTAGAATCAGACTAAAGAGAATAGGGAAGACCCACAGATCAGTTAGATATGAGCTCACTAATATTCCTAAGGAATATGCAGTGGAGGTGAAGAATAGATTTAAGGGACTAGAATTAGTAGATAGGGTCCCAGAAGAACTATGGACAGAAGTTCGCAACATTGTTCAGGAGGCGGCAACAAAAAACGTCCCAAAGAAAAAGAAAACCAAGAAGGCAAGATGGCTGTCTGCTGAAACACTGGAAGTAGCCCAAGAAAGAAGGAAAGCAAAAGGCAACAGTGAAAGGGGGAGATATGCCCAATTAAATGCAAAATTCCAGAGGTTAGCCAGAAGAGATAAGGAATTATTTTTAAACAAGCAATGTGCAGAAGTGGAAGAAGACAATAGAATAGGAAGGACAAGAGACCTCTTCCAGAAAATTAGAAACATCGGAGGTAAATTCCAGGCAAAAATGGGTATGATCAAAAACAAAGATGGTAAGGACCTAACAGAAGCAGAAGAGATCAAGAAACTGTGGCAAGAATATACGGAAGATCTGTATAGGAAAGATAATAATATTGGAGATAGCTTTGACGGTGTGGTCAGTGAGTTAGAGCCAGACATCCTGAAGAGTGAGGTTGAATGGGCCTTAAGAAGCATTGCTAATAACAAGGCAGCAGGAGACGATGGTATCCCAGCTGAACTGTTTAAAATCTTGCAAGATGATGCTGTCAAGGTGATGCATGCCATATGCCAGCAAATTTGGAAAACACAAGAATGGCCATCAGATTGGAAAAAATCAACTTATATCCCCATACCAAAAAAGGGAAGCACTAAAGAATGTTCAAACTATCGAACAGTGGCACTTATTTCACATGCCAGTAAGGTAATGCTCAAGATCTTGCAAGGTAGACTCCAGCAATTCATGGAGCGAGAATTGCCAGATGTACAAGCTGGGTTTAGAAAAGGCAGAGGAACTAGAGACCAAATTGCCAATATCCGCTGGATAATGGAGAAAGCCAGAGAATTTCAGAAAAACATCTATTTCTGTTTTATTGACTATTCTAAAGCCTTTGACTGTGTGGATCATAACAAATTGTGGCAAGTTCTTGGTGGTATGGGGATACCAAGTCATCTTGTCTGCCTCCTGAGGAATCTGTATAACGACCAAGTAGCAACGGTAAGAACAGAGCATGGAACAACGGACTGGTTTAAGATTGGGAAAGGAGTACGGCAGGGTTGTATACTCTCACCCTACCTATTCAACCTGTACGCAGAACACATCATGCGACATGCTGGGCTTGAGGAATCCAAGGTTGGAGTTAAAATCGCTGGAAGAAACATTAACAATCTCAGATATGCAGATGATACCACTTTGATGGCTGAAAGCGAGGAGGAGTTGAGGAGCCTTATGACGAAGGTGAAAGAAGAAAGTGCAAAAGCTGGGTTGCAGTTAAACCTCAAAAAAACCAAGATTATGGCAACGAGCTTGATTGATGACTGGCAAATAGAGGGAGAAAACGTGGAGGCAGTGACAGACTTTGTATTTCTAGGCGCAAAGATTACTGCAGACGCTGACTGCAGCCAGGAAATCAGAAGACGTCTACTTCTTGGGAGGAGAGCAATGGCAAATCTTGATAAAATAGTTAAGAGCAGAGACATCACACTGACAACAAAGGTCCGTATAGTTAAAGCAATGGTATTCCCTGTAGTAACCTATGGCTGTGAGAGCTGGACCATAAGGAAGGCTGAGTGAAGGAAGATAGATGCTTTTGAACTGTGGTGTTGGAGGAAAATTCTGAGAGTGCCTTGGACTGCAAGAAGATCAAACCAGTCCATACTCCAGGAAATCAAGCCAGACTGCTCACTTGAGGGAATGATATTAAAGGCAAAACTGAAGTACTTTGGCCACATAATGAGAAGACAGGATACCCTGGAGAAGAAGCTGATGCTAGGGAAAGTGGAAGGCAAAAGGAAGAGGGGCCGACCAAGGGCAAGATGGATGGATGGTATTCTGGAGGTGACGGACTCAACCATTGGGGAGCTGGGGATGGTGACGGCCGACAGAAAGCTCTGGTGTGGACTGGTCCATGAAGTCACGAAGAGTCGGAAACGACTGAACGAATAAACAACGAATAAACAACAAAAAGAATACAAAGAAAAAAGAAAAGAAAGAAAAGTAATAATATAGCAAAGAAAAAAGAAAAGAAATATGTAAAGAAGTGACTTCCAACCATCATAAGTATAAACAATTTTAGTAACTTTTCACCTCATCTTAAATTACAACAAATGATCTCTTCTTCCCATATCCCATCTCTTACCTATGAACAAATCCATAAAGCATTGTCATTTCAGTCCTGGTGTCACCAAAGTCCACTAAGGGTTACCAGAAATAACAATGTATCTACTTTAACCTTGATCAAATAAGCCAATTTTATATTCCTTCTAACAATCTTAATCTTTAGTCCATTCAAATAATGTCATAGAACTTGATTTCTTTTCATTTCTTGTTTGTTCCTTCTCACGAGATTCTTCAAAGCTTTAACAAGTCTCTTTTGTAAGTCCAATATAGAAAAATTATCTAGGTTACTCTCTTGGCTTATTGCTTGTATGTCCCTTTTAATTATTAAAACATCAGCCAGTTTTTTTTGTATGTCCAGTGTAACATCTTTTTCCATGTCATTCTTTTAGTCTGTCATTTGTAAATCCACTTTCAATTCAGTCTCTGTCTTGTCAGGTAAAACTTGTTCCTCTTCCATAACATCTTTTAGACACAATCTATCCATAGAGGCAGATATCGCTGTTGACATTGTTAATATTAACCTCTGACTCCACTTTTCAAAAGTGTCCTTCAATATTTCCAGTGTTAGAATATTTTGTACCATTCTGTAACTGTTAGTCAAGTTTATGTGTTCTCCTTTAATTGAAATCTTTAGTTCCCTCTAGCATCCAATTTTTAAAATCTTATCTTATTATGTTCTTTTTTAAAAATTCTAAACAAAAGCATTTTCCCATGGGAAGGATTCTTTATAATTAATTCCAAAATCTTATTTCAAATTTATCTGGACCCTTAGTCCACTTGTAGCTTTATAAAATCAAAGTCTTAATCAACCTTTTGCTGTTTATTTCATTTTTTTAAAGTTCTTAAGCTTGTAGTTAAAACTTTCTTTTGTTAAGGATTGAAGGCAAACTCACCCAGTGCTTTCAAACTTGTCAATCCAAAGGTTTCTAATAGCTGAAAAGTAGTTAACAAGCAATTTCTGAAAGTGATTAGACAAGGAAGTTTGCGAACTTAAGTGTCCTTTCACAGGTGCCGACCGCGATTTGAGCAAGATGGCTATACCCTCATCTCCCAGTGCTCAAAACCTGCCGTAGACCACTGCCTTGTGGTCTCCTTGCGAGGAGCAGCTGTCTGGAGCACTTGTGGGCGATCTCTCATCCTCTCCTTTGTCTACTCACTGGCTCTTCATTCTTCGCTGCGGTCGTCAGCTCTTTTTGCGGAGCCGTCTTTAAATCATCATTCTTCTCCAGAAGTGTCAGGAGGAACTTCCTGACTGTACAAGCTGTCAGCCAGTGGAACAAACTGCCACATGATGTGATGCATTCTCCTTTGCTTGAGCAGGGGGCTTAACTGGATGATCTCTAAGGTTCCTTCCAACTCTATAATCCTATAATATGTAAAACAGCAATGCCAAAAAAAGATGGCAACCAGTTCAAGTAAACTCAAATATTTCTATTAAATGTTTTGTTAATTGCCTGCCAAAAAATCATCACTATTATCATCTTCACTATCAAAGACTCACACATTTTCTGGGAATGGTGGGCTACATTCATAAACCAGTTGCTTGAGAGCTTGGCAATAGAACGGATAAACACTGTGCAGTGGCAGCCTCCATTACGTCAGGCCCAGGTCCTTTCATCTCATATTGTAGTAACAATTACAGCTGGAAGATAGGGGAAATGTATATCTTTAGTGACTTAAAAGCCTATAATGTAATTATTCAAATAACATGATTGATTGGGCACAGTAAATTAATAAAAGAGCCCTTTGGAAAAAAGGCAGATTCTTCTTCCATAGCATCATTATTGAAAAACAGTGATGATCTTAAAATGTGGCTTATCATAAATTCTCTGGGGACGTTTAACAATTATGAAGTAAAAAAGAAAGTAAGAACATCTCAGATCTTCTCATTGAACAATTAGAATCAAACATAAATTGCAGACATGGACTCTGTAGAGGGACAAGTGACATCATACATATCCTGACATTGCACATCATGACATTACACAAATGTACATCATTCATGCAGTGATGTCATGATGTGCATTACATCATTGCAGCTTCTACTAGACACAAATGATTGAAGTCACAGTCTGGACATTTATTTATGTGAATCTCATTGCACTGAATAAGCAAAACATGAAAGAGAACAAAAGTGTATGGATACAACTCCCAATCTTTTCATATAGTTTTTCTCCTGATACAAATAGCAGCTTCCACCTACTTGTACAACATTGTCCTGATCCTGCTACCGTTTCCAATTCACAGCAGTCATGGTCACACACAACTAACATAATGTAGCATTTGGCAGCCATAATGCCTGCACAAAAGAATACCCAGTGAATTGGGCTCATAATTTGACCCATGTTTATAACTTATAATCAAAATCTTGAACATTCAGGATAATTTGGGAATTTAAGGAGAATGTGGCAGCATGTCTTTTCTTTATATTGAAAAGTAGCTTCCCTTGGTAATGATTTTCAAAGCAATTAACACTTTGATTTGCAGTTGAGGGATCCTATGCATAATTATGCAAAAATTAAAACTTTATTATGCAGAATGGAGCTTACACCTATATAATTATACATATGATCACAGCCTTAGTTCTGCTGATGTCAATAAGGATATATCAGCTTCAATTCAAGCTTCAGTTCAATTGCTCAAGGGACTAGCTGTCATGTAGCTTTTTAATTTAGAAGTATAATGTACAGGTACGTGATTTTCACACTACTTTCCCTTCTCATATTATTGATCTTGGTCTTTCTACATATCATCAACCTGTGTTGTTACAATAACAGATCTCTGTATTTACTGGGAGATTTCTAAGTAGATATTGGTTCTCAGACAATACCTCTTTAATAAAATAGTAAGCCATATGTCAATAAGATAATTCTAGTTTGTCCCATTTATATATGGTTTCCTACTCAAATGAAATCAATGAGGTTAGTGGGTAGATGTATTGTTGAAGGCTTTCACGGCCGGAGTTTGATGGCTGTTGTGGGTCTTCTGGGCTGTGTGGCCGTGTTCTGGAAGTTGTGGTTCCTAACGTTTCGCCAGCATCTGTGGCCGGCATCTTCAGAGGGCAGGAGCACAGATAGAAGCGATCTCTCTGTGCCCAGGTAGGTAGAGTGTTGGCTTAGATCTGTGTCACCTGGGTTCAAGTCCCTCTCAGACACAAACTATATTAGGGGACCTTGGGCCAGTTGCTACTCTACAGTATCTCTTAGAGTTATTCTAAAGATAACATTATTGGGGATTGTGTATAGTATTCTGAGAAAAGGATGGGATAACAGTGCAAATAAATAATGTCAGATATTTGGCAGTGGCCAGCATAGCACAGAGGAGAGGAGAGCATGCTGGTTTTGCAAACCTTTTTGAAATAATTTAAGTTTGTTGGGTGGCCTTGGGCAGGTCATTATCTTTCAGTCTAAGCTATCTCATGGGTGACTTGAGTAAATAAAATTAGTCAACACGGTATCCACTGCTAAGTGCTGCAGAATATACAGTATATCCACAGAACCTTATTTGGCTTTCAGACAGCTCATGGTCATGAAATTCAGTAAGTATAGAGACACAAGCAGCCTAACTTTTGACACATACTTATTTCAGTAATTTGTGGCGTGTAGGAAACCAGAATGACAGAGAAGTTCACCTTCTTTCTCTGCTTGGTCAGAGAGAATTGGCACCGAAGCCCCAAAGGTAAGAGGCTACTTGCCAGTCTCATTCTTCACCTGCCACCTGTTGATTGCTGTGACTTTCAGGACAAGCATTCAAGAACATTTCAAGGGATTCCCTTCACTGAACTAAAAGGGAAGGAGAGTTTGTTCTACTTGTACATGCATACTAGAGCTGTGTAGTGGATTCAAAAGCAACAAGATATTTTGGAGTGTATGGGGGCACTCCCATAACATCTGTAGGGGGTTACTTAGCCCAAATGCATGACCTCTGGATCACACATCTGCAGAGGTCATCTGTGTGATCCCCTGGAAAGGCTCAGCTGCTTCAAGGAGCTGCAGACAGGCCTAGGTAGATTGAGGTAATATGCTGCACCACCTGGATCCCTGCCTGGCTACACATCTTCTGGTCTGCCTGTTTATCAAACCTTCAAGAGACTCTTGGTGCTGTAGTGCCTCATTGTAAAGGTAAAGGTTCCCCCCGCACATTTGTGCAGTCGTGTCCGACTCTAGGGGCCGGTGCTCATCTCTGTTTGTTAGCCGAAGAGCCAGTGTTGTCCGAAGACGCTTCCACGGTCATGTGGCTGCATGACGCGCGTGGAACGCTGTTACCATCCCACCAAAGTGGTACCTATTCATCTACTTGCATTTGCAATTCATCAAATTGCTAGGTTGGCAAGAGCTGGGGCGAGTGCGGGAGCTCACTCCGTCATGTGGGACTAGGGATTCGAACCTCCAAACTTGCACTCTTCCGATCGACAAGCCTGGCGTCTTACCCGCTGAGCCACCACGCCCCTTTTGTAAGACACATCATTCACCTGTTGGTGTATGTGTTTGTACTACTCCTGGGTGGTTTAATTGGCTTATTGTTGGTTATCTTTAGCCTGTTTAAGAATTGTTTTTTTTAATCTTTGTACACTGCCTAGAGTTGCTTCAGGAAATGAGGCGGCTAATAAATTGATTGAACAAATACATTTAAAAGACCAGGGCGTGGGCTCTTTGCTGTCAGCAGAAATTTCAGCTCAAGATTACATCTGCTTTAACCAAAAGCTATCCTGGAGTAGGAGGCTGGCCTGGTGTCCCTCAGGGAAAAGCCAAAGATATCCAAGGCTGTTTTGTGTAAAGGCAGAGCAGAATCTGTGGTGGAGAAGGAATCTGGACTGTTGATCCCATTTGCACCAAGTATTAAGAGAAACATCAAGAAGATGGGAGACAACGGGGGTGGGAAATGGACTTCACGGGAATTTTGAAACAACTATTGGCAAGGAGAGAGATGATGAAAGACTGCAACCTGCCCATTTCAGGCACTGACTGGCCTTCTTTACTCTGAGAATGCAGTTTAATTAAGGAATTCAATTAAACTTAGAATAAAAGTTGCTCCTCCACTCTAAAGATCCTCCTCTTAGATCCTGCTGGGTCAGTGGCTGGTAAAATGACAGGTTACCCAGGATTTACTCCTGGGCATGGTCACAGAGACGTGGCTTAAAGGTGACAGGGGAGTTCAACTCTCCCCACTGTTTGCTGGCTATGCTATGGGGCAGCAGACTAAGACCAGAGGGCTTGAGATGGAGGAGATGAGGTCTATAGCAAGGGTCGGAAATGGCGGCTCGCGAGCCAGATCTGGCTCTTTGGCCCCTTGACTCTGGCTCTCTCTCTCTCTCTGCCGCCCGACATCTGGAAAGCCGGTCTCCGGAAGCAGCAGGCTTGGCGCGAACCCTGGGGAAGAAACAGAGACGCTGATTGGTGGAGGCTCAGAAGGAAGGATGCCTCCACCAATCAGCACGCGCCAAAGGAGAGCAGAGAGGCGGGCTGAACAAGGCGAAGCCCGATTGGCCCTGCTTCCCAAAGGTGCGAAAAAAAGACCGGCGCGACTTACCTCCATTGCCCGAGACAACCCGCACAGAAGCCTCTAGATTCCGCGCCGGATCCTGTTTCCAGGCCTCGCCTTGCTACCGCCTCAGAGCCCTGCCTTGCTTCCGCGCCGGACCCTGACTCCACGCTTTCTCCCGCCACCACGCCAAGCCTAGAATCCAAGCCTTACCTTGCTGCAGTGCCAAGCCTCTGCCCGAACCGCTGCCGGTCGCCGCGTCTTCGTCCTTGCTCCCAACGGAAGAAACCAGCATCGGGGTAAGCGCTGCTACCTTGCCTGCTCCTTGCCCATTTACCCAGGTTTCCACCAGTCCAGAGCAGCAGCCCAGCCTGACCATCCCCGGCTGCCATTGGGATGCCTTTGTCGGCCCCCGGTCTACCCACCAGTGGGCAGCCCCGACCAGCTGCCAAGCCCAGTTCACGCTGGCCACCAGTGGGCAGCTTTTGTCAGTCCCCAGCAGACGGGCACCAGCCCCGACCAGCTGCCAAGCCCAGTTCACGCTGGCCACCAGTGGGCAGCTTTTGTCAGTCCCCAGCAGACGGGCACCAGCCCCGACCAGCTGCCAAGCCCAGTTCACGCTGGCCACCAGTGGGCAGCTTTTGTCAGTCCCCAGCAGACGGGCACCAGCCCCGACCAGCTGCCAAGCCCAGTTCACGCTGAATTGTAATTATTTTGTGTTGGTGGCTTTATTATTAAAAAATGAAACATTTTTTAGGTGCCCTGTCTGACATGGCTACAAAGAGGAAGCAAAGAAAAACGGAAGAGGAAAACCATGAATTTAAAGTTGAATGGACCGAGACTTTCGCGTTTATTCAAAACTCAAATGGCCTTCCGACCTGTCTTATTTGTAAGGAAAAATTGGCGCAGAACAAGAAATCAAATTTGGAGAGACACTTCACAACTAAACACGTGTCATTCAGTACTAAATATCCTGTCGGTGATGCAAGGAAGAAAGCAGTTGAGGAACTTCAGAAGAGTCAAGAAAAATCAAGTTCTGTATTGAATTACTGGATGCAGTCTTCCAACAATGTTAGTACTGCGAGTTTTGTGGTTAGTCAAGAGATTGCCAAGAGAGGAAAACCATATACAGACGGCGAATACATAAAAACTTGTTTTATAAATGCATCTGAAGAGCTATTTCGGGATTTTGGGAACAAAGCAGATATTCTAAAAAAAATTAAAGAGTTACCATTGTCTGCTAAAACAGTGAAAGATAGAGCTGTCAAAATGTCTTCGGACATAACCAACCAGCAAGTCGAGGATCTTAAATTGGTTTCAGCTTTATCAATAGCAGTTGACGAGTCTTGTGACATAAATGATACAGCGCAAGTTTCACTGTTTATACGATTTATTTCGCCTACAGGTCCTAAAGAAGAACTTTTAGGATTATTGCCACTCAAAGGTCAAACACGTGGAGAGGATATAGCAAATGCTGTAATTAAGTGCATTGAAAAACACCATATTCCAATCGATAAAATTGTCTCAATTTCAACAGATGGGGCGAAAAGTATGACCGGCGTAAGAAACGGGTTTGTGGCTATTTTGAAAGAAAAAATTAATCACGAGATACTTACTTACCATTGCATCATTCATCAAGAAGCGCTTTGTGCGCAGACATTTCCAGAAGAAATTTGCAAAGTTATGGAATTGGTGATTAAGATTGTCAACTCCATTATAGCCAAAGCTCTTAATCATCGCCAATTTAAAGAATTTTTAGTTGAAATGGAGAGTGAGTACGCAGATCTTCTGCTGCATAACAAGGTGCGTTGGTTATCAAGAGGAAACGTTTTGAATCGTTTCGCTTCCTTATCAACAGAAATCAAAGCATTTCTCCTTCAGAAGGGTGTTCACTATCCAGAACTAACAAATGATCAAATTAATAACCAAAAATTTTATTTCATGGTAGACGTTATGTCTCATCTAAATCAGCTTAACTGTAAACTACAGGGGAAAGGAAACACAATTCTTTCAATGTTAGAAGAAGTTACTTCATTCGAAAACAAATTATCTGTTTTTGCTCAAGATTTTGAAAGAGGAACTTTGATTCACTTTCCAAGCCTGTTGAAACATCGCCAAGAAAATAATTCTGATATTGACATTTGCTATTTCAGAACAACACTTGTAAATATGAGGGAAGCTTTTCTCAACAGGTTTCAGGAATTCAGAAACAGCAAAGCGACGTTAGCCTTCGTTACAAAACCTCTTGATGCTACTGTAACAGAATTAAATTTTTCTCCCTTTAATATTGACATTGCCAACTTTGAAATGCAATTGCTGGATTTAAAAAACAAAGAATTGTGGAGCTCGAAATTTAAACGCCTTTGTGCTGATATAGAAATATTGGAGAAAAACAAATGTGAACTTAGTTCACAGCACAAGTGGTCTGCTTTGAACGACCTGGAGAAGGAAGATATGTTGATTTTTAACACCTGGAATAGTATTCCTGACTCATATAATCAGCTGAAAAAACTAGCGTTTGCTGTTCTTCCCTTATTCGGGTCTACATATTCATGCGAACAATCATTTTCAAGCATGAACCTTATCAAGAGTAAATTGAGAAGTCGTCTTATTGATGAGAACCTGGAATCGTGTCTAAAATTAAGAACAACATCATACAAACCTGACTTACCCAAACTTTCCCAGGAGATGCAAGGCCATTGTTCACATTAGTTTTTGTCAGTCATTGTCATGATTTAATTTTATGGATACCTTACAATTTTATTTTATCAATAAATAATATTGTTGTTAAGTATGATATCAAGTTTTATTCAACACATATAGTAACTGAGACTTAAAACGATAAGTAAAGTTTATTAAGTTAATTTTAGGGAGGGTTGTGGAGTGAAAGAAGATGTAGTGCTGAGGATTGAGAAAGGTATGTTGAGATAGAGAGGATGACGAGTGTGGTTGGGAGAGTTGGAAGGGGTCGACCTCAGCGAACATACCTCAATCAGATTGAGGACGTTTTTAGCAAAGGCCAGCTTAGGGGTACCAGTCGCCCCGCCGGAACGGAGCCTGGCTCGGCTCCCCCGGCCACCGCAGGGCTCGGGTTAGTGGGGGGAGAGGACGCCGAATGGCGGAGTGGGGGGATTGATGGGGCATGAAGGTGCACCCAGAGGGCCTCCCGCAGCCACTTCTCCAGGAGCGCCAAGGCGGGTTGCAGAGCGCGCACTGCGCCCATGGGAACGCCTGGTCCCTCCGCTCCCTCCAGCTCCGCCACCAGCCCCAGCAGCGGCCACCTGCCCCGTCCCGCCGCCCGGCCACCTCCGTCCCACCACCGCCCCGGCCAGGCCCCCTGCGCCACCCTGCCGCTCGCATCCCAGGCCCGCGCCCTCGCCCAGCGCCTGGATGCCACGGAGCAGCACCATCTCCAGCCGCAGCGGGCTGTGCGCAAGGTGTGGGTGGCTGCTGGTGGCCCCGGCCTTGGAGAGCGGGGTGCAGCGGGACGGGAGCATCGCCGGCGGCCCACGAGGAGCGGCCATGGAAGGTGAGTGAGGGCCGGGGTGGGCGGCCAAGCGCAGCGCAGCCCTGTATCTTTGGCCCCCTTGAGTGTGGCTTTTGGGGGAAACCGCCGGACTCGACAGCTGCCTTCCCCGTGGGGAGCGCTCCTTTTTCAGCGTGCCCTGCTCCGTCTTCCGGGTCTCTTCCCAACGGGAGCCTTTGGAAGGCAATGGCGTCGCTCGACGCGGGGATGTTGCCGAGGAAAGCGGAGCCGCCCGCCAAAGGCCATTCTCCGCAAGGCGCCGCAGCGAGTTGGCTCTCCTGCCCGGCCTTGAGGCGCCGCTCCTCGCTCCGCCTGGCCCCGTCGCCGCCGCCCCCACCGGGAGTATGAGTGGCCGGCAGGTCTGACCGCGGCCAGACAGAGCGAGGGCAGCGCCCGGGCCTTGTCACTCCCGCCGCCACGTGGGGCAGCAAAACCGATCAGGTTTCTTCCCACCCCGTTCCCCTTTGGCAGCTCCAGGCCCCGGGGTGGGTGGGGGTGTCCGGATGACGGCCCCTTGAAAAAGCAGCCATCAGACGGGATGGGGGGGGCAGCAGCAAGGTCATTTTTGGCCGCGGCCCTTCACACACTGGTCCCCACGAGCTAAGCGGGCTGACCTCTGAGAAACCCACTCCCCCCCGCCTGAATCCGAGGAAACCAAATGCAATTGAGGCGCGCCTGCCTCGCGAACACAGCCCAGAAAACGGGGGCAGTTGCCGGAACTAGGCCGGGTTAAGCGGCCACGGACGCCTGTGCCGCGATCGTCGCCCAGCTCCCATCCGCGGGGCTGCTCCGCCTTCGCCAGTCCGAGGTCTCCTGGGAAGCCCGTCCCGCTGCACTAAGGGGGCTTGGACCCAGGACCCCGGGTGCAGGACTGCACCTCTTTGCCCGACCTGTTAGCAAGGGCCCCGGGAAGCACAGCCCTCCGCAACACGAGCCGCACAGCCCACTTCGCCTCCCCGCCTTGAGAGGCCAGGCAGGTCCCATTCTCCCCCGACCCTCCCAAAATCCATATTCGCCCTTCCACCCGCCCCAATAAACCACGTGATTGGCTCCCGCACACAAACCCCGCCCCAATAAACCATGCGATTGGCTCCTGCCCGCAAACCCCACCCCCTTCCATGCGATTGGCTCCCGCCCGCAAACCCCGTCCCCTTCCACGCGATTGGCCCCCACCCGCAAACCTCGCCCCTGGCTCTCGAGCACTTCAAAATGTCATCGAGCATGTCAAAATGGCTCCCGGCATAAAAAAGTTTGCCGACCCCTGGTCTATAGCAACTCTATCTTGCTGACCAATTGAACCATTCAATAGTCCAAGCTGCTTTAAGAAACCACTGTCTGGATTACAAGCTTTGTCAATGACGTTGGCCAGATGTTCTGTCTGGGTGGCTGTTCCCACTACCCCTCCCCCAATTTGGTGGATTCCCCAGCTTCTTTACCCATGCTGTAAGCACCAATTGCTTTCCATTCTGTGGGCAGGTCCATTGAGGAGAAAAGTGGTTTCTATTTGTTTCCATGAGCAAGTAACTAGATGACAATAGAGGTCATCTAGTCTAATACCCTGCTCAGTGCAAGATCAGTAGGGGAAAAAAGCTACCACTGTTTGGGTCTTGCTACTGTCATTTGAACAGGGGAACTGGTAAAACTTTGTCAGTTTCACCCCAGCCCTTGCTCTTCAAAGAACCCAGCAAGCCAAAAGCATTACTGAATTCTAGTCCAGGAAAATTGGGAGGTGCACCTAGTTTAGGGAGTTGCTTGCTTCCTTACTGTACTTGCCTACTGAAGCACATATGGACACACTCAGCCCCATCCACAGGTTCCTTTCCTCCCTTGTCCTTTTTCTTTCTTGCAGCTTTCCACTCACTCCTACCAGCCATCCCCAGCTTCCTGTCTCTCCACCATTTCTCTTTTTTAGGTCATTTCAGAAGGGAAGGGAAGGGAAGGGAAGGGAAGGGAAGGGAAGGGAAGGGAAGGGAAGGGAAGGGAAGGGAAGGGAAGGGAAGGGAAGGGAAGGGGAAGGGAAGGAAGGGAAGGGATGGGAAAGGAAGGGAAGGGAAGGGAAGGGGAAGGGAAGGGAAGGAAGGGAAGGGAAGGGAAGAGAAGAGAAGAGAAGAGAAGAGAAGAGAAGAGAAGAGAAGAGAGAAGAGAAGAGAAGAGAAGAGAAGAGAAGAGAAGAGAAGAGAAGAGATTCACTGTTTTACCAATTTACCAGTGGACATACTATATGTATTTTTTTTAAAAAAAAAAATCAATCACCATTTCACCAATCCAGCAACCCAGGATGAAATGACCATACAGATCCGTAACAAGATGTATGGGAGGCCTGTTCCCCATCACACACACTAGCCAGTTAGAGCAAAAGCATTGCCTACAATGAAATTAACCACAGCAGATAGACCACACTGTACCACTTGTACCAGCAGAAGCTGGGAAATATTACTTTTGATATGGAGCAAGAAAAGATGAGTGGAGGTTGTCTCCATGGTGGGCTAGGAGGAGGTTGACAATGGCCTCATGCATTTCAGTCCTCCAGAAGCAGTTAGTGGGTCATTCTCATGTTGGGGCAAGCAGGACATGCATAAGCCTTAAGGAAAGAATCCAAATTAAAACATCCCTGGGAGATAGCTGTCCATCATCTTCTGGAACACATGTAGTAAAGGGAGCGTAATACTTTTTTCATAATTGGTTCTACTATCAGACTGTTCTTATTATTAAGAAGTTTTTCCTAACAATCAACCAGAATCTGCCTTTTGTGTGACACCTGTGACTCCCTGCAGGTACTTGGAAGGGGCAATTGTTTGTTTGTATGTTTGTATGTATGTATGTATGTATGTATTTATTTATTTATTTATTTATTTATTAAATTTGTATTACCGCCCATCTCCCCCAACCGGGGGACTCTGGGCAGTTCACAATAAAACAAATTAAAAACATAAATATAAAATTAAAACATCAATAAAATAAATATAAAATCCCCCCACAGAGTTGGAAATTTCAGTAACTTTTGGCTACCATCAAGTGCTCACGTTGATTTTTGCATCCCAGATCTGGTAGCCCTATGATTGCTTCTTGCTTTTCTGTAACTTGTTCTGCTTCAGATCATAACCAGCTGGTGCTAGGAATGAGTACTTTTGCTCAAAAAGGACAACTCCCTTAGTTGCACATAAACTTTCCTAATATTTTGCCTATCACCTTTGATGCTGGGATGATGTTCTGTTTCCCATCATCATCAGAAGTGTGTAGAGAACCTGGGGACACAAGAATTTGCTGCTTTGTGGCAGGAGTCACAGTTATGAATAATACCCCTTCATAGTCAGACCATTCTCGAATCCCTGCAATGTCTGTTTCTCGACCCAGCCTACCTCGAAGGGCTAACATCAACCTTGAAGGTATCTCCCAGTTTCTGCCTCTTACCATGGATGCAAAGGCAAAAAAATATTTATTTATTAATTTATTTATTTAATTTTTATCCCGCCTTTATTATTTTTATAAACAACTCAAGGCGGCAAACATACCTAATACTCTTTCCTCCTCCTATTTTCCCCACAACAACCCTGTGAGGTGAGTTGGGCTGAGAGAGAGTGAGTGGCCCAAGGTCACCCAGCCAGCTTTCATGCCTAAGGCGGGACTAAAACTCTCAGTCTCCTTGTTTCCCATTGGCTCCTTCCTAGGGCTGAGAGAGAGAGTGACTGGCCCAAGGTCACCCAGCCGGCTTTCATGCCTAAGGCAGGACTAGAACTCACAGACTCCTGGTTTCTAGCCCAGCACCTTAACCACTAGACCAAATAATTATGGGCATGTTAATTAAAAAACATGTTCGTTTTAAAAACAAATCCCAGAACCCCTGATCAAGAGGCAAAGCACTAGTGATAGAAAATTGGCAATAAAAAGAAACTTGTGCTCTTGTAATTTATTTATACAAATTTATACATTAAACATATTTGAATTTCACAAAATGGATGTCCCAGTTACAGCACTAGAATTTATTTAGCTTTTACTGTTTTCACCTGTTTCTGTACTATCTGCAGTTGTATCAGTTCTTAGCTAATGATCCATATCTGGAAAAAATGTTCACATTGCATAAATATTTATCAGGCCTAATTAAAAAAACAAAATAAAACTAATATGCATATTCTTAGGAAATAATATGCATATACTGAGTGGTATGTATCTAGGATGGATATGACGGTTTAATATTATGAAGCTGAAAAGTTATGCAGGAGAATCACCATTGTGATGTTACTTAGGAATGCTGATGGCCTGGTGTAGATGAAGATGACATGCAGCATAATAATATACACAGAAGTAATGGATTAACATAAAGGTAAAGGTAAAGGTAAAGGTTCCCCTCGCACATTTGTGCAGTTGTGTCTGACTCTAGGGGCCGGTGCTCATCTCCGTTTGTTAGCCGAAGAGCCAGCGTTGTCCGAAGACGCTTCCACGGTCATGTGGCCGCATGACGCGCGCGGAACGCTGTTACCTACCCACAGAAGTGGTACCTATTCATCTACTTGCATTTGCATGCTTTCGAATTGCTAGGTTGGCAAGATCTGGGGCGAGTGCGGGAGCTCACTCCGTCATGCGGGGCTAGGGTCTCAAACCTCCAAACTTGCGACCTTCCGATCGACAAGCCTGGCGTCTTACCTGCTGAGCCACAACGCCCCCTTATATCACGCCCCTTATATTATGAAATATATTTCATAATATTTATATTATATTATAATTCAGTATGGATTAACATACTGAAATTAAATTGGATTTTTTTTTTCCATTGTGAATGCCGGGCATAAGCATTTAAGCACCTGGCTTCCTCACAATTTTCATGGATGTTCATTCTGAAGGAAGTCCTACTCCAGGGGAATTTGAGGCACACATGCACTGCAATGCACATGCACTAAATTTATTAATTCCCACATAGCTCAGTGGGATGTATGCCTAAGCAGGTGTGCATAGGATGCCACCTTTTTGATTGAGCAGACCTCTTAAAACCACCCTGTCTCTCTTTGCTGCATTAGGACAAAGTGACAACCAACTGAAATCCAGAAAAAAAACATCTTAGGCGGTGAAGAGGCAGGGAGGGAGAGACTCACCATAATTGCTCTTGTGCTGCTAAGTAAGGTAGAAACTCCCACTGGATTTCAAGATCTCTCTGCTTCTGAAATTTCTCAGCAGCACCATCCAAACCTCTGGGCCTTTTAACTCCCTCAGCTGCCCTTTAGAAAACATGGGTTGCTTACTGCCTAGGGAAATATTTGTGGGAGTTTGGGGGCAGGCAGGAAGTTGGGTTCTGTGACTCTTCTCTGGGCGGGCAGAGGGGAGCCAAGAAACAAACCATTCCTACTAGGCTAATCAAAGATGATACAAGAAGCAGAAATCCATAACGAAAACATAGTAAAGTAATGACTGTTTTACAAATGAAACTGCTTTGAAGGGTTAAAATAAAGCTAACTACCAAAGCCTTTTGAATGTGGTCAAATTACAATTTACATTACAATTTATTGCTTAGTTCCTCTTAGATGTATCCAAAGACTCAGATGCATTGATTGTCATGTACAAGTCATCTAGGACGTGTTTGTATGCTTAGAAATGGACCTACTCCCGTTTTATAAATACTTGATCTGCCTTCTTCCCCTTTACAGGTAAATTTCTTCTCTTAAATCTTAAAGGCTTGCCTTATCATCAGGCAGTATTTATCAGTCATTTTGGCTACTCAGCCTCTGTCTCACCACACTAAACTAAGTTCATTAATCACAAATACTGTATATATGATGCACTGAGATGCACTGAAGAGGAGACATAATTTCGTATTTACCTATAACTATTGTTTTCCAAGTGATTATTTGCACAGCTCCTTCTTTATTCCTCTGCAGATCTTAATAGACTCTCCACAGGCACACCATCCATTTTTCTGATGTACAAATGAACTATCTGAAGAACTAAAATTACAGGTAAGCAATCTATACATTTCCAGACAATATTGTTATTGGCCAGAACTATCACAGTGATGCCTCCTGTCCTGGTGATAACAGCCTGACTCACAGAGCTCTCACAGAGCTCCATCCTTCCTTCAGAAATCCATATTTCTCCCCTGTCAATTTCTTTTAGGATGGGTCATTTTGGCTCATTAGGACTCTACTTTGACACATTTCATCTAATAATGATTAAACTTCCATACCATTCTGGTGAAAACCAAAAGACTTATGGGCACTTTCAAAGATCAAATCAATGGAACATAACTCCTATAAAATTGAGCACATTTCCTTCCTCATAACAATATAATTTTCCTGCAAATGTTATTCTATTCTGATGAAAGTTATAACTATAAATCTGCAGCATTAGGCATTTATGTTTTCCCCATGCTAGAAAATGTGAGGGCAGATTCTGTTTTCTCTGTTTTCTTTATTTGTTTTATTTATCCTGCCTTTATTTTTTTGTCAGCTCAAGGCAGCATACACACCTAATGCTCCCACTTCTATTTTCCCCACAACAACTCCTCAGCGAGGTGGGTGGGTGGGTGGGTGGGTGGGTGGGTGGGTGGGTGGGTGGGTGGAGAGAGAGAGAGAGAGAGAGAGAGAGAGAGAGAGAGAGAGAGAGAGAGAGAGAGAGAGAGAGAGAGAGAGAGAGAGAGAGAGAGAGAGAGTGTGTGTGTGTGTGTGTGTGTGTGTGTGTGTGTGTTTGGTCTAGTGGTTAAGGCAATGGGCTAGAAACCAGGAGTCTGTGAGTTCTAGTCCCACCTTAGGCATGAAAGCCAGCTGGGTGACTTTGGGCCAGTCACTCTCTCTCAGCCCAACTCACCTCACAGGGTTGCTGTTGTGGGGAAAATAGGAGGAGGAAGGAGTATTAAGTATGTTTGCCACCTTGAGTTATTTATAAAAATAATAAAGGCCCAAAGTCACCCAGCTGGCTTTGGGCCAGTCACTCGCTCTCAGCCCAACCCACTTCACAGGGTTGTTGTGGGGGAAAACAGGAGGCGGGAGGGGAGCATTAGGTATGTATGCAATGCTAATTGTGGAAGGGGCACTTAACTGGTTATTCAAGCAAAGTTCTCATCAAAACAATATTGCAAAGCTAAATGACACCCCACTTCTAACTAGAAGAGTGGAGTGGCCATGCTGCTTTGCTTGGTGACCATTGTGGCTTGGCTGACTGAGGCAGACTGCCCTATCCCTCCAGATTTTAAGGCAAAGCAATATTCCTTTGACACATGCTTCATTATGGCAAGGCAGAGTGATATGCCTTCATAGGGTGAAGTGCCTCATTGAAGTGGATTACTTGCAATCTAGTAAATAGATTATCCTGAAACCATCACAGGATGGCCCTATTGACCTTTGAAGCTGTAAAAAAGGTAAAGATTCCCCCCGCACATTTGTGCAGTCGTGTCCGACTCTAGGGGCCAGTGCTCATCTCTGTTTGTTAGCCAAAGAGCCAGCGTTGTCCGAAGACGCTTCCGCGGTCATGTGGCCAGCATGACGCATGCGTAACACTGTTACCTACCCACCGAAGTGGTACCTATTTATCTACTTGCATTTGCATGCTTTCAAATTGCTAGGTTGGCAAGAGCTGGGGCTAGTGCGGGAGCTCACTCTGTCACACGGGACTAGGGATTCGAACCTCTGAATCTGCGATCTTCCAATCAACAAGCCTGGCATCTTACCCGCTGAGCCACCATGCCCCTTTGAAGCTGAGGATCTAATGATTAAATGGATCAAGTAGTCCTTCTACAGCTCTGCTTCTTATCTAAACAGGGAAATCAAGCAGAGGATTCAACAGCATTGAATAGGAAAATATTTAACTGATTATTTGGAGTTGTGAAATGAATAAGGGAATGGGCCAAGCAACTGATGAGCAGAAAAGGATGAATTTGTTTTTTAAACAAAATCTGATGTGCCACGATGAAGCAATGTTGATTTAGACCAGAAAGCTGGGCAAAACAAACAGGATAGTAACTGGCTCTTATAAAAACACTGCTTTTTGTCATCAAAAAATACCTTTCCAACTTCTCCCACTGTTATGAGCTCTGTGTCTAAAGACAAAGGATATGTCCTACTGAATGACACCTGCATTTTGCAAAACCTACTAGCACCATGATGCCCTAAAGCAGAGAAGGTTGAAGAAGACTGTTTCAAGATATACTGCAAGTCTTACCGTCATTTGGTAAGCCATCATTTGGGAGCCAAGATTGTATGGGTTTGTAAGAGTACCCCCCTGAGTGAGAGTCAGGTGGGGTAGGAGTGATTGTTGGTGAGTGTTGGTACCTCTCCCTGACCAGTGAGAGAAGTTGAGGGAGAGGTACAGAGTGTGACTGGGGGTGGTGCTGGACCCTGACAGTGCCGAGAGCGTGAGCTGGTGCACTGGGGGGTCTTGTCACTACCCGACTTGCTGTGAGATTGGATGATGAATGAATGGGATAAGGGACCCTTGATGAAGCCCAAGAATTCCGGAGGCCTGGGAGTGGAGGCTACTAGGCCAGAGTCGGGAATCTCTGGGGGCTGGGTGGCGGGCCATTTGATTCAGGTGGTGACGGGCAGGGGACGGTATGACGGGAACTGGAGGGCGAGCCATTATCGGGGAAGGTGCCCCCAGTGTTTGTTACCGGTGGCGTGTTCCGGCCCCCCGTGTTCATACCCAGGCCCTGGTAAGCAGATCCTCGTGGGCTCCGGTCTCCGACTGCTGCTGCTGAACGCCAGGTCGGTGAATAACAAGGCCCCCCTTATAAGTGATTTAATCACAGAGGAGGGAGCTGACCTGGTGTGTATTACCGAGACCTGGCTGGGCCCAGAGGGGGGAGTAGCCCTCTCAGAAATGTGCCCAGCTGGGTTTCGGGTGTGGCATCAGCCGAGACACCGGGGTAGGGGAGGAGGGGTGGCAGTTGTCATCCGAGAGTCCCTTGTGGCCTTCAGGGGCGCTGCTCCACAAGTGACCGGGTGTGAGACCCTGTTTTTCAAGTTGGGTTCACGAGAACAGTTGGGAGTGTTGCTGCTGTACCAGCCTCCCTGCTGCGTAGCAACCTCCCTGCCTGAGCTGCTCGAGGCTGTCTCGGGGTTGGCAGTGGAGTTCCCCAGACTTATGGTTCTGGGGGACTTCAATCTGCCGTCTCTGGGACGGTCCTCGGAGGCGGCCCGGGAGTTCATGGCTACCATGGCAGCTATGGGCCTGTCTCAGATTATTTGTGACCCGACTCGTGACAGTGGTCTCACCCCGGACTTAGTTTTCTTGTCCGAGCAGTGGCAATGTGATCTGAGGGGAGAGTTACATCTTTCCCCATTGTCATGGTCAGACCACGCCCTGGTGACCCTGAGACTCTCTTGTGCTACCCCACTCCGCAGGGAGGCAGGCCCTATTCGATTGGTCCGCCCTTGGCGACTGATGGACCCAGTGAGGTTTCAGAAGGAGCTGGGGGCTATTCCCGAGGACTTGCTTCACGGTCCAGTGGAGGTCCTGGCCGCAGCCTAGAATAGGGAAGCGGCCGGAGCTCTGGACAAGATCGTGCCTGTGCGACCTCTCCGGCCCTGTTCGGCCCGTCACTCTCCATGGTTTACGGATGAGTTGAGGGCTTTGAAGAGGGTTAAGAGACGTCTAGAGTGCTGCTGGAGAAAGACGAAGACTGAATCTGACCGAACACAATCTAGAGCCGCAGTGAAGGCCTACCTTGTGGCGGTAAGAGCGGCGAAACGTGAATATTTCTCCGCTCTTATTGCGTCCGCAGAATGCCGCCTGACGGCCCTGTTTAAGATTACAAGATCGCTTTTGGGTCGGGAGCAAGGGGAGACCCATTTACAGGGCTGATCGGAAGAGTTTTCTGAGCATCTGCAGGACAAAATCGCTCAGATTCATTCCAAGTTGGACTCCAAGCGTGAGACAAGATCTGGGGAGATGCCAGAGGCTCGTACTTACCATGTTATCTGGGAGCAGTTTGATCTTGTTGGGCCTGATGAAGTAGACAGGATCCTCCGGACTGTAAATGCCACCACATGCCAACTTGACCCATGCCCCTCCTGGCTGGTAAAATCAGCTAGTGAGGTGACATGTGGCTGGGTCCAGGCGATTATAAATTCGTCCCTGAGTGAGGGGGTGTTCCCGGCTGTCTTTAAGGAGGCGCTGGTGCACCCCCTCCTCAAGAAACCATCCCTGGACCCTACCATCCTGGGCAATTTTCGCCCAGTCTCCCACCTCCCCTTTTTGGGAAAGGTGGTTGAGAAGGTGGTGGCGTTGCAACTCCAGAGGATTCTGGAGGAAATGGATTATCTGGACCCCTTCCAGTCAGGTTTCAGGCCGGGATATGGGACAGAGACCGCATTGGTCGCGCTTATGGATGATCTCTGGCGAGAGCGGGATGGAGGGAGTGCGTCCATCCTTGCTCTCTTAGATCTCTCAGCGGCCTTCGATACCATCGACCACGGTATACTTTTGAGGCGGCTCGAGGAGTTGGGGGCGGGCAGCGTGGTTTTGCACTGGTTTGCCTCCTTCCTCCAGGGCCGTGCCCAGTCGGTGTTGATAGGGGAGGAGAGAGCTGACCCGAGACCCCTGATTTGTGGGGTGCCTCAGGGGTCAGTTCTCTCTCCTCTCCTATTCAACATCTACATGAAGCCGCTGGGTGAGATCATCCGTCACCATGGGATGAGGTATCACCAATATGCTGATGATACCCAGTTATACATCTCCATCCCGGGTGAAGTAAGTGATGCAGTCAATGCCTTATCTCTGTGCCTGGAGGCTGTGGGGGTCTGGATGGGGAACAACAGGCTTCAACTGAACCCTGGTAAGACGGAGTGGCTGTGGATTGATGGCCCTCCTGGATCCGGGAAGTTGTCATCTTTGGTTCTGGGTGGGGTTGCACTACCCCACTCGGATCCAGTGTGGAATCTGGGGGTCCTCCTGGACTCGCGACTCCTGCTCAAAGAGCAGGTGGCAGTCGTGGCCAGGAGGGCCTTTGCACAGCTTCGAGTTGTGCGCCAGTTACGCCCTTTCCTGGATCAGGAGGCCCTCCGTACAGTCACTCACGCCCTTGTCATCTCCCGTATAGACTATTGTAATGCGCTCTACATGGGGCTACCCTTGAAGAGTATCCGGAAGCTTCAGCTGGTGCAGAATGCGGCGGCGCGAGCAGTTATGGGTGCCAGGAGATCGGCACATGTGACACCTCTGCTACGCGAGCTGCATTGGGTGCCAGTTTGCTTCCGGGTCCAATTCAAGGTGTTGGTGATTACCTTTAAAGCCCTACATGGCATAGGACCAGGGTACCTGAGGGACCGTCTCGTCCCGATAACGTCGGTCCGTCCCACCCGTGCATGCAGAGAGGGCATGCTTCGGACCCCCTCAACAAGAGAATTCCATCTAGCGGGGTCCAGGAGGCGTGCCTTCTCTGCGATAGCGCCCGCCTTATGGAATATCTTGCCCCCGGAGGTGAGACTGGCCCCCTCCCTCCTGGCCTTTCGGAAGGCCCTTAAGACCTGGCTCTGCCACCTGGCCTGGGACGACGGAGGTGGTAGTGCCTCCTGGGGTTGGCTGGCCCCGTAGCCCCATGATCCATTCTGCGGGTCCTAATCCATCTTGGATTTTATTGTATTTATTTTTTGTTGTGTTTTTTAGATATTTTTGTATAGTTTTTAAATTGTATCTGTTGTAACCCGCCCAGAGTCCCTTGCATGGGAGATGGGCGGGGAATAAATCTGAAAAATAAATAAATAAATAAAATTTCAAGTCTGATTACACAGGCAAAATAGAAAAGCTGCCCCTAATAAGGGCTTCAAGGTGTTATACTTATGGATCAATGCTGACATTATTTATTAAAGTATTTCTTTAACATATTTGTATCCCACTTTTCTACTTAAAGGGCACTCACCATTAAAAAAAAACCTCAGCAATTTATGGGGCCAATGAATCAGATGGAAGGAATCAAGTCTGCCCATTTGGAATACAAGCTGTAATATGTCACAGGGTTAATTTGGGAACATGTTTCTGTTTTGGCAAGAAATGGGAAGAGTTAGCTGGATTCTGCATCTCATTAGCCAAGCTGTGACTCATAAGCAAAATACAAAGATCTTTTTAATGTGTGTGTATGTGTGTGTGTTTTCATGCAGCATAACCCCAATCAGACCAGTTTGTTGTCAGTGATCCTTTCACAACATAATTAAACAGTGCTTAGGTTTGAAATGATGGTAAGACTTGCAGTCTGCATAGACAAGAGAGGAAGGAATGTGGATAAGGATTGGCATCTTTTAAAAAAATTCATTGTTTCTGCTAAATAAGGGTCCTACACCTCAATAGCTAACTTCCAGGACTATGGAAATGGGAAATGTAATTGGGAAATGTAATTTGGAAGGTTGAAAGATCACAGTAGTACCCAATCTAAAAAGCCTATATTCTGTAGGATTTAAATCGCCAGGTGAATCTGTGTATATATCACCCTTGCAAGGTTTCTAATTTTTCTTTTTTTAATTAAAGGAAAGGGGATGGCTAAGTTTATTTTCTTCTTCTCAACCCTATTTTTTTTTTAATGCAGCCCTGAGGATGCCATTTAAAAGCAAAATACTGCCCTTCCTGGAAAAAAAAATGTTGCCCATTTTGTTCAAAAGCTTGAGTACACACATGTCTATGAAGGTTCTCAGTCATCCAGGTGGAATTGTCTGTAGCTTGAATCATGTCAACTGGATTTCTATTTTCTCAGTGGAAACGTTTCGCTCCTTATCCAAGGAGCTTCTTCAGTCTGAGCAAAGTTAGTAAGGGAAACTTACTAACTAACTTCCCTTACTAACTTTGCTCAGACTGAAGAAGCTCCTTGGATAAGGAGCGAAACGTTTCCACTGAGAAAATAGAAATCCAGTTGACATGATTCAAGCTACAGACTTGAGTACACACAGTCTCTCTGCCTAAATATGAACCTTAGGCCATGAAATTATTATTTCAAATCTGGAGTTGAAATAATATCTGCAGGAGCTCTCCAACTGAGAGCTATCCAGCTGTGACACAAGCACTCTCCACATCCTGTAGGTCCTATGGAAGGGTGAGATGCAAGCATTGTGCATAATGCTACATGTTCAGCTCCGATTCATTAGAGATTCGCATGCGTGGCTCCATTTCTATTCTATTTCTATTCCCTAGTTCAGAGCTTTCCAAACTGTGTGTCGCGACACATTTCTGTGTCGCGGCAAGGGCCCAGGTGTGTCGCATGGGAACCCAGAAGAGGAGGCCATGCACCACGTGGAGCCCCGCCCATCCCTTGCCGCGCCGACAGGTCCCTGCTCTGAACCCAGCTCTCTCTGCAGAAGCCAGGTAAGCTAGCAGCCCGGTAGGGCTGCAACTGGGGGGGAGTGTGCAGGGACGCCACTAGGCTGCCGCACTGGGGGGGTGGGGGGTCTGTGCGACCTCTCCGGCCCTGTTCGGCCCGTTCATGGTGCAGGGACCACGAAGCGCGGCGGCTGCAGACATGGCTTTTCCCTCCCAAGAAGTGCCAGCAGCAGCAGAGAAAGGGATGGGGAGGCGGCTCCGCTGCCCTCCTCGCAAGGCCCCTGCACCGTCCGCGTCTCCGGCTCCCCCTTCCCCTTCCCCTTGGTGGCAGCCCCAGCCAGGCAGAGGCAGGACTGGGCGGGCGGACAGGCGGCGCTCTCCGCCTCCATGGCCTGGCTTGGCCTGGCTGGGGCCGAGCCGAGGGAGCCTGCCGGCGGCTCCGGCCCAACGAGAGGGCTCCTGGCACTCCGGGGAGACCCAGCGCGGGCAGCAGGGATGGGGCAGAAGGAGAGGAGCCGCCGGCAGGAGCGCGGCACAGGCGGACAGGTGGTGCTCTCCGCCTCCGTAGCCTGGCCTGGCTCGCCGCAGAAGATGGCGGCGGTCTGATGCGCGGCCCGTGACCCGTGAGAGCTGAGCTGGGGCCGAGCCGAGGGAGCCTGCTGGCAGCTCCAGCCCGACGAGAGGGCTCCCGACACTCTGGGGAGACCCAGCGTGGGCGGCGTGGACGGGGCAGAAGCAGAGGAGCCGCCGGCGGGAGCACAGCACTCGGAGCGCCTCGCCGGCGCCTGCCCGCCTTCCACCGGAGAAGGTAAGACGCCGCGCCAGCGGGCAGGCGGCTGAGAGGCAGGTGGGCGGGCAGGGGGTCTGACTGTCCTTCCCGGAGCTGCTGGGCCGGATGGAGTGGTGGGGGACTCGGTATCGCTCCTTCCACTGGGCGCTCCAAGCCATTGAACAAGGATCGATCAGGCCCGGGGGCAGGGCTGGCCGAGGGGCTTGGGGAGAAGACAGGTCCCTGTTGCCTGAGACATCCTCAGGCATCCTCCCCCCCTCCCCCCACAATATGGCAGCAATAACAGGTAGGGCCCGAAAGAGAAGAAAAGCCCCAAGAAAGAGCGGGGATCCTGCACTTTCCACTCTCCAGAAGAGTGTCCCACACTTGGATCCATTTCTGCCAGAACCTTCGTGGCAGGTGGTGGTCGCTGTGGTTGTTATTGCTGCCATATTGCAGGGGAAGGGGGGAGGATGCGTGAGGATGTCCCAGGCAACAGGGACCCGTCTTCCCCCCCAGCCCCTCAGCCAGCCCTGCCCCCGGGCCCGATCGATCCTTGATCGATGGCTGAACAGCTGGGCTTGGAGCGCCCGCTGGAAGGAGCGATGCCGAGTCCCCCACTGCTCCATCTGGCCCCAGCAGCTCCAGGAAGGACGGTCGGACGACCCCCTGCCCGCCCGCCTGCCTCTCAGCTGCCTGCCCGCCCGCCGACGTGGTGTCTTACCTTCTCTGACGAAGCACAGTGGAAGCCGGGCAGGCACCGGTGAGGCGCGCCTTGTGCCGCGCTCCCGCCGGCGGCTCCTCTCCTTCTGCTTCTGCCCCATCCCCGCCGCCCACACTGGGTCTCCCCGGAGCGCCGGGAGGCCTCTCAGGCTGGAGCCGCCGGCAGGCTCCCTCGGCTCGGCCGCAGCTCAGCTCTTGCGGGCCGCGCATCAGACCACTGCCATCTTCCGCTTGTAGGCAACAGGAGGAAGCAGCAAGCCAGGCCAGGCCACAGAGGCGGAGAGTGCCACCTGTCTGCCCAGTCCTGCCTCTGCCTAGCTGGGGCCGCCGCCAAGGGGAAGGGGAGCTGGAGACGCGGACAACGCAGGGGCCTTGCGAGGCGGGCAGCGGAGCCGCCTCCCCATCCCTTTCTCAGCTGCCAGGCCACTGGCACTTCTCGGGAAGGAAAAGCCATGTCTCCGGCTGCCGTGCTACGTGGTCCCTGCACCACCCACCCACCCCCAGCGCAGTGGCCTAGTGGCGTCCCTGCATCCTCCCCCCCAGTTGCAGCCCTACCGGGCTGCTAACTTACCTGGCTTCTGCGGCGAGAGCTGAAGAGCTGGGTTCAGAGCAGGGACCTCCAGGCTCCATGTGGTACATGGCCTCCTCTTCCGGGTTCCCCTGCGACACACCTGGGCCCTTGCCACAACACAGAAATGTGTCGCGACACAGAGTTTGGAAAGCTCTGATCTACAATTACATACAATACAATACATACAGTAGAAGACTGGGGGGGGGGATTTGGAGCCAGGAGCCAATCACGTGGGCCGGGGGCCGGGTTTGGAGCCGGGAGCCAATCACGTGGGGCGGGGGTGGGGTTTGGAGCCGGGAGCCAATCACGTGGGCCGGGGGTGGGGTTTGGAGCCGGGAGCCAATCACGTGGGCCGGGGGGCGGGGACTCCTCATTAGTTTGTCACAAAATTATGCGTGGCTAAAAGGCGTGTCACCAACATGAAAAGTTTGGAAAGCCCTTCCCTAGTTCCTTCAAAACACCTTGAATCTGGCTGTGCAATTATCTTCATTCCTGCAGACTTCAAAATACAGAGATCAGGCAAAGAATACCATAAACCCATTAGTGCTTTCCCCCAAACAGTGAGGGGGGGGGGTTACTGTCCCGCTGCAGGCCACTGCAAGTCCTGCAGCAACAAAACTCCCCCACCTCCCACTAGGTAAAAAAATTGGAAATACAACAAACTGATATTTCTCTCTTTTATTGTATACTTCTGAAAAAGGAATCTCTGAGCTCTTATTATAAAGCAGTACCTCCGAAGCAGCAATGCCACCATTCCTGTTTCATTTAAAAGGTCATTGCTATTTGCAATGGTGCAAGAAAGGCATTCTGGCAATTTGCAATCAGATACTTTTTCTAAAAGCTGTAACCATAGTTTTATGTTGCTGCAATGGGTGGAATGAAGAGGGGAGCAGGAGGGCAAAGATTCTGAAACAACAAAAAAACTTTCATCTCACCACTACCAGCAATTGATGGGGCATTCATTCAAAAGAAACCCAAGCCTGATGAAAATCTGGTGTTTTGCAGCTAGTTTATCCCTTCCTTAAGGTAATGGGGAAGCAAACAAAACTCTTTTTTTTAAAAATGCATTAAAAAAACAGAGAAAACTGTGGGGGGAAAAATAAGGATAAAATACACCCATCCAATAGATAATTTAATTAATTATCTGGTTAAATTAGCAAAGCAAGCAAAAGAAAAATAAACAGAGAGACAAACCCACACTCGCAAATTTAACATGTTAATTTTTAGCAGACAGAACTCTCATCCCTTTAGCCGCAGCTGATACCCAGTGGCCAGTGGTGGGTAAGGTAAGAGTTCCTTCAATGGGAAAAGTTTGCCCAAAACCTCTGCTTAACATCACTACTGCAAACAGAAATGTCATTTCTTAAATGTAATTTCAGATACACCAGAAATAAATCAGCTGAGCCAGGAATCAGCTCAGTTGCTGAAAATAGATGATGCTGTGAGGAAACAGATATCCAGAGGTGATTTGTGAGCAATGCAAAGAGCCTGTTTAGAAGTGCCTGTAGAAATACCAGCCCCAGATAACAGCCTTCCACATAAGAGTGAATTGGACTCTTATTGACCAAAGAATCATCACAAGGTTCTAGTTCAGGCTCATGATGCCTTAATGCATCACATCATGTACATTCTTTGATCAGTTGCAGATAAAAGGAAGTTCTTCCAGTCCCTGCTGCTACCATGCGGATACTGTGCTCAGTCCCCAGTAGTTGGCAATGACGCACCAGAACTCACTCAAGAGACAAAACAAAATAAACGTGCTCTAAGGGGCGTGGTGGCTCAGTGGGTAAGATGCCAGGCTTGTCAATCGGAAGATCGCAAGTTTGGAGGTTCGAATCGCAAGTTTGGAGGTTCGAATCCCTAGCCCCATGTGACGGAGTGAGCTCCCGCACTAGCCCCAGCTCTTGCCAACCTAGCAATTCGAAAGCATGCAAATGCAAGTAGATTAATAGGTAGGCTGACCATACGTCCCGTTTTGAATGGGACAGTCCCATTTTTTTAGCATTTTTCAACCATCCCGTCGTTTTGATAAAAAATTTTAAATTTTGTCCCGTTTTTTAAACCCGAATGGGAATGGCGCTGAAGGAGGATCTGAGCCGGAGCTGCCGATTGGAGGCAGCTTGGAAAAGGAAGCCCTCCCGCCTATCAGCCCGTGGCAAAGGAGGGCGGAAAGGCGGGCAATTGGCCAGGTGGGAATCAATTGCGTGGACTGGGGGCAGGGTTTGCAGGCTGTCAGGGAGATAACTGGCAGAGAAGGAGGGGGCTCCCTCCAGGGGGAGAAACGCATGCGTAGTACTGAATCCCTATGCTTTCCTCCCAAGAGGCTAAAGAAGGCCCCGCCCTGATTTCTTGGACTCTTTCTCTGAGCATTACCAGTTCATTTTAGTTTACCTGGATTCTGTCAAGGAGAGTAGGACAATAAACATTAGAGCTTCAACTCCAAGTCTCTGTGTTTTTCCTTCACTCAAAGTCAGGACACAGGCGGGAGCCAATCACGCGGACCGGGGGGCAGGGTTTGCAGGCGGGAGACAATTGTGTGGACTGGGGATGGGGTATCCAGGCAGGAGCTAATTGCGCAGACCGAGGGGCGGGGTTTGCAGGTGGGAGCCAATCGTGCAGACCGGCGGGTGGGGACCCCTGTCTTTTTCATGAATACGGAATATTACATAAGACCCTGTCCCATTTCGCCATCCTAATGTCCCGTTTTTGTCTCAAGGAAATATGGTCAGCCTATTAATAGGTATCACTTCGGTGGGTAGGTAACAGCGTTCCGCGTACGTCATGCCAGCCACATGACCGTGGAAGCGTCTTCGGACAGCGCTGGCTCTTCGGCTAAGAAACAGAGATGAGCACCGGCCCCTAGAGTCGGACACGATTGCACAAATGTGCGGGGGAAACCTTTACCTTTAAAGCTTCTTACCCATAGCAGTTATTATGTCAACATCCCACTATGGCCAATTATACCAGATGGTGATGGAAGCTGCAACTTAGATTTAAATGGTCTCAAATGTAAACCTTTGAATCAACATACAAAATACATCCAAGAAATCTGAATACTTGTAGCCATGGTATGAAAACCTTCTGACCAGCAGGTGGAATGCAGCCTGTAAGAACTTCCCATACAGTTCACTGAGGTTTAAACAATCACTCTTTCCCTTCCCTGAAATCCTGCCCTCTCAGCCAGATCACTCCAACTAGCTTCTCTATGTATGGAGCAAAGGACTGTCATCCAGCAATTCAATCTATTATTTCAGTGCTTTCCAAAGTCCCGCCATTGGCGACACACCAACAATGGCAGCAGCGGTGGTGGTGGTGTGCATGGCGGCGGCGGCCTCGTGTGTCATGCTAAAACCCGGAAGTGCTGAAGGTGCGCTGCTGCCACCGCCGCGCACACCACCACCGCCGCGTGCGCCGCTGCAGGGGCGGCGGCGACGCACCATCAGCACTTCCGGGTTTTGTCGCAACACACTAATGTGTCACTACACACAGTTTGGAAAGCTATGTATTATTTCCTTAGCGTACAATAAATTTCAACAAATTTCTGCCTTATCTTTGCATGTTCTTATTCCTTTTTCACATTATCATTAAAATGGTATCCTTGATTTTAAAATAACATTTTAAAAAAAGGTAGTGATGACAGTCATGGCCCAAAGGTGACAGAAAGCAATAGGTGGTGGGAGAAAGAGAACTGACCACTGTTGTAACATTAGTCCTTTTCATAATAAAAATCTTCATATCCTGCCTACCATATACAATCCAAGTTGCCATTCCAGAGACTACAGCTGTTATTATTCCCAAGGCAGAAAGTTCAACAACCATGTATAGAAAAGAAAAAATGGACACACACCCCACTTAATTTATCAGTACAAGTTCAGAGGATCAGCCCCAACTGAGACAGAAAGTTTCCTGCATCAGATATTTCAGTCCAAGGCTGCTGTCACCATCGAAGGATAATTTAGGTTTTTAAATACGGTTTCATTTTAGTTCCAACTGAGTATGAAACAACAAACAGCTGAACTCAGTGCTGCAATGAAATACAAAAAGAATGAGAGAACAAGGCCTAGCTGTTATCACATAGAAGGCACAGAGCAAATTACACAATGCTTGCTGAGAACACAATAAACTCCCTTTCTTATTAATCAGTTTAATAACTGAGGATCAATCTGGAGGCCCGTTTATTCATGTGTTGGTTATTCATACCAATCATATATAAAGTGGAGTTTGGTTACAGATTTAACATTACGACATAATGACAATACTTGGGAGCAAAGTATGAAACCCTCTTCCACTTCTCCCTCCCTCAGCACTGTAAATTAAACAGATATGTGAACCTGATGTCTTCTTCATATAACTAATTTGGTCCAGAGCTGCTGCAGCCAATAAAATGGGCTCTATTTGAAATAGGCTTTGTTTCTAAAGCCTATTTCATTTTCTGTTTCAAAAAATAAATAAAACTGGGTAATTATGCAGAAGTTGTCTTGATTGTTATGGATGTTATAGGCCAAGGGTCGGAAATGGCGGCTCGCGAGCCAGATGCGGCTCTTTGGCCCCTTGAGTGTGGCTCTTCCGCAGCTGAACTCACCCACGCCCCTTCCACGCAATTGGATCCCGCCCCCAAACTCTGATGGCCGGCGCTGGAGGAGGGCAATTGATTCTTCCTCCTCCCGCCCTTGGGAGCCTTCCAACTTTCGCCAGAGTCGGGCAGCGCTTCTTTGAGGTCGGCGGGTGGGGAAGTTGGTTGGTCGCCGCCGCCGCCGCCTCTTCCTCCGCCCGCGTTGCAACGGCCGCCGCCGCCCCCCCAAAGCACTCGCCAGGCAGGCAGGAGAGCGTCGCCATGCAGGGCGCGCTGCGAGAGGAGACAGCGCAGCTGCTGGGCGACTACCTGCAGCACCGGCTGGGGGACGTGGCGCTGCCCCCCAGCCGCACGGCCGAGACGGTGCGGCGGGTGGCCGACGAGCTGGAGAGGTGCAGCGGGACGGGAGCATTGCTGGCGGCCCGCGAGGACCGGCCAGGGAAGGCGTGCGGGTGGAGCTGCCTGTCTGGCACTTGGGCGCTCCGGCTGGGGTGCAGCGGGACGGGAGCTCCGCCCGCGCGCCTTCCCTGGCCGGTCCTCACGGACCAATCGCGTGGAAGGCGCGCGGGCGGAGCTGCCTGTCTGGCACTTGGGCTCTCCGGCTGGGGTGCAGCGGGACGGGAGCTCCGCCCGCGTGCCTTCCCTGGCCGGTCCTCGCGGGCCAATCGCGTGGAAGGCGCGCGGGCGGAGCTGCCTGCCTGGCACTCGGGCGCTCTGGCTGGGGTGCAGCAGGACGGGAGCATCGCCGGCGGCCCGCGAGGACCGGCCAGGGAAGGTGCGCAGGCGGAGCTCCCGTCCCGCTGCACCCCAGCCGGAGCGCCCGAGTGCCAGGCAGGCAGCTCCGCCCGCGCGCCTTCCCTGGTCGGTCCTCGCGGGCCAATCGCATGGAGGGCGCGCGGGCGGAGCTGCCTGCCTGGCACTCGGGCACTCCGGCTGGGGTGCAGCGGGACGGGAGCATCGCCGGCAGCCTGCGAGGACCGGCCAGGGAAGGCGCGCGGGCAGCTGAAGCAGAGGAGGAAGGTGGCAGCTGAGCAGCAGCGGGTGAGTCCCCTGGCGCTCCCGTTCCTCCCCTGCCCCAGCTCCGCCCTGGCTCCTTGGTTCGGAACAGCCGGCGCCCTCCGAAGCTGGAGCCCCCGCAGCCCGCAGATTGGCGCTGGATCGCTTCCGGAAATAGCGGGGGGAGAAGGCCGGCCGCCTTCTGCAGGCAAGGAGGGAGGGGCGGGAAGCCGGTGGGGGGGGAAACTGCTACATGGGCCCTCCCACCCGCCCCAATAAGCCACGTGATTGGCTCCCGCCCACAAACCCCGCCCCCTTCCACGTGATTGGCCCCCGCCCGCAAACCCCGCCCCCTGGCTCTCGAGCATTTCAAAATGTGCACGAGCATGTCAAAATGGCTCCTGGCATAAAAAGTTTGCCAACCCCTGTTATAGGCTAGCCCAGCATTTCTCAACCACAGCAACTTTAAGATGCATAGACTTCAACTCCTAGAATTGGAGTTGGCTGGTTGGGGAATTCTGGGAGTTGAAGTCCACACATCTTAAAGTTGTTGAGGTTGGGAAACACTGGGCTAGAGGAAGATAGGATTAAATCTATTTTTTCTCCTGGACTCAGCAGCTATCACTGTCACCAAACATAGCTAAAGTCCTTGATGGTGAATAAACTTTCCCTTCCTATGCTGCTGATCAAATACAGCAAGAGTATTAGGAAACTGAAAGTAGTCCAAATACAGCTATGGAACCGATGGGAAACTCTCACTGAGAACTCATCTTTTTGGTACTTAGTCCCATCCCAACTCATGCCATGGAATTCCTCGTCTATTGTTAAGTGTAGTGTTGATGCTTACTTCGCTGCTGCTTAGGATCTGGATACACCTAGAAATGTCTTCAGTATTAATGGGCCCAGGCAGCTGGGAACTGGGAACAGGTTGTGGTATTCCACTTGTGGACTTAGGGAAGTTAGAGCTTGTACAGATGTCATATCTGTGCAAGTTTGTAACCTTTTTTTAAAATTTTCTCTGTTTTTTATAAAATATCCACTGAATTCCAGCACTATTTAATTTTAATTTGCTGAATTTTAATCTTGAAGCGGAGGCATCTATAGGGGGAGTAAAAAAAAAGTCAAGATGGCAGCCATGTTCATGCAATCAGTGCCTCACACTCTTTTTGCCTGCATCACATGCCTCCATCTTGACAGTTTTAGTCTTCTCTTCAGACACCCGTTTTGGAGGTTGTTATGGCTGTTGTGTTGAAACTACCTTGGAATTGTTAATAGAAAAATGGTATAGACCAGTGTTTCTCAACCTTGGCAGCTTGAAGTTGTGTGGACTTCCTCAACTGGCTGGAGAATTCTGGGAGTTGAAGTCCACACATCTTCAAGCTTCCAAGGTTGAGAAACACTGGTATAGACTTTTATTACGGATACAGGATTCAAGAATAATAAGCTACTCATCACAATGGCTTCTCTGACCTTCCATGTCATGCTTACTTCCCAGTAGAAAGATGGGAAATATTTTGGAAGATTTCCAACTGACCCTTGAAGGGATTTCCTTTCTCCCCCATTCTTGTCCCACCAGATAAACTGTTAGAAAAGGTTACATTAGAACTTTGGAATCGAGCCATGGGGATTCAGCTGGATTGCCCAATTGTTTGCTACTTCATTGTCTCTCAAAAATGGCATCTCCTTCCAGATGGAGGGGGGGGGGGAAACAGCATCTCAGCTTCCAGTGTGTCAGCATCAAGGGCATACTGAGGGATAACTGTTAGAGTAAGAAATATTATTCTGAAATGCTGACAACAGTACCAGATTTGAAAATCATTATTTCACCTCTCTCCCCTCCCGCTCCCATAATGTACTTTAAAGAGGTAAAATTGCTCCCTGTTTATTGAACTGTGAACTAGCATCGTGATTCTTGCATCTCTGGCAAGTTACTTGAAGTCTCTCCATGATGCTTCTTTCAGCAATTTGTGTTTCATTAAAATGTTGATTAAAATTGCTCACAGGCATGCATCTGCATCTAATTTATAACATACACACACCCAATTTACAAAGTCTAGAGTGGGACTTCTTAAATCTATGATATACAACCTATGCTGTTTACACAAAAGTAAGAATAGTTTTCAGTGGGGCTTAGAGTCAAGTAAGTGTCTATAGGATTGTAGCCTTAGGCTAGTAACTTATAAATGGTTAAAAAATAGTTTAAGAAACATTAAATATAACAAGGAGAAAAATTATTATTGTAATAATCCACTGCAGTGCATGTTCTTATTGAAAGTGTACATAGACCCTTCACCCCCCCCGAGCTGGATTTCTGTAAGACCCAGTCAGGGTAGCAAGAGCATACATGGGGAGTCACCATGCAATAAAAAAGAGTGTCAATGCATTAATATTATTATTATTATTATTTTTAAAGGGCTTCTACCATGCAGCTGCCATTTTGATTTTTTTTACACCCACCCACTCCCGCAGACACCCCAGCAGTGTAGTTCAATCTGACTTGATCCCCAGAGCAGGAGTGAGAAAAACAGAACTCAGCCTTCCCCTCCTATAAGCATAGGAAAGACACAACCGTAGTAACGATTTTTTTTTACCAAATAGGGTAAAACATGTTGCCTCATGTCCCATTCCCAAATATCCCATTTTTGACAGCGATGATCAATAAAGTAATTGCTTCACAACTCCAGGCATAGTTGGAGAATATTGATTGTTTGCTAGCTTTCAAATGGGATATCAGACTGGAGGGTGCTACGTATTGTGATGGATGACCTAATGAAGCTCTTTTGACTGTTTTCAACATTATTGACCCTAAATCCTTTTGGACTGTCCAGGGGCAGGATGGGCTTCGGGAGCCTTCTTTTTACACTGACTCTGTTTTTCCTTGTCAGGCCGTATCTGGAGCTATTGTTGGGGGAACAAATGTTTCAGCAACCAAGGTCCTGGCCTACATGTCTCACAAGACTCCATCTCCATATTCCTTATGGTAATCAATCAGGGCAGACATAGGTAAAGCTGATTTACAGAGCAGATCATTTATACAATATGTTTGTAAGTGCAGTAAAGAGGAAAACTAAGAATTTCTCTCCCAAGACTTCTCCCCGTTCCCAAAGACACTGACCAATAGTAGGCCAATGACAAGAGTTCCATTATTATTCCCTGGATCTAACACTCCCCCTCTCAACCCAGGGAGAAGCTTTACGTAAATAATGAAAGCTTTGGGGTTTTTTTCCCCTTTTTTTGTCACAACTGCCACAGTACTGTCATTTGTGATATGCCAGAATTCCAGAAAAATAGATGAAAGATTGGACCTTTGTGAAAGGATTTAATTCTGAAAAGGGTGAATTGGAAATCTGTTCCAAAATATCCTGATACACTGTGGAATCAGACTTCAGCCAGAACTTGTGCATAATCTTGGTCCTTATCAACTACCAGGTCCACAAATCTGGACCTTATGTAGAGAGAGTAGATGATGATGATGATGATGATGATGATGATGATGATAACATAAATACTTATTTACACATAATTAATTTATGGAGTAAGTCTGTGCCTTTCGTGGGCTTTTAAATAAATTGATGAAAGTTAGGCAAGGCTGAGCAACCCATAGCCCAGAGGCCCCATGTGTTATGTGCTTCCCCACACCAGCAAATAATTCACAGCACCAAAGTAACCTAAAATTACACTCTCCAAATGTTTGGCAAAATGACAAGACTTTGGTCATGCAACCTCTGTAAGGCAAGACACTCCTCTTCCCACCCTTAAAAGACTACCTAACAAGCAAAAAATGTTTTTTAATCAATCCCTTCCCAAGGATGTCCGGGGTGGGGTGGGGAGTTCAAACAAAAATCCTGAAGTAAGGATCTCAGATGAAGTCTTGTGCACTGTAGAAAGTGTAGAAAGTGGGTGTGTTATTAAACTCAAAGAAAAATCAGAAAGAAATTTGGCTCATCAATTTCATGGCTGGTCATTGTGTCTACAGTATACTAATACTCAGAGAACTGGAAATAAACAATATTAGTTTGAGCTCCTAATAGTGAAAAGCAAATATGATTTATTAAGAATAATGGCAACTGGTGGGGTGACACCTACGGTTGGAATATAGCAACTGAAAGATACAATTTGTTCAAAAAGTGGGGTGGGGAAGCACTAGAAAGGGAGGAGGAATGTACTGTATGTTTTAACATATCCATTCCTGCTCACAAATTCAAGTGATAAATTTAGCAATGCTCTAGAAAGCATCTGGGTTAAAATAAGTTGAAGAACAAATAATGGCAATGGTTGTTGTGGGTTTTCTGGGCTGTGTGGCCGTGTTCTGGCAGTTTTGGTTCCTAATGTTTCGCCAGTAGCTGTGGCTGGCATCTTCAGAGGACAGGAGCACAGCTAGAAGATTCTCTCTGTGCCCAAGTCTTCTAGCTGTGCTCCTGTCCTCTGAAGATGCCAGCCACAGCTACTGGCGAAACGTTAGGATCCAAAACTGCCAGAACACAGCCACACAGCCCGGAAAACCCACAACCACCATCGGATTTCGGCCGTGAAAGCCTTCGACTATAAATAATGGCAACGTTGTTGCTGTCTGCTGTCGCCCACCAAACCAAGGAGAACATGAGGGTGAAAAACAAATTGCAGATGTTCAAAGATGTATGAGACCATAGGGATGGGATATTTTATGCAATGCGAGTTCTGCCAAGAATGGTGCTTCCAAAAAATCTCTACTTGTCTTTCTGACAAGTTTCCCCTTTAGAGAATAGTGAAAACAGAAAAGAGCTGTTAGTTGAGGAAGTGGAAGTTAGGGCTTTCAAATCTAAACTGCAAAAATTTGGACTACAACAAGATACCAGCAAAAGTCCCTCCCTCCCTCCCACTCTCTCTCTCTCTCTCTCTCTCATCTGTATTTCCTGGTGGACATCTAGTGATTGTTCGGATTTTTTTGCAGCTCAGAAATAGAAGTGCTACAGTATTCTTACCAATAAAGTAAAAGCTCAGAATGAGCTGATGTTAGTGAAAGCTGATAAGAATAATAAAATGGGTTCCTTTAGATGTGTTCAAAAGAAAAGGAAAAGAATCAATATACCAGAAGCTCCATGATAACAAAATAATAGGTAACAAAGAAAAGGCAGAAGTCCTCAGCTACTATTTTGGTTCATTCTTCTTCAACAAAAAAGTATGTGTTCCATCAGGAAATTGGTTAAAGCAGGAATGAAGCTTGAAATTGACTGAAATATTATCAGCAAATACCTCTATGCTTTGAATGAGTTGAAATCTCCAAGACCAGTTGAGCTGCATTCTAAATTATTGAGGAACTAGCAAAAACCCCAATGTAGTATCATTGAGAAATACTGAAGAACTGGTGAGGTGCCAAAAGACTGGAGAAGAGAAAATGTCAAAAGAGGGGAAAGGAACTCCAGCAAACTAAAGACCAGTCAGTCTGACACTGATACCTGGGAAGATTCTGCACAGATCATAAAAACATTGATCTGTAAATATCTTGAAAACAATGTGGTAATTACCAGAATAGATTTGTCAAGAACAGATCTTGCCGGACTAGACATATCTAATTGGTTTGATCAGGTAACTTCATTAACAGTTGTGAGAATAATATATCTTGATTTCAGGAAAGTAGATGACAAATCCATTCTGACTTCTAGTTGTGCAGCCCATTATTTAAAGGGGCAATTGAAGTCTCTCATTCCTATAGTCTCATGCCTCTTTGATGGCATGGCAATTAAAAGGATACATAGCTTCCTTGCAAATCATACTTAACTGCCCATCAATGATCCAGATCGAATTGGAGAGATGTGGAGTGCCACAAGGATCAGTTCTGGGTCCTCTACTCTTCAATATTTTCTTTAATGATTTAGATGAAGTAGTATAGTAAAGGTAAAGGTTCCCCCCGCACATTTGTGCAGTCATGTCCGACTCTAGGGGCCGGTGCTCATCTCCGTTTGTTAGCCGAAGAGCCAGTGTTGTCCGAAGACGCTTCCACGGTCATGTGGCCAGCATGATGCACGCAGAACGCTGTTACCTACCCACCAAAGTGGTACCTATTTATCTACTTGCGTTTGCATGCTTTCAAATTGCTAGGTTGGCAAGAGCTGGGGCTAGTGCGGGAGCTCACTCCGTCACGCGGGACTAGGGATTCGAACCTCCGAACCTGCGATCTTCCGATCGACAAGCCTGGCGTCTTACCCGCTGAGCTACCACGCCCCTATAGATGAAGAAGTATAGGGAATGTTTATCAAAATTGCAGATGACACAATTTGGGTGGGATAGCTAGCACCACAGAACACAGAAATAAAATTCAGAAATAAAATTCAGATCAATTTTAACATATTAAAGAAATGAGGGGAAAATTTTAAAAATTTGGGCAGAGAGTATAATTTGAAGTTATTCATTTAGGAAACAAATGCACAGGCAGAGGGTGGGGATCCCCGCCTTTGTAATGATACTTGTAAAAATTATCTTAGATTGGTGGTTACAAGCTGAATATTAGCCAGTTTTGGCAAATGGAGCTTTAGGCTGCAGATCATGGGAAGGAATCATTCTACTTTATTCCACTTTGGTCAGATCCCACTTCATGTGCTCTGTCCAATTCTGGGTACAAAACTTGAAGAAATCAGAGAGATTTAATAAGTCCAGAGAAAGGCAATAATAATGATCAGGGGTTTAGAAATTCCTATGAAGAGAAGGAGGTATGCTTAGTCTTGAGAAAAAATGACTGAGGAGGGGATATGATAGAAAAATCATAGGTCACAGGAAGTCAAGGCTGAGTTGGAGCCTCTGAGCAGGAAGTAGTTGTTCCATCCTAATGAATGGCTATTATCAATTATATGCAACCTTCCAGCCTTGGATCAGATTGATCCTACGTGCCTCACGCTATGCATCAATCTAGGGGTGCTCCTTGCTTTTCTTTTCTTTCTTTTTTTAGGAAACTTTATTAAAGCATTTTCAAAATATATATATATAAACTAAAAAGATTGAAACGAAGAAGCCTACAAAGAAAAAGAAACAGAACTAAAAAGGTGTGAAAAAACACAAAACAAACTACTACAAAGTGACTTCTGACTTTCTATAACAAAGATATACATAAATCAGTATCAATCTCTTACTCCAATTCATATTACAGTAAACATTCTTTCTATAAAGCATTTAAATTCTCATTATAACATTCCCTTCTAAAACAAAATTACCCTCCCAATGAAAGAAAAACATATAAAACCCTTCAAACATAATTTGGAACCTAATATAGTAACAAACACTACCCTTCTTCACTATAATTTGCTCCTATCTGCCAACTAAACTAACATTAACTAAAAATATAAACATTATCCAAACAGCATAACCATTTATCCAAACCTTTAAGAAACCATCCTGATAAACACATTTAGACAATTATCCCACTTCAAAGTAAACCAAGGCATTTACATGTCTCAGTATTATGTATGGAGCTTTCTTCTTGTCAATTTCAAATTCTACAACCTGCTTTAAAAAGCCCAAATATTTGTCCAAAATCTTCCAGCCTCTAGAGTTTAATTCTCTTTCTTGATCATGGTGTGGTGGCAACACTGTCTTCTTATCTTCAACTTTCCACAACTCAATTTTCCTTTGACTATTTAAACCTAAGTCACCAATTCTCATCTTTTTCTTTGGAGAAACCACTTTACTCTTAAGGTAGTTTTCAGCCTTTTCAATTTCTCTCGATTCTTGTGACAATTTGGACTCCACAAATTCTGAGAAATGCTCCAAGACTTGAGTAACAGCATTGTAGAGATCTTTAAATATCAAATTAATTTCCTCCATATTTCTTAACGGTAAGATAGACTATGGCGCCCTCTAGTGCCTCAGGAAGGTAAAGTCATTAACGCTGTAACTGAACACTTTCTCCAGCCTTTTTATGTCTGGTGTGGCCAATCAGGAAAATAAAAAGTAATAACAAACAGCATTCCCATGGGAAAGTGAAAGCAAATAGATCAGAACTCCAATCCGCAGATCCAATGAAGAAGAGAAAGTTCTATATTCCTCAAAAATCACTTTAATAAAAAAGCAATAAAAAACCAAATTCTTTAAATCTCAATTTAACAAATTATATATAAAGAGCCAAATTAGCAAGTTAATAATTTTCAAAAATAATGAGAGTCACCAAGAGATTCTGCATTTCTTTGTTGTAGAAAGCCTCTCTTTGGTAAAATTCAAACAAAAAAACCTTAGTGCTGTAGAAATGGGGTGGGCAGCTTTAAGGTCCATTATGGCTTCAGAGTGGCTTGGGAAAAAGAAGACAGCCGCGCCTCCCAGCTGATCGCTTACCAGTCAATCACGAAACGCCATTTTGCGGTCTTCTGGCTGTGACCAGCTGTCTGGAGAACACATGGGGTGATTCCTGGGGTTCTCCTTAATCCGGAGAATGCTTCTGAGCTTCAAGGAAGCCTGCCTGACCCCAAGAAAAAAGCCACTCTGACAGGTCAGTCCGCAGACAGCGGAAAAAACCAGCTCAATCCGCCATTGTCCCCACCGGAAGTCAGGGTGCTCCTTGCTTTTCTGAGGTGCTCCAAAAGATTAAATACCAGAAGAGATGCTCAGAGAGCCATTGGAGAATGATGAACAATGAATCCAGTCAAACATGAGTAAGAGCCCACATTAGGGATTACATTGGGGCAATAAGAGCAACAAAACATTTTTCTTCTCTTATGGCATCTGTAGATAGCTATCAGTATGGGTTGGTATTTATTCAACCTTTTTTAAGATGTCCCATTAGCTGCTGGGGAAGGAAGTGGCACAGGATCATCTGTTGGGCCAATGTGAAGAATATTCTAGGCATTTGCAGATCTGCTCAGAGTTGGGAGTCTGACTGGGCAGATCCTGTTGAGGGGACTGAGGCACAGTCTTGCATAGTTAGCTGGGATGAATTTGAACCTGTAACTTCTTTTTTATTATTTATTTATTTATTTATTTGTTTTTATTTATTTTTATTTATTTTTTAAAATACTTTATTGTATAAAATTTTTAACATATAACATATAACTTACATACATTTTGAGACAATTAAACGGGGTGCGAGGAAAAGAAAAAAACTGTGTGAAAGGGGAGACAAACAAACAAAAAAAAGGTTTGGTTCTCGATTTCCTTAACTGTGATTAATATATTTGTCTCATTATTTAATTGCTTGTTTAAATTACATTTGTTACTTTTCTATTTCTTACCAACTTAATCATTAAATCCTATATTTATTGTATTATTATTTTGTATATTTATCATGTAGTCCAGAAACGGTTTCCAATCATTTTTGAATTTGTCCATATTCTTATCTTTTAACATCTCTGTTAGTTTTGCCATCTGTGCTAGGTTCATAATTTTTGTAATCCATTCTTGGATTGTAGGGGTTTCTTCTTTCTTCCATTGTTGAGCATATGTTATTCTGGCAGCTGAAATCATATATAGTAACAAGTTTCTGTGTTTTTTCTCCAGTTCATTGTCCATGAAGCCTAATAAGTATAGTTCTGGTTTAATTTGTATGTCCATTGATATAATTGTTTTTATGGTTTCGTGTATTGAGTTCCAAAATTTTTTCGCTTTCTTGCACGTCCACCATAGATGGTAAAATGTTCCATTTTCCTTCTTACATTTCCAACATTTACTTGATACATTTTTATACATTTTTGATAATTTCTCTGGAGTTATATACTAACGGTACATCATTTTGTAAAAATTTTCTTTTAAGTTATAATTTAATGTAAATTTTAAACCTTTTGTCCACATTTTTTCCCATTGATCATACATGATATTATATCCAAAATTTCTGGCCCAATTTATCATACATTCTTTGACTTGTTCGTCTTCTAATTTTATTTGTAGTAGCATTTTATAAAATTTAGTTATAGTATGATCATTGTTATCAAATAGTTGGTTTTCTAACCACGTTGGTTCTTTTACAAATTTATAGTTCTTTTTATCTGATTTAAATTGTTCTTTTAACTGTAGGTATATAAACCAGTTACATTGATATTCCTTTTTTTCTAATTCTTCCCTTGATTTCATTTCAATTTTGTCCCCTTCATAGTATATTAAATCTTTATAGTTAAACCAATTACAGTTATTTGAGCTTTCTACTCTCGTGAAAGCTTCTTGTGGGGATAACCAGAATGGTATATTTGGCAATAGTCTTTTCTTATATTTATTCCAAACTTTAATTAATGCTCTTCGTATACAGTGATTATTAAATATTTTATTTCCTTTAATTTTGTCATACCAAAGGTATGCATGCCAGCCAAAGTTTAGATCATGGCTTTCCAAATATAATAATTTATGATTTTCTAATCTCACCCACTCTTTAATCCACATTAGGTTACAAGCTTCATAATATAATTGTAAATCTGGGAGTCCTAATCCTCCTCTTTCTTTAGCATCTTGTAATAATTTGTATTTTATTCGTGGTTTTTTCCCTTGCCATATAAATTTTGATAATTCTCTTTGCCATAATTTAAATGTATTGTCTGTAATCAGTATTGGTATTGCTTGGAATAAAAATAATATCCTGGGTAGTACATTCATTTTAATTGTTGAAATTCTTCCCATTAAGGATAGATGTAATTTTCCCCACTTTTCTAAATCTTGTTTAATTTCTTTCCATAATTTTACATAGTTGTTTTGGAATAGGTCGTTATTTTTTCTTGATATTATTATTCCTAGATATTTGGTATTTTTTACATTTTTAAATCCTGTTTTGTTTTCTAATATTTCTTGTGTTTTTCGGTTCAAATTTATATTTATCATTTTTGTTTTATGTTTGTTGATTTTAAGTCCTGCCAATTTTCCAAATTCTTGTATATTTCTCATTAAGCATTCGATAGATTCTACTGGGTTTTTTATTGTTAATGCTATATCATCCGCGAAGGCCCTTAATTTAAAGCTTTCTTTTTTGATCTTAATCCCTTCTATTTTTTCATCCTCTCTGATATCAATTATTATTATTATTATTATTATTATTATTATTATTATTATTATTATTTCTAACTTATATCATCATTTTAGCAAAATTTCCAGTACCAATATAAATAATAAGGGTGAGAGTGGACACCCTTGCCTTGTTCCTTTTTCGATTTTAAATGTTTTTGTATATTCATCGTTAATTATAATTTTTGCTTTCTGGGTTGTATATATTGCTTTAATTGCTGTCTTAAAAGGGGTTTCGAATTCCATATAATCTAATGTCTTAAACATGAAGTCCCAGTTTAATCTATCGAATGCTTTTTCAGCATCTAGGAACAATAAAGTTATTTCTTTTTCATTATGTGTCTGTGCATATTCTATTACATCTAGAATTATTCTGATATTGTCTTTTATTTGTCTTTTTGGGAGAAAGCCACATTGTTCTTGCTTGATAATTTCTTGCATAACTCTTTTTAGTCTTTCTGTTAGGATTAGTGTAAATAATTTATAATCGTTATTGAGTAATGATATGGGTCTGTAATTTTGGCATAGTGTTTTATCTTGACCCTCTTTTGGAATTAAAGTAATATTGGCTTCTGTCCATGATTTTGGTATTGGATTTCCCTTCATTATCAAATTTGCCAATTCTTTAAATGGGGAGATAATTTGATCAATGAAACACATATAGTATCCAGCAGTAAATCCGTCGGGTCCTGGCGCTTTTCCTGGTTTCATTTTTTTAATAGCATCTATAATGTCTTGTGTTGATATTGGTTCATTTAAAGTTAATTTCTGATTAGAAGTCATTTTAATGATTTTATGTTTCCTCAAGTAGTCATCAACTTTATTACAATATCTTGTTTTTATTTATTTATTTATTTTATTTAATTAAATTTATATAACTATTTTCATATAGTTTGGAAAAATAGTTATGAAATGCCTTTTGAATTTTTGCATTCTCAGTGATTTCTATATTGTTTTCTCGTATTTTAGAAATAATTTTTTCTTCTCTATTCTTTCTTAATTTATAAGCCAGCCATCTGCCTGTTTTATTTGCATACTCAAAGTTGTTTTGTTTGATATATCTCAATTTTAACTCAATTTCTTTAAGTGTAATCATATTTACCTGTTGTTGTAAAATTTTGATTTGATTGTTTATTTTAGAGTCTGAAGGTTTTTGCTGTAATTCTTTCTCTTTTATTTTAATTTGCTCTAAGATTGTTTGTAATTTCTGCTGTTTTGTTTTTTTTATTTTCCTATTTAAATATATGAGATAACCTCTCATGTATGCTTTGCTGGTGTCCCAAACAGTGCTGGCATCTATTTCGTTATTTAAGTTTATTTTGAAGAATTCTTTTAGTTTTTCTTTGCAGTCCTCTACAAATTCTTCCTTCTTTAAGATATCTTCGTTTAATCTCCATTTGTAACTTTTTGGATTTAATTTTAATACCATACTGACTGGATTGTGGTCTGAGAATGTTTTAGGCAAAATATTAACATTTATTATTTTATTAGCTAGATTTAATGAAATCCAGATCATATCTATTCTTGAGAGAGATTTGAATCTACTTGAGTAAAACGTAAAATCTACTGCTTTGCCTTTTTTGAACCTCCACGCATCTACCAGTGACAGATTATCTATTAATTTGAAAAAGGATTGTGGTGATTTCCCTTGATTTTTTTTAATAGGTTTATCAGATTTTCTATCTATCTTTGGGTTAATCACCCCATTCCAATCTCCTAGTACAGGGGTCGGCAAACTTTTTATGCCGGGAGCCATTTTGACATGCTCATGCACATTTTGAAATGCTCGAGAGCCAGGGGGCGGGGTTTGCGGGCAGGGGCCAATCGCGTGGAAGGGGGCGGGGTTTGCGGGCGGGGGCCAATCATGTGGAAGGGGGCGGGGTTTGCGGGCGGGAGCCAATCAGGTGGCTTATTTGAGCGGGTGGAAGGGCGAATCTGGATTTTGGGAGGGTCGGGGGAGAACGGGACCTGCCTGGCCTCTCAAGGCGGGGAGGCGAAGTGGGCTGTGCGGCTCGTTGCGGAGGGCTGTGCTTCCCGGGGCCCTTGCTAACAGGTCGGGCGAAGAGGTGCAGTCCTGCGCCCGGGGTCCTGGGTCCAAGCCCCCTTAGTGCAGCGGGACGGGCTTCCCAGGAGACCTCGGGGCTGGCGAAGGCGGAGCAGCCCCGCGGATGGGAGCTGGGCCAATTGCGTGGAAGGGTCGGGGGGCTCACGGAGGGAGGGGGCGCAGCCAGCAGCTCCGCGAACCTGCCCCGGCCGCCCCACCAGGAGTGGCGGAGAAAGAGCTGCCACCCTCCGGCCGGCAGGATGGGCACGGGAGAGCAGAAGGCTGCGCCCTCTCCACCGGGCGGGACCCGCGCCTCCTTCCCCGCTGGCCCCGAGCACAGACACCAGCCGGGACCCCATGCAGATGATGCCGCGCGCCGCCAGCGCCTGACGTCAAGGCGGCTGCGCTTCCGCGCCCAGCGGGCGGGCGAGGCAGGGAGAGAAGGGGAGACGGAGGGGCTCCCTCTCCGGCCTCTGCGCCCCTTCAGGCCCGTCTCTCCGAGCGCACTGAGCGAGGCCCGGCACGGCAGGGAGGCGCTGCTGGCCCGGGACGCGGCGCTGTTGGAGGCGGCGCAGGAGCGGTTGCAGGGGCTACTGCGGCTGGAGATGGCGCTGCTCCGCGGCTTGGCGTGGTGGCGGGAGAAAGCGTGGAGTCAGGGTCCGGCACGGAAGCAAGGCAGGGCTCCGGGGCGGTAGCAAGGCGAGGCCTGGAAACAGGAGCCGGCACGGAATCTAGAGGCTTCTGTGCGGGTTGTCTTGGGCAATGGAGGTAAGTCTTTTTTTCGCGCCTCTGGGAAGCAGGGCCAATCGGGCTTCGCCTTGTTCAGCCCGCCTCTCTGCTCCCCTTTGGCGCGCGCTGATTGGTGGAGGCGTCCTTCCTTCTGAGCCTCCACCAATCAGCGTCTCTGTTTCTTCCCCAGGGTTCGCGCTGCTTCCGGAGACCGGCTTTCCGGATGTCGGGCGGCAGACAGAGAGAGAGAGCCAGAGCCGAGGGGCCAAAGAGCCAGATCTGGCTCAAGAGCCGCCATTTCCGACCCTTGTCCTAGTATAACCCAATGACTATGCGAGAAGTCTAGTAATTCATTCATTAACTCTTTGTAGAATTTGTTTTGATTTTCGTTTGGTGTATATATACCAACAATTAGTGTCTTGGTGCCTTGTAGTTCTATTTCTATTGCCAAATATCTACCATCCTGATCAGCTTTTATTAGTGTAGGGTTCAAATATGATTTAACATATATTACTACTCCATTTATTTTTTTCTCATTTGCAGATATAAATTCAGTGCCCAGTTTCTTATTCACTAAATGTTTAATATCATTTTTCTTAATATGAGTTTCTTGGATACAAACTATATCTTGTTTTAATTTACACAAATAGTGGAAAATTTGTTTTCTCTTTATAGGTGCATTAACTCCATTAACATTTCATGTAATGCATTTTAGTTCATGCATTCACTTCTGTTTCTGTAGGGCTTGGTGATTTTTCTCTGGTGTACTTCTTATTATTCCCTACTGAGTTAGCTTTACTTTGCTCCATACCATTCCTGTACTTTCTAAGAAATTCTTTAGCTTTTGGGATAGAAGTTAGTTTAAATCTTTCATCTTTGTATGTAAAACTTATTCCCTCTATTCTTTCCCATCTGTATAGTATTTTATTTTTCTTTAATATGTCAGTCAAGGTGTATTCTTTTCTTTTCTTTTCTTTAGTATTATTAATGGTATTTCTTTTAGTATTAATATATCTCTGCCTTCTATATTAACACTTTTATCGTAATTTGCTTGTACAATTAACTCCCTAGTTCTTTTTCTGGAGAATTCAATAATTATATCTCTTGGTTTGTTGTGGGTTTTTGCATAATGTGAATTTACTCGGTACAATTTCTCTATCTCATCCTCCAGTCTATCTTCCTCCCAATTAATTAAGTCCGCAAGCATTTGAACAACTGTTTCTTCTATATCATTTTTTTCCTCTTTTTCTGGCACACCTCTTAGCCTCAGTAGCTTGAATCACGTCAACTGGATTTCTATTTTCTCAGTGGAAACATTTCGCTCCTTATCCAAGGAGCTTCTTCAATCTTTCCCCTATTTTCCTCCCTGCTTTGTCTTCTGTGCCTAGGAAGATTAAGACCATTTCGCAAGCTCAACAGCAGCATGGTGATCTTAACGATCCTCCTTTAGATGATAAAGGGACTTAGAAACAACATCTCAAAATAACCATGACCTAGCCCCAGGTGTAAGGTCACACAGCCACCTAGAAACATATTTAAGGATTCCCTTACTAACTTTGCTCAGACTGAAGAAGCTCCTTGGATAAGGAGCGAAACGTTTCCACTGAGAAAATAGAAATCCAGTTGACATGATTCAAGCTACAGACAATTCCACCTGGATGACTGAGAACCTTCATAGACTCTTAGCCTCAGACAAAATTCTTTTTCCTTCAGTTCTAATAAGGCAATTCTATTTGATTCAAAATTCTTATCATGTTCTATGTTGTCTATCCTTTCATTAGTTTTCTTGACTTCAGTTTCTATTTTCTTATCCATATTTTCCAACTTTTGTTCTATGCTTTTTTCTATTCTTTTGTCTAACTTTGTTATATTTTGGGTGATACTTTGTGTTATTTTTGTTGTATACTCTTCAAACATCCCCTTTAACCAATCTCCTTCCCCCCCCCAACCCAGTTCCAGACCCTCTTCTCACTTGCTTACTTCGAGTATTCATTTCTAAAATTATTCCTAGATTTGTTAAACCTTCTAAATATTAGGTGTTTTACAATACTTATACAATATTTTTACAGTGTTTTGCTTGTATTCAGTAGACAACACAGTTCTTTCTATATGAATAATCACAGAGTTTAGAGTGAGTTTGTAAGTTTGAATATATGGCCGCTCGAAATAATTAAATAATAAGTCCGTTTCTTGTCAGTTTCATGTGGTAGAAAGGAGCTCAGCAAGCCATTACACAGTTTCAGATATCCCTTTCTTTTCTTTCTCTTTAAAGTTAATTCTTTTTTCTTTTAGGAGTGAAGGGGCTGCAGTTTTACCTTCTGTTTTGGTTGCAGCTGCGGATCCTCGCTAGATTTCTCTCCCACTTCCCACCTGAGTGGCGTGCTGCCTTCGTCTGAAGAGTCAGCGATATTTCACTTTCTCTTTCACTCAGCTGTCCGGAAGCCTTCGGAGCTCAGCGTTTTGCTTTCTCCCTCTCCTGGAGAACTCCTCTTTTATCTCTGCATTATTTGCAGAGCTTTTAGGTGCCGTGCTGCAAATTTTAGTGCGGAGCTGCACCAAAATTCATCCTGTCGCCATCTTCACCGGAACCGGAACCTCCGCCTTTTTTTTTTTCGAATTTGAACCTGTAACTTCTGAGGAGGTGGATGGGATCCTTGGGATTGCTAACCTGACCTATCAGATCCATAGCCTTCCTGGCTGCCGAAGGGGTGGCATGTGGTTGAGAACGTGCAGTAGTGTCCGCCTCTTTGAGGGAGGGGATGGATCCACTTGCCTTGAAGGAGGTGGTGATATGTTCTCTTCTCAAGGAGCCATCACTGGACCCAACTTTCTGGACAATTTTCATCCAATCTCCAACCTTTCCTTCCTAAAAGGAAGGGGGTTGGGATACAGCTTCATAGGGCCCTAGAGGAAACAGATTATCTAGACCCTTTCTTTCTTATTTTTTAAAATAATAGCTCAAAACCATTGAAGAACAGCTTTGGGAAAACATGGAAATATAGCAGGAACTTGAGAAAGTCCATGCCAGGGTAAGCAATTTGAGATCCCAAAATACAGCTCTAAACAAACACATGCAGGACATTACTTAATTCTACTCTTTGTTAGTACCAGGAAAAATGCCTGAGGAAATCAGTTCAGAATTTGAAATAACGAATCAAAGGTGAAACATATCCATCATTCTCTGAAAATGAGAGCCATTCTGAATACAGAAACTCTCTATCAGCACATTTTTATTCACAAGAGTGCTTTTATAAAAAAGAATTGTGCCCTGCTGACATAATTAGGATTCTAAAAGTTTCTCAACTGGTTTCTACACTTAAGGGTCTTAGAGCCTGCAAGGACAAACCAATGCTTCCTGCCTGAAAAAGTATTATCGTTTGAAGGTCTTTTCAAACAAGCATCACATTTTACTTGGAACAGCATTCACTTGAATCGTAAACCAGGAAGGTGGTTGCTCCAAGCAAAACAAATGTGAAGAGCTGCTGAAAGATACAGACAAAAAGAGTGTAGCCGAGGGATAAATAACTCCCTTAACAGTTGCTTTGCAGACAAATAGAAAACGAGCTTCATCTTTCCTTCATTCCCTGGTTATGGGGCAGGGTATAGCACATTTTCCTTTTGCCCTACAAGGTTTTCTCCTTTATTTTGGAATGAGTGAACCAAAACCAAAACTTGAACTTTATCAAAAATAAGCAATATTCAACATGCTATTCCCTCAGCCAGAAAAGCTGATTGTTCCTGTCTGTTCTGCAGGGGTGTCTGCAGGGAGGAGGTCAAAAAATGAAGAAACAAAAAAAAGTCAAGGTGGTGGCCACAAAAGGCAATTGGCAGCCTCACGGATGCAGGAGTGCCCTCAGGAAGAGTTCAAAAAGTCAAGATGGCAACTCCATTGATTTTGATTGATGGCTGCCATCTTGACTTTTTTGACCCCGTTCCTGAGGGCACCCCTGTATCCATAAGGCTGCCCTCAGCCTCTGTTTATCGTCCAAGGCTGGGGAGGGTTGTGGGGAAAACTGGACTCATTTCAACTCCTACCATTGATAACAGGACTCTGGTCTGTCCAACACAGTGATTGCCTTGGGCTCCCAGCATGTCTGCATTTTGTTTACATCCTGTCAATAGTAAGCATTTTTATTTCTTCAAATTATTCTTTGATTTAAAACAAAAAGAAAAACAAAAATCATTTTCCAGGTAATGTGAACTGGATTCAGTGTCAGGGAAACTAAAAAAAAAGCAAACACAAAGAACAACAAAGATGCAAAAATGAACAGACTGGGAGAGCAGTGTATTTTATATTTTTAGTAAGAAAGGAAAGTTAATGCAAGACTGCCCTCTTTCTGTAGTAACACCTATAAACAGGAGCAAGAAAGCATTTTGCATTTGATGGACAATTGTTTTTTTCTTTTTTAAGTGCCATATTCTATCATTATTTCCTTGTTTCCTCATTAGGTAGTGAATATGCACAAGGAGAGTCTAGGACAATTGTAATTTTCATGTTCTATATAATTATATATATGAAATCCATCTCTAAGACTAAGCTGTCCCACCCCCAAATACCCTAAAAAAAATTCAAGAGGCTTGCAAATTTGCCTAAACACCAACCCATAATAGAACTGTTACCCTGGTATGATAAGAGTTTGCCAACTATGGAGCCTTAATGAAGCAATAGTAGCATGATTCTCTTGCCACAGCAGACTGCAAATCTCATATGGCCTGAAATGTTAGGTAATAAGGCTTTTTACTTTTTTGAGGTACCTTCAAATCATCCTTGATTCCTGGCAACTACTTGGACAATTCCCTGCAGTTAGCAACATTTTCAGAGGTGGTTTGCCCTTGCCTTCTTCCTAGGGCTGAGAGTGACTGACCCAGAGTGTCAGCCTCACATGTTCATCTGCCATGCTTCCCTGACAGTTGTACACGTGTAGTTTGCTGGTCTGCACTTACTTGCTTCAAGAAGCCTCCCTCTTGGCATTTTTGCATCGCTTGGCGAGGACTGTGATAAGCACCTGCTCTTTCCACAGACATTCTGTTGGGAGGGGGGATGCTTGGAGTGGGAACTGAATTATGTCTCGACTCTGGGTGATGTCAGAGGGACGTTTTGATAATGCTGCTTGGGCGCGAAAAGCCTTATTCGAGGCTTCTCCTCGCCTGAAGTGTACTGATCCTGAATAAATGATTCCTTTCGAGTAATTGCCTGAGGGATTTCTTGATTGGGAATTCTGACACTGAGGGTTATCACACAAAGTCACCCAGCTGGCTTGGTGCCTAAAGCCGGACTAGAACTCGTGGTCTCCTGGTTTGTAGGCCAGAGCCTTTAACTGCTACACCAAACTGGCTCTCAGTGAAGCTCATGGCATGGCACTATTTGAGATGGGGGGATTTCATTAGATAAATTAGATGACAACTTTATTTTACTTACAGGTATTGCTCGATCAGCAATCATACACAGGGATGGGAATGAAGGTACTCGTTTTCAGGCACTTGTTAGCCAGAGAAGATGGCCAGGTAGTCCCTGGTAATTAGGCTCCTTTTGCAATCAGTTTCAGCCTTGCAGCCATGGCAAAGCCCTACCTTTGGACTGAGCGAGCTTCCAGCTTTTGTTCACAGTTCAGAAGCATGGCTTGTGGTTTGAAAATACTGGCATGCTGTATGCTGATTTTACTTTTGTTTAAAAAGCACCATACTGTACTGTGCCCCCTAAAACAGCTAAGCCCACCTGCTAAGCCGGCTGTATTTTTAGAAGCAGAAACCATTTGCACAACACTCAAACAGAGTGGATGCCCTTTTCATTGCAGGGGGTTGGCATAGAGAGAACACAGTAAGATTGGCTGTCCGCAGAGCAGAAAGAACGAACGGATGGCGTATTGGGTGGAAGCACACTACCATGAGTTTTTTGCTAAATAAACCCTAAGACAGAGCTTTCCAAAGTTCTCATGTTGGTGACACACTTCTTAGACATGCATCATTTCACGACACACTCTTACAGCAGGGCACAAGGCAGGCACTAAGACCTGCGCGGAATCACAGCAGGTTTGGAGGCAGCAAGGCACAAGGCAGGCACTAGGACCTGCATGGAATCCTGGCAGGGCTCGGAGGCAGCAGCAGCCACGACACACCCAGACACTGCAGCCGACACACTAACGTGTCCCGACACACAGTTTGGAAAGCTCTGCCCTAAGAAATGCACTCACGGCTCACTAAGGCGGGAGAGGGAGAAGATAAGGAACAGGAACAGGAACAAGGGAAGTCCAGTGAGGATGTGCTAAAATGTATCTCCCCAGCTGACAAATGAGGGACTCCTCCAACCCTCTTCTGTTTGCATTGAGCAAAAACGTTCCGGTGTCTCCAGTGTCTCCATGCAAGTGTTTACATTTGCTCTGAAGGAACAGGGAGCCTGCCAAAGCAGCTTTCAGGAAACAAAACACCAAGGAACCGGGAGATGGCAGGAGGTCCTAGCCATGGGGTTCCAGTCACCCACAGCTCCAGAGCAAACACTGCAAAATTCTTCTCACATTTCCTTTGGAGGAGTAGCTGAATTGAAAGTTCATTGGTTCAGTTTACGAAAACTTCAGAAAGCAGCAGAGCATTGTGAGATCACACAGGCCCAGCATCAACCCCATGAAACAGGCCTGAATTTTTAAGACTGATACTTACCTGACAAAAGACAGACTTAACTTAGAATTTCCATCCTTTTTGTGGCAGCCATTTATTTAGAAGGCATTTAGTTCTTTTTTTTTTAATGTGCAATTTTCTAAATTATAATATCCATTTGAATTATATTCCGGCTACCACAAAAAGGGATATTCCTGCAGTATTTGTAAAGTTTCAACGTAATTTATGCTAGAAGATGGAGAAACAGCTACACACACACACTGTGTAATATATGAAAATGAACCAATCTATTAGTACAAAAGGTAGACTTGGGGGAATTGTTCCAGGAACCACAATGATGAAGGGGAGGAGTTAATACCCATTCCCCTCGTAACTGTTTCCATGTCTTATTAATTTTAACTGCTTACACAGAATTAACAGCATATAGTTAAGTTCTGAAAGTACCTTTTACACTGGTGATGACCAGAAAACAGTACAGCAGCCATATTCTTTCTCCTTCATACTAAGTGAAAGTTGGTACTGGTTATACCTACTACTACTACTACTACTAAACCATTCAATTAAAATCTGTATCTGGAAGATCTCATGGCTAAACTCTGGGATACTTTTGGACTTTCTTCCTTCTTTCCCACACCGTTTTGTTAAATCTTGTGTGCTGAAGAGTTCTGGACAATCAAAATCTCACCCATTATTTTCTTTGTTCTAAAAAAATGATATTGCTGAGCTGTGGGATTTTATTTTTTTCCTCATGCATCAAGATAAATCTGCTAAATTTGTATTTAAATGTATTAGAAATTAAGCAAATTAAAAGAGTTTTTTTAAAAGTATTAGAATGTATGCTAAATGTAGGTAATTATGTATTTCTTTAGACAACTATTAATGTTTTTTAATGAGGATAAATTACCTTGTTAGAACAATTGGCCATACAGGTAGTCTTTACGTACCGATCACAATAGGGACTGGAAACTCCATCACTAAGCAGCAGAGTCATTAAGCAAAAAGTCACGTGACCATGACTTGTGACTTCCTGCCAGTCTCCCCATTAACTGCTTGTTGGAAGCTGGCTGCAAAGGTTGCAAATGGTGATCATGTGACTGCAGGATGCTGCAACTGTTGTAAATGCATGCCGGTTGCCAAGCACCCAAATTGCCATCATGTGACCACTGGGACGCTGCGGCAGCTGTGACCTCATGGACTGGTCGTAAGCCTCCTTTTTCAGCACCATTGTAATTCTGAATGGTCACGAGTAGTCAGAAAGTGTGGACTACCTGTATTAATGCTTTAATGCTGTCAAATAATGAAAATATGATTTTCCCATAAAAAGCATGCAGTTGGTCATGACTGTTGCTTAAATGATGTGAAAATGGAGCGTTCTTAAGATACTATAAAGGTTACTGCTAGCATAAAAAGTAAAGGTTTTCCCCTGCAGTCGTGTCTGACTCTAGGACACGACAATTTTAGCCGAAGAGCCAGCACTGTCCGAAGATGCTTCCGCGGTCATGTGGCCAGCATGACGCGCGTGGAACGCTGTTACCATCCCACTGAACTGGTACCTATTCATCTACTTGCATTTGTGTGCTTTCAAATTGCTAGGTTGGCGAGAGCTGGGGCGAGTGCGGGAGCTCACTCCGTCACGCAGCGCTCGGGTCTCGAACCGCCGACCTTCCGATCGACAAGCCTGGTGTCTTAACCACTGAGCCATCATGCCCCCTTTACCGCTAGCATACTTTAACAAATTATGTCAATAATGCAGTCTGAGAAAAATATAGTTCATAATGTCATTCGAAAACCTAGCCTCAAGACAATAGTTTTTCATTAACTGAAATCTGATTTATTCTACTCACGCATACACGTTTTGCAACATCTATTTTGCATCCTTGCCCTAATATTGCCAAAATAATTTCAATACACTGCTGATCTAGTTCAATAATTTTGGATGTGATATTCGTAGCCCCAAAGTTACACTGTATAAAAATTGAAATGCCTCCTACCAAAATCTTAAAAAGAAAATTTTGTGAAGGTTTACCCTCAAGGAAATTTATATGAAAGAACATCAGGATTGGCTTACCTCTATTCAGATTCAAAGACTACCTATCTCAGACCACCAAAAGGGGTAGCTGTCTCTCATTACCTTTTTATGAATGTCTTAGTATAATTTGGTTACATACCCTGATATACAAAATACTGGATTAAATGGAATTTTGCTTTGATTATAGAATAGAATTGTGGTAACACAATGAAAATAAAAAGATCACAGTGACGGATGAAGAAAGCTACATTACACCATGGACATACCTGCCTTGAAAATTTATTAAAAATCAAAGAATACAAAACTTCACATAAAAAAATATGTATTTTTAGCTTCCCACATTGTTATTACACACAAAAAAGAATCTGAACATGATATTTTAATCAGCCATCCACAGAGGCATAGAATGTAACCAGAGTGGCCGCCAGTGCAATTTATGATTAATCATGACTGAATGGGACATGATATCTGCTTCTTTTAAGTCTATCCTGCTTTTAAATGGAAGTATTTAGAACATCAAGATTTCAATAAGTAGATTCATAGTCAATATTGCTAGCATGTAGAATGACTATAGGTCTATAATCAGCCCTTGAATGGTTTATTCAAGTTTAGATCCCTTACTATACCAGATTCTACTACAAGCTTTTCAAAAGGTTTGAAAAATAATCAAAGCAAAAATACGGATTCCATTATTGAACAGAGCTGAGGTTTTGGTAATTCACAATCTGCTTACTATTTATTTGTTGTAGAATTACTGTTCACCAGAGGTTGATAATATTATCAAATGTTGCTTTGGGGAAGGAAGAAATCTTCAGGAAAGGCTTTTTTTTTTAAAGGTGGGTAGCATACTTAAGGGCTTCAGTATGAGTGGGGCATAAAAACCATGTATGTATAGAACATAGTTTGAAGGTTCAAGAGTTATTCCCAGAGGAAATAATGTATAACCTGTGATAAGGAGTATGACTGGGCAACTTGCAGATAGAGATAAACAACCACAGTGTACATTTCCAGTAACTTTCTTGTTCATATTTCCCTTGTACTTGCAAACTTCATATATTTTTCCATACAGATGCTGGCTTGTATAGTAAACCTTGTATTTTTATGCCTGTCTTTCTGATTATCTTACAGTCAATTTAAAAGATATTTAACACTAGATCAAGATGAATTGTAGACAAAATATGTGCTGCTCTGCTTTGGAATGTTGCAATCTCTTCTCTCGTGCTATTCAAAGGCCCTGCATTTGTTTTGAAAAAAAATTCTAGCATGTGCTACATCAGCTTCTGACCATTCTGTGTCAAACATTCACTGTTCCATGTATAATTAAGATGTCAAAGTAGAATTTCTTCAAGCAGCATTACTAAACACAGTGCTTTGAAAATTTTAAGAACTTGTTTTTTAACAAAAGAAGAAAAAGCATGAAAAATATGCAGTAAGTGATAGTAAGAAACGCGGTACATTTTTAAATTTAGGGCTAGGCCATATACACAATTTGGGGCTTTAAAATAAAATTAACAAGTTGCCATGATGATACACACTTGCATAGTATATCTGTATGTATCTTTAAATCAGTTGCTTGCCATACAGATTATCTCAATACCATTGGGCTGTGTTCTTTACAAAACAACAGACTAAAACTTCAGAATGCATAGAGAAGCCAGAAGGTACATTTTAGGTAGTTGCTTTCAACAGAACTAATGCAGGCTGCTAATCAGATTCCTTAATGGAATCACTACACATTCCTTTCTCCACATTCTTTAAGTTGGATGCTTTATTTAACAATACTTGGGCCCAAGCAATCAGAAGGTATATAAAATTGATGAACGGTATCTGTAGTTTGCATTTAAAAGTCAGGGGGATGTATGTATGTATGTATGTATGTATGTATGTATGTATGTATAACAAACTAGATTTGTAATATTTATTTATTTATTGGATTTATCACCGCCCAACTCCCCCAAGGGGGACTCTGGGCGGTTATTTGTAATAGTATTGTATATTGTATTGGCGGTTATTTGTAAATAGTATAGATTTGTAATAGTAATTTTTGTCCAGCTGTAGGAAATAAGCTGAAGGTTCAAATTTTTCTACATGATCCCCACTAAAATAAACATGAGATCTATAAGAGCATTAGATGGTATTCTAGCTCATTAGATTGAATTTAGTGTTACATGCCAGACTAGTGAGCTAAAATGCCTTTTAACTCAATAATTGTTATAAATATTTAAGCCAGACCAACAGTTCCACTACAAATTAGGAAGCCTCAATATCAGCTTGATGTGTTAAATTGATTGCCCAGCTAATCCACCAGAAGCATGAACCCAACTTAGAAAATGCAACTTGGGAAAGGATCTATAAAACAAACAAAAATCACACACACACACATACACACAGACAGAGAGATGTGTGTGCATGTGTACACCCTCCATTCCATAAATATTTTCATGAAAATATGATTAAAACATTCCAAGTTATTGCACGTTATGTTTGATGTGAGTAAGGCAACAAAACCATTTTCAGAAGGAATGGGAAGGTGGTGAACAATGGCACAAATAAAGTTTTGCAATGGAAAGTAACATTCAAGCTACCCATTATCCTTCCAAGAAAACAAAACAACCAATTATGAACAAATGCAGCTACAGCAAAGTGCCACAGCATTTATGGTCCTCCCAATAGTCTTACCAGAGCTGTTTCAGCACTGTATTAATCATGGATAGGCAGAAGACAAACTTCCACAGTTAATAAGGCTTCACAATAAGCACAATTATTTCTTTTAAGATGGACTCCACCACCACACAAGAAACATGCAAACGTTGGATGCAGATATTTGGCAACATCCACAGACAGATGTACTCAGTGCTGGTCTCAAATCCCCCCAGAGCAGTATCACACACACTGCATTAGTCTAAAGAGGACTCTGAAGTTGGCCATTATCTGCTAAGGCTAATAGGCAAAGTGTCCCTGTACTTCTTTCTCCTCCAAATATTACGGTTGTGTTGATGATGACCTCTGTTGCTAACTGGCTGCCTTATAGCTCCATTACTGGCAGAATTGTATCCGCTGCCTTGATTATGATTATGAGCTCCTTTCACAGTAAACTTCACTCCATTGTGCTGCTGAAAACAAAGGAAATATTTAATATTATTGCCAACTTTTCATTAACGTTGTCTCATGCAGTTCCTAAGTAATGGATTCATACTTATGAAAAAGCAACAAAGCATTCAGACATCAACATACAAGCAATAATTTTTGGAAAAGTTCCATTCAGGAAAGTTAATACAGTACTAAATTACTCCAAAGAATTTCAGGAGAGAGACAGACAGGCAAAGAAGATATTAGACAGTGGACAGAGTCCACTGTCTAATATCTTCTTTGCCTGTCTCTCTCTCTTCTGAAATTCTTTGGAGTAATTTAGTACTGTATTAACTTTCCTGAATGGAACTTTTCCAACAGAGTCCACTGTCCTGGAGATGGGCGGTCATAAATTTGAATAAATAAATAAATAAATAAATAATATTAGGCCTGCTCTTTTTGAATCTTAATAGGTGACGTTTCATCTACTGCCTTGCAAAAGAGATTTTTAGGAGAGCAGGAGGCAGTTGAGGATAATTCCAGTGTCATCTACAGTGGGGCAAAAAAGTATTTAGTCAGCCACCAATTGTGCAAGTTCTCCCACTTAAAAAGATGAGAGAGGCCTGTAATTGACATCATAGGTAGACCTCAACTATGAGAGACAAAATGAGAAAACAAATCCAGACAATCACATTGTCTGATTCGGAAAGAATTTATTTGCAAATTATGGTGGAAAATAAGTATTTGGTCAATATCAAAAGTTCATCTCAATACTTTGTTATATATCCTTTGTTGGCAATGACAGAGGTCCAACGTTTTCTGTAAGTCTTCACAAGGTTGGCACACACTGTTGCTGGTATGTTGGCCCATTCCTCCATGCAGATCTCCTCTAGAGCAGTGATGTTTTGGGGCTGTCGCTGGGCAACACGGACTTTCAACTCCCTCCAAAGGTTTTCTATGGGGTTGAGATCTGGAGACTGGCTAGGCCACTCCAGGACCTTGAAATGCTTCTTACGAAGCCACTCCTTCGTTGCCCGGGTGGTGTGTTTGGGATCATTGTCATGCTGAAAGACCCAGCCACATTTCATCTTCAATGCCCTTGCTGATGGAAGGAGGTTTGCACTCAAAATCTCACGATGCATGGCCCCATTCATTCTTTCCTGTACACGGAACAGTCGTCCTGGTCCCTTTGCAGAGAAACAGCCCCAAAGCATGATGTTGCCACCCCCATGCTTCACAGTAGGTATGGTGTTCTTTGGATGCAACTCAGCATTCTCTCCCCTCCAAAAACGACAAGTTGTGTTTCTACCAAACAGTTCTACTTTGGTTTCATCTGACCATATGACATTCTCCCAATCCTCTTCTGGATCATCCAAATGCTCTCTAGCAAACTTCAGACGGGCCCAGACATGTACTGGCTTAAGCAGGGGGACACGTCTGGCACTGCAGGATCTGAGTCCCTGGCGGCGTAGTGTGTTATTGATGGTAGCCTTTGTTACGTTGGTCCCAGCTCTCTGCAGGTCATTCACTAGGTCCCCCCGTGTGGTTCTGGGATTTTTGCTCATCGTTCTTGTGATCATTTTGACCCCACGGGGTGAGATCTTGCGTGGAGCCCCAGATCGAGGGAGATTATCAGTGGTCTTGTATGTCTTCCATTTTCTAATTATTGCTCCCACAGTTGATTTCTTCACACCAAGCTGCTTGCCTATTGCAGATTCAGTCTTCCCAGCCTGGTGCAGGTCTACAATTTTGTTTCTGGTGTCCTTCGACAGCTCTTTGGTCTTCACCATAGTGGAGTTTGGAGTGTGACTGTTTGAGGTTGTGGACAGGTGTCTTTTATACTGATAACAAGTTCAAACAGGTGCCATTACTACAGGTAATGAGTGGAGGACAGAGGAGCCTCTTAAAGAAGAAGTTACAGGTCTGTGAGAGCCAGAAATCTTGCTTGTTTGTAGGTGACCAAATACTTATTTTCCACCATAATTTGCAAATAAATTCTTTCCAAATCAGACAATGTGATTGTCTGGATTTGTTTTCTCATTTTGTCTCTCATAGTTGAGGTCTACCTATGATGTCAATTACAGGCCTCTCTCATCTTTTTAAGTGGGAGAACTTGCACAATTGGTGGCTGACTAAATACTTTTTTGCCCCACTGTACATTAGGAATGTATAAAATGTTTCATTTTTTAACCTTTCTGAGTTAGTCTGAAACAGCTATTTTACATTTTAAGTATGAAACATTTCAAATATGATAGAAACAGTGCATCTTGGGCTCAAAATAGGGTGTTTTGAATTCAGAGTGATCTACATACCATTATGTAGCATCCATTGTTTTATGGGAAGGGCTCTGATTACTTTTTACATTAATAGTCATTGCTGTCATTTCATTAATTTATATTTTTCTTACTCGCATGCTGACTTACAAGGAGCAGTACTCTCAAAGACAAGATACAAATAATTGAGATAGAAGTGGGATACTTCTGTGATCTAAATTACTGGACAATGTCCAGCACAACACACCATTGATTTGAATATTTTAGACATTTTTTTCTGAATCTGACGACATTATGAAACAGATCTACTGAAGCCTAAACCATACATACTTTTTCTTTAAGGAGTTAGAATAGATTTATATTCTAATTCAAAGATGAAAACTGAAAAGACTTGCATGCTTTCATGGTAAGGGCTTCTGGATAATCACTGACAGGGGTTATTGACATTATTATTATTGTTGACAGAAGGCTAATAGGGCAAGATCCTACTTCACAGTTGAATGACATTATGGGAAGTAATTTTGTAGAAAAATAGCTAGCCCTTCAATCAAAATGAGTAATTAAGAATGAGTACTTACCTCTGAGTTGTCTTAGTTTTCTTATGAAACAATACTATTAATTAAAGGGATGCTTAATTAAAAGTATCAATAGAAATAGTAGCAGAAGATTTTACAGTTTAGTATAAATACATTTAGCTGGATTCCAATTATGACAGGAGCTTTTAATGAATGCTTTGAAGGAGGCTATATGCTTGTGCTCAAGAAACTCTCTGGAACCTGGGGTTTAATAGCTATTGACCTAATACCCCTTTCTAGGGTGCTTGTGAGGATGCTACCTATAATGTATCAAACCTATGGAAGAAATGTATTAATTGAAGCTGTTTCACTTTGATTTCAGGCCTGGTTCTGGGACGGAATCAGCTTTAGTCATCCTGGTGTTTTGTTTTTATGGGGAGGGAGAGGATGAAAGTTTGTTGATTCTTCTTGATATCTCGGCATTCTTAATAATGGTGATTATGGCATCATTTTGAATTGATTTTGTCAATTAGGAGTCAGAATCAGGATTCAGAGGACAGCATTGAATGACTGCACCTTGGCCCTGGAAACTAAGCTGTGAAGTTGCACAACATCCCATTCTGTCCTCATTGCTATTCAACATCTATAAGTCACCATTGGGGATAATTACAGTACTCACAGAACTAGAATAAAGTTTAATCAATATGCTGTTATTCCCTGAAGGAAAAGGTATATACTGTAACAGGATCTTCCTAAAGCTGTCATTGCTACGGGTCTGCAGCAGTTTGGATTCAAGCAGAAACTCTTTAAAGTAGCTGTGTCTTTTTCCAAGACTGAGCACCCCAGTAACTAATAATGGAAGAACAAATGACCTCAATGGCAAGAAGTGCCTTTTTCAACTCTGACGACGATAAATTCAGAAATGTAAAAACTGTATTTAAGGGCATGTCTAAATTTTGGAAGCCTAAGTTTAATTTGATGAATATAAACTACATTTAGTTGTGTGCCTTTTTTTTTTTATTATCCCATGTGTTTAATTTATTTGGCTTATTTTTTTTTACTACTTTTCTTCACTTTGCATAACATTAACTCCACAGGGAATAACATGATGGTTTTTGCGTATGTATATGTCATATTTTATCTTCCTATAACCACCCAGCTTTTTGTTTATTTCTCACACTATGAGCATTACTGTACAGACAACAAAAGCCTTGAATTTTATGATTTTATGTCGTTCCTGATTTTTCACTGAGCAGTTTCATAGTCTCCAGTAGTTACTTTCTCCATCCTACTACTGTGCACAAGTTCTTAGCTTAAAATTTTCTGGATTTACATCTCCATTTTCCACAGGATTCAGTTTAAATCCTCCTGCGTAACATTCTTTATATCTGTGAAGTTTAATTCACCTTGAGCCAGCACTCTATCCTCCAGAAAGTACAAACTATAGTCTCAGAAATCAAATCTCTCCTATCAACATCATTCCCAAAGTCAATCAATCACTTTGAGTACTGTTCTTTCCTTTAGTCTGAGCTCCCAGATTATTCAGCTTTGTTCCTAGTGTTTTGAAGTCCAAGGGGATATGGTTACGGCTTCTTTTGGTAGTCTTATTTATCCCCACACGGATGAAGCAGTGGACTTGATGAGTCCTGGCAGCTGCTCTATCACATTCTACCTCCCTAAACCGTGCTAGGGAAAGTGGAAGGCAAAAGGAAGAGGGGCCGACCAAGGGCAAGATGGATGGATGATATTCTGGAGGCGACAGCCTCAACCGTGGGGGAGCTGGGGATGGCGACGGCCGACAGGAAGCTCTGGCGTGCGCTGGTCCATGAAGTCACGAAGGGTCGGAAGCGACTGAACGAATAAACAAAACTGTGCTCCCAGGAGATAACACATTTCATGAGCCAGCAGGTCTGGCTGGTACACATAATATTTTTATGACTTGTGCCATACAGCTGTATTAAGTTAATATTCTGTCAGGGAGAATCTTTCCTTAATGGGAAATAGATGACTTGAATTGTATTTTACTTTCACAACTTTGCAAGACAGCATTTATTTACCATCAAAATACAGAACAATAATCATGCTTATTAACATACTTTCATACTGTCTTTTTTATTTGGTTTTTGTTTTTAATTTCTATTTTTAAAGCGTTCCAAATCTCCAGCTGAAGGTTGAATTATAGATTTAAAATTATAAAGTTAACATGACCAGCTTCTACTCTTCCAAGAGAAACATTGGACGTATGTATGTCTCTTGGTTTCTGATCAGAAATCTGTAAGATGGGAGCAATTGAAAATGTCAGAGAACAAGAAATTATTAACCATCTAGTCCAGGGCTTTCCAAAGTGCCGCACGCGCGCACAGCGGCGGTGCGAGGGGGTGCGCGCACGGCAGCGACACAGGAGAGCGTGCACGGTGGCGGCGCAGGGGGGCGTGCGGCGGCGTGCACGCCTCCGCTTCCGGGTGGTGTGGCGACACACCACGCTGTGTGTGGCGACACACTTTTGTGTCGCAACACACAGTTTGGAAAGCTCTGATCTAGTCCAACAATATAGAATCAACTGTAATTGGGATGAACATTTTTTATTCGGCTAGCAATAAGAAATCATGTCAGAAAGACGCTTTTTGGTATTCCGTATATGTGTGCCCATGTCTGTCCTCACGTGCATATGAGTACAAATGCATTCCTTTAGAAAATGAGTATTATGTATTAGATTAAGTAGTGCTATCATATTTTGGCAGCTTCTAGACCACAGTCTCTTTCAATATTCTTAGCTGATTATTCTTCCCATCTCCACTGCAACTCTTCTGTTTTCTTAGCTTGATCCAATTTTTCTGGATATTCTTGGAACTATAGCTTGGCAAATCTAATGCATTTTTGAAGGAACTTTTCACTTTATCTAAAAATCATCTATGAATCCTGCAATTTCCAGTAGAGTGGTGAATATTTAAAATGCTTGTTAGTTACCTTAGCTAACAAGCTTTTTGAGGTTTTCTATATTATGAATTATTTAAAATTGTTTTTCAAGTAATTGCTCTATTTTAATCTATTTCAATAATTCTAATTCTAAGAATTGCTATCTTTTTATATTTTTCTTTAAGGTGCTGTTCTGGTTTATTATTATTTTCAAAACGTTTGCTTGAGCAAATTAAAATAGAGGGAATTTTTCACATACCTGATTATTCGTTGCCATAGTCAATGCTCTTGCAGGAACAGACTGACTTTTACCACTTGGCATAGTTAATGCTGGATGTAATCCAGCCGTAAGTGGAGATGGTGCTTGCAGGCTGAAGTGGTACACATTAGGAGTTGTGCAACGTGGAGTATCAGAATCCTTGATGTTACATAAAAGGAGAAAATATGGGACTTTATTTTATTTTATGAAACATATTTTATTTTATTTTATTTTATAAAACAAAAGAAACCTGGGATGACACATTCAAATAACAGAAAGTTTTGTCATTGTAGGTACTGGAAATAAGTCAGAAAGCTGCCTTTTACTCAATTTAGGATTTGAAGTCTCCTGCAAAAACATTTGGATTAACACAGAATACATATGATACGAATATGGAAGACTGTACAATAGATGTACCTTGGAAAAACCCTAAATCAGTAATTTTGGCCTGAGATCAGTTTTTCTTCTGGGGAATGAATGTTGCATATGTCTCCATAGATATTATCTCCTTGAGATCTGGGACTGAAAATAAGAAATGCCTATTTGTTTTAAAAGATTAGCTGAGCTTGTTATTGTTTGAGTGATACAAATGTACCGTATGTGAAGAGAGGAAACAGTTTTCAAGCAGGATGATTTTGCACTGGACATGTATTACAGAAATAATCTCTCTAGAGGATCAGAGAGAAAATATTTTGGAAAATAACTGTTTCTGACCTTCCATTACCACACTATCAAAATAAATTAAATAAGTGCCTTGAATAAACATTTCCTAACACTACCCAGTTGCTGCTTCTGGATTAAGCAGAACTGCAGCTGATTTTTCATACCAAGACTAAGCTAGTGAGCAATTTTTATAGTGTGTACTACTTACTATGCTCCAATCAGCAGTATAACTATCTGTGTGGAAGGCACAATTTATCTAGGCTCATTTGTTGTCTTTTATAGCTCTTTGTCTTTTAGGACCTGCTAAATTTCTGTGTAATTATTTCCACACTTGTAAATGTTTTTAAAAACTAGAAAACATTTCAGAGTTAAATCGTAAACATGAGATTAAAATCATAGACATGAGATTAAAATAGAAATAATGAAAGAGAAAAGGTTTTTAATTTTTTTTAAACTAACATAATCTACTTTAGAGTAATTCTTTAAAATCTTCACATTAATTAAAATAATGGTTTCAAATCAGTTTTCTGATAATTTACTTATGGTAATACATTGGTTATATTTCTAGATAGATTATATATTATTTAACACAAATTTAGAGAAAGTTTAACAGGAACAGTGATTTCAAGCTTATGTATGTTTCAATAATATGAATATTACAGTAATGTTTGTAATCTTACCTTGTATTTGTGATCTTATAAAATAGGCTGTAATCTTATTCAGCTATTAACTTTCACACATTAGGTAGAGAGCAGCTTAAGCAGAAAAAAGATAAAACTTACAACATCACTGCCGGAAAGAGATGACACTGAAGAGGCAGATGAGCCTGATGATAATTGTTGCATACCAGTAAATGACAAAGTCAAAGGTTGGTTGTAAAGCAATTCAGCATCTCTATTCTGGGTTGCACTCTCTGGAGATATTGGTTCTCTGTCTTTCAACTGAACATCTGTTAGCACATAAATGTTTATATGTCAATACATTCCCTTTTCACTTAAAAAAAAGTATAGCTCTGTTTTGAGTTTTGTTAGTTGTAAAGTTTTGTTAGTTTTATTGCACAAAACATTGCTGATTAATTCAGATATTGTATCAAAGATGTTTAATGGTTGATGTAACAATGATATGAACTAGTGTGTGTATTTTGTTAATTTCAACAAATTAAAATCAGGAATCATACATTGTGCCAGGTGTGGATTCACCTGTTTCTATCAACAAATCATAACAAAGCATTGGGGGAAGCCATAGAGGTAGGCTAGGTACAAAGTTAGAATTGAAACATAGGATAAGAAAATAAGAACTGGAGATTTTAGGTGGGAAATGGCAGATTGACCAGCTGTGCCCGCAAGATCTGTGGGCAGAACTGGCATCGTGGCACTTTTTTTGGGCTCAGGCTGGTTTCTCCTGAAGCCCAGAGTGTTTTTCCGGATCAAGGAAAATGCTTGGAATCTACCCATTTTTCCTCTCGGCAGCGAGTTGCAGCCAGGAGATCGTAAACAGCATCTGCAATCAACAGGTAAGACTTCGCCAGGAGGCTGGGAAGACATCATTTCCAAGCCGCGCTGCAGCCTTAAAGGGACATTAAGTCCAGCCACCCCATTTCTAAAGCACCCAATTTATTTTTTCTTTAAGCATCCATACCCTAAGAGAGGCTTTCTACATTAAGGAGAAACGATTTCTCTTGGTGCTTATCGTTATTTTTGTGATTAATTTTTTTTATTTATTTTTTAAAGCTTTGGATTTTGCTTTCCATCCAATACTAAGGAGGGTTGAGAGTATGTTATCGTCTCCCTGTTATTATTTCTGTGCTAATTTTGAAGATTTTAGCATTTTTCCTACACATTGAATCTGCTGTTCTGAACTTTCACTTTCCTGCCACTACTTTCTCTGGGAACTGTCTGTGATCTTATCTTAACTCAGTTCGGAAACTTTCCATTACCTTTCACTTCTGCCTGTTAAATATCTGGGGGCGCCATAACTTACTGCTTCAGAAATGGAGGATCTTAACCAGGCTTTCTCTGATTTTCGCCAAGATATTAAAGCAGATATTAAGCAAATTTTTTCTGATTCCTGCCAAGCTGTTGTGCAGGACATTCGGAGGTTTGTGGAAAATATGTGGTCTGAAATGTGCCATTTGATTGGGGATGATGTAGATGAACCTGAAGAATCTAACAGCGATGGAAATGCTTCTCCTACGAGTGAGATTCGGGCTTCTGTTGAAATCCTGGATGAAATTGGCAATGCTGAATTGAAGAACTTAAATGGAGAAATTGAGCTGCAAGATATGAGTGAATTTGAGTTTCTGATGGAATGTTATGGAAAAGAAGGGGTTATTATGTGCAGGAGGTTTTCTGAAGAGAAGTCTGTGTTTGTGAGGGGAGCAGTGGGGCTGTTTGATTTCTTTAAGAAAATAGCTCTGTGCCTATTATGGGGATATGTAAATGTCTTGGTCTATTTTGAAGTGGGTTAAGGGACTAAAAATATTTATCTGGATGGTTTTTTGGCTTTGGATGATTTTACTTATCGTTAATGACTGGAATTATGATTATTAAGGTTTTTTCTTATTCATGTTTTTTGTATTAACAACTATAATGGTAGACAATTTACATGCTTTTCTATTTTTGATCTTTATTATAGTAGACAGGAATGTATAAAATAGTAGTAGGAAGGGAATAATTAAGTAATTGTTACTTTGGGGGGAAGTTGATTAGGTGATTTATACTTTTTTCCTTTTAATATAAAGGGAGGGAGCAATGGTATTTAGTGATTTTTATAATGTGCTAAGGGGTTGACTTGTAGAAATAATGTGATTTTGGTTTAATATAGAGTAAGGGATTGATTATGGGAAATTGCTGTATATCCTTGATGTTTAAAGTCGGAAGTCACTTCTTTTTGTAATCTATCTAAAAAAAATTCTCTAGTGTTTTCAGAATATTTTACTTTTTTTTGTATTTTTTTGTTTTTCTGTATCTTTTATCTTTTTTTAAAAACTTAATAAAATTCTTTTAAAAAAAGAAAATAAGAATTGGAAAACTAGGATAAAAAAATCAGAAGTTTATTTTTTAGGATCAATGTATTTACTTACCAAGATCAGATGAAAAGTTAGCTTTGTTTCCCCACTTTTTTTTAATCCACGCTCTGTAGTCAATCACTTCTTCTGTCACTTTAATAATTCTTCCTAAAGTACTAGAAGAAATGTTGACCAGCATAAGAAATCAAGATGCAGCAGTGAAGCAATTTTTTTTACTCTGAACTTCACCATGGATAACATAAGAGCAAAGAAACTTTTTTTCAACTTTTTTTTTTTACACATTCAATGGCAATTTCAGTGTTTGCAATTGATACTAGCCCTTCTTTCCAGGTTGCTGTGTTACAATAGGGTAAGTAATATGCAGCCTCAGAACTGAATACATTCTTCAAAATCCTTCTTTGCAGCACCCGGAGCTCCTCCTCTGGCCATACTTACAAATTTTGGCAGTGCAATGTGCAGTTTGAGTTCTGATTAGGCTTTAAAGTTTTATATTTTAAAGCTTAAATATAGACTTCTCAAAAACCTCAGGACTTCTACTGGCCTGCCCACTTTTTTAACTGCAGCACCTGGCATGCCACTCAAAGCCCACATGCAGCCCTTGGTTTTTACAAGGCTGTATACCTCAGCCTATACAATGAACACATTCACAAATAGTTACCTTTCTGAATCTCTATTAGGATATGATTTTGCAAGTGGTGATACTGCATGGCTTAGAACAATGTAGGCATAGTCAAAAACTTGCTTTACTTGCATGGCACCATAACAACTTCTTCCAACATCATTGCCTGTAATAGTCAAATTTTTAAAAATCACACTCATTACCCAGTTGACTCCAAGTTGCTTTTGCCTGTACTTGTAATGCTTGTAATGCTTAAAACCCTTGGAATATGCAGCATATCTCAAGGAGATATGTGCACTCTTTATGCACAAGCATATGTACTGATTGGTGCCTGATCTCCCCGATCAATCTGTTGTCTGACATACAGAACTGGTACCTCTTTAAAATAACAGTTTGCTGCATTCCAGCTTTCATTTTCTATCTACCTTCCTTTAAAGCTGAAAGAAGAATGAGTAATTCCAACCGTATCACTTTTGTTCTTCACTGGATTTGGGAGCTCAATATTAAGCAGCTTATGTCTATACTAGCTATTTTTTATTGATTTAATTTGATTTAGAGGCTGCAAAGCTCCAGAACGATTCTAGGCAGCTTACAGATATACAGCTATATACATCAGGTCAAATCTGTATATTATGTATAAAGTTCATTCACGTATAAATCTGGCTACTTATTTATTCAATGCCTTCCAAGTAGGAAGTCTTCCCATACCAAGAAATCTATTTTCAAGCCTTCAATCCAGTTTCCTATTATAACAAGAGCTACTTCTTTGTTACTAGGTCATTTATGTTTTACTCATTCTTTGGCCCATGGATAGAAAAGCAATTGCTGTAATAACAAAAATGTAATTGCATAGCTTATCTGATAACAACTTTGTGGAACTACACAATAAACACAATAGACAATCCAAACCTAAACTACTTAAACAACATCACTCAGGCAGAAAATAGCACCAGGCTTAAGTAGCCTGGCTTACTTAATACATAAAAAAACAGATGGCTCTTAAGAGGCCAGTTTAGGGCTAGACAATCTGGAACCTCCAAGTCTTACAGATTTCAACTTCCACAATACGGGATTATGGCAAGACTAATTGGGGCTGATGAGAGTTGTCTAACACATCTGGAGGGAAAACCAGGTTGCAGAATGTGGTTATAGATTAGTATTCACCTCAATACTGAGAATTCACACTGCCCTGAGCATAACACTTATCAAAATTCTCTGAAGTTATGAAACCACCCCAGTCAAATCTAAAATTGTTAGTTTGTTCTACAAACATCTGCCCTAACTTGAACAGGATGAATTGGCTTGGGATTCAGCTGGAAAAAAAGGTTTGTTTTCTGTGTACAATTCTAAAGAAGTATTTCAACACTCCTTTCTATCAATGTAGTTTGAGCTACAAGGGTTGTACATTATGTTCCGTTTCTTATTTTAATGACTAATCGAGTACAAATATCAAACCTTAACTCCATTCTTACATTAACTCCCTCCTTATTCTTGGAATATGTTTTCTAGCATCCAGTATGCAGTGTTTGGATCTCACAATGTAATAAATTGCATATACAACTGGTTGACAAACCAAAAGGAAATAAAATGATAAGCTTGGTCATACTGTTTCCCACTGCAGACTAAATACATGGAAAATATGAGATTTGTAATCCCAGAAATGTGTTTGTCAGATTTCGATGTATGAATATTGACAAGTACAATGCACAATATGCAAATACACACAGTCCTCTTTAGCAACCAAGTTCTGTTCCATCTGGGTCGTTAAGCGAAATGGTTGCTAAGTGAACACATGACTGAGAGAGCGCTGCAAAGATCACTGGCTGCTGCCATCTCATTCAGATAAAGGTTCTCTCATACAGCTACGCCAGTGTTACTCTCACTCTGGCGTGCGCTGTCAGACACACGAAATTGGCCGTAAATGTGTGCATTGGTTGGAAAATGATTTTTTTATTACTGTCATATCTGTGAATGGTCGCTAACCGAGGAGTGGGTGTATAGAGCTTTCTATCATCTTTCCTAGAAGTTACATGGGGCTCCCTCAAATAAATAGGGGAAAGAACACTACAAGTAGTAGTTAGGGTTAGTAGTTAGACTGGATGCAAGTCAAGTTCCCATTCAACCATGAAGGAAACTGAGTCCAGTGAATATTTCACAGGTTTGTTCTTGCGAGAATAAAATAAAGGGTAACTCCCACAGATGCTGCCTTCAGTCCCCCTCCCCCCCCCCAAAAAAAAGACATACTATAAATGTAGTAAAAATGTTGCATAACAAGATCTAAGAGTATTCTTTTAAACATTTCTTCCAAAGTTTCTGGGCTTCTGTATTCTCAATAGAAATTACATAAAGCAGCTTATGTCATCTTACCAGGTAGAAGAGGATCTTCAATACATAACATAGATGGTCGATATCCATTAGTCATGGTTTTCATGATTTCTTCTTTGGCAATATAAGCACCTCCATTTTTTATTCTAATACCAGTTTTTAAGTAATTAAAATTCCTTCCATAGAGTTCAAAAAATTCTATTAGAAGCATTCCTAGATTTTCATCAAATCTTCGAGCATCAATTCTTGGGTGTAACTATTACAAATGAAAACCACAGGATTTTATTTTCTTGCATGGCAGGTGGTATTTATATATTATCAGCTAAAAGTAATTCTTCCTTCATTTTATAACAGCTTTTTTTACATTGCAAGATGACAGTATTTGCCAGTATTAAGAAAGTACAAAATGTCTTTATATGACTTTCTTAGAAAAAATATGTTCCACTGCATAAATCTGATTCTGTCACAACTCACCCCCAAATTTTAAAGAATAAAAGTCTTCTAAACCTGGATGAAGATGGGATAGATATTATATCTATCTGATATTTATCTAGGATGTGGAATCTCTACTACTTTACAGATTTCTCACACTTAATATACACATACTAGAGTTGGTAAAAACCAAAAGCAGTATCACCAGTTTAATACTAAAATAGGTACTATATTTACCCAACAAGAAAATAATTATCTATAAATTGTGGATGAGAAGACTGTCTTACATTCACTGATAACAGAAAATACTACTGAAAGGAAGGAATTAGCATTAGGTACAAATGGCTGCAGAGGAAGTAGTGGGAATGCCTCTGAAGATTTGCTGTCACCAATAAATTCTAGACCAATGGGGTTCAACCCCGCTGCTCACTTAATGAATTTCAACCCATTCTGATGTGCCAGTTACCTCACCCCATCTCCATGTTTGTTTTTCCTTTTTGCTATTTCCGCTAGGAGAAAATGGAAATATAAATTTGTGGGTCACAGTGGTTTGTATGTATAGAGGGAATGGCTTACTATTTGCAGATGGACAATCAAAGTTTTAGTAGGGTACCTTATTTTCTAGCCAATGAATTTTAACCAGTTGTAGCTTTTGCCCTGCCCCCCCCCTTTTTTTGGAGTATGGCTCATATAGATTTTTTTTTAATTAACACTAATGGCAAAGAACATATATGTATACACATAAACAAGTGTGCCACATGCACACATGCTGTGGGAGTGGTCTCGCTGCACTTGACAATTCTAGATTGCCAAAGTGAGGAAATGGACATCACACTGGATGTTCTCAGTGTTTACACATTTTTTGTCTGTTCTTCTTTTCTGAGGCTTCTTCTTAAATTCAGGGTCAACTTTTTTTGAGTAAATGTAGTACTAAGGCAGTTGGATTGGATCAAAACTAACATGCATTCAGAATAAACCCAGTGAAAAAAAGGTTAGTCAATACTACTTTAAGTTGATTGATTTCAGTAGATCCAATACATTCATTAGCTTACATCAGTTTAATAATAAAATTTTAAAGCATTCTAAAATGTTGGAACATGAATAACAAATCAACCCATCTATATCCTTTTGTAGCTTGTATAGTCTTCTCTTCATGAGATCTAGTGTGAAACTATTTAAGATATTTGTCCCTAACTTAAATGTTTCTAAGACCTGTTTCAAAAATATATTTTTGTCATGTTTTGATGGGTATTCATATATTTAATATTTAATGTGCTTTCATTAAACTGGTCCACTATGACACTATTGTCACAGCTGGTAAGAGTTTATGGCAGCAAACTGAAACTCTCAAACCAAATGCAGCTCTTGGGCCCTAGAAAGTTGCCCATTTGTGCTGTGAATAAAAGACAGGATTATTTCCAAGCTTTCCAAAAGACAGCGGACTCTGTAAAGAATGACATGCCACAATCAATCATCAAATAATTATAGATAGTCCAATGTAATAAACTAGATTCACATACTTGTATAAAATATATCATCCAACCAAAATAAGCATTTAAGCGAAAATTTAGTTAGTTAAAATTTAGACAGCGTTAAAGAAGACATTACAGAACTCCATAAACTCTATCCTTATTAATTCTCAGAAGATTTGTGATAAAAGTTTTACGGAATAACAAGTGTTTATTTCTCAAAAAAATCACATAAAGTAAACAACAAATGTCCCCAATTAATCCTTACACATGGATTTTTTAAAATGATACTTATGGAAAAGGACATACCTGTAAGAAGCTAATTGCCATTAAAATTAAGCTGTAGGAGCTAATTCCACCGGTAAAAACCTCATTCAAATCCCTCTGAAGAAGGAACTGTTTTAATACTAAAATCAAGTAAGGCAGCAATGAGTATTTCTGCAAATGAAAAACACAGAGTCAGTTCTAAAAGCAACAATTGTGCTTAAGATTGTTTACCAAGAATACAAAGGAACTCATACCTAAATAATATACCATATACAATAATAGTTGGGCAAACGAAATAACAAATGTTTATTATCTACATATTTATTCTTTATAAGAATAGGCAACGGTTTGACTCATTAAAATTTAATAAACTATTAATACAGTACCAAAAATACAAAATTTAAGGCAGTTGCTACAAATATCATGTCACATAACTATATGGTACAAAGACATAAAAGAAAGAATAAGCCCAAGATAAAAAAAATCAAGGGACCACTGTGAACATATGAAAATGTTCTTAATCTTATATTGCTTGAACAAAATCATTAAATAGCAAGCAAATACTCATACTGTACATACACACTCTGTAGACACAGAAAATTTAATTCTGTTTATTCTAACAGCAGGAACTTGCTTTCAAACTGAACATTTAACATGAAGCAAGATCACTTCTCAAAACCCAAGCAGAAGAAAAAAGGCAACACACGCTACAGTTAAGCAGGTGTGACTTGCAAAATAATCTACTGTATGACTGAACAACTGTTCTTGGAAGAACAACATCTAAGCAAATAATTTATCTCTGTTCATTAAGACACAAACAAATATAAAATAGTGCATATATTTCTGTATATATTTCTTTGCATATAGAGCTCTTAGATTTACAGGTAGTCCTCACTTACCAACTGCCTCATTTAGTTACCATTCAAAGTTACAACAGCAAAAAAAAAAACCTTTGCAACCAATCCTTGCATTTATGACCATCGCAGCATCCCATGGTCATGTGATCGCCATTTGCGTGCTTCACAACAGGCGAACATTTATGACTGTCACAGTGTACCGCAGTCACATGATCACCATTCACATGCTTCGCAACCGGCTTGTGACAAGCAGAGTTAATGGAGAAGGTGGAAATAAAATCGTAACTTGTGGTCACGTGATTTTTTGCTTAGCGACTGCAGTGCTTTGCTTAACGACTGAAGGGGAAGTAAGGTCGGAAGCCCGTTGCAGTCGCATGATTTTCCGCTTAGCAATCATGGCGCTTAGCAACAGAGTTGCCAGTCCCAATTGTGTCACTGAGCAAGGACTACCTGTATTAGCTTCAGTGGCAGGGGCAAGTTTTGAGTTACAACATCTAATAAATGTACCACCACCACCACCGAAGATGGATTCACAAACTTGTTAAGACATTATTTTTAACCAGTTCATTGAGTAAGTCTGAATTACTAGGTTCATAAATAATGCTAACTACAAACCACAGCAAGGTTCACACACTGCAAGAAACCATAATGTAGTGTGTTTGATTTTCCCTTACCTTGGTGAGTAAACCTAACCATGGACTGATACTGTTACCTTCAAGCAAACTATTTTATCTATATAGTAATATTTTCTCCATCTGGGGCAACAGATTTGGGCAAGTTTATAATGTTCCAGGCCTAAGGATTTTGAAGTTAATTGTTGTTGAAACTCAGTCTCCAAGGCAATAGTAAGTCTCTAATAAAATGTTTGCTTTTACTGCTGTGAGGTTGTAAAAAGAAAGCATAAATGGCCATATAAGACACACACCATGTTTGGGTTCTGCTTATTTTTCAGCACTATTGCTTGCAAGCAGGTCAACAACTGGTATTCTCTCCTGTCCTGACTAAGACCCAAAGCAGGAAGGTGTGAAATATATACTTTATTTACAATTAAACACACAATCTCTCAAATAAACGACACGTGCTGCTCACAGACTCGGTGGTGCGCCGTGCTCAGTTCCACTGGGCGCAAACGCGGGCAGCCACATGGCTGCGATGCAAGGCTCTGGTGCAGAGCTGGGTGCGGCGGCTGTGCAATGAGGTTCCACCATGAGGTTTGGCGCAGACACAAGGGTAGGTTCCGTCGCGAGGCTTGGCACGAGGGCGAGACGAGGTTCTGACGCGAGGTTTGGAGCAGTGACGGCAAGGCAAGGTTCCAGCGCAAGGCTTGGAGCGGCGGCAGCAAGGCAAAGTTCCGACATGAGGCTTGGCGCCGCGGTGACGTGAGGTTCCAGTGCGAGGCTTGGACTGTTGGTGGCAGAGCGAGGTTCCGACGCGAGGCTTGGAGCGGCAGTGGCGGGGCGAGGTTCTGGTGTGAGGCTCGGAGCGGCAGCTACAAGGCTAGGTTCCGACACGAGGCTTGATGCGGCGGCTGCAAGGTGAGGTTCTGGCGCGAAACGCAGCAAGATGGCAAGGCAAAATTCCAGCTCAGGACGCGGCTAGGCGACAAGGTGGGGTTCTGGCTCGATGTGCGGCTGGACAGCAAGGCTAGGATCTGACGCGAAGCTTGGCTGGGCGGCAAGGCAGGGATGCGAGGCTCAGCTGGCTCACAAGGCAAGGCGCTGGCACGAAGCTTGGCGAGGTTGCAAGGCAAGGCTCTGGAATGGAGGCAAGGCAGGGACCGAGCGGGGATGCTGGCACAGCGACAGGATTGCAATTCACTTCAGGATGCAGTATGGAACATGAACGGTTGTCTCTGGCAATTGATACACGCTGCACTCGCCTTTTATCTTTCTGATTTTCGCGCCATTTGTGAGCGGGAGCCAATTGTGCCTCGCGTTGCTCTGCCCGCCTTTCCAAACTTCTCTCTCGCACGCTGATAGGTGGAGGCGAGTCTTCTTCTGAGCTGCCTCCAATCAGCTACTCCGGACCAGATTCAAATTTCGCGCCATCCCAGTTCTTTCCCGCTTCTATTACCATCCCTTCCTCTTCCAAATCAGCCTCAGCCTCCATACTGACACTATCCCCCCCACAGAACCTCCTTCCCCCCGGCTTGGAGGTCTGGGTTTATGGGGATATTGCTGTTAGAAGTCTCTCACCCGTTCAGGTGCTTGTACGTCCATAGCATTCTCCCATGAATATTTGTCAGGTCCGTACCCCTTCCAATCAATGAGGTACTGGAGACGACCATGACGAACACTCGAGTCCAGGATGCGGGTGACCTTGTACTCGGGTTCCCCTTGGATGACGACTGAAGGGGGTGGCGGCTTCGTGGATCTCAGCGAGCTGGACACCGATGCTGGGATTAGCAGGGACCTGTGAAACACAGGATGTACCCGCATGTGAGGCAGCAGGGTTAGCCTGAAAGTGACAGGGTTGATTACGGCCTCCACCGAAAAAGGTCCCAGGAATCAGTGGTCCAATTTCTGAGAGGGATGCGTGGAGATCAGATGCTTGATGGACAGCCACACCAAGTCGCCAACTGTTAACGAAGGTCCCAGCTTCCGGTGGCGATCAGCGAACCACTTGTAATCTTCCTTGGCCTTCTCCAACTGTTCGTGAAGGACCTGGTGGCTGGCCTGTAACTCCTGAAAAAACTGATCAGTGGCAGGCACAGAGGATTCTGGGGGCGCAAGAGGAAGGTTTCGAGGGTGGAACCCATAGTTCACCAAGAATGGAGACATCTTGGTGGAGCTGTGCAGCGCGTTGTAGGCAAATTCTGCTACTGCTAACAAGTCCACCCAATTGTCCTGCTGGAAGTTGACGTAACAACGCAGATACTGCTCTAAGATGGTATTCACCCATTCTGTCCCCCCATCCGATTCTGGGTGATAAGCCGACGATAGGTGACTCTGGATACTCAGGTTCTTGAGGAGTGCTCTCCAGAACCGGGCAGTGAACTGGGAACTCCGGTCAGATATCACACTTTTGGCTAACCCATGCAGCCTGAAGACATGTTTAATATACAGTCGCGCAGTTTCTTGGGCAGTAGGAAGACCTGTACACGAAATGAAATGCACCATCTTAGTCATTGAATCGACCACAACCAAAATTGTCATGGCGCCTTAGGAGTCGGGAGGTCTGTTATGAATTCCATCGATATGGCCTCTCAGGGTTGTCCCAGTGTGGGTAGTGGCATAAGAAGTCCCGCAGGCTTTCCCGTCTGATTCTTGGCTCAGCGGCACTCTGGGCACGATAACAAGTACTGTTTCACCTCGTCGCGAATACAGGGCCACCAGAACTTCCGGGAAATCAAGTCTAGTGTTTTGAAGAAGCCAAAATGGCCTGCAGCAGGGCTGTCGTGGCACAACTGCAACATCAGTTCTCGCAACTTCCCAGCGGGCACGTAGTAACACCCTCAATGACAGAGTACATCATGGGACCAAGTCCACGGGGTGGTCTGGTCTGTGGGCGCCTGCAAGATTTCTTGTTTCTATTTGGTTACAAATGGATCCTTTTGCTGATCGTGGATCTGTTGGAGGTGGTCACGTGGTGCGCTGGTCACGGCAAATCGTTTGAGAGGGATGATGGACTGGGGTGGTGGGGAGGACTCTAGACGATCATACTCTGGCTTTCTGGAAAGTGCATCTATCCGTTGACTTCGGCCTTGCGGGATGTAGGTTACTTGAAAGTTGAAGCACAAGAAGAACAATGACCAGCGAATCTGTTGCTGATCCAAACTCCTCGCAGTCTTCAGATGCTCCAGATTGCAATGGTCCGTCCTCACCATGATGGGATGACGGGCTCCCTCTAGGTGGTGTCTCCACGTCTCGAACACCACTTTGATGACTAACAGTTCCTTCTCCCAGATGGTGTAGGCTCTTTCGGCAGGCACCAGTTTCCGGGAGTGGTACACACAGGGACACAAGGTTCCGGTTTGCGGGTCAGCTTACAACAAAATGGCCCCGATTGCGACGTCTGACGCGTCCGTTTCGACCACGAACGCCCAGAGGGGTCAGGGGGTCTGAGGATGGGGCCCAAGGTGAAAGAGACCTTGAGGCTGTCAAAAGCCCATTGCTCAGCATCTCCCCAGGTGAACTTAATCCTTTTCCAGAGGAGGTTCGAGAGGGTAGTGGTGAGCTCTGCGAAGTGAGGAATGAAATTCCGATACTAGTTAGTGAATCCCAATAAGTATTCCACGTCCTTAGCTCGGTGTGGGGGGGGTTGCCAGGACTGGAGCACCTCTATCTTGCTGGTCTCCATTACGATGCCGGTAGCAGAGATCCGGTAACCCAAAAATTCCACGGTGTCTTGGGCAAATTGGTATTTCTCCAGCTTGGCATACAGCTGGTTTTCCCACAGCCACTGCAGTACTGACCGAACGTGTTGATCGTGCTCGCTCGAAGAGAAGTAAATCCAGGGCAAGGTTCTGGCCCAAGGCTTGGAGTGGCAGCTGCAAGGCGAGGTTCTGACATGAGGCTTGGCGCCGTGGCGACAGGGCGAGGTTCCAGTGCGAGGCTTGGTGCGGCGGCGGCAGTGAGGTTCCGACGCGAGGCTTGGAGCAGCAGCAGTGGGCTGAGGTTCCAGCGTGAGGCTCGGAGCGGCAGCTACAAGGCTAGGTTCCAACACGAGGCTTGACGTGGCGGCTGCAAGACGAGGTTCCGGCGCAAAACGCAGCAAGACAGCAAGGCAAGATTCCAACTCAGGACGTGGCTGGACAACAAGGCTAGGATCTGACATGAAGCTTGGCTGGGCGGCAAGGCACGGCTCGGACGCGAGGCTCGGCTGGTTTGCAAGGCAAGGCGCTGGCACGAAGCTTGGCGAGGTTGCAAGGCAAAGCAGGGTCTGAGCGGGGATGCTGGTGTGGCAACAGGATTGCGATTCACTCCAGGATGCAGTACGGAACGTGAACGGCTGTCTCCGGCAATGGGTACACGCTGTGCTCGCCTTTTATCCTTTTGATTTTTGTGCCATTTGTGAGCGGGAGCCAATCGCACCTTGCGTTGCTCTGCCCGCCTTTCCCACCTTCTCTCGCGTGCGCTGATAGGTGGAGGCAAGTGTTCTTCTGGGCTGCCTCCGATCAGCTGCTCCAGACCCGATTCAAATTTTGCGCCATCCCAGTTTTTTCCCACTTCTATTGTTACCGTCTGTTCATCTTCCGAATCTAACTCAGCCTCCATCCTGACATATTCCCACATTTTTATGTTAAGTTTCCAAAGTACTTCATAATGTGATGTCTGCTGTCCATCAGTAAGTCAATCTGCTTTTAAACCTTGAACATACTACACTAAGTAGAAACATAATGGATTCTCCACCTATATGTATTGTCGAAGGCTTTCACGGCCAGAGTTCAATGGCTGCTGTGGGTCTTCCGGGCTGTGTGGCCGTGTTCTGGAAGTTGTGGTTCCTAACGTTTCGCCAGCATCTGTGGCCAGCATCTTCAGAGGGCGGCTTCTTTTTTTTTCTTCTTTTTTCTGCTCTGACCAGTAGTCTTTGATGTTTTCTGCTCTGACCAGTAGTCTTTGATAATCATGCTATCTGTCATAATACAGGTGTGATGGAATTTTTTGCATGCTTGCCAAGCTAGCCTAATTGTTCTTAGTTCAATGCTTGACTAAAACCCAAGTTGATACAGGCTACTGTTGCACTCTGGACCTAAACTAGAAAAATGGGACTTTCACCAGCGCATGTCAAGTTGATTAAGGAAAATCCTTTTTTTCTGTGTCTCATGCACGATACCAATTTACATATATATGAATGGTTCCACAAGAGCTGGAACCCTAAGAGCAGAGGATTCTAGTTCATGTGAAAGCAATTACATGTAGAGCTAGATTCCTCGTTACAGCCAAATGTGCTGTTAAGTACAAAAAACATCTTTCCATTTATATCACTAGTGCAGCTAGGAGAGCAAGCCTGAGCAAGACTTAAGTCACAGAATTTGTCTGGATTCCAGAACATGGAAAACAACTAGGAACTTTTTGTATGAAGCTCAGTTTGAGTAATTCTGATGAACTGCTTCCAGCAATTACCAATCTATGGAGAAATATCTGGATTTACTTTGCTTTTCAATCTGGTTTGCTTCTCATGAGTCTCTTGATAATGTATCAAGGACCAGAACATGAGCATCTGAAGGATCAACAGTTATGCTTCAGCCACAAGCTCTTGTAGCCACAATTTCAGAGATTTTATACAAACAATCCAAACAGAAGTCTGTCATAAATTCTGCTACTTTTGTAATCATGTTGATACTTGATCCAGTATTTATTTATTTATTTATTTATTAGTCAAATTTATCACCGCCCATCTCTACCGTAGTAGACTCTGGGCAGTATGTATGGACCCTGGAGGAACTTTAGAGAGGATTGATCGTGCCCATTATTTTGGCAGCTTGGAATTGGAAGCAATAGGTCTGATAGAAAGCAAAGAAATCTCACAAAACCTGTACAACACATCTATCTATCTTTTATACTACTAAAACTCTTGTGTCTGTTTGATACTTTGTAACCTTAAGCTGGGTGAAATGGTGCATCGTAGGGCAACAATTTTTGAACCAAGGTACCTCAAATGGGCTAACTTACAGAATGCATCCAAAATCTGGGACCCACGACTCCCGTGGAATAGAAATTTGGCAACTTTTATAAAACATTTTATGACATAAAAATTATCATAAAATATTTTAAAACATAATACAAAATGTCATAAAACATTCCTGTGGTCAACTCCTGATGTTTGACTATGCTATACAGTTCAACATTGGCTACTTTCAAGGCAGGTACATCTTTCCCTGAATTTTTAAGAACTTTTCCAGTACATCAGAAGCTGTGCCATTGTTGAAGGCATTGAGGAATCTGGTAAGGAAATATCTCTGAAACGATGACCCAACAGGTCACGAGTTGTCTAGTGCTATGTAATTTCTCAGGATCATGTATACTCTTTTGGTGCCACAGATTTAGGGTTTAAAATGTGGTTTCCAAGACTTCAGCCAAGGAAAATTTTAAGATGCCCACCATGTCTAAAGGAAGAGTCTAGACTGTTTGATTGCATTATTACATTTTATATTTGATCTGAATGTGGGGAAGTATTTCAGAGAGATCTTGAAGATATTTGCTAAGAGGGCCATGAAGTATATAATCCATCAGTATCTGCTCTCTGCTATTCCAGATGGCATTTAACATAAGTCCACAACCTGTTAACTATATTTTGCATTTTTCAAATTTCAGTTCTAAAAACAGTAGAAAGATCAAGACATATCAATTTTTTTTCTTCTGCCTACTATACCTTCATGTAGTCTTTGATAAGTCGAGCTGCCTTCACACCAGTTTCTACATTAAAACTAATATCAACTTTCACCTCTGTTGCCTGGTCTGTAAGTTTAATTATTGGTACCTGCAAAAGTAGTAAAATCCGTCATTCAGTGGATGTCAATAATTAATATGACATTTGCAGTGAGTAATTAATGTTTCAAATCATTTAAAATATCCAATTCTTCTAGACAGCACATTTTACATTAGTTAGCACACAGCTAATATAAGATGTAAAATAAATGTAAATCTATTTCATCCTTTTAAATAACTACTCGGGTATAGCTACCCATAAGATGGGCATTTAGGGAATGATTGTTTGCCAATGAATGACTGTTCTTTTTTGTTTTATAATAATAAATATGTTATAAAACTCTTTTTATAACACTTCATTATTGTTGCTTTTTATTGTTATTATGTTTATATATTATACATTTTGTACCATGGTTTTCTTTATTATCTTGCATGTTATGTTGTAAGCTGCCACGAGTCTGGTAGGAGTTGGCAGTATAGATTCAATAAATATGCATGTTACTATCCCCTCATTCTCTCATACTAGTGTTGCAGATGCCAAGAGACCTTGCTAACTTAAATGTCTATTATGAACCTAATATGGTAGGTTCCATTATAATATGCAGCCTCCATTACTTAATAACATTCTATACATATTATAAGACAGAGCTTTCCAAAGTGCCGCCGCTGGCGACACACCAGCGGCGGCGGCGCGGGGGGCGCGCACGGCGGCGGCACGGGGGGGCGTGTGGTGGCACGTGCGAGCACGGCGGCGGCGGCAGCCTCCACTAAAATGCGGAAGCACTGATACCGCGCCGCCGTCGCACACACACGCTGCCGCTTCCGGGTGGTGTGGCGACACACCACGCTGTGTGTGGCGACACACTTTTGTGTCACGACACACAGTTTGGAAAGCTCTGTTATAAGATATGTCATTGCCAGTGGCAACTACTCATTTAATCAGAGCTTTCCAAACTTTTCATGTTGGTGACACACTTTTTAGACATGCATCATTTTGTGACACTCTTACAGCAGGGCACAAAGCAGGCACTAGGACCTGCGCGGAATCACAGCAGGTTTGGAGGCAGCAAGGCACAAGGCAGGCACTAGGACCTGCGTGGAATCCTGGCAGGGCTCGGAGGCAGCAGCAGCCGCGACACACCCAGACACTGCAGCCGACACACTAACGTGTCGCGACACAGAGTTTGGAATGCTCTGCATTTAACCCTTGTTGCCATTTCTTTGACATGGAAGTGTCACTGGCACTTTAAAAGAAGAAAATAGTCACAGACTCTTTTGTGCAGTGTTGAAAACAATGAAATACTATCTCAAAATGCAGGCGGCATTATGAAGGTCATCTTGGCACAGGTGATGATGTCATTATTAACCTGCCATTAAAAAATTCTTAAGATTTAAATTGTATCTATTTTTTACAGGATGGCCAAGAAGCAGTTGTTGCTATGTTTCTGCTCAGCTAAGATGGATACTATCTGCACCCCTTTCTAGAAAAAGCCTACCACAATCATTTACTTGGACTATTTTCTAGTATAATATGCTTGGGCATGCCTTCACAAAGTGTTAGAAAACATTTTACTTTCATTTAGTTCAAGTGTTCTAATCGGATCTAATTTTGCAGAGCATGTGATTCAATTGCAATTTCATTTGCAGATTTCCAGTCCATTTCTGAACTGAACTGAAAATGCTGATTGTTTCTTTAAAAGCCAAACAATTTAGGAACTTAGTAATTCAAAGAATAGTTTCTTTGTGCCCAATCCTATTGTTAGTCACCTCTTGATAGAATAGTCATTCAGGATCATACCACCACTGAGATGTAGCAGGTAAGAAGAGAGCCAGTTTGGTGTAATGGTTAAGGTGCTGTGCTAGAAACCAGGAGTCTGTGAGTTCTAGTCCCCCCTTAGGCACGAAAGCCAGCTGGGTGACCTTGGGCCAGTCACTCTCTCTCAGCCCAACTCACCTCACAGGGTTGCTGTTGTGGGGAAAATAGGAGGAGGAAGGAGTATTCGGTATGTTCGCCGCCTTGAGTTATTTATAAAAAATAATAAAGGCGGGATAGAAAATAAATAAAATAAAATAAATAAATAAATAAATAAATAGGGACGTAGATCGTTTTAGCCAAGTTCTTTGTTTGCTGTGATTGGCAAAACCATGCAAAAAAAGTCAGGTTGAGGCTTGCTTTTTGCTACCGTTAAGAGAGCAGATGGCTGATAAGGGGAAATACCCCTGCTGCCAATCATAGTAAGACATAGCAAGGACAGAGAGGCCAAAAGTTTCACTCGCTATAAGGCAGCTTTCTAGGCATCTGCCTTGTACAGCTGGAAAGGCTGAAGATTTAAATGCACTTGAGGGGTGAAAACGTCTGCACATTGTTTTGTGATTATGACTTGGTCTAATAAGATTTCTTAAGCTCTGTATGCAATTGTAGAGTCTGCTAAACTAAACTAATTTCTTTTTGGGGGGAAAAAACTGGCAAGAATGTTTGAATCCTTAGCAAATTTGGTATAAGTTGCCATCCAGTGATGTAAAGTTTGAACTTAGGACTTCCATTTTCTATGTAATGTACAGGGACCTTAAATTGTCTGAATATGTAATTGAAGTTTGCATATTTCTGCTTCCTGTAAGTTACTAATTTTGGATCCTTTTCAGGAAAGAGTAACACTGTATACACAATAGAGCCAGTTTGGTGTAGTGGTTAAGGCAACGGTCTAGAAACCAGGAGACTGAGAGTTCTAGTCCCACCTTAGGCATGAAAGCCAGCTGGGTGACCTTGGGCCAGTCACTCTCTCTCAGCCCAACTCACCTCACAGGGTTGTTGTTGTGGGGAAAATAGGAGGAGGAAGGAGTAATAGGTATGTTCCCCGCCTTCAGTTATTTATAAAAATAATAAAGGCGGGATAGATAATAAATTTTAAAAAAAAGAAGATGGGGGAGAACTTGTCTTCTGTGGCAGCCTGCAAGATTGTTTTCTTCCAGTAAATGCAGAGCATATTCAGTCTGGCTTAGTGTACTCTTTAATCTTGATGCAAATATTAGGTTACTAACTCTCTGCTGTATTGCTTGGTTTATTGTACTATTATTTGTAAATATTTTTATTAGTAACCCACCTTGAGTACTTGCTATGAATTAGAAAGCTGGGATATAGTTGGGTGGGTTGCAAAATGTATTTTGTTTCTGACACTGGGAGAGGAAGAGGAGAGAAATACACTGTGAGGATTTACCACATTCCCATATTGAAAAGTACTTGTAGTCTTCTAGTATCTTTTTGGTTATTGTCTCCAGTGCAATAGCAGGACCAGAGAGCCATCTGCTTATAGCAGCAAATCTAAAAAAGTTTCTTAAAATAAATCCAGAGATTCGGTATCTTGGGCATGGAATGTTCACAGATCTATTCACATCAATGGCATATACTTCCAAGTGCATTTAAGTTTAGGTTGTTAAACTCCATCTCATTTACAGCAATGTACTGGTCTAAAAACAGCATGTGTATCTGTTTACTTAGAATTCAAATGACATACTAAAGCTCTGAACTCTACTGATAATATCAGAGATTTAAAGCAAAAGGGAAATGTCACTTTTGCTCTTTTACTTGGGAGGAAAATGACACAGTAACAAAGGAAGAACTGAAGCCGTGCGTGTACATTAAAATAGAGGTAGCACGCAAACTAGATGCTTTAATGAAGTTTCTACCTATGTAAAAGAAGTTATGACTCAGAAGCTAAAGACAGCTTAACATGTGCCAAGAGAAATCTTCAAATGTCAGCACCAGCAAAGCTGGTCACATCATCTGTCAGCGATGTGACCAGGACTTTAACTCAGATTTACAAGGACAAAAACAAAAGGACAATATTGTGTGAAATGTGTTTCAAAATGAAGATTTATCAGGACACATACATGATTCTTCAGCAAGTATTAAGAAGAACACATAATGCAAATTTTAAGTATTAAGTAATCAATATATTAACAAAAACAGAACTTTCTAGGCATTCTTTGTCATGCCAGATGTTCAAATGGTCTGAAAACAAACAATATGAGTTAATTTACATCTAATGCCAACAAAATAAGACAGGAAAACTGAAGGCAACTGGGAAGAACATTTTCACAAATAATACAAATTACAAAATTGCAGTTGGGGAAACTGGCAAAAACACAATGTAAACAAGCAAACAGTGAACCAAAGTAAAATATAAACATGGCTGACAATGTAACTTTCCCTCAATAATGAAATGTTCAGGATAACTTGTTTTAAATTACTTACTGTAGCTTTGTCAAGTACTTTAATTGAATATGGCTCAGCCACATTGTGTTTCCTTAGGGCTTGTTCTAGCTGCTGTAGAGGTGGGCTCTCCCACTTTCCAAAAACCACTAAATCAATATCACTATAGATATAAAACATATCCAAAGTTTATTAGAAGCTTAGACATTATACAATAGTTCTTTGAAGAATAGGCAAATAACATAATTTAAAAGATATAGTTAGCAAAATATTCAAAGTATCTCTCTGAATTGTCAAAGAAGCCATGTCTTTTGTAAAGCTTGCAAACTGCTTCAAAAGCTATCTTCAGCTGTATCTGCATGCAGATCGACAATTCAAATGCTTTAACAATTGGAAGACAGGTGTCTATTTAATAATGCTTAATCTAAATGCTAATTTGTTAGTTATTCGTTCCAAATCAGAATTTTAATAGTGTAATATATACAGCAGCCTTTCTCAACCTGTTGTTCTCTAGTCATACTGGACTATAATTTCAACACATTCCAGCCAATTGGGTTGTCATACTCCAATACATCTGGAGGGCACAAGGCTAGGGAAGGCAGATATAAAAGTTAATACACTGCAAAATCATTACATCAGAGCCTCAGCCTAAAACAAACATCCATGATAGCTAATGCTGATATTTCTGTTTTTAAAAAATAAAGTTTAATTTAGAAGTTCTTTCATATCTAAGTTAATTATTCATAGTTTTTCTGTATCTGAAAGTTGAAGAAAGATGAATATTAATGTTCTATATGTTCACACTATTGTACAAACGATGGTAAATTAGAAATGCTAGCATACCTAGAGATACAATAGTCTAATATGTTGAAAGATCTAACAGATTTTTCAGGTTTGCAGCTAAACCTGAAGAATCAATACTCAGTTAATATTAAACCATGGTTAAATAAGACATCTTTTTCAGCTATGTCAATTTTTTAGAATAAATTTTTATTAAAAGTTTTACAAAGAACATAAAAACTAACACAAACTAATAAAGAGGGAGGGAGGGAGGAAGGAAGGAAGGAGCAAAAGTGCAGAAAGAGAAAATAAAAAGAAATAGAAAGATGATGTTTTTTTTACTGCTGCTCAATTTCCTTCCTTTTCCTGTATTGACTTCTTGATAACCAGTTGACGCTGGAGTGGTAGCATGCATCTCAATCTTTGTAAGGTGCCGTGTATCCCTTTTGCTGCTGTTACATAACATTAGAGCCAACAATATTAGTAAAAAATTTCAGGACTCACCTTGTTGGCAGATAAAGCCCTGTACTAAAACTTCCAAATATCTGAACCTGGAAAAGAAAAATATCTGTACTGAATTAATTGCTAGAAATATCTAAAATTCTAAATTAAAAAATGTGTGGTATCAATATTAAGTTAAAATGGAGTACAGAGCAACAACTTGAGGTAAACTTACATTAGCTGTAGGCCAAAGATCTTTGATGACAGTTTCTATTCTTTTCACAACTTCTCGTCTCATAACTGCTTCTTCAGGACATGGGGACATAAAGTCATAAAAGTCAATTATTTCTTCATGGAGCCTATAGGAAGAATAAAAAAAGTCAATAGCATCAGAAAGAGAACCAAATGAGCTAATCTGCTGGTGACTATGGATGCTAATCCGGATTCGCAAGTAAAACATTCTAATTCTAGTTGCACAATTATTCTAGGATTCCATTTCCAAACATACATTACATAGTTGTATGTACTGACTTCAACCGAGTGTGGCTCAACTCTTCCTTTATCATGTATTCCACTTGTAACTGGTAAGATACATGGGAATGGAAGAACAACATATAACAGTCAGCAGTGAAGTCATTCACATCTTGCCACTTGGATACTCTCTTAATCTACTTCCTATCCTAAATATGGTACATCTTTCTATGACCAGTAAGGTATTCCACAGTAAGTTCAATTATTGTCCCTGGTCACCAGAAATTGAACAGACAGAAAAAGGGATATTCTTCAACAGTATTTCCAAGCTGGAAAAGTTTATATTATTCTTTGTGACCAGTGCAACTAAAACCTGGATCTGAGGAGGTAAATTTTAAAATCGTTTTTAAAGATAGGTGGCTTTGTCCCATACTAATTTCTATTAACTGTCCTTCTGCATTAAGACTGCTAACATAAAGAGTCCCCCTAGGGGGAGATGGAGCAGTGATATAAATTGAATTATAAATTAAATAAATAAATAAATTGCTCCTTGCAGAGCTGTAGCACAGGAAGGGTACAGTGTCTTCCTGGCTGTAAACACCAAGACAGGGCATTTTCCCACTCACTAATTGTGGAAAGGAAAATCCATCTCAACTGATATCCTGTTTGTAGGAGACAAATTATCAGCCTTTCATGCCTCTACAGTACTGTAATTTAGGGGTCCCCACTAGTGGGCCGTGGGGCTCCCGCCTGCAAACCCCGACCCCAGTGCGCGCGATTGGCTTCCACCTGCAAACCCCGCCCCCGGTGCACACGATTGGCTCCCACCTGCAAACCCTGCCCCCAGTGAGCACGATTGGCTCCCGCCTGCAAACCCCGCCCCCGGTGCGCACGATTGGCTCCCGCCTGCAAACCCCGCCGCCCCGGTCCGTGGAAAAGTTGTCTTCCACGACCAGTCCCTGGTGCCAAAAAGGTTGGGGACCCCTGCTGTAATGTACATTGTGTGTTAGATCCTCAGAGCCTGAGCTCATCTACCTTGAACTAAGAAGTTGGAAAATATATATCTTGTGTTCAATGAAATTAGGAACCTCACTTTAGGCATGAAGCAGGGATATGGGCAGGAAAACTTGTCCTAGTGGAACACACAAAACCTACCAACTGAGAGTATTCCATCTCCCATCCCTCCAAGCTGAGATTAGAGCTACTAAAGGGCAGACTTAAGAAAGTTAGTGGGGTTTTGTCTAATGTGTTTGAGGGAGAAATTAAGAACTTGAGTACTGTACCAATGATGAGTACAATTAGTAAATGGTGGATCACTGAGAATGACAGAAATGCACCCCTAAGCAATTCATTCACATGAAGGTGGTCTGAAGGAAGTGCTGTTTGTTTGTACCAGACAACTGGGTCTAAAGCAGCTGTCTGCACCTGCAGCCTGATAGTTGCTAGTCCTCTTTCCAACTCTTCCTATAGAAAGTCCAATAATTCAGGGACCTCTGTTATCAGTGCCAAAGATTTATGTATTTTGCATTATCCTTCAAAGTTGTACCAAACCAACTAACAGAACATGGCCCTGAGACCAAGCTGGTCTCCACTGTTCAACCTGAAGGATCCATGTTCAGGATTGCTTTGTTAAATTTTCAGGTGCATAGCTGTGATGGAATGTGAGGGTGACCTTGGAAGAAAGGGGGGGAAGAGATGCCACCTAGGGAACGATCAGATAAAAGAGAAAGGAGTCCACAACAGAACAACAGCCAGAGAAAGAAACTTAGGAAGGGCTCACACTAATTACTCAGGCGGTAAATAGGGAGGGCGGGAGATTTGTACTTTCAGACTTGCAAGATTCTGTTAATGTAGCCTTACAATAAAGTAGAATTAGCTCATTTGGTCATGTTTCCTGTCTGGTTTACCTGGGAGGGCTGACAATAGCTGTTGCTACTCTGAGTCTCAGTGCAATACTGGAACTTGAGATAGGATGTCTGAACATTTGAGGAAGTGCTGTAAAGTTTCCTCTTTCATCTCCTTTAGAAGAGAGAAACATGGCCTCCTGGTCCAGAATGGCTTGACTAGAATTATCCATACCTTAAACAGCTTATTTTCTATGGCACCTTGGGTAGCACTGTATAAGGCATGAGTTGCCCTTTCAGCTATGGTGCCATTAGGGAATTGATCCCCTCAGTTCTGTTGTCCTGAAATTGAGAGAATAAGCATTTCACCTGCCTATTGTCTGCTGTCATGAACAAGTCAATATAGAGGCATCCCCACATTCTTGAGAAATTCTGCAGATGCCAGACGCATTTTCAACACTGTTGACTCATAATGAGATAATGATCCACTACAAGTCCTGACCTACTTTGGAAGTGTGCTCCCCATCACATTAGACTGGCATATTTGGTCATTTGGTTCCTGATCAGTTCTGATTGGCATTCCCTCTGCCAAGTTGTCTGGGACTACTCTAGCCCTACTAATGCAGGGACTGGATTACCTTGCTTGGCATTGTTATATGCAACTGGGTTCAGCTGGTAATCTGATTCTGAAATGAGAGAGGGAGCCATTATGGAGCTCTACAGCAGTGGCAGGCACATGGGACCAAGTCCAGTGCTACAATCATCTTGCTCTATAACTTTGCCAGCTTCATAAGTGTTGACCTTCTGCTTACTGGCATTTCTTTCCTGGCTTCAGAATGCATTCAACATATAAACGTGGACCCTTGTGTTCTTAAATGGCCCACAAGAGCTGCCATTGCTTTGATGAATATACTGGGTGATTAGGACAGCCTGAAAATGGATCCTCTGAACTCAAACAGAGTGCTCTTGTATGCAACCTAAGAAATCACCAGCAGGCGATTCTGACTGTGATCTTTAGATACGCCTCTGACAAACCCAGTGAATCTAGGAAGTTACCCAGTAGGATGGCTTCCACTTTTGATTTCAGTATCTCTGTCCTAAAGCTTCAACGCCTGACAAGATTATTCTAAGACCCAAAGTTAAGGATGGCTCTCCAATATCTATTATTCTTCAGCAGTGTAAAAAACCATGATGAAGACATTTGAGGTATGTAATTTGTCATGAGATGTTCTTGGAGACAGTGTCTTTTGGCTTTAGTATGCATTATGTTATGTTCATTCATATGAATATTGCATATTCTGGCTGGGCACCAGCACTCATCTGGTCTGACAGGTGTGCCAGCACTTCTGCAGCTGAATGACCCCTTGGGAGTAATAGTGTCATGCTGAAGAGCATTTTCCTTGGTCTTGGCCATTTTTAGCAATGGGTGCTTTGTTTGTTGAGTCTGAAAGCCCAACCACATGTTCCCTTGCCTGCTTCCTATCCAGGTGATGATAGAGGCTTTGATCTTTGATATGAAAAGATGCAGGACTTCTGCTTTCCTCCTTCCTCAGAGCTACAGGCAAGGAGATCGCTACAACACTTTTTCTCCGAGGGGATTCCAAGTAGACTCTCCATTCACTGGGGACTATAAGCACTTCTCTTTCAGAACCACTTATTTTGAAAATTAGCACTGTCATCAGGTTTTTGATATTAAACATAGCTATCCATTCTATGGTCACCTTAAGTTGGAGGTAAAACTTTTTGCTGTTGCTGGAGCCTTTGGCTTGGCTGACTCTACCTACTCCCTCTTGGTTACTCTCTGCTGTCCTTTAGGAACCTCCATAGGCACGAGCTGTTATTTTGGTCTTGCTTGAAGCTGAGCACCTAAATTGATTTATAAAGCATCACTGGAAAAAAAGTTAAAGTTGGAACAGTTTCTAATGTGGAGATGCAGGTCACAGGAAAAACATTATCCTGAACCTCCTGAGGAATGAGTGATCTCAGGAAGGAGTGATCTTCTGTACTGTTCAGGGCATCTAAGGCTGGCAACTTGAACGTGAAATTGTACCTTTCTCCTTCCTCCACTCACCTGTCTGCCTATACATAAGTTGGTAAGGGGCACAGTAGGTGGGCTTCTGGAAATGGAAATTGATGGCTCTTTATGAACAAAGGTAGGAGGGTCTCCCATCATTGTGTAGAGTCACTTACAATTCTGTTCTTGGAAAAGGGGGATAGGGCTTGGGCTTCTATGTCTTGCACAGGTAGCCAGGGCCTAACCAAAATGTATCCCTACTTTCTAGTCCCAGAGCCTTTATGCTGAACATGAAGACCAATTTGGGCCTTCCCTAGTCTCCTATGCCTTGCATGGATAGCTAGGGCCTAAATAAAGTTTATCTCCACTCCTAAATTCCAAAGCTGCCATTCTGGCATCATTAGGCTAGCTTGGGCCTCCTTCTCTCAGGGCTGTTCACCCTTTCACATATATCTACATCCAGCATCCTCTGGCTCTTTTGCTCCCATCCTGTTGGTAGAATAAAGGAAGATTAGGTGGGTGTACTCCCACTGAGATTTGGGAGATAGGGTGCTACCAAACCACTCTATCCAAGAACAGAATTCTGAAGCATTGCCACTGTTGGCATTTCCTGATGCCTGCTTCTAGAAGTCACTGGCCCTAATACCTCCTCTTGTTGTCTAGCTTAGCAGCAACTGGCCAGGGAGAAGGCTGATTATGAGGCAATCAGGCTCTCTTTACTGGCACTCCTTCACCACCAAGAAGGGGGGTGGAGATTCTTCTAGCCTGCTAGAGCAGAGCTTTCCAAACTTTTCATGTTGGTGACACACTTTTTAGACATGCATCATTTTGCGACACTCTCTTACAGCAGGGCACAAGGCAGGCACTAGGACCTGCGCGGAATCCTGGCAGGGCAGGTTTGGAGGCAGCAGCAGCCGCGACACACCCAGACACTGCAGCCGACACACCAACGTGTCCCGACACACAGTTTGGAAAGCTCTGTGCTAGAGGATTAATGCAGTCGGCATCATATCCTTCTTTATTCTCAGATTCTGAGATGGAGCTGATGGAAAGTCACTTTGTTTAGAAGGCAGGATGCAAGATTAAAGGGAAAGGTCTTCCACCATGAGACAGGAAGACAGGAACTCTGCTTTTCTAGCTAGAAGAAGTGGAGTTAATGATTTCCTGAGAACTCCATTTTCAGCAACCAAGAAAATTCCAGTGTTCTAACCAACTTCTTCCAGAATGCTGTCCTATTCCCCATACCCAGCTTTCATTAAAAAGCTGTAACATAAAACATAATATCCGTAGACAAAAACATCTATGAAAAAAACTATGATGGTTACACATTTTGTATATCAGCTTTCCAAGAAAACAGATGCTTGTAGATAGTAAAATATACAAACTGAATGGAATATAAACACTTTGGTGAATTATGGTAAGCAAACAAATAGCTGTGATAGAAGTTGGCAATTAAGCATTAAAAAGGTAAAGGTTCCCCCCGCACATTTGTGTAGTCGTGTCCGACTCTAGGGGCCGGTGCTCATCTCCGTTTGTTAGCCGAAGAGCCAGCGTTGTCCGAAGACACTTCCACGGTCATGTGGCCGCATGACGCACGCAGAACGCTGTTACCTACCCACCGAAGTGGTACCTATTCATCTACTTGTATTTGCATGCTTTCAAATTGCTAGGTTGGCAAGAGCTGGAGCTAGTGCGGGAGCTCACTCCGCACGCAGGGCTAGGGATTCGAACCTCCGAACTTGCAGTCTTCCGATCGACAAGCCTGGTGTCTTACCCACTGAGCCACCATGCCCCTTAGCATTACTGAATTTTCTTCAGCTAAATATCTCAGTATGATACACCAAGAATATACTTCAGAAAGGTAGCACTATGTTAAACTAACAATATATTTTACTTGTAAATCTGATTGTTAATACTCAACAGTGGTTTGCGCTGGAAATCAATATGCATCTAGGGCTCAGATAAAATATGAAATAGCTACTTCAGGAAATTAACTACAGACTTGGGATATCACATTCAGATTTGGGTTATACGTCCAAAGAGGAATCACAGAATGCTGTAATATGCCTTGTAGATTCACTTTCAAGTGCATCAGTTTTCATGAGCATGAGGAATATGGTTGGTACTACCAATACATTTACTAGAGTTATGAATGCACTGATATATACATATGCTTGCAAATACACATTTGTGACATTCCTGCTTTGTGCAAAAGAAAACAAAATCCCCACTAATTGGTTGTAAACTTTATTACTTAACCCAATACATTTGTTTACCATAGCAACTGATTTATCACCTTCTTAGGGAAGATGCCTTAGGGGATAATGGCTGTGCATGTTCAGAACATTCCTGGGAAAGTGTTGCCTGGGGTTCAAGTCTGGTTACAGCACTGAGTCAGTCTTAAGTGGCCTGATAGGTGGCTATTGAACTCCCAGTATTTTACTGTATTGCTCTATAGTTTATTTTACTGCTTGTAGTTTATATCAAATTGTTATTAAGGAACACTGTTTTTACTGTGTATTGTTCATGTACATTTCTCTTGGCTTTTTCAGGAGAGAGAGTGATATAAAGTAAAACAGTAACTTGAGAGATGTTCTTGATACAGGTGCTCTGATTATGGAATTCCTTTCCTACCCTAGTTATATTAGCTGCTGAATCTAGATTATTCAGTCAACTAAAGATTTATTTTAATTACCAATGCTTTTGGCTGCACTTAAGTCACTGTCTCTTTTAATAGACTTCAATTGCTATCATGGGCCTGTTTCGAATTGTAACTTTTTGAAACAGTGTTTAGTTTTAAAATTTTCATATTGTATGGGTTATTAGTTCTGTTTTATTGTAATACCTTTGCTTTATTTTAATAAGATTTTTTACAAATACATAATAAATACTTACATGGTGGAATATTAAAGTTGAGGGTATGGGCTATGAGGTTTAAAAAAACTCTCTGCACTATATGGGGTTATTTTGGAAGGAAACAAAAAGTTAAATGAAAACTTTCTGTCTCACCTTTCCCACTCTAAAAGTAATAGAAAATATTTAGTTCCTGTGCTAGAGGTTTTCTAACACCATATAGCAGGGCTTTCCAAAGTTTTCCCGCGGCGACACACCAACCGCCGTTGGTGTGTCGCCGCGGGAAAACCCGGAAGCGCTGATGATCAGCGCTTCCGGGTTGTGTGGCGACACACCAGACTCTGTGTGGCGACACACTTTTGTGTCGTGACACACAGTTTGGAAAGCTCTGCCATATAGCATAACAGAAATATTTGCAAGTGTTTAAAATAGTATCCTTATTCTGTCCTTCTTTGTGCCCTTTTTCCACAGGATTCTGCTGTAAGATATATGGCTCTCTGGAGCACTCACTTTTTGATACATTACATCTGATTGCTGATCCCAATTGTTATTCCTGTAATGTCAACTGTGTTTTTGCCACTATGAGATTGTCACATTACCATCTGTGAATGTAACAAATTCCAGACTTAATAGAAACTTTCTCCATTTATCTCCAAGTATGGAAGGGAAAAAAGCAACATAGTTTGATGTTATACTGTCAAAAGAGTTGGAAAGCCTTGGGAACTTATAAACAGACACACAAGCACAGGCCTATCTTACACTTTAGGGAAAGTTTTTGGCAATTTAAGTTAGCTATTCAATTCTGGCAAAATGTATACTTAACTGACTGCAAGCTTTACAGTAGGCTATAACTCAAAGCAATTAATAATAATTTATTAGACTTGTATGCCGCCCGACTCTCAATGACTCTGTTCTGGGCCTGAGGGAAGATTGAATTGATGGTGAAAATGCAATTCAAACCTGAAAACCCCTCACTTAAAGCTATCTTTCACTAACTAATTAGCAGTAAGCTGCTTAAAAAATAGTTCATATAATTTGTTAGGGTAAAGTGACATCTGTCTTTCAACCCCCACTCCTGGGTCTAGGGTTGAGAGACAGTGACTGTGCCAAATCTGTGCCTCTCTGCTCCTAGTCCAACATTAACCGCATCACACTGGCTCTTATAAGTACACTGTATGTAGTAATATAAATAGTAATAGTTTTGAGACAATTATCACTAGGATATCTACAATTTCTAGGTAATAGGAGAAAATAAACCATACACGGTCAAGCATAATCCAAATCTAAAAATAAAGTGATGAATTTACCTGATTTAGGTCAAATCAAACCAAACAAAAAACAAAAATGTTTCCATCTCAGACATTATTTTTTCCTTCACTTTCAGCAAACACACAGAGCAGTACCATTTTAAAAAATTAAGCTGAAGAACTTGGATATATTTTAATACTTGATAGCATTAAGAAACAGTCCTGAAACTATATAACAAAAGCAATATACAGGAAGTTAATAAAATAATATTCCAGAATGTTAGCTGAGCAATTTGTTAGATTAATATTTTCTGAGATGGTCTTCTACTATTTCACTGTATTAGTTGTCCGTAATATGGCTTGCTATTTTTTCAAGATATTTTCAAATATTATTGTATGTTTATTTTTATTGCACTATTAGGACATACTACTCTTTTAAAAATTAAAATATGTAATACTATTAAATACAAAAAGCACACTAAATTTTGTTCTGAAGCATCTGCCTCTTTGCATATGGTAGAAGAGACACTAAAGATCTTAAGCAACCTAACAGATTATAGTAAAATAAGGAACATTCAGTTCAACTGAAACAAAAAGGGGAAGAGGTAAGCATATGAAAGCACCAGCACTCTTATTTAATATTTCGTAGTCGCTTGCTTCTACAGCAGAGCTTTCCAAACTGTGTGTCGCGACACAAAAGTGTGTCAGCACACCACCTGGAAGCGGCGGCCGCGGCGCAGCATCAGTGCTTCCGTGTTTTAGCAGAGGCTGCCACCGCTGCTGCCGCCGTGCACGCACGCGCCGCCGCACGCCCCCCCGCGCCGCCTGTGTGCACGCCGCACACACCCCGCGCCACCGCCGTGCACGTGCGCCCCCCCACGCCTCCGCCATGCACGTGCGCCCCCCCCCCGCGCCACTGGTGTGTCGCCAGCAGCAGCACTTTGGAAAGCCCTGTTCTAAAGAATCAGTCACAAGCGCTGTCAGTGTGGTGAACTCCAACTGTACAGACTGTAACAAAACCATCTTTTTGTGAAAAAGAATATGGTTCAAATAGTTCTGAGTAAGAGTGGACAATATCTTAAACAGAATTAAGTAATGCAAGTGTTTTTACAGATAATGACAGTAAAACTGGTAGAGTTCTAATAACTAGCATAAGAGAACTAAAGAACTGTTGAAATGGATGACTGGAAAACATGGCAAATTCTTTTAAGCATATTAAAATCAATTCAAGAGAAAAAGCATGCTGTTGCATTTAAATTTTGATACGTATAAGAAAGTAATTTATTATGAATTTGTTTGAAACAATATTGAATGCAGTATTCTAATCAAATGTGGTACTAAAGGTAGTTCTCCATTATCGACCATTTGTTCAGCGACCATTTGAAGTCACAACAGCACTGAACAAGGAGACTTATGGCCAGTCCTTGAAGTTACAGCCATTGCAGCATCCCCATGGTCACGTGATCACAATTCGGGCACTTGGCAACCAGCTCGCAATTACAATGGTTGCAGCATCCCACGGTCACATGATCGCCATTTGCGACCTTCACTGCCAGCTTCTGACAAGCAAAGTCAATGGGGATGCCGGCAGGAAGTCGCAAATGGTGATCATGTGGCATCGTGCTTAAAGACTGCAACTGGAACTACAGGAACTGCCGTTGTAAGTCAGCGCAGTCATGTGATGTCGCACTTTATGACATCACTTAGCGATGGAGTTCCCGATTCCAATTACTGTCATTAACCGAGGACTATCTGTACTTTTCTTTCCTCTAGGGCTGATTCTAGATTATTTGTTAAATTTGTATGCCTGCCAACTCCCAACAACTGTGGATGGCTCACAAGTAAAAGCATTAAAAACAAGAAATGTAAGAGGAGACAAAAATAAAAGCTGGCAAGGATAAGAACCATACAGAATGAAAAAGAAACAAATCAAACAAACAGGGGGCTCCAATCACCCTTGCCAAAGGCCTAGGCAAAGAGCCAGGTCTTTGAAACACCAGCAAGATGGGGTTGGGGGAAAGTGGTCTAGCCCAAGTCTCCTGTTTTGTGGGTGCCTCATGGCTCCACTTTCTCCCCATTTCTTTTTTTAAAATTTACACAAACCCACTGGTGGAGGTAATCCATCAGCATGGGGTGCAGTCTCATCATTATCTTGATACTCAATTGTGTAACTCTGCTCTTGGCTAACCAAGTGTTTGTCAAGGCTCTGGCCCAGCGCCTGGAGGTTGTAGGTGCCTGGATGGGGGAGAACAGGCTTCGGCTCAACCCTACAAGTCCAAGTAGCTGTGGGCCCCCAATTCTAAAAATGAAGATCTTCCATCTTTGGCCTGGGGGGGGGGTTACACTTCCCCACTTAGAACTGCATGTAATTTTGGGCGTGTTCTGGACTCTCAGTTCTTGCTTGAGGAGCAGGTAGCAGCTGCGGCCAGGAGGGCCTTCATACAACTTTGTCTTGTGTACCAATTGCACCATTCCTGATTTGGGAAGCACTGTTTGTGGTCACTCATGCTTTAGTCACTGCCCAATTAAACAACTGCAATGTACTCTACATGGAACTGCCCTTGTAAACCATCCATCTGCTCCACAATGAAGTGGCACAGGTACTCATGGGCACACACCTCGGTACACCCACTTAACACAACTACTTTATGAACCATTCTAGCTCCCATTAGGCTTCTGGGTTCAATGAAAGTTACTGGCAATCACCTATAATGTCCTACAAGGCACAGGGGACTGGGTTATCTGCAGGACCGCCTTTCTCTGATTGTTTTCTCCTGTCCCACATGTTCTAATAGGATGGGCTCACTTCAGGTTCCTTCCCTGAAACAATGGCACCTGGTGGAGCATAAAAGGAGTGCCTTTTCCACTGCAGCACCTATCCTCTGTAATGATCATCCTTCCCCCAACATATGTTTGGTCCCAACCCTGTTGGCTTTTAGAAAGGTATTAAAAACTTGGTTTCCCTGCAGGTTGGGGGCAGGTTAATAGAAGTTCTCACCTATAGTTGGAATTTTAATTGTATCTTATATTTTGCTTTTTTTAAAATTGATGTATACCACACAGAATTGCATCTGTGCAAGCTGGACTGCCATATGAATGTCTTAAATCAATCAATCAGAGTTTTTATGTTTACACTTACAGAAGTAGCATAAACTATTTATTTGGTTTTGTTTAAATATAATGATAATCATATATGATAATAATTTAAATTTGTATGCCGCCCAACTATAATACAAGTATGCTTTGGATCACACTCCAATGAGGGCATTGTGTATTTTAGTTTTCACCCATACAGAATTTTCTAATTCAAACATTTTCGAAAGCTCATTTCGCTACCTAGCATACTCAAAAAGTGCCTTAGGCGTTACACTTAAAATGTATATGTAAAACATTCTTCCTCACTATAAGTTTCAGGGAAAGCAAGTTATAACACCTCATTTATGTTTTACTTGAAAAAGCCACCACTGGCTTTAACCATTTTAGGCCTCATACTAAGGATGCATAAAAGATTTTCACATGCGTTCTGAATAGAATCTTGAACTGAGAAGTATAATGGATTGAGCCAACCTCTTCCTGGCTTCAATTGCTCAAATTATCCCTCCAGAAGTATTTCCCCATCATATGGGGCCAGTTTGGTCTTGTGGTTAAGGCAACGGGCTAGAAACCAGGAGACTGAGAGTTCTAGTCCGGCCGGCTGGGTGACCTTGGGCCAGTCACTCTCTCAGCCCTAGGAAGGAGCCAATGGGAAACCAGGAGACTGAGAGTTCTAGTCCCGCCTTAGGCATGAAAGCCGGCTGGGTGACCTTGGGCCAGTCACTCTCCCTCAGCCTCACAGGGTTGTTGTTGTGGGGAAAATAGGAGGAGGAAGGAGTATTAGGTATGTTCGCCGCCTTGAGTTATTTATAAAAAATAATAATAATAAAGTTGGGATAGAAAATAAAATAAAATAAATAAAATATTGCAAGTAGTATTTCCCCACAGGACAAACAGCAGCTTGGGGGAGCCATTTAAATACTGTATGGGGAACAACCCAGGGAGAAAGACTAGCTCTCCCCCCATCACCACCCCATTGTTCCAATGCAAATTGAGTCTTCACACCTGCATTTCACTGAAGAAAGCCCATTCCCTTATTTCCTTGACCACATCTAATTTGACTGTCTGCCTAAGTTCCCAAAATAATAACACTGAGGGGGCAACTGGAATGGCAAAAGGTTAATGCATACAACGTGCGTGCGTGGGTTACAAAAACCCGATACTCACCCTTGTATGCCTGAGCTGTACTGCCTGCTTTTCCAAGGCGTGCCTAGAGCAAGGTTGCACCCAGGCTGCGCTGGAGAGCAAGGGTTGCTGTCGCCAGCTAGGGCGGTCCCTTTGCGGACGACTCCGACACAGCCGCCAGAGAGCAGATAGTTCATCCCATACGTGCTGGCCTTGTTCTCCCGTTTCCTGCGCCCCGGATGGTACTGATGGTGGTGGTGGTGGTAGTAGTAATGGGGATGGGGAGAGGGGGCGGCAACGGCCACACTGGAGGGCTGCGGACCCTGCCCTCTTTCCTCCTCCAGCTCTCCTTGCTTCACTGGATTCGCTTCAGCAGCGCATGCCAAGATTTTGCAAGAGGCCGGCGGCGGCCCAGGTCCGGCCCGGACGCAGGACGGCGAGGAAGAACAGCCACCACCGGGGCTGTCAGCGCCAGACTCCGCAGAGGAGGACGAGGACGAGAGGGACGACGACGCCGAGGGGGACTTCTGTAGGAGCAGCGGGCGCGGCGCCCGCCTTTCCGCGCTCTGGGCAGGAAGAAGGCGCAGGGAAGCCGGCTTGGAGATCAGCTGAGGAGACGACAGAGGTCCGCCAGCAGCGACGGCGGCCTCGGAACAGGGCGGCGGAGGTGGCGCCGCTGTGCTAAACCGGCAGAAGGAGTAACGGGTAGCGGCCGTAGGCGGGAAGGCAGGGGAAGACGAAGAGGACGGCGAAGACGACGACGACGACGAACCGCCACCGCCGGTCCGGCCCTGCGAGGTCTCCCAGATCTGCATCCAGAGCGCATTGGCGGGGCCTTTCTGCTCGGGCTGGATCCAGGCTACGCGGGGATCCATCCATCCGGCCCTCCCTTCCAGCCGGTTCCGACGGCCCGTCAGACACGCGCCTGGAGGAGGAGGAGGAGGAGGAGGAGGAGGGGCGGCGGCAACGGCATCTGAGGCGGGGCTCTCCGGCTGGAGGAAGGGGCGGAAAACGGAGGAGGCGCTAACGACCAGCACCACATGCAACCTCCTCGCGGCCCCCCTCCCTAAAATCAACGCTGCGCCTGCGCAGTGGCAGTCTTCCACGAGGGCAGCTCTCCTCATCGTCTCTGATTAAAGAGAAAGCTCTATAGGCGCGCTTCGAGAGTGCAGACAGTCCGATTGCTGGGAAACGAAACTCCCTGGCTTTTTGGATGCGATTTTTTTCTTCCTCTTGGGGGCGAAAGCGTCTGTAAAGCGACATTAAAACAGTTCAAAGCAGCTGCTTTTGACCAGAATGATCGAAAGTATTAGAAAAAAGAGCAATGCAAGTTCTTTAAAACTCAGGTCTCTCTTTAATAATGAAAACCTTGGTAACCTTTAAAACATGGTCAGGACGTCCCAATACGGCTAGGTTGCAATAAAGGAGCGAAAGACAGCTTACTGCATCCTTTTTCAATCCGACGACTTCAGCTGAGTCGGAATTCCTAGCCAGATTCCAACACACATGGAAGGCCGCAGTTTGGAGAAAGCTAGTTCGCTTCAATTATTCCCCACAAACTCTCGCAGCCCAATTCCAGTGGTATTTAAATTGCACACAGCTGTTTGACCGAGAAATTGCCTTCTTTGCCTGCAAGGTTATCGTCCCTTTTTTGCAGCTGCTTTGGATTTCTCAGAATACAGGGGGGGGGAAAGCTTGAGTTATGCAGGGCACTTCCTGCCTTCTGTTAACCTATTTACCATAAAGGGCGTCAACCCTAAATGTAAGGCATCCATCTCCCACAACAGAAGAGGAAACAAAGAAATTATACCTGTAGACAAAAAATCCTGTGCAATACCCAGCTTCCCCAACTCCAGCTGAAACCAATCCTTGAAATTCTTTCCCCTCCAATAAATAGGTGCATGCAACACATTTATGTGTGTGTGCATCTAGCATTACATGAATTAATAAGTGCAAATTTTAATGAATTGTCTGCAAATATTTATAAAAAGAATTGATCCTGCATCTGGGTATACCAGCCACTCTTTCACATGTATTTAAAAACATATACACACTTCCTATCCCTCCAGCCAAATAAATAAAAATATAAACCCCTTCAAACTGAGCTCAACTCCTGGTGATTTCATGGAGTGTTCCATAGGGTCTTCTTGGCCACAATACAGACCTGGATTTCCATTCCTTCTTGCAGGGTTGAGCTTTGTTCTTTATTTCCTGGTCATACAGTGGCAGCATTTCTGGATAGTCTCCCATCTAAGTACTAACTAAGCAAATCCAGCTAGCTTTCAAGATCAGCCAAGGCCAGTTAAGTGCATATAACCAGCTCAACTGGAAAGAGGCTCTACTCTTCCCAAGAAAAGACAGCAAAAAGAAAAAAAAGAATAAAAAAGAAGTACTGTATGGTATTACTGTAGGGAAGATAGCCCAGCTGCTGTATTACAAAGCTGCCAGTCCCAAGGGATGGGTTATTCTTTAAAGACATTCTGTTTTTCAGGTGTTATGCCCATTCTGAGTTGGCTACGGTTTCATCAGTTAACAGTGAACATAAGAACCTCCCCCTAAAGTTGCAGATTTATTTGTGGAGGGAAAACTCTTTCTTTGGGGTTAATGCATTACTGTATCGTTCGATGCCTGGGCGTTTTGCCTCAAGAGGCAAAGTACAACATGGTACCTTTTACTCTTACTCAGCATACTATTATTTCAACACTGCAGCAAGGCAGTGCTTACACCCCGCCACATGATCTGATAGCAGGAGATCGGCTTAGTCAGGGCTGGTTCTGGGCCTAGGCGACCTAGGTGCCAAATTTTACAAGGTGCCAAAATTGAAAAGACTTCCAAAATACACAATATGAGTATAAAATCTGATCATCTTTGCTCATTGCTTTAGAATTTTTTTCTTTCTAAACTTTTTGAAAACATTTATCCACAGAGTCGGTCAAGTGGTAGTGAATAGCACACGAAGCAGATGTGGCACGTCACGAAAAAGAAATTATTATTATAGCTGTGGACCTCAGGAAGTTGACAGTATTACCAAAGCAAGACAAAGGTCTGAAAGGAAGGAACTGGGCGACCGAGTTGCGTGTCTATCAGCTCACTGAAGTTATAAGCATCAATGGTGCACTCTGTGTTCCAGCACACCCACTTGCGGGTTAAATATAATTTTGCAGAATTGTTCCCATATGACAACAATGGGTGCTGATGTAATTAAAATGATTTACTGTGATTCACAGTAAACGGGATGCAAATGTCGGAGAAAAGGAAAAAAAATGTCCAGGGCTGAAAATTGTAAGCATAAAGCTCAACTGTTTTGGGAAGGCATAAGATAAGAAAGTGCCACCTTGCCCAGCCCTACAGAGCCACCTAGGGAAAGCCCCCTACAAGAGAGCCTAAGGCCCTTTCTCAACTTTTTGACCCTGGAGGAACCCTTGAAATATTTTTCAGGCCTCAGGGACCCCCTGCACATTCAGGCTCAAATATAGGCCAGAAGTTAGAAAATTATTAGATTCGTTTCATGTGTAGGCCTGTATATATGCATTAACAGTGTTCGTAAACTAAAAATAAAGAATGAACCTTACCTCTTTAATGTGGAGTTGCCCGACTTTGAAATACTTTTTTGAATAAATCGTGATCTCCCAGGGAACCCCTGGTGACCTCTCACGGAACCCTAGGGTTCCATGGAACCCTGGTTGAGAAACCCTGGCCTAAAGAGAAGACTCCAGTACTCCCATTTGGGTCCTCATTCTCTTCATTTCCAAGTACCTCACCCCCCAAAAGAAGGGAGCACCTGACACATGTGATTAGGCGTGTGTGTGTGTGTGTGTATCTTCTCAAGGTTGTGGGTATAGTTTCCCACAGCTACACCACAGAATTTACAGACATATCTAGGAGCCATTATACATTTTTCCTCAGCTTGTGGCAGAAGTATTACTTTCAAATGTTTTAAACATCTACCGCCTTCTTGTTATGACGGTCACAGAGCCAGTCCACTAGCAAAAAGATTCTCAGTGTGCTATTCTGAGTGCACAAAAAGAACAAGGGTTAGAGAGCCCTTCTGGCATTCAAATGGGTCAACAGAGAGTACGGTTTATTTGTTTGTTTATTTGTGAAATACATATAGCTTGTCCCAATCCAAATGGAATTTGGTTAGGGCAAAACATGGTCAGAGACAAAAAATATCCATAAACCTCAAGTCCAGATAATTTAAAAAAAAAAACATCAATTAAAGCCTAACACATCATGGGCACCATTCAGTTAATCTAATCAAAGAGCCAAGTGCCCACTGGAACAACCATGCTTTGGCTCATTCTCAAAACGCCAGGAGAGTAGGGGCCATCTATACCTCTTGGGAGAGAGAATTCCATAAAATGGGGACCTGTTGCCAAGACCACCCGCCATGTACGGGGCAAGGAGGGGAAACCTGCAACAGGCCCTCTCTTGATGATCAGACCAGATAGGCATATTCAATTTTGGCAAGGCGTTGCTTGATGTATCCTGGTGCTGCACCGTGAAGGACTTAAAGGTAATAACCACAATTCTGAATTTGGCCCGGAAGCCTTCTGGCAGTGGATGCAGAGATTCCAAAATAGGTGTTATTTTAGCCAAATGGGTCTGTCTTGTCAGGAGGTTAGCCAAACCTTTTGTGCCAGTTGTAGCTCTCAGGTCATTTCCAAAGGCAGCCCCATATAGGGTGTGTTGCAGTATTGGTTAAGTGGCGGTCAAAGCATGAGTTACTGCTTCTGGAGCAACTTGGCCCTAGAAGGGTAATTAACTGGTGCACCAGCCAAGCTGGGTAAGGCTATCTTAGCCATGGCTTCTACCTGCTGTTTAAACAGGAGTTGAGAGTCCAGGAGAACCTTAGGTCACAAACCAACTCCTTTGGGGGGAGTATAATCCTATCCAGAGCAACTATCAGAGCCAATGTTACTAGATTGCCCTAGTATCTATTGATGACAAACAACTCCATCTTGATAGAATTTAATTTGAGCTTGTTTCATCCCATCCAGATCCTCACAGCATCCAGACACCAGTTCAGGACTTCAGCAGTATCTCTGGCTTAGCCTATGGTAACAATGTATACGACTAGGGAGACACAAGTTCCAGTCTACCCTCAAACATGGAAATTCACTCGGTAACTTTGGGCTAGTCACTCTCCCTCAACCCATCCTGCCTCACAGCCTACCCTACCTCAACCCCACCTATTGTGAGAGAAAAAGAAGAGAAATCCCTATGCAATCTGTCCTCGACTCCTGGTGAAAAGATGGGCTATACATTTATCAAATAAATTAAATACATACAATGGGCAAATATTGTACATCGTCACAAGTTTTGGATAAGTCCATACAGTCAGTTCTAGATTGCCCTCACTCTGGGGACTGATTAGTATCTCTGAATCTACAAGAAGCTTATTTGCATGTACCTGTTCATCAGTTCTACTATGGGCTCCTATCATTGAAAGATAGGATAGGCGGGAGGGCTTCCTCTTCCGGGCTGCCTCCAATCGGAAGCTCCGGCTTGGATCCTCCTTTTGCACCATTCCCACCGGGTTTAAAAAACAGGACAAAATTGAGACTTTTTCAAAACGACAGGACGGTTGAAAAATGCTAAAAAACAGGACTGTCCCATTCAAAACGGGACGTATGGTCAGCCTACTTTGATGGCAAGAAACCACCACATTGTCACCTCTGTAACCTTCCACATGAAGACTTAAATTTAAAATGTTTCTCTTAGTAGATACAATTTTCCTATTAACCTTCAAATTGTAAAGTGTAATTTTAAAGTTAAATTGAGCGGAAGGAGGGACTGATCTAAAATATGGAAAGATAATGTTTAATTGATGGCAATGGATATTGTTGGAGAGGATGAAAATTACTTAAAGTATATTAAGTAATAGAAGTACATTGGAGAAATAAAAATAATAGATAAGCATTTGCTACTTTTAATTTTGAAAGGCTACTTCAAAATTAGCCTTTCTTACTAGTTCTGATAAAATTATTTTAAAAACTTTATCCTATTCCACATCTAGGGAAAATCAATGGCAATGGCAATAGATTTTAGAACTAGGATAAATTTCCATAATGTCAAATTAAATGAGACTTGGAGCTACATGGGAACAAGAGAATCAGGAAAAGAACAAGAACAGGAAGTTTTCTGAAGTTAGCGAGGCCAATTCTATTATGTTTTGTAAGTTATATATACTGAAAATAATTTGTAATATGCTAGATATCCTATTATCAGTAGGTTGGGATTGGATTCACAATCCAAATAGATGGGATGCTTTGTTTTAATCTTCCAAATTTTAGAAATAGTCCTGCAATAGGCTTAGTGTTATTTTTTCTGTTTATTAAAAAACTGGAATATAATCATTTTTTTAACTTTGCATTTTTAACTGCTTTCCTATTTGATTTAAACTGTAATTATGCAAAAAATAAATTAAAAGAGGGTGTTAACCATGCTCATTGAAAACTAGCTAACATTTCAGATTGGGGTTAAGCTAGTAGGCTGTCTTACCAAAAAAAATGACAGTCTTTTCCATACAAAGGTCTTCGAGCACTATCTAGCTATTGATGTAGCAGAATAAAAAGCACATGCTTTATGAAAACTTTATTAAAGCATTTTCAAAATATACATAAAAACTAAAAAGATTGAAACAAAGAAAAAGAAACAGAACTAAAAAGGTGTGAAAAAACACAAAACAAACTACTACAAAGTGACTTCTGACTTTCTATAACAAAGATATACATAAATCAATATCAATCTCTTACTCCAATTCATATTATAGTAAACATTCTTTCTATAAAGCATTTAAATTCTCATTATAACATTCCCTTCTAAAACAAAATTACCCTCCCAATGAAAGAAAAACATATAAAACCCTTCAAACATAATTTGGAACCTAATATAGTAACAAACACTACCCTTCTTCACTATAATTTGCTCCTATCTGCCAACTAAACTAACATTAACTAAAAATATAAACATTATCCAAACAGCATAACCATTTATCCAAACCTTTAAGAAACCATCCTGATAAACACATTTAGACAATTATCCCACTTCAAAGTAAACCAAGGCATTTACATGTCTCAGTATTATGTATGGAGCTTTCTTCTTGTCAATTTCAAATTCTACAACCTGCTTTAAAAAGCCCAAATATTTGTCCAAAATCTTCCAGCCTCTAGAGTTTAATTCTCTTTCTTGATCATGGTGTGGTGGCAACACTGTCTTCTTATCTTCAACTTTCCACAACTCAATTTTCCTTTGACTATTTAAACCTAAGTCACCAATTCTCATCTTTTTCTTTGGAGAAACCACTTTACTCTTAAGGTAGTTTTCAGCCTTTTCAATTTCTCTCGATTCTTGTGACAATTTGGACTCCACAAATTCTGAGAAATGCTCCAAGACTTGAGTAACAGCATTGTAGAGATCTTTAAATATCAAATTAATTTCCTCCATATTTCTTAACGGTAAGATAGATTATGGCGCCCTCTAGTGCCTCAGGAAGGTAAAGTCATTAACGCTGTAACTGAACACTTTCTCCAGCCTTTTTATGTCTGGTGTGGCCAATCAGGAAAATAAAAAGTAATAACAAACAGCATTCCCATGGGAAAGTGAAAGCAAATAGATCAGAACTCCAATCCGCAGATCCAACGAAGAAGAGAAAGTTCTATATTCCTCAAAAATCACTTTAATAAAAAAGCAATAAAAAACCCAAAATTCTTTAAATCTCAATTTAACAAATTATATATAAAGAGCCAAATTAGCAAGTTAATAATTTTCAAAAATAATGAGAGTCACCAAGAGATTCTGCATTTCTTTGTTGTAGAAAGCCTCTCTTTGGTAAAATTCAAACAAAAAAACCTTAGTGCTGTAGAAATGGGGTGGGCAGCTTTAAGGTCTGTTAATGGCTTCAGAGCGGCTTGGGAAGAAGATGACAACTTTGCCTCCCAGCTGATCGCTTTCCAGTCGATCGCGAAACACTGTTTTGCGGTCTTCTGTCTGTGACCAGCTGTCTGGAGAACACATGGGGTGATTCCTGGGGTTCTCCTTAATCCGGAGAATGCTTCTGGGCTCCAAGGAAGCCTGCCTGAGCCCAAGAAAAAAAAACCACTCTGACAGGTCAGTCCGCAAAGAACGGAAAAAAACAGCTCAATCCGCCATTGTCCCCACCGGAAGTCCCCAAGAAGCACATGCTTTAGGGATGATCGCTCTGTACAGCTGTAAACATCCTGAGCTGTGTTCTGCTGTATTTTGTCTAGACCAGTGGGCAGATTCCAGCAAAGCTTAGATCTTGATTGGTCCAAAACTGATCAATTCATGGAAACATCTGTCCTCCCCAAGTCAAGCATGCTAATGTCAGCCATGTGATTAATGTATATTTGCAAAGCTAGTTCTTTGCAAAAAAAAATTGTTTTTGAAAAAGACTTGAGAAGCAAGGAAAGACTATGTGACTACACAGCCACCCCAACCACAGAAAGGAAATACAAACTAGTGGTTTCCCCACCCTCCTTCACCCCAAAGTTCCAGTCTAGTATAATTGCAATCCTGTTATGATTACAGCAAACAGAGGGGAGAACAGACAGCAGACTTTGACATTTGGCTCAGTTAAAATTTGAAAGGGGTTGAAAGGGGAACGAGGGTGAGTTTGTGTGTGTATGTGGGGGTGGGAGGAGAGAAGTTAAAATAAATTAAAAGGCTTTCTGGGAGAGCATTTACCATTGTATGTGCCTGTACTTTAGCTCCATGAAGAGTGGAAAGGAAAGGAAGGAACTATAATGCACTCTAAAAAATTACCTTATTGGATCTGGCCCCAGAAATACTGCCTTCTAAGAAAGGAGAAGCATTTTTAAATCACTGGGCCTTTGAATGATACTATAGATGTGTGATCTTCTAAGAATATCCTGTTTTTCAACTTCAAGAAAAGCAGATGGAAAAGCCAGGTTAGGCACAGATGAAGGACTGCATCATGTGAATGGCATGCAAAAGGTGGGGGGGGGGGACAGTGAAGCCCTTAAGGCATAGCTTTCCAAACTTTTCATGTTGGCAACACACACCAATCAGCGCCGCTCCTTCCGGTTCCCCCCATCAGTGCTTCCGGGTTTGCGCGCGACACACCAGGACACCGCAGGCAACACAGTAGTGTGTTGCGACACACACTTTGGAAAGCTATGCCTTAAGGGCTGCTACATATTATTCATGCAGAAAAGCTTTTATTATAATGTGCAAACCAGGTCAGAAAGTGAGACTAGGAGCATTTTTTGAATTAATGAGAGAAAGGAAGTGTTTACTGAAGAGATTCAGGTAGCAAAAAAGAGCAATCTTTGTGCTTCTTCCACTGCCTTAACAGCTGGGGACCTTGTCCCAAAGCAGTAAAACAGAAACTATCTGTTTCATAAGAACATGATATTATGCACTACAAATACACCTCCATCTCTCTCTCTTTTTCTATTTGAGAAAAAAGAAAATAGTGTTAGGTAAGGCAAGTACATAACCTCCTCCCTAAATCTGCTTTCCCAGGGAAAATAAACTCTCAGCCAGCTGTAGATGATGATTTATTAAATTTATATGCCACCCAACTCCCAACGACTCTGGGAGGCTCACTGCAATCAAACAAGCAATTACAACAAAATCAATAAAAGATGGCAAGAACAACAGACCAGATGGAATGAAGCAAGGGGTCTCACTTTTCCTCGCCAAAGGCCTGGGTGAAGAACCAGGTCTTCACAGCTCCTCTAAACAGCAGCAGAGTGGGGGCCGTCTGGATCTCAGAGGGAACCTCATTCCAGAGGGCAGGTGCTATTACAGAGAAGGCGTGCTTCTGGGGTCCTCAGAGATGACATTGTTTAATGGAAGGAACCCAGGGTGCACCAACCCTGCATGATCAACTTGGCCAGGCAGATGTTATGGGAGATAGGCAGTCCCTCAAGTAACCAGGCCCTGTGCCATGTAGGGGTTTATAGGTACTGACCAGCACCTTAATCATACCCGGAAACAAACCGGCAACCAGTGCAGCTCGCAAAGTAGAGGTCTTACATGGGCATACCGAGGCATGCCCATTACTGCTTGCGCTGTTGCATTCTGGGCCAGTTGAAGCTTCCAGGTGGTCTTCAAGGGCAGCCCCATTTGGAGAGCATTGCAGTAGTCATGCCCTGAGGTCACTAGAGCATGAGTGACTGTCTGAAGGGCCCCATGATTTAGGAAAGGGCACAACTGGCACACCACATGGAGTTACGCAAAGGCCTTCTTAGCCACAGCTGACACCTGTTCTTCAAGTAGGAGCTGCAAGTCCAGGAAGACCCCCAGACTGTGTACCAACCTTGAAGGGGGAAGTGCTACCCCATCCAAGGTCAAAGATGGAATATCTCCCAAGTCTGGGTGGTTCAAACACCCACAGCCACTTGGTTTTGGTAGGACTGAGTTGGAGATATCTTCTTTAAGATGGTGTTGCAAAATCACAGAGGTCTGGATTTACTGATGGAGGTCCAAGGGAGAATATGTTCCCTGTTATAAGAGTTGTTTTTATGTGGACAAAACTGGAACATAGAACAGAATGCACTAATTTTAAACAGTGCTATTAAATTTTTCCAGGAAGCAGCTACCACCACTTCTAATGGATTTTGGGATTGGGATTGGCTTACATCCCTGTTTTCTAACTTGGGCACTTGGGGGAAAAGAATTCTACAGGAGGTTGTAGCAATAATCTTTGAATTATTCTGTATACTCTTGGGTGTTCCATGTGGGTGATACATACAGGAAACCTGCTGCAAGGAAATGAAAAATACACCCAAACCACACAATAGTACTTCAAGACAGGAGTTCTGGGTATTATATAATCAAATGGGGTGACAAGCGAGAGTGTCACAACAATTCCAGTAAAATATGTAAGTTCCACAATAGTGGAGCTTACAAAGATCCTAACTCACTTCATAGCTCCAAAGGGGGGAATTTGAAGAAATATGTTAGGTTTAAGTCAAGTGGACTCCCCTTTCCCTAAACCTTTCCCAGACAAAATAGAGTGTCAGCTCGGCCATAGAAACATTTAGAGGTAAGAATGTTGATCAGGAATTGAAATAGCACTGTGTCTCATTACCTCACTAGCCTTACCTCAGCATTATGTATATGCTGCTATAGCCAATGAATTATTCTGCTATACTGATTATATGTATATTCTAATTTGCATAACTACAGAGAGGTTTCACCTCTGTCCCTTTTAGGATTTGTTTGGCTGCCTCCAATATTGTAATATGCTTCAATGAATTTGTGTGCTAGTCTCCGATTTCAATGAACTCTTGGGGAAATTTTGAAATTTCTCCTACACTATATGTAACAATACCAAAAAAAACTTTAGAAACAAAATGTGAGTTCCTTAATAAAAGACTAACACATTTATCATGGCTTAAGTATTTACGAGCTAGTTTGTTCCATAAAAGGTTATGCCATCATAAACAATCTTTAAACTACCAGAAGAATCTTGTTTAGTCTTGTTGATGTTTTTACTGCAATAGAGTAACATTGAATCTGTCTGGAAAATATGAGTTTAAAAATATTGTATCTGTGTGAAAACTTCTCATCTGCACTTGCATTCAGTAATAATTTGACACTCTTCCTATAATTTATTTTGTGCCTTTGACTCCTGGTGACTGCCTGGACTAGTCCCTGTTGTTTTCTTGGCAACGGCCGAGTGTGTGTGACTGGCCCAAAGTCACCCAGCTGGTTTTGTGCCTAAGGCAGGACTAGAACTCACGGTCTCCTGGTTTCTAGCCTGGTGCCTTAACCACTACATCAGCTGGCTCTCCCCTATAATCGATTATAAATCATGCAGGATTTAGATTTCGGGTAGATACCACTACACATAACATCTTCTTCTCCTGAACTTGAACTTCTCCTGCTGATCCCAATTTTTCCCTTAAATAATTGGGAAGTGCTTCAAATCCTTCAGCTACTGCCGACTTTATTCCCAGAATTACTTTGGGCTTTATGTGAATTTCAAACCTTGTTAGGAGATAAAGATGTTGGACAGGTACAAGTCAGCATTCCAGCTACACCTCTGAAAAGAACAAAGTGACTGATTCCAAGGGGATACTAGCAGGAAAAGGACTGGAAATACACCATAAAAAAAAACTGAAGCCAGTCCAATGTTACAGGGATAAAAAATAAGGAGTCCAAGCTGGACAAGCACAACATAATGTGGTGAAAAGAAGCAGCTGAAAAAATGGGGGATATAGAGGACTGAACATGAGAGCAATGGGAGAGGTTAAGGAGGTTGCAAGGGGACATGGTGTTTGTGTCTATGCACAGTTGCATGTGCTCTTGGAGAGAAGGGAATAATCTGAAAGAAAAAGTTGTGGGTTTGTATTTTGAGGCTTAGACCTCTACCTTATATGCAGGTTCTTAGACAGTTCATTTGCCTTTTAGTCTTAGTTTGCCTTTCTGAAAAACAGGTGTTTTGTAATTGGCCACACCCCCAAGGTAGCCATTTTGTGATGGTTTACATGAAATGTCTAAACTCCAAATGTACGTGCCATCCCTGATCTAGACTGTGATCATTTAAATGAATGTAGCAAAATCATTCATATTATATTGCAATATTCCATTCAGATAGTTGAACAATAATGTTCTTAATACTTTTGTTGAGTCTTAAGGTAAAGGTAAAGGTTCCCCCCGCACATTTGTGCAGTCGTGTCCGACTCTAGGGGCCGGTGCTCATCTCAGTTTGTTAGCCGAAGAGCCAGCGTTGTCCGAAGACGCTTCCACGGTCATGTGGCCGCATGACACGCGTGGAACGCTGTTACCTACCCACCGAAGGGGTACCTATTTATCTACTTGCATTTGCATGCTTTCGAATTGCTAGGTTGGCAAGAGCTGGGGCTAGTGCAGGAGCTCACTCCATCACGCGGGGCTAGGGATTCGAACCTCCGAACTTGCGATCTTCCAATCGACAAGCCTGGCGTCTTACCCGCTGAGCCACCACGCCCCTTCTGTTGAGTCTTACAGTATGCTAAATTACCTCTATAAATTCAGTATCAAATTATTATACATTGTGTTTTAAATAGCATTGCTTCCATACTCTTACAGATTCTTTTAAAAAGTATTCTAAAACAGAAGAGATTTGTGTTGTAATAGAAAAGTAGCAACAAACACCAGACACTCAAGGCAGCATAAAAAACATGTGTCATTCATATCCATGAAAACATGCTGTTTTTAGAATATAATTTATTTAACTTTTCAATATACTTGTCAGGCTTTCATCAGCTGTCAATACAAAAAAGCCCGCCAGGAATAGATTTCAAAGGACATAAAGATTTAGATAACTAGTTTATTGCAGAAAAGTTATAAAGCCATCATAAAAGAATCCCAGTGATTGTTTCATGTCAAATGTGAGCCCTATTTATAGTGAAATCAAGATTTAATTCCTGTGCCTCTTTTCCCCTCCCAAGTGATGCAGCTGGCTAGAAGCTCTTCTCTTTTGGCCCGGAGGGTCGGTTTCTACCTGTCTCCTGTTTTAGTAAACCTGTTCTCAGATTGTTTAGTTCTGACCCTGGAGGACAAGTTTTTGTAATACTGGTCAGGAACATACAACAAACAGTGCAGAATACATTGTCTTGGCTGGAAAAGAACTATTATCAAATCAAGATGCTATGATCAATACATGATCAAACCGTTTGCCTGATGTCTGTAGCTTGAATCATGTCAACTGGATTTCTATTTTCTCAGTGGAAACGTTTCGCTCCTTATCCAAGAAGCTTCTTCAGTCTGAGCAAAGTTTGTAAGGGAATCCTTAAATATGTTTCTAGGGTGGCTGTGTGACCTTGCACCTGGGGCTAGGTCATGGTTATTTGAGATGTTTATTTCTAAGTCCCTTTATCATCCAAAGGAGGATCGTTAAGATTACCTTGCTGTAGTTGAGATTGTGAAATGGTCTTAATCTTCCTAGGCACAGAAGACAAAGCAGGAAGGAAAATAGGGGAAAGATTGTGCCTGAGGCCCCCACCTCTATTCAAAGAAGGATTTTCCAAGTTGGCATAAATGGATTCCTTGACCCCTCTTTCAAACCACTTATCTTCCCTGTCTAAAATGTGAACATTAATGTCCTCAAATGAGTGTCCTTTTTCCCCCCTTTAGATGAATATTTAGATGATATTTTTTCCTTCATCTAAAGGAAAAAGGACCTAGCCCCAGGTGCAAGGTCACACAGCCACCCTAGAAACATATTTAAGGATTCCCTTACAAACTTTGCTCAGACTGAAGAAGCTTCTTGGATAAGGAGCGAAACGTTTCCACTGAGAAAATAGAAATCCAGTTGACATGATTCAAGCTACAGAAAATTCCACCTGGATGACTGAGAACCTTCATCGACGTTTGCCTGATGCTTATACTATAAACATTTATAGAAATGCTGCTCTTACATCATCAGAATTGCAGCTTTACCTGATTTCAACAACTTGGCCTTAAACATCATGGTATAATTTCAGAACCAGGCTGGAACCTTTTGTGGCACTTGGTTTGGCAGCATTTTGCCAATGAAATATTAAAAGTGATTAGCAATATCGATTCACTTAGAGTAAAGACACTGTTTGTTTTAGTACTTCTGAGACACTGCTCTATTACAGTAAGCTAGAAGTGACATTATAAGTATGGTTCCATACAACATAGCATTCCCCCCACAAAAAATAAAATCTGTAAGATTTATCTACATTGTCAAGATTCTAAACATGTTCACTGAAAAATAAAATCATTCGGTTTTAGAAATGAGAAATTTCTTGTTTTATATCACGCTTATAATCAATTATTTCCCTCCCAGGGGAAGCTGACAAATATGAAATATCCATAATGCTATATATTTCAGGCTTACAGATGAACTTTTTATAAACGTAAATCTTCAGAAAGTAATTTATTTACTTTTTATATTGTACATTTTTTTTCTTTTTCCAATGTTCCACTTGATGACAGAATTGTTGTATACAGTATGTTAGTTTATGGGTATATATCTTTCAGGGAAACCTGAAATGAAAAAAGAATAGCATTGTGCAGTCATGACAAATATGCAAATGCATTATCCTTTTGGCTAGAGTTACATGCTCATGTTCCAGATCTCTGATCAGGTTACCTGAGGGACTGTCTCATCCCCATAACATTGACCCGCCCACCCGGTCATGCAGAGAGGGCATGCTACGGATCCCATCAGCAAAAGAATTCCATTTAGCGGGGTCCAGGAGGCGGGCCTTCTCTACAGTGGCGCCCGCCCTTTGGAATATCTTGCCCCCGAACCTGAGGCGGGTTTCCTCGCTCCCGACCTTCTGGAAGGATTTGAAGACCTGCTTCTGCCGCCTTGCCTGGGATGGGAAAGGTAATAGCTCCTCCTGGGGGTGGCTGGTGCCGCAGTGCCCTCCCTATTATTTGAGATCTATTAGCCCTTGGATTTTACTCTTATTTATTCTATTTATACTGGTTATTGTAATTTCATGTTTATATTTTTAACTATTGATTTTATTGTAAACCGCCCAGAGTCCCCCAGTTGGGGGAGATGGGTGGTGATATAAATTTAAATAATAAATAAATAAATAAATAAATAAATGGCAATATTTTATTTCTTCATGTGTTTACTTTATTAAAAAAAATAATCTCTCACATAAAGGGTGGGGCTTGCTCTCTCCTTGTCCAGTTTTTTTCCTGGCCCCCCTTTTGAATGCAAAACCTTCATAGAATCATAGGGTTGGAAGGGACCTTGGAGGTCTTCATTATTACACTGTACAAAACTGACCATGGCTCTTGGCCTGAAGGAAGAATATCTACTAAGGATATGCAAAATATTCAAAATTTACCAGTATGCTCTTTAGTTTTGACGTGAACTCAGGACAAACAAGGTACCACGTGAACTCAGGACAAACAAGGTACCAGAGTTTTGTTTCATGTTCATTGTTATTTTGAGTGTTTTGATGTCCCACAGTTGGCTTTTTTAAAAACAAAACCCCAAGCCATGGAGATTTGGAGAATGCATTAGTCAATAAAACAACACTCATGGTTCAGCTGAAGCTAATTGAGGGAAGGACAGCAGAAAGATACCACTAAGTACATATTACTACCTTCCTTTATAGGTAAATTGATTCTTTCCTTACAGGAAATTTAAAGTTTATGGGTTGTAATGGAATGCTGTTATCCATATGTATTTGCTGTGTTTTCAATTGGTTAGACTGCTAAATGCAAAAATATACACTTTAGAGATCATTACAGGTAATATTGTGCTATGATCTTTTGCTTAGGTAAAAGGTAAATGTTCCCCCCGCACATTTGTGCAGTCGTGTCCGACTCTAGGGGCCGGTGCTCATCTCTGTTTGTTAGCCGAAGAGCCAGCGTTGTCCGAAGACGCTTCCACGGTCATGTGGCCACATGACATGCGCAGAACGCTGTTACCTTCCCACCGAAGTGGTATCTATTCATCTACTTGCATTTGCATGCTTTTGAATTGCTAGGTTGGCAAGAGCTGGGGCTAGTGCGGGAGCTCACTCCGTCACGCGATCTTTTGCTTACAGGTTGCTAAAAGTAAAAACTGGGTTGTGTTGCTGAATTTTCCAGGCAGGTTACCAAACTCAAGAAGCATGGTACTGTACACATTCATTATTAACAATATGCAAAACATTTATTATTATTATTATTATTATTATTATTTAGATTTAATATATCCACCCACTCCAGGGGACATTCCATCTTCAGATCTACTGTATGTTCTGGGGTCAGATATGCCTTTCTAAATCATGTTTATAACAGCATGAGCCCTCTCTGTTTATGCTATCAAAACTCAGTAACAAACTACTAATAATCAACAGGATAGTTTTCTGTCGTTTTTAGATTTATTTTAATATTGAAAAACAGAATTAATCATTGTCACATCATTCAATACCGTATTAACATTGAGATAAATTTCCCTAGAAGTACCTATGAAAACCCTTTTAGCTAACCTTTTTCCTCCCAATTGTAGTACATTATTCAGAATCCAAGCACAGAGTTTGATGGAAAGTTCAGAACAGAAATGGAATTACAATTTTCCTGGACCGTGGATAGTCTTCAAACTTGTTGAGATACCATCTGAAGAAGGAAAAAAGTAAGTGAACACATGATTTGACCCAGATATGTCAAAATCATAAGAAATGTAAATACTGTAGGTGTATTTTTTTCACATTGTGTGTTTAACATTGATAGAATGTTTCTTTCCAATAACTAATATCAGCATCAAACAGTTAACACCTAGTTTTTCTTTAAATACTAATTAAACGGTGCTAAGTTATGTAAGAACCTGAAATTATGATTTTCAATTTACATCTTTCCTTTCTACATATATGGCATTCAAAAGGGCTAAAGCAAAAACCAGTATAAACCACTAAAATCATCCTTTTAAAAAGGCCTGACAAGAAAGCTTACTTCTGAAGGTAGGAAAAGTTGGGTCTTATAGATCTAGCATGATACACTATGGACTAACTACACAAGCAGAGTCATGAGTAATTAGAAACTAGGAGACTGAGAATTCTAGTCCTGCCTGAGGCATGAAAGCTGGCTGGGTGACCTTGGACCAGTCACTCTCTCTTAGCCCAACTCACCTCACAGGGTTGTTGTTGTGGGGAAAAGAGGAGGAGGAGGAAGTATTAGGTATGTTCACCGCCTTGAGTTATTTATAAAAATAATAAAGGCGGGATAAAAATTAAATAGATAAATAAATAAACCCTAGTTTCCAGTTTAACATACTGTAGGAATTTAATCAATTGTGATTTATTCAATAAACTATAGTTAAATAAACTGTGGGTCAGTGATACATATGAAGTTATGACAAAAAGCGTCCTGTGATAAGTTGGGTGCCTTATAAATAAAATATAAATACACTGTAATTTTACATAAAGGTTATTGTTTTTAATAAACTGTTGTTATCAGAAAATTTATTTAATAGAGTTATTGTTTATTATTAATTCCAGACTTATAGACAGCACTCTCTCAGGAGCTGTATGTAGCTTTCACTTTTTCCATCTTCACAAAGGAATCAAGATCAGTCAAGCTTTTAAAATTGAATTAATAATATATTAATTGCTTTTATTGGATTTTGACCATTTCTATTGTATTCTTTACTGCTCGTTGCCTTGAGCACTATATTGGTAGAAAGCATATATGAATTAAAGTATTATTAGATTTTTATCCCACTTTTTTGAAAAATAAATAAATAGAACTGTACAAGCTTTGAAAGTACTTCAGAAAAAGTGCTTCAGAACTTGTATGAGCACAGAACCCCTGCTATTTATTAAAACATCCCCACTCCCGTGAAAAAAGATATGGCTGCTTTAATGAGTTGAAACATTAAAGCAATACAACATCAATGGAACTCTTAAAAGCAGATGCATTTTTTCCAGCTCTTGTGAAAACCTGAAAAGAAGCATAACTGCTTTAAAGAATAGCAGAAAGGTACTAGTCTAGCATGAGATCCAAAGTGCTTCTTCCAAATCATTTTTTAAACTAATACAGCCCAGATAAACTTCCAGTGTCATTGAAAAGGCTCTTCTTTTGTACAGGAAAAACATTATAAGAGGCCTGAAAAGCTCAGATATTAGAAAAGTAAATAAAACTGGGGTGAATGAATGAATCTTTATTACAGCCAAAGGCCAGAGATAGAAGGTATAACTGAAAACAGCTAAAGAATAATTAAATAAAAGTAAGAATACAGGCAATTGTAATAGTTGATATAAAAATATGTTACAACTGGTTTATTATATGATACTTCCAAAGATGTATATTTTTGGTGTTAGCCAATAGATGATTGCTCAGTTCTCAGCTTAAATTATAGAATACAATCCAACAGAGTGTGTTGGAAAATTGGTTTAAATTAGATACTTCTGAAAATTTAGAAGACGGGTGGCAGATCATTCTACATCTTGTTTACATTTCTTTCATATGTTTCTAAAGAAGTCCATTCTCTCCACATTAAATGGATATTTTTTAAAAAAACCTAACAAAATTCACATGGTAATGGCTGTCTTTTAATTATTTTAAAAATATCTACAGGCAAAACTTAAAGCCTCGTTGCTTGGCAAGGTCGTTTGTGTACATTGAAAATGGGGCCACACATATCCGACAATCAATGACACATTATTTGTGCTCCTACTCCTTCAAGGGACATTCAATGGATAAAAGATGACTTATTTTCCCCCATACAATATCTACAGAAGGGGAAGCACATCATCCATGTCCCACTGTTTCCAGGGATATGTTGTAGGCCTGTTTACAATGTATCTCAAAAATTCATTCAAGTGTATGGATTCTGAAGGAGAACTACATTCCTACTGGCATATATAGATGAATCGGGCAGGTTCACTTTGGAATATTAGGTGAGAACTTTCTTGCAGATGAACTATCTAAATTGCATGGTATTTTTAAGATAATTAGTGTTCTTTATTGAGAAGTACTTTTAATAAAAACAAAGACCAAGCAACATACTTAGATGAACCCAGGGTTTAGGTTACCTATTTCTTTCCTTGACAAAACTGGACAGTAAATATAACCACTAATGTCTGCAAGAAAAATAACTTCAGGATATATATGCAGCAAGTATTTATGACAACCATAATATAAACTCAAATAAGCATTCAAGAGAAATTAAGATTTTGGAAAACTCACTGATGATGCATACGTGCTCGGCTTCCTAATATTAATAAAGTACTGATGGCAAAAGCTGTACTTTCTAGTGTGTTGCAGGCAAGAGCAAATCCACACCACTCAAGAATCTCCCCAAAGTAGTTAGCTCCACTTACGTATTCAAACATTCCTCCTACAGGAAAAAAAAATTGATTGACTTGGCAAGTAAAGTTCAATATGTTTCAACAAATGCAAACCTGAAAGCGTCTTGAATATTTTCTAACCACATCTGTAATAATGAATGTGCTATATTGATATCAAATAAATCAAGGAAATTATTCACCACCACCATTTTCAAGCATTAGAACCTTGAAAGAAGGGAACCATTCCTTCAAAACAAATAATCATAAGATTATCATTTTTATGCCAGAAGTTAAAGACAAAATCCCAATTCCCTCCAATTTTGTGGTACTGCTCTTTTAAAATGGAATGGATTGAATTCTGTTGGCAGCTAGTTTTGCCAGTTGGAACTGTATTTTAGATTTGGGAGGATTTCCCCCCCCCCCTTTTATTGGTTTTATCCTCTGTCTCCAGGAAACATAACCCTGTACTGTTTTAACAGGATACCAACCAAACCCTCAGACAAAGAGCAACTATTAGATGTGGCTAGGAGATGTATTTCCACAGTATTATTTTGGGTTTGTTGTCTCTGCTTTTTTCCCATCTGCTGCATCATTCTTTACCAACCCTGCTCCAATAAAACCCTGAACTTCAGAATGGTATAAATGGGTGGAAAACTAGGCAGTTTGTCAACTATTTCCTAGGTAATTAACTCCTCCTTGGGCCTACCATTTGACCTTCTATCTGCAAAGCAATGAAGGAAAAACCTAACTAAAATCTGCTTGGTCAAGCCAGAAGCAGGTGAGCTGTTGTTTTTTCCCAGCTAAACCAGGAAACACAAGGCCTCATTGTTTTTCAAGAAGCCAATAGCAGGCAGGTCCCCTGAAGCCTTGAATTTGTCAGATATATTCCAGGTTTTCCTCACAGTCACTGCCATGAAAAATACCATGAAATATACTGGCAGAAAACTGTACTGATAGAACAAATAAAGCAGGACACAAACACTGAGATTTTCAGGGGGAAATCTGAAATGGCAGTGAGGCCAAACATTCTCACTAAATTGTGGGGTTCAACATCTGAATAGCCTCTTCTCTACTAACAGATAAAGACTATCTTGTTTAGAAGGTGGATGAATATTCCTCATGGTTTGTTGGGGGAAGTGTTTTACTAGATCCTTATTTCTACCTGCATTTTTTGCAGATCCGTCTTTAATTTATGTGGATTGCTGCTTTTATTGTACTATAATATATATATAGTTTTGAGAACATTTTCTGATAAAAATTGCACATTAGTATGAATAAAACAAACATGTTTTTTCTTTGTTAACAATACCTTTAAGAAATGACATATTGGTTCGTGCATCTTATAATGCAGATTGATTTTGGCTTGCCATCTAAGCTAACCCAAAAACTGATTTGTATGCCATGGTATATAACAAATTATGTGGATCTAGTCAACTGTTGTTTATTCAACAAACCATGGCATAGTGTGATGTGTGAATCCAGTGAATGCACCTTGAAGTCCCATCTCTTTAAAAAAATCCAAACAAACTTGCATCATACATTTTGGAAGGAACTGGATTTACAGGCCAAGGATTATCAAATATTCCACCTATTTGTCTTATGGGTAAATTCTTGGAAAATGCATAGCCTCATCTATTAAACCTGCATTATATTGAAAATATTGGTGTGAATATAATGAGCTCAAGAGAGATTTCAACTCTTTTTTCAGGATCATACTGTGAACTTACATACAGGACAAGGTAGCCAGAAACAAGAAAATTGTATTTTGCCTGCACCTCTCTATAGCCATTAACTGGAGATGAAAAAATATTCCAGAAGATGGCAATGGAAAACAAGTTCTGTACTGTTTCTAAGAAAATTTACATGGAAGTTCAATAAACAAATCCACACTTTATGGTAATGCATGATCCCAGTCAGTATGTTCTAAAAAGGGGTTGGTTGCACTTAGCTGACTGTGGCTGATCTAGAAAGCTAAACAGGATTAGTTCTGGTTAGTACTAGGGATCATCTGGGAAATCTAAGTCTTTATGCTAGATCAGGACATTGAAATAGCATACTAGAAGAAGGCAATGGCAAACCATTCTCATATCATGCCAAGAAAACAATACGGATGTATCTATCCAGGTCACAAGGGGTTGAGACTAACTCAAAGGTGATTCTACTTAGCAAACATAACAACACTTTCCATTTATTTATCAACTCCTGTAACAATCACAATTAACAAGAAAATTGTGATTCAAGGTTTGAAGCTCTGGCAAGTAATAATTAGAATATTTCAATGCAAAAATATTTAAATTTTAATTAAACGTTTGCAGCACTTACCTCTTGGGATTTTATACTCAGTCTCCCCTGGTTTTCTTAGGTTTCTCAAAATATGATCAGAGTGCATGTTAATCAGGAGACCACCTAGCCAGCCTGCAATCCCTGGAATAATCATATTAAAACAGTGGCTTGAAAAATAGTTATCAGTAAGTAATATGTGTATATGCTGGAGAAAGTGGTTCATTGCTCTGTATCGACTTTACTCAATCTGGTTGAAGACCCAGCTTGGTTAGAGTTCTCTGCACAGTGGTACTCTGCAGTTACTAAATTAACTCTGTTCTCGTTAATAATCAAATCTGATTATGAGTAACTCAGAATTGGTGACACGCCTGCAAATTTTATCCAATCTTGCCAGATATTGATGAAATTAGAGCTATTTGCTTGTTTTTTATGTTTGACAGAGGCATAAAAAACCCAGAGATTTCTGTAGTGAGGTTCTTTTTCAGAACCAGCACTCCATATGCAGAGAAATCAATACAAATTGCCATCTAAGTGCATGAAAACTAGTAGTTACTATGAGGATGTGGGTGAAAATTCATGGAATTAAACAATCAGATGAACAAACCGTCTTATAGAGATTTTTTTTAATGAAATAAGATGAGCAAAGAGTTTGTAAGCAAATTTGTTATGACTCAGGCTTTGCAGACTAAGGCCATTTCATAAGATGCATGAAATTGTAGGATATAGGACAAATCCACACAGCTTCCTTGCCCCAGAACAAGAAGAGACCACTAACTATTTTCCAAGCATGCCTCCAACTGTATCTCAGTATCCTCCTGCAGCTGAGACAGCCCAGGCACTGCTTAAGGCACTACACGATGGAGATGGAAATTTTAGCTTTGGCAGCCATTTCCTCCTTTTTTATAATGGGTTGGTTCACTGGTCAACTTAAAGGAAAGCCCTGAAACTGACTTTCCCACATTTAACATATATAATCAAAAAGAGTTGACTCTTGTACTGTACTTTGACATGCCTGGCAGGGAATCCCACTGGCTGATGCTCCCAGGAAAACTTTTGCTCCTTGCTTCCACCCTTCACATTATGTTTTAGAGTACAGGTAGTCCTCACTTAATGACTGTCCTGTTTAGCGACCGTTCAAAATTACAACGGCACTGGGAATGTAACTTTGCGACCAGTCCTCGCACTTATGACCGTCCCAGAGTCCCCGCGGTCACACAATCAAGATTCAGGTACTTTGCAACCGGCAGGTGTTTACAACTGTTGCAGTGTCCTGCTATCACACAATCACCATTTGCGCACTTCACAGCCGATTTCCAACAAGCAGATCCAAAGGAGAAGCTGATAGTAAAATCTCAAGTCGCAGTCATGCGATATCTCGCTTAATGATCATGTCACTTAGTGACAGAGTTGTCGGTTCCAACTGTGGTCATTAAGTAAGTACTACCTGTAGTTTAGAGTTCCCACACTGATCCCCACAACTAAACCCCTTTCTCAAACTCCAGCATTTCAGCAGGACTTATCTACTAGCTGCATCTTGGCTAAATAATGCTGACTACCACTAGATGGTAGCCAGAAGATACAACCCCCCTGCCCCCCCCCCATAACTCTTCCTTCACTGGGTGACTTAGGCTAGTTATTCTCTTTCAACAAAGCCTACTTCAGAGGGTTGTTGTCAGGGCAAAATTAGGGTAGATTGCCATGTAAGTGATCCTGAGTGGGTCAGAAATATAAAAATAAAAAAATAACATTTGGAAAAAGTATGTTGTTGCTACATGTTCTGACCATTCAAATAGTAGCTAAAAAGATATGAATCACTTCTTTCTCTAGGACTTCTTTTTCACTAGTAAGTGGGATGCAGTGCTCAAGAAGGTACCATTTCAGCTTGAACAAAAGAAAAAAAAACCATAGCTTAACACACAGAGAATTTAAACCATTCAGGGTAAAAAACAAAGATCTGTTGACAATCTGACATATATGTGTTATTTAAACTGACTCACCAAGAATAAAATCTGGTTCTGTTAACCTGTTGGGTGAGTATTCTGCATAATTACTTAAACTCCGGCCTTGCAAATACCCATTAAACGAACAGAATAAAAATGCTAACGCAAATGTAATAAATGGTGTTGGCTTTCCTCCACGAATTAAGAAAGGAAAGATGAATGATCTGGAATATGAAAAATAAATTTTGATTTAATTATAATTTTGAACATTGCAGAAATATACAATAATTCAGAGACATTTGCATGTGCATATTTTCAATAGCAAAACTCTATCATTAGAACACTTTCCATTTTAAAAAGCTCAAAAGAGGGAATACTAATAGTAAATACACATGCATGCACACAGATATCTTGCACTAATATTTAAGTGTTTAAAATACGTAGTGCATATTGCTCACAACAGCAAGGATTAGACATTATAAGTCATTTTGTCTCAGTTGTTTAATCAATGCTTTATATGTTTTAAAAAGGAAAAAAACAGCAAAAAGTTATTGCACGATCAAAGTGAGAAAGGGAAAAGTAACTTGTCATTTGCAAGCTCATGACTGAATATTCTTTTTGAATGAAAAAGAGCCCTCATCTCAGCCTCCCAGGCGCGTTTAATAACTTGTCAACAGTAGCTACAGCAGTAGTAATACTGTCAAAGTGTTGGTACACCTAGACAAGTTGTGAATGAAAATTAATGAGGGCGGGAGGGAACAAAAGGCTGTTAGTATCACATTGCCTACTAGGGTCAAGCAATGCACATTGGTGCTAGGGATTTTGTACAAACAGTGCAATATCATTAGGGTTACCATCTCATATACTGAACTGCTGTTTCTCAGCAACAGTGAGTTTCAGAACTAAGGACTCTATGACATAAATGATTTAGGGGCATTGAAAAACATAAATGTGTAGTTTGTCTAGGTTAACTCTGGATGGCCTATACTATTTTACAAGTACGTTAATATATCCCTTTATAGTTCCTGGAATACTGTTGCTATACGATGGGTGGGAAATATGTTGATACTCAGAGACATACATACATACATACATACATACATACATACATACATACATATGGAGAGCTAGGTTATAATGGCTGGTATAATGATGTAAAATGGGTACAGTCCCATCATACATTAATAATAATAATAATAATAATAATAATAATAATAATAATATACCCTGACTACCAATGACTCTAGACGGTTTACAAATTGTTAAAATATTTAAAAACAAGTAACAATACAAAAACGCAAAACAAAGGAACAGAGATGGCAGAGAAAACAAACCCAGAGGGGAACAGAAAAGAAGAAAGGGGCATCAGGTATCCTCGCCAAAGGCCTGGGCGAAGAGCCATGTCTTCAGGGCCCTTCAAAATACCAGTAGGGTGGGGCCATTTGAATCTCAGGAGAACCTCATTTCAGAGGGCAGGTGCTGCTACAGAGAAGGTGCGCTTCCGGGAGCCCGATGGCATTGTTTGATCAATGGAACCCAGAACACACCACCCTGCCAGATTGAGCTGGCCAGGCAGATACTATGGGGAGACAGGCAATATCCACATGAGTAGAGGCAAGAGTTCCTATCTTTTCCTGGAGTTTGAGAGTCTTTAAAACTATTGAAGGGATCTGAGAAACCCTGGGCCACAGACCTTGGCTCAGAGAACACCATGCTGTAGTATTTCCCATAGTGCAACACTGCTAGAGCTTCACTGAACCAAAGTTAGTGCCTGAACCAAAGAGTGTTACCCAAGGATGACCCTTGAGATGGGCCTCAGCAAGGCCCCAAAGAATTCTGCATAGAAATGCTAGGTGCTAAATAGTAATTCTACCTCCCTTAGGAATGCATGCCAGCCTGGGGTCCCCTATCTGGTCAGCATCTCCTTCCTGAGACAAGCTAACATGTTTACTTGACTTCCCTGTAATAAATCTTCTGTTCCCCCTCCTAAGATGTAAATGTGCAAAGATTTGATTTTATGGTTTTAACCTCAGTGATTTAGTTATGCTTGTATAACCCAATGTCCCTAAAAGTATAACTGTTATCTGTATAAGATGCAAATATTAATCTCTGGCCTCCGGAAAGTGCCCATAGAACAATTGGTGTGAATGTTCACCAGCTCCTCTCATTGCAACTATGTTGATGACCCACGTCACCTCCTTGACCTGATGAATCCCAGAATCCCTCAGCCCTGGGAGGGACCCTGATCCCCAAAAGCTAGCCAATCCCAGGGAATGGTCAGAGGACACCTCACCCACATATGGGCATACCATCATCATCCTCATTTCCTGCTTGAATTTCTTGTATAAAAGTTTGTGTTCCTTTGTTCTTGGGGATGGTGGTTCCACTCAGAGGTCACTCCCACATGACAGCTGTATGGTCCTCCATCCGGCAACCTTGCTTGGCGCCAAATAAACTTGCTGTTGTCCCTTTCCAAAGTCTCCTTTGTGTATTTGGTTTACTCCAAAAGGCACGTGGTACATTTTGGTGTCTAACACTATGTTAAGTCAATTTTAGGACTTAGCCTACATTTTTTGTGTGTCCTGCCTCAAGATGGTGGGCAATTATCATTGAGGAAAGAGTCTTCAGGGGCTGCCAATATGAGCTTTGAGAGCCAAAAGGCCTCAGAATATTCACCCTTATCCTAAAGCAGGGTTCCTCAACCTCAGCCATTTTAAGATGTGTGGACAGAATACTCCAGCCAGCATTGCTGGCTGGAGTATTCTGGGAGTTGAAGTCCACACGTCTTAAAATGGCTGAGGTTGAGGAACCCTGCCCTAAAGTATACTTACAAACAGATTTACTTGTAATTCATTGCAAAGCACTTTATCTGGTCTTCTGATTGGTAATCAAATTGTCAGGGATTTACCCTGGAGTAAATTTGGCTGGATGAATATGGGGAAATAATAGCACACAGCTGAGCTGTGAATGACTCATGGCAATTGGACCACGCCTGTAGGCTGTGGCAGCAGAGCAACTCCCATTTCACTGCATATAAGCAGAAGCAATTTGTACTGTTTGTTGGGGCTGATGGTTGGAGTTATATCTGGTTAGAGTTGTTACTAATATGTATATAGTGTACAGTAAAGTGTGTACAGTTTTGCTACAACTTGTGGACTGTCTTTCTTTGCTATACTCACGAGGTGCACAACTGCACAATATACGCTGCACCCTGACACAAATATATAAAAAACTGATCATGTTCTGCTGGACTGCATATATAGCACAAAGTCAAGCCAAACAAAAATGTGATTCTGTTACTAATTCTGTTAGCCTGATAAAATTATTCCATCTATTTTAGAGATATATTAAAATATAAGAATCTGACTCTGGCAGTAAGCTGTATCATGAAAATTATCTTTCTTTCCAGTGATTGTTTTTTTTTAATATTGGGTAGTTTACTACATTTACTATGTACTTATTACTTTTCCCTTTCATTTTTTAAAAACCTGCTAACTGGAAACAATGAAGTATACAGCAACCTCTTTCAAATCTATCAGACACACTTAAGTTGGATTCACACATCATTCCAAGTCAAAAGGTGATTTGCTTTTTCACAGCTTAGCTTGTTGTGTGAACCCTGCTACTGTCAATTATAAGCCATGGCTTAAGACACAAAACGTTGTGTGGATCCACCTAATTGCAACTTATTCAATAATTTATGGTTAAAACATGGCTTAAAATTTGGCATTATTGTAATCTTTTTCTCTTTAGTATCTCTTTTGTTTTCAGTAAATAATGTTTGTTAGCTATTTCAGATTTCTAGTCCAATATAGGTTAAACATTTTTGAATTATCTCCAAATGTCACCACCACAGGTCAGCTTGTTGTTCACCACTACGTTCTTGTTTTCACAGAACATTCCTTTAGGAAATTAAATGTTCCAAGCACATGGTGCTAGTACAGGTTTCCTTCACTTTGTAATGACATCACTAGTGCTTTATAAATATTATCATGCTTACTATACAAACATACTCTCCATTAGGCACGTGTGTTATTTCTTTAGGGAGACAGCAAACGTCTTAAGACAATTACATACATAGCTCTATGTAGCTATGTTTTGTCTTATAGGGTAGATCATATTTTATTTCCTTTACAAATAATTTATAACTAATTTAGCAATAATATAGAGCATAAGATACCACCTAACAGCTATAATATCTTCAAATTATTATTATCTAATGTTCAATTGAAGGAAAGAATGAACCTTTAGTTTAGAGATGCATAATTTTATACATTGCCTACTCAGAAGTAAATCTAATTAAATTCAGTAGTTTGCATTCCCTGAACATTTTTTATACAATTGCAATCGGTCCCAAAACTGATTTCAGATTTTTCTACCATTTCTACCTGTGTGACTGGGTGTGGATGAGAGAGGTTGCAATCTAAAACAGCTGGAGAATATTAAGTTTGGAAGGCTGTCTTAATATTTGGATGTTTCATATATTTTCATAAATACAAATTTCCTTATTTACTGTAAACTTTCTATAATAAAATACAACTGATTAAGAATTTTAGTTTCCTTTTCTTTCTTTGTACTTGCATGATTTTTTTAGCTGAAAATATTGGACAAAAGTGAAAGGAATGATACAAAGGTTCCAAGACAGTAAATTGGATTGTGACCTACAAAAAGTATGCAATAATCATCTTGTTAGTTTTTAGGTACCACAAGATCTGTTAGTACTGGTACAAAAGATTAACCTTTCCTGGAAATGATTTACTTTCACACTGTGATATGAACAACAAATACAAAAAAATACAAATCAGAATCAGCAAGAAAGGAGGAATGAAAATGTTTACTTATTCAACCTAAATTAATCCAGAATACATAATTCTTTGTCCTATTTCACCATTATGGATATGAATTATTCTCAAGTTTCAACAAGTTTTCTTGTTATCCAACTTCGTTTTGAGTTGGGGAGAGCGAAACATCTATGTAATAGATACAGTATTGGGGTTTGTGCAACTGGTTTATTCTAACTTCTGTAATCCTAGATATCACTGATCATTAATATCATATCTTTATTCAATTATAGATCAATCTATAGATAATTTCTAGTTCCATCTAAATTCAATATAAACATTTTAGAGCATTAACAGAGGAAAGATGGGAAAATTTATAAGAGGCAGAAGAATAAATGTCATAAAATTACAAATAGAGCAACTGTGTAGAGAAATGGGTCATCTGGAGAGCTGGAAAGCAAAACAAACAAGAAAATTCTTGGCTGCCAAGGAGGAGATAATAGGATCATTGAGGTCTCTAAGGGCATGGCTTGTTCTCTGTAATCCAAAGAATTTGCTGAAGTGACAAAAAAAGAAAATGTAAGAAGGCACTGGACAAACCTGGCAAAACTAAGCTGAGCAACATTAGGAAAGACGTTCAATGTATTGTCGAAGGCTTTCACGGCCAGAGTTCGATGGCTGTTGTGGGTCTTCCGGGCTGTGTGGCCGTGTTCTGGAAGTTGTGGTTCCTAACGTTTTGCCAGCATCTGTGGCCAGCATCTTCAGAGGGCAGGAGCACAGACAGAAGCGAAATCTCTGTGCCCAGGAAGAAAGAAACAAACAAAACATTGCCACTCTACCTGGGCACAGAGGTTTCGCTTCTGTCTGTGCTCCTGCCCTCTGAAGATGCTGGCCACAGATGCTGGCAAAACGTTAGGAACCACAACTTCCAGAACACGGCCACACAGCCCGGAAGACCCACAACAGCCATTAGGAAAGACGTTTGCGACTGTGGCTATACCAGCCAAGTCCTGACATCTGAGAAATCCAGCATGCCTTGAAGAAAGGCCTTCTCTTATGCAGTGTATATAAGCAATTGGGTATGAGCATCAATAGTGAAAATTACCAAAAATATATTTAACTTAGTTGCACAAAACTTAGGTATTGTCCTCGTGCTTGGGTTGTTCCATATCCCTCTCTACTGTATTCATGATGCAGCACAATCAATCAGGCCTCTATAGGAAGGTAAGTTAAGTTAAACAGTAATGTGCCTTAACTCTGTGCATAACAATTTTGATCACAACAGTGCACATTCCTAACACTAATTATTCAGAAGTCAATTACTTCCTGGAATGTTTTTCTATATCACTGTGTCAAGAATGCAGTTTTCTGCTCTTGAATAACTCTGAAGAATGCAGGTAGATTGGCAGGCAAACCAGATTTTTTTTTTACACTATGTGCCATCTTTAAAGTGCCTTCTACTAGAAATAAATGATCTCGTAGGCAGCTATTCTAGAATTTCATTCAATTGTGTTGGTGGAAAATATTACAGTTGGCATTCCTTTCTATAACTGCTTTAACCTAGTTCAAAAGTTGCACCTCATAAATTGTGTGCTCAGAACAGTAAAGGACAGGGAGAGCTTTATCTTAAGTATGAAAAAGGAATTAGGAGATACTGGTTCAGATACAGCAAACTGTGATGGTGATAACAAAGGTTTTTCCAAATGCATGGTTAATAGGATGAGCAGATAAAAAAACAAGGCCTTTTCTAATTAACATTTTAATGCTTGAGACAGGAAATACAAAAATGTCATTCATATGCACAATATTAAGAATGAACTGAATTTTAAAATTTTATCAGAGCCAGGTTGCCATAACTTCTTATAAACTGCAGCTGATGCTTACAGTGTTATGGTTTCAAATTATGCCACTGCATTGGCATTATCATTCCTTTTGGTATAGAGGCACATCAATTCCTGTGGTACAAAACTGTTTATAGTCAATTACAGATAAAGGCTATGTCTTTTCATTAACTTCATTGTACTTTATACTTACGTATTTTAAAAAACCCTACTATGACTTGGTAACCTTATGTGTTTCCACCAATCTGATTCCACTGTTTTTCTTGTTATCAGATCATAATGATTTCTCACAGATCAAGTCCACATATCATGAATCATGCTTTGTTTAAACATGATTTATTGAATAAGCCATTATTTACTGGGATTACAAAACACATTTAGCTATAAATCCTGGTATTGGATCTCTGTCTTATAGTAATAATTGTTTCCTGCTTTTGTTCTTTTCCCCCTGATGTGCCATTAGGTATAATGGTTTGTCTCTGGGTTTGTTATCTTGTGGTTTTTAATCCCTAATAATAATAATCCCTAAACCACTTACAGTTACCTCTGTGAGACTGTATAGAAGGCCACCCAATAAACAGATGGTTGTAAAATTACAAGAGTTATCAAAACCAAACTAAGCCCCCAATGACTTAGCTCAATGCATACACCCATCCAGTGCTAGGACTCATTTCTTTTGTCAGTCCCCCCAAAATGTGGGCTTTTATATGCACCTGCTGACTGAGTTCTTCTCTGAACTTGTTGTAAACCGCCCAGAGTCCCTCCGGTGGAGGGAGATGGGCGGTGATAAGAAGTTTGATTAATAAATAAATAAACTTTACTTTTTATAGTTTTGAAGAAAAAACTGACAATTATGAAGAAAAAGTACATGGACCGTAATCTAATCAAGAGGAAAGGCATGATCCTATTCCAATCAACAAAGAGAAACAGCGGGGATTTAGCTTCAGGTGTTTAGCTTCAGGTGTTTAGCCTGCCGCTTTCAGCCCTGCTCAAATCTACCTCTGAAAGATATGCTGTCACCTCTGCTCTCTGTCAAAGCTGCCATTTTGAAATTCTGTCTACAATAATTGGTCGGAGCCCTATGGGTAGCCCCTCAGAAGTGGGACCCACTGACTTAAACAAATCAACACATAGTATGCTACTATAGCCATACTGTCTGATCCTTTTATGTGAAAGTGACCTCTACAACACTTTCTTAACCAGTCCTGTTCCTGGTTAAGCCTCATTCAAAGGTAACCCCTTAAAAAAAACCAAGAAATTCCTTTAAAAATAGGGTTCTTCAAATTGTGTGCCACAGAACTCAAGAGTCCCAGGAGAGCCTAAGAGAAAAAAAATAAAGTTCGACACAGCCAATTTTCAGAACTACAGCTCTGACTCTTGGTCAGAGGTTCCATTTTTTAAAAAAATTAACAGGATTTGCAGCCTAAAACTTTTGAAAACCCCTGCCTTCAAGAATATCCCAATCATAGCAATGGCACAATTCTTTTTGAGAGAAGTAACTGAAAGTTATAAAGAGCAATCTCTTGCCTTTTTGGAGAAATCTTCATCAGGCTGGATGTCCAGCAAGAGGGGGAAGAAAGCAAAAGAAAACATGCTGCTGATATTACTTACTGCTGCAAATATATTCAGGTTTTTTTAAAAAATCCATTCAATCGTGTCTGATTCTTGGAGACTGCCTAGACAAATCCCTGCAGTTTTCTTGGCAAGGTTTTTCAGAAGTGATTTGCCATTGCCTCCTTCCTAGGGCTGAGTGTGTGTGACCGGCCCAAGGTCACCCAGCGGGCTTCGTGCCTAAGGCAGGACTAGAACTTCCGGTCTCCCGGTTTCTAGCCTAGTGCCTTAACCACTGCACCAAACTGGCTCTCGTTCAGGTATTGGTGAAGATTTAAAAAGGAAAAGCAAGTTAATTCTAATGAATAAAAATCTGTAAGCATCAATACTTGCAAGAGCTGAAGTGGGGAGAGCTATCCCAGGAGTAATATTCTCCACCTGAAAGAAACACCTCTTCTCGCCCAACGCTGGAGAGTAAACCCAACCCTCCTCTAGAAGAGCAAAATACACTTTGGCGGAACATCTTTCTCCCCGTTTTGTTCCTTAACAGAATAGAGCCTGAGGAAATACTCGGTAAAACTCAATAGCCAACCCCGCTGTAGATGGGACGTCCCAATCAACCCAGTTCACGTCTGAATGCGTTGAGAAGTGCCCCCTGCACCTGCTCAGCCTCTAGACGGACGGCCAGTCCTCCGCCTCTTCAAGTTCAAGAAAGGCGGCTAGCATCTCCCAGTTCCCCAGTCCCGCCAACCTGTAAAAGTAGTGAACGAGGAAGAGTCCCAGCAGAATCCGGTTGGGCCAGAAGTTGAGGCGGTCACCGTCGCTGCACAGTACGAGCTGCAAAGGGCAAAGAAAGGATGGCGTTTCTTGCACCACCCAGGCCAGGGTGGCAGGAACCCGGCAGCCATAAGAGGCGGAATAGTAGCGGCCATACGGTGCCCCGACCCGGTGGAGGACGAACACCACCGCCAAACTTATGAAGACCACCAGCCCGTAGCTCATCTGCTTCAGCAGCCTCTCCTCCTGCGGGCCGGAGACGCGCTGCCAGAAAGCCCTGGGGCATAGCAAGCTGCTCCCGAGCGCCGCCGTCGCCTCCATCACCCTTTTAAAAAAGTGTATGGAGAAAGCCCTAACGCCGCCGGGCTTTTTATTTGGCACACCGGCCAATCTGGAAGATAAGGTTCAGTCGTCTCCACCCTACTTTGCACGCAGGTCTGCCAGAGGCTTATTAGGTTCTCCGGGCGTGACATAAGGACCGGCGACGATTGAGAAACGGGGGCACGGGGGCGGGGGGGCGGCGGGGCGGCGGCAGCAGCGTCATAAAGGGAGTACGACGTCGGGAAAACCCGGCTCACGGGGCGGAACTTATCTCCGGGACGTGAAAAAGGTAACGTTCCAGGCGGGGTAGGCCCGGGTCGTAAGAGTTTGATGCCCGATTGCTCCCCTTCCTTCCCATTCCACGGGCAGAACCCCGCCAACGAATTGCTCCCGCCTCTTCCCCTGAGTTCTGCCGCATCTACGGAAAAGCAAGACATCAAAACCTCGCATTATCTTCTTGCTGTTTGCTCAGGCTCTGCAAGGGAAGATTTAGCCCACGGTGCTACCTAGAGGCAAACCTTGAGCAGCTGTTCCTTTTTGCTTGCTAATATTCTAGCTCAGCAGTGCACCACTCCCTGAAACCGCACCTGCCTCATTCCCGCTTTTCTTCCTCCGATAGGAAAGTAGTGTGCATTGGGTCCATCGATTCACCCTACTACCAAGCGGGAAAAGGGACCCCGTTTAGTTGGATGGCCCTGCTAAATCCAGTCCTCTGTGCTTGCGTTGCCCAAAGGAAGCCGATGCCTGAGCAGGTAGAGTTTTGCGGAAGGAAAGAAAAGGTTAGAACCTGAAGTGATGTGCACCTATCACTTGCTTAGTACTGCCTGAAGAGCAAAACAGGGTAGGTGAGTGTGCAGATTAGCTTGCTGTTGCTTACTTGCTCACCATTACTCTTTAAGAAAAGAGAAAGGGGGCAGATCCGTACTTTCTACTTGGCTCCTCACTGGTAGACGGTAAACCCCACACTGCTTCCTGACTTGTCTTCCCACCACAGCCTGTTTTCCAGCTTTGATTCAAAACTGTTCCTTTCCAACCTGAGCCATCTTCAGCCTTCAGTGTAGGCAGTCTCCATTGCTTCACTGTGATGTAGTGCAGCCACAGCTCTGATGGCTGCAGTGCCTGACATGCGCCTTCTCTCCAGTGGCCGGCTCACTGCCCTGTGCATCCTTTTGGTTTCGGGGCTGCTATGTTCTCCACATTTTTTAAAAATAATCTTGCAGTTCATCTAATGATGGCGCAGTATGTCAATGAGCTATCATCACCCCAGGAGCTCATGCCCCATTCCACCCTTACATCGCCCAGTGGGCACCCTTTTGGTTTCTGCCAAGGCTGTGTGAAGCATTATTCCCAGTACTGCAAAGCTTCTCTTCCCTTCTGTAGCGTGAGCTCCAGAAGATACTGCCCCACAAAAATCAGCTAATGATCTGGGTGGTGTCATTTAGGATTAAAAGTTCACCTAAAAGCCAACCTCGATCCCACCATTGGAGGGGGAAATGGTTGATTCTAGGATGATTGGAAGCAAACTATTTACATCTCCATCACAAACAGTGCATGACTATCACAGAATCTACACGTGTTAGCCAATTATGTCTTGTAAATAGAGATAGTAAGCAAGTAGCACAGTTTTGGGTCATGTACACTTTTTTTGTCTGCCTTTGAGTCACTTTTTGACTCTGGGTGACTGCCTGGACAAGTCCCTGCAGTTTTCTTGGCAATGTTTTTCAGAAGTGGTTTGCCCTTGCCTCCTTCCTAGGGCTGAGAGAGAGTGACTGGCCCAAGGTCACCCAGCTGGCTTCGTGTTCAAGGCGGGACTAGAACTCACAGACTCCTGGTTTCTAGCCTGATGCCAACCACTACACCAAACTAGGTCTACACTTAATAGCACTTTGTATTATTAACCTATAAAATCCTACTTCAGTGAATACAACATCAGGACTCATCCAAGGGCTCCATAGTGGATGTACCTTATCCCAGAGCAGCCCCCATCACAAGGTAGGAAGGGTGTTTGAAGGCATCCCTGTGTGTAAAAATCTGGGAAAGGAAGGGAAAGGCAGAAGGACTAGTGAGGAGGGAACAACCCCTGAAAGATAAAGGCAGGCACCATTAGACAATAGTTATTAGGCTTGCTTTCCCTATATGAATGGGAAAGGGCGAGAAGCAGGGGAATGGCCAACCAGGTCTTGTCATGACCATAGTCCAGGCTGAGTACCAGTCCGATTCATTGCCAACCCACTGCAAGCCAGACTGGAATTTTAGAAGTTGGCTTGACCAACGGCTGGAAGCAGGGTGGGAACCAATTTAGAATTGCCCTGAGTTCACTGCTCAGACGTTTGACTACTGTGTTCTCTTTCAGAAGAATTAAGATGAGCAAATAAGAGGGTAAGGGGACTGCTTCTTCCTTAGACCAAAAGAGAAGAAAGCGGAAATAATTTATGAGATGCACTAAAACTTCACAAAAAATAGAGTGTAATGTAAACATTTTAAAAACAAAAACCAACTAATACTACATGGACTCCTAGAAAAGGCATGCCAAAAGTGTGATACAGACTCCCCACCATCAAATCTGATTGCTTAAATATTTTACCTTAGCAATAATCATGGCAGAAGATTTATCCTCCAAGTCAAGGACTTCTGGATACTTAGAATAATTGGCCACCAGAAGAAATGAACACTCTCAATTTATCTCAGAAATATCTGCAGCTTTTTAGCCAAGGTGTATCAGAATCTCAAGAATGAAAATATGTTTTTTTCACAATGCTATGCTGAAGCTATCACTGTGGGGAATTTGCTATAAATTGCTCAATATGTTTATTCATTCCTGGGAAATAGAGCAGGCACATTTCTTTAGGTGATTAATTTCTGGAAGTGCCAGGTGAAATTGCAACATTTCCTTCCTTGCATCAAAAGAGACTTACTTCAACACTGGGTAATCTCTAGTACATTACTGCAGGCACTTTAATTGATGTTCTGGTATTGAATCAGTAAACTACGAACAATCTTTTCATCTGATGGTACATCCCCTTTCCTAACAATGACTTTGGTGCTGCTCTAGATAGTTTACTTGCTACGAACTTCTCACCCTTTTATATCAACTACCTTAAAGTCACATTTCTGAAATTGTTGCAACATTCTTAGCAAGGAAGAAGATGCTTCCTCCATTGGCTTTATACCAATGGCTTCTAGTGGCTTATGGTCAAAATGGATTTACAATCCTGCCAAACACATACTGAGGGACCGTCTCGGCCCGATAACGTCGGCCCGCCCCACCCATGCATGCAGAGAGGGCATGCTTCGGACCCCCTCAGCAAGAGAATTCCATCTAGGGGGGTCCAGGAGGCGTGCCTTCTCTGCTATAGCGCCCGCCTTATGGAAGATCTTGCCTCCGGAGGTGAGACTGGCCCCTACACTCCTGGCCTTTCGGAAGGCCATTAAGACCTGGCTCTGCCACCAGGCCTGGGACGACAGAGGCGGTAGTGCCTCCTGGGGTTGGCTAGCCCCATAGCAATAGGATTTTGGCTATGATTCCCTACCCATCTTGGTTTTTATCTATTTATATGGTTGTATTTTTTTAGATATTTTAATTGTACAGCTTTTGAATTTTTAACTGTTGTAACCCGCCCAGAGTCCCTTGTATGGGAGATGGGCGGGGAATAAATTGAACTAATAAATAAATAAATACTGATGAAATTTATTAAAAGCAAAAACAATAGTTAAACGCTCCTTCACAATCTAAGCATAGTTCTGTTCTATTAGTGGCAGTGCTGGCTGGGGAGTTCTGAGAGTTGAAGTCCACACATCTTAAAGTTGCCAAGGTTGAGAAACACTGCTCTAGAGGCATAAGCAATAGGTCTTTTGGCCTGAAATAAACATGGACCCAATCCCTCTCTTATATTCCTTATATTTCTAACTGTATAATGTTGTCCTGTGATTGACCTGCATTTTTCAATTTTCACCTGGAAGACTGGCTGCTTAGACAAGCTAGCTCTTGCAAGTTTTATTTATCTATTTAATTTTTATCCCGCCTTTATTATTTTTATAAATAACTCAAGGTGGGGAACATACCTAATATGCCTTCCTCCTCCTCTTTTCCCCACAACAGCAACCCTGTGAGGTGAGTTGGGCTGAGAGAGAGTGACTGGCCTAAGGTCACCCAGCCAGCTTTCATGCCTAAGGTGGGACTAGAACTCTCAGTCTCCTGGTTTCTAGCCCAGCACCCTAATAACTAGACCTAACTGGCTCTAGATAAGTTTTGAGATAACAAACTTTTTGCTCTAATCCTAATCAGATACTTCCCTTTTTCGTTGTAGCAGGCGACTAATGCCTGCTAGACACTTAATCCTTATATGCAACCTTTCCTCATGTCTAAACTAAGCACCTCTGCGGGTAGAGGGAGAAAGATGAAGATCATTCAGTGGCCTGTTAGAACCAGTGAATGGAGCAGAGCTTAACGTAGTATAAGCTCGTGCACAGAAAGAGAATATTGTTTAAAACCAGAGCCAGTGAGCATGTTAGAGAGATCCAGGTTCTTAATCTTACACTTTTAGCCCACCCAAGCATAAAGAATCACATGCTTAGACGTAGTAGGTTCAAAAAGTAAGTACAAAAGAGTTCTTATGTTTATTAGTCCAGTTACATCCATTTTTGTTGAGAAATGATTCTCCTTTGGTTCCCTAAACTTTATTTTACTCCTGGCCCTATGTTGCTGCCAGGGCTGCGTGGAGAAAAGGGGCTTGAGGCCTAGGCATGGCCTCTCGATGGAAGGACCAGCAGCTGCATGGTCCTTCTTCACCGGTGGAAGAAAAAAGAGAGAGCTGACTACGAAGGGAGAAGGAGGAAGTGGGAGTGGCAACAAAACAACTTCCTCAAAGACACGGAGAATTGCATCCTGGGATGAACTCATCTACATGCAAATGAGACATGTTGATTTGCTGAATTTCCAACAAAAGAGAGGTTGCAGGACTGTAAAACTTGTGCAACGAAAGCAACCCCTTTGTGAGTCAAATTCTGGAGACTGTCCTTGCCACTCTGGCTCACCATGGCAGATGGAGGAAGGGCCCCTGGTGCTGTAAATTAATGGAGAAAATTTAAATAAACATGATGCTGTTTGTTTTGGTCCTGGCACCTCTTTTAATCTCCTCCTGCTTCAGTATCCGTCCTGCAAATTCTAAATTAGCCGGCAATACAAGAATGTCAGAAAACAAATGTGATCAAAATAATGTAACACTGGGTTGATGGTAATGGTGGGCTGTAAGATACCTAATGCGTCTTGCTTTATAGATGACTAGCACCTTCAACTGCACCTGGAAGTCCACTGGTAACTAATACAGCTCACACCATAATGATGTTACATGGACATACCATAGTGGCCCATAACATAACATAACAACCATATAAGCCACAACAGTGAAGACCATCCTTGAAAGGGATGCCATCAGTATATAACAAGTTACACTGAGTAAGAGCTATGTCAGAGAAGGCATACCTCCTGGGTTCCATCAGATGACCCCTGTTTACCCACTCTCAATAGTGAAGGAGAATTTATACCTTTATCACATTGCTGCTTTTGGTGATATTGCAGTGATAATGTACTGCACCACATATAGAATTTCAAGAGCCAAACAATTGGTCACTGTGGGGAGAGTAGTTCTCAATAATCTTCCCATTAACAGCTGTGGAGGAGCAAAAGGGAGAACCTATCATTGGTGTATTCCTCAAGTAAAGTAATATGAGGTGTGGATCGGTGGCTTCTAGAAGAGCTTTTTCAGTATCAGTTTCACTATCTGAACCATCCATCTACTTGACCATTGGATTGTGAATATATAGGGCTAGAATCAGGGGTACCCACATGGGAAGTAAAAAAAAAAGTTAAGAGGGCGCCTGTGACTGATGATCACAGTGCCACCCCTTTTCTACATTTGTTACATTCGATTGCATGGTTCCGGCTGCCATCTTGAATTCTTTTACCTCCTTGGTGGATGCTAGAATGACCTTTATGCCTCACTTGCATGTAAATTCCTGGATTGCTCAGCTTGCAAAGGGAGATGCACGCACACAAGCTCAACTGAAATCCCATATTGTGCAAATAAAGATTTTAACTTGGCAGTAATTATGGCAAAAAGTCTTATCTCCCAGTCCAGGACTTCTTGATACTTAGAATAATCATTAATCACAAGAAGAAATGTGCACTCTCATTTTATCTCAAAATTATCTGCAGTTATTTCATCCAAGGTATCCCAGGAATCTCAAGAGGGAACATATGTTCTCTCACCTTGCTGTGCTAAAACAATTGTCACTGTGGAGAACTTGCTATAAATCCTCAGTCTGCTTGTTTGTTCCCGGGGCCAGGACATCTGGCACATGCCTGTGAGTAATGGATACCTGGAAGTGCCAGGTGAAATTGCAAAATTTCTTTCTTCACACCTAGGAGACTATTATTTTAGAGCTCATAAACAGTAGCCCATTATCCATACACAACTAATTTTCAAATTGCCAATATGGCTGAAGCTCAGACATTTAATTAACAGTATCTAGGCCAGCCTGTAAGATGATACAGGTTTAAACCTTGCAAAACTGCGTCATCTCTAGTACGTTGCTACAAGCACTTTAACTGATGTGCTGGTATAGAATCAGTAGGTATAAGCCCAAACAACCTTTTCATTTGATGGTGCATCCCCTTTCCTAAAGATGACTTTGGTGCTGCTCTAGATTGTGTACCTGCTACAAACATCTCTCACCCTTTTATATCAATGTAGCAACATTCTTGGCAAGGGAGAAGATGCTTGCCCCATTGGCTTTATACCAATGGCTTCTAGTGGCTTCTAGTCAAATTGGACTGTTACCATCCTGCCAAACACATCTTGACGAAATTTATTAAAAAGGAAAAACATGAAATAAACATGGAACTAATCCCTCTCTTGAAGCATCAGCTTATATTTCTAACTCTACAATGTTATCAAAATAATGCAGCATGGGGGTGGTAGTAATGATAAGTTTTAAGATACGTAATGCCTCTTGCTGTGGGGATTCCCAATACCAAGCTGCATCTTTTTAAGCAGACTTCTAATGGGTTAGCATTCACCCATTGGGTATGTACTTGGCTAGATCCTGCACATTCCCAAAAGGGTCTGAACACCTTTCCATGCTGGCATTTGGCATGCTGGGTGCTGGCATTTCCCTGATAGGTTGCCCTATAGCGTCCAGGGTCACATCAAATGACACTGATTATTTGATGGGACCCATGCTGGCTGGAGAATTCTGGGAGTTGAAGTCCATACCTCTTAAAGTTGCTGAGGTTGAGAAACACTGCTTTAATGGAGTGTTAAAATGCTGAGATGTCCACTGAAAAAGGAAAAGGTTTCTTTCTAAACTGGATAATTAAAAATTTGAAGTTTTGTTTTTTTTTCTTTTTTTTTGCAAGAAAAGTGCTGAGAGAGATAGAAAATCAAGAAGACGAATAGATCAGGTTTACATTTGCGATCATTCCAAACTAGCTAGGGAGAGAAGTTATAATTCTGATTAATAAATGTTTTGTTTGTAGAACAAATAATAATTGATACTGAAGGATCTTTATTTAATGTTGACAGAAGCTTGCACAATTAATAACTTGTTGCTGCTGTTGGTATTTTATCAGATTTAGGTGCCACCCAATCCCAAAGTGAATCTGAATAGCCAACTCTAGGAGCCTACCATGAAAAGAGAGCCAGTTTGGTCTAGTGGTTAAGGCACCAGGCTAGAAACCAGGAGACTATGAGTTCTAGTCCTGCCTTAGGCATGAAAGCCGGCTGGGTGACTTTGGGCCAGTCACTCTCTCTCAGCCCAACTCACCAGAGGGTGGTTGTTGTGGGGAAAATAGGAGGAGGGAGGAGTATTAGGTATGTTCCCCACCTTGAGTTATAAAAATAATAAAGGTGGGATTTTAAAAAATCTAATCTCTCTCTCTCTCTGAATAAAGCTGTTTCATTCAACTTTTTAGCTTTTACAGTATATGTGGGGGGAGAAATTATATTACTGCAAATGTTTTCAATCAACTTTTAGATCCACTGGTTGATTATAATACTTCCGCTAGTAAATTCAGATCATGCAGTTTGAATGCATTTCAAGCCTGTTTATTGGAATTTAATCTTTGGGATATACTGTATGGTGGCATATGAACCCTTCACAATGAAAAGAGACTTTCTTTTCAACTCTCCATTGTACCTATTTTTGACCTGATTATTTTTTAATAAATCAAACTTTTGTTGATCAGATAGATACTTGTAAATTCGGTGCTATTGTTATATCTGACCGCAAGATATTAGCATGCTTTTAAATATATAAACAGACCATCGTACACATCATACACACTTGTATGGAATTTTCATTATGTTGTTTGGAGTAGAATTATTGGAAATAAGGTAAACAATGGCTTCTAGATTTAAACAACAGTGACACCATATTAATTCTACATTTAAAGACCCTCCAATTTAATGCATACTGACTCTGATAAATCAGCATTTTTTTCATGTTAAATTCAGTTATATAGTATTGATTCAAAAACTCCTGATGAATTTCTATTGCTAGATTTGTGGTTTCCTTTTTATGTATCTGAATTTGCTTATTTTGTTTCATTTCCCCTGTTTCTTTTCCACTACTTACAAAGCCTTATATGGCTTGGGGTCTGAATATTTTAGGGACCATCTTTGTCCAACAGTTTCTGCCCATCCGACCTGAACAATTAGGGAGCTCCTGCTAAGAGTTCCACCTACCAAGAAGTATGGTAGGAGGGGGCTTGGCAACAGGCATTCTCCAAAGCAGCACCCCCCCCCCCTTTGGAATAGCTTCCCCCTGAGCAGCCTTGTGGCCTTCTGGAGGCATATAAAAACATGACTCTTCTGAAAGGCCTTCAGGGATGATTTATAGCAGTGGCACCATATTCAATACATACAAATTATTACTTTCAACATCAACTGTTAATTCAGAGCTTTCCAAACTGTGTGTCGGGACACGTGAGTGTGTCGGCTGCAGTGTCTGGGTGTGTCACGGCTGCTGCTGCCTCCAAGCCCTGCCAGGATTCCATGCAGGTCCTAGTGCCTGCCTTGTGCCTTGCTGCCTCCAAACCTGCCCTGCCAGGATTCCGCACAGGTCCTAGTGCCTGCCTTGTGCCCTGCTGTAAGAGTGTGTTGCAAAATGATGCCCTGCTGTAAGAGTGTGTTGCGAAATGATGCATGTCTAAAAAGTGTGTCACCAACATGAAAAGTTTGGAAACCTCTGTCTTAATTGGATTACTCATCTAATTAATATTATATTGACTTGTTCTCTGCTTATATTTAAATTCTGTAAGTCACCTAAAAGTCCTTCTAGTTTCAGATGGTAGATAAATCTCCTGAATAAATAAGTAAGAAGTATTTCAGACTTCATGCAAGCACAGCACCTCTTTGCTGCTAGTTTAAAAAGTGGTGACTTTTTTCAAGCTTCCACACTAGTCTGCAAAAAAAAGGTGACTTCTTGAAGGAGTTGATTCATAAAACAACTTTTAAAGTAGCTGCTTTGTTGTTGTTACTTGAGAGGTGAAAACTGGGAGGTAGCAGAGAGTCATTTACTCACTTGAAGTCCAAAGTCCTTCCTCTGGATCATTTTTGAAGATAACCCTGCTCTAGTAACTATTGCTGCTTCTTGAAAGTTCTGCTTTTCCTCTGAAGCAGAGTGAGAAATGAAAGCATAAAAACAGTAGTTCAAAAGGACTAGGAGATCTACATTTTCCCAGTATTGCATATTTTAGTATACTTAGAAGGTTTCTATCATCCTTTCCTTGGATAATGTGTATATATAATAAGTAGAATAAAATATAACCTTTTATGCCTAGGTGATCTTTGAAAGGACATGCAATTGTCCAGAGAGAATCCCATTCATATTTCACTTGTCACATGGTTCTCAATGCTACAGCAGGCACTGGCATATTTACCTCTTAAAACTTCAGAATTGTCAGAAAGTGGTAATTTGTTATGCTACTTCAATTCATGCTTGTTATAAGTAAAATTAGGCACTGGAAAAATGATTTATATTATCAAGTCTTTAAAATTTTTATACTGATTTCATAATATTTTATAAACTACTCTGGGAAAACTGTTTTGAAGGAAGTCATCGCTTTAAAAAAACAGTTATAATAAATAATTGTAATTATTTGACATATATCCTCTCTACTCTGGTGAGTATTCAAAGCAGCTAAAAACAAATAAATAAATTTGGCATTAAGAGTAGAAAAACGATGCGTATTAAAGAAATCAGATCAAGTTGTGTGGTGATATAAAGATTGGCCATGGCAATAAAAGTTTTTATTAATTTCAGTGGGACTAAAGTATAACTATGATAATAGCCAGGCCCCATCGCTCCGGCCTTCCAGAAGAACTTAAAGACCTGGTTCTGCTGCTTCGCCTGGGATGGGAAGGGTAACAGCTCCTCCTGGGGATGGCTGGTCCCATAGAGCCCTTTTAAGAACAATTTTATTCCCTCTTGGATTTTATCTTTAATTTATTTGTATTTATATGTATTGTATTATATTTTTACTTATTTTAATTATTGACTGTGAACCGCCCAGAGTTCCCTTCGGGGGAGATGGGGCGGTGATATAAATGGAAAGATAGATAGATAGATAGATAGATAGATAGATAGATAGATAGATAGATAGATAGATGATGCATATGCCCAGGAATACACCTTCATACTGTGAGATCAGGAATTACGTAGTTCTTAGCACACCAGCATGAGCCAAGCAGTCTAGCTGAGTCATTACTACATTAGACAGAAGATGGGAGAGTTGAACTACATTATAGAGTTCCCAGGAAACAGGCTGAAACCTAGAGTTTATGATGTTGAACATGACCTGGGATATGGTACAGGGCAGGGGAGTTCCTGATACGTATTTGGGAATTTGCCAAACAGGAGCAGAGAAGAAATCCCACGGGCGACCCTGACACCTAAACAAAAGGATGATGCCTGGTAGGAATGCTAGAATTATGCCCAGCTATTCACAGCACAACTTGGAGTTAAAAATCTTGCCATCCACACTCTAAGCACGGGGGTGAGTAAGCCAGTAGGTCAAAGGCATCACTCAACAGCCCCCTAGCAATGTAATGCCATTGAAAAGGAGACTGAGGAAATGCAGGCAAGGAGAGTATTGGACCTTCCCAGTTATCCTGATTCCCATGCCTGGGGGAAAATATCTTTCTGCATGGACTTTAAGGAACATCATAAGAAATAAAAAACAGACTCATTTCCTATGCCTTGCACTGATGACCTGCTCAAGCACCTAGGAGAGTCAGGAACATTTGCACACTGGACTTGATTAAAGGGTATTGAGAGGTGTCTTTGGTAGACAGTGATAAGGAGAAGTCAGCTTTCATCACACACTTTGATTTGTTTGAATTTAACATGTTCCCATTTGGTCTTTGGAATGTTCCCATGAGCTTCCAACGGCTGGCCAATGAACTGCTCAGGAGTTTAAATAATGTTGTCATGGCATATCTAGGTAGAGAGCCACTTTGGTGTAGCAGTTAAGGCACCAGGCTAGAGGCTGTGAGTTCTGATCCTACCTTAGACATAAAGCCAAATGGGTGACTTTGGGCTAGTAGCTCTACTCATCCCTAGGAAGAAGGCAATGGCAAACCACTTCTGTAAATATTGCCAAGAAAATTGCATGGACTTGTCCAGGTAGTTGCCAGGAATCAAGACTGACTTGAAGGCACATTCTTCTTCTTCTTCTTCTTCTTCTTCTTCTTCTTCTTCTTCTTCTTCTTCTTCTTCTTCTTCTAATAATAATAATAATAATAATAATAATAATATCATCTGCATAACTTGTATCATTATGCCCATGTGACACCACTATTCCACAAGTTGCACTGGTTGCCAGCAAGCTTCTCAGTGCAATTCAAGGTGCTGGTTATCACCTATAAAGCCTTTCATGGTATAGGGCCAGGTTATCTGAGGGACTGCCTATCTCCCATGCTTTCTGCCTGACTGGTAAGATCAGGGCGCGTTGGTGTGCTTCAGGTCCCGTTGATTAAACAGTGCCATCTATCAGGACCCAAGAGGCATGCCTTCTCTGTCACAGTGTCTGCCCTCTGGAATGTACTCTTCCCCCCAACCTGGAGATCCAGTTAGTCCCACCCTATCGATGTTCTGAAAGTCTTTAAAAAGCTGGCTGTTCTCCCATGCTTTGGGGTACGGTGTTTGTGGAGCCCTTGGGTGGTTGGTTGATGTGTGGTTTGTCCAGATGTTTTTTTAATTGTTTTTCTATTTTAAGTGTAAGCTGCCCAGGGTAATTCTGAAGTTGGGCAGCTTCTAAATCGAATGAATGAATGAATGAATGAATGAATGAATGAATGAATGAATGACATGGCCATTTTTTTCTATCACTTGAGAGCAGCACCTGAAATATCTGGAATTGGGTTCCAATACATCTGGGATGCTGGACTCACTACCAAGGCCAAAAATCCTAAATTGGCCTGAATCAGGTATGTGGGTCACAGAACTATTACCTTTAGAAGGCAAGCTACATCCCTTCCAAAGGCTGGACCATCTCTAAGTAAATGCTTAGGTGTTTGCCAGTTACTACCAGAGGTTTGTGCCCAAGAATGGCCAAATTACAGTATCTTTGTCAGATCACTTGGATGAACAAATCCATTGTGGTGGTTTGAACGGAGGAGTGCCAAGGTGAATTTGAGCAACTGAAAGCAGCCATTAACAGTTGTCTAGTGTTACAAGCTCTTTGAAAAAGTATATATGTTCATGTTAGTGATGTCTCAGAGAGGGGCACTGGGACAGGTTTAACAGAAGTGGCATCAACCAAGGTGGTGTTCCTGACGAAGTGTGTGTGTGCCGTTGAGTCAGTTCTGACCTGACCAAGAGGCTGTACAGTACAGTACCATTATCTGTGGATAACCAATATAAACTTAGAATTGACCATGCAGTGTTGAAGTGACTACAGTAAGCCCAATACAAGAAATGTGTGTGCTGGAGTCCTGCCCAGCAGAAATATAGCATTGAATACATTCAAAATAGGATGACTACAGTGGCAGATACATTCTCCAAAGGTCCTTTGACCACTGAGAACTGTGGAAGGGGAAGATCCAATAAGGGAGGGATACGATATCCATAGCATTCCAATCAATAATTAGTACAAATATGAAAAAACTGCCAGGCTAAGGTCATTGCAAGCCTAGTGATTCTTATATTCTTCTGAAGTTTTTCATAGCATGTTCTATTTCCAAATTGATTAGCTCCTCATGGATGATGAAATTCATTCCTGAGCAACATTCCTAAAAAAAGTACAGCATGTACCAATAGAACTAGTTGCAATTATATATGTAATGCATCTAGGTTGACATGTATCCCTGACTAATACTGCCTTTTTAAAAAAAATTAAATTTATATTACCGCCCATCTCCCCCATCGGGGACCCTGGGCGGTTCACAATAAAACATAGTTAAAACATAAATATAAAATTACAATATAATAAATAATATAAAATCCAAGTATAAAAGATGTTAAAAATGGTAATACTGGGAGGCTTCATGGGACCAGCCATCCCCAAGAGGAACTGTTGGCATTTCCCTCCCAGGCAAGGCGGCAGAACCAGGTCTTTGTCTTTCCGAAAGGTCGGGAGTGAGGAAACCTGCCTCAGCTCTGGGGGTAAGATATTCCAAAGGGCGGGCGCAACTGCAGAGAAGGCCCGCCTCCTGGACCCCTCTAGATGGGACTCTTTAGTCGATGGGGTCCACAGCAAGCCCTCTCTGGCTGATTGGGTGGGACGGGTTGATGTTCTGGGGATGAGACGGTCCCTCAGGTAACCTGGCCCTATGCCATGTAGGGCTTTAAAGGCGATAACCAACACCTTGAATTGCACCTGGAAGCAAACCGGTACCCAGTGCAGCTCGCGCAGCAGAGGTGTCACATGTGCCGATCTTCTGGGCCCAATAACTGTCCGCGCGGCTGCATTCTGGACCAGTTGAAGCTTCCGGGTGGTCCTCAAGGGTAGCCTCATGTAGAGCGCGTTACAATAGCCTATATGGGAGATGACAAGGGCATGAGTGACTGTTCGGAAGGCATCTCGGTCCAGGAATGGGCGTAACTGGTGCACAATCCGAAGTTGCGCAAAGGCCCTCCTGGCCACGGCTGCCACCTGCTCTTCAAGCAGGAGTTGTGAGTCCAGGAGAACCCCCAGATTCCGCACTGGCTCCGAGTGGGGTAGTGCCACCCCATCCAGAACCAATGATGACAACTTCCTAAATCCTGAGCAGCCATCAGTCCACAGCCACTCCGTCTTACTAGGGTTCAGCTGAAGCCTGTTGTTCCCCATCCAATAATTGGTACAAATATGAAAAAACTGCCAGGCTAAGGTCATTGCAAGCCTAGTGATTCTTATATTCTTCTGAAGTTTTTCATAGCATGTTCTATTTCCAAATTGATTAGCTCCTCATGGATGATGAAATTCATTCCTGAGCAACATTCCTAAAAAAAGTACAGCATGTACCGATAGAACTAGTTGCAATTATATATGTAATGCATCTAGGTTGACATTATCCCTGATTAATAGTGCCTTTAATTATGATTTAATGTAATTGCAGTACATAGATCCACATCATATATTGGCAAATAATGAAGGAAAATGTTTTATAATCAGCATCATTATCTCTTCATGTACTTATTCATTTTGTCTTATACACCCTTCAGGTAACTTGAACGATGTCATGCTAAAGAAAGTTTTGTATCATCCCAGAGTTCAGGAGACATAACCATGTTTTTAAGTTAAAAGAAGGAAATACTACTAAAATGATAGCAAAAACCCTTCTAACAGAAAGCTGGCAATGAAATGTGCTACTCAAAAGGTGATGCATTCGGAATGCATTAATTTGGATTCCTTAACAAAGACCACCGTTAGCTTGACCTATTATTTATTTAACCACGGTTTGCTGGACAAGCCATATTGACATGGTATATGCATAAAACACACTTGACATTAACATAAACCTTACCATTTAGAACAGGGATGGGGAACCTTTTTTCTGCCAAGGGCCATTGGGATATTTATAAGCGGGGACGGGGGGGGGGGGCAGGGTTTCTGGGATTTCCGCGGACCGGGGGCCGGAGTTTGCGGGCGAGAGCCAATGAAAAGCACTGGGGGGCAGGGTTTGCGGGCGGGAGCCCCGCGGGCCTTAGGCGGGAGCCCCGCGGGCCTTATATGGCCCGCGGGCCTGACATTGCCCACCCCTGGTTTAGAACAAATGTCAGGCTAGTTAAAGAATTTCATTAGAGCCGCTCTCTTCCATCTCAAAATCAGCACTCAGTTTCGTGACTACAACCTTTATTCTGCAAGCTTACATAGAAACAGGCGGGGGGGGTACAATGTTGACCAAGGAAAAGTAACCCACTGGCACCCACAAACTCGGATTGGACTGCCTGCCTTCCTTCCTTGGTCTCAAGAACACAAGATTAACTTCGAAAGGGAACTCGGAATCTAGAGGCTGTGTATATGTTGAAGACTACTGTAGTCTGAGGAACGGGAGCCGGCTAAGCGCCTGCGCGGGAATCCACTCGGGCGACCTATCAGTGAACGGGGAGTTTGTCGGACGGACGGTTTGAGCACGTTTGGCGTGTGGTGAAAATACTGGCTTCAGGCTTGGGCCTGTTTCGGCTCCAAGCCTTGTGGCGCCAGCGACCGGGGTGTGTGATGGGCCGCAGGCAACGCCGAAGACAGCAGCAGAGTCGTGAGGGAGGCTCCCAGGTGAGTTTGGGCCTAATCGCGGCGGGCTCCTTTTGGCCGAGCCTGGCGGGGGAAAGGGCTATCCTGATGGGAAGGTTTTTCACAGAGCTGTTATTCTGATATTCTTGCCAAGAAAAGCTAACTGAGCATCCGGCGTACTTGTTTTCTCCGTTTCCACGGAGCAGGGCTGACGCCTGTTTCTGTATGCGTGTAACTGCTTTGTGCCGGTACAGAATCCCGAGGCGCTTTGATCGTGAGATTGAGAATTGGGCTCGATTAAGGCTTCCCTCCTTGGCTTGCTTCTCACTAGGCCTGGCCCGATAGTGGGTATCCTGACATCGTGAAAGAGAATGCGTCGTTTGAACACTACTATGGGAAACTTGGCATTGTGCCTCAGGAGGAATGGGAGAGCTTCCTGGCGACTCTGAGGGAGCCTCTGCCAGCCACTCTGCGGATCACAGGATATAAGAGGTGAGCAGCGTATTTGCGCTCTTACTGGTAAGGATTCGGCACCAAGTTCACCTTGGTTGATCTTGTAAAGCTAAGCTGGGTGGCACCTGATTGGTATCTGGGTGGGACATCATTAGAAAATATTAGGGCTGTAAGCTGGAATAAAAAGTTGAAACCCTCCTGAAGAAGCCAGTGGCAAACTGCTTCCATATTTTTGTTTTGTTTTTTTGTTGTGGTTTTTTTATGTGAGATGGGTGGCTATATAAATCAAATACATACATACATACATACATACATACATACTTCAGTTCAATTTGAATGAGGCTGTATCTTACCTTACAGATTTTAGGGGATGTCGTGTGTCTGTGTGTGTGTGTATACATACACTTACCTATAATTTTAAATCTTTCGTTTAGGACATTTAAAGGGACTCAGACTGTAATTTTATACATGCTTACATGGTGGTAAGCCTTGCTGAATTTAAAATACTTTGTTCCAAGCTGAGAGAGAGATAAAAGAACTCATTGAAATGATTTCATTTATATTACCTTGTACTGAGTACAGCAACTTTATATGATAGGTTACTTCATTGAACGTTAGGTGGAGAAATGAGGTTATATGAAAGTAGCTCACATAAAGCATTCTGTTCCGAGATGTTTGAAATGAGATTTGGCTTTTCATTTAAAAGCAGACTGTTAGTTTGTACCTCTATATACAGTATGTGGATTTAAAGGCAGAAGGAACTTCCGATCATATATGCATAGTATTTTTTTAAAGTTATATTTGAATGTTTTGAAATTGAAAAATAAATAAAAATATGGCTTTAAAAAACTAAATGAGACCTGTTTGTGTTTTTTGGCGGTGTGGGTACACTGTTGTTTTGAAAAATAAAAAAAATATAAAAAGAATATATTATTTAAGGGCTTAAGCTTAACTGAAGCAAACTGCACATGACAGCTTTGCTGGATCATGATCATCATAGGAAAGAGGATGTAGCTCAGTCTGGAAGAGCATATTCTTTGCAGGGAGAGGATCTCAAGTTCAGTTCTTGCTGTTCCGAAGTGGAGCTGGAAAATATGACCGGATGATGCAGGAGGTTTTCTTTTGCACTATAGACTTGGGCAGACAGGTTTTTTTGGGGGGCGGGAGGCTATTTTTACCATTTCAGAAACCTGTAGAACTTTTTTTTAAATTGGAAATGTGGTTGCATCCAAAACTTAAAGTATATTAATTGCTTTGTTATACTGTTTGCCTCTCTTTGACAGTTTCAGTGCTTTTCCAGTCATGAACCGGCAATTTGTATATTGTGAGACTTATTTTTGCCCATATAGTTCTGGACCAAACAAATACAGGGAAAGGCAATTACAACATTTGATTTCTAGGTATCTCTTGTGACTGTTGCTGCTATTGCTTGCATATAAATTGGAGAAGTAAATTTGTAGGATATAGTACATTTCAGTTTCTGTAAGCAAGTGTCTGCAGAATCACTCACATGCTGCCAGTGGTGTTTTAAAACGATAAAAAAATAGGATACCACTGGTCTTTAAAAATCAAACTTGTTTTAGATGGTACATCTCTCACTTTGGTGCAGTTTATGCATATTGTTATAAACGTGTGGTTTTGTGCTGAAAATATCAGCTGTCAAAATATATAATGTTACTCCAAATTATTGGAATTTAGAGGCATAGTGGTTAGAAACAAATATTGAAAAGAGAAGGGGTACCTTGATGTCAAAAAGTTTAGCTGAAATTTTCATTTTATAGCAAAATTTAGTTGTCGGATTCGCTTCACATGCACAAATGACACTTAAACAACTTGATCTGTATGGTGGTTGATTACATGCAATGAATACTTTGTATATGCTAGCAAAGAGTAAATGTATTTGCCGACCATGTCAGTCACTAAGTAGTTTTTTCTACAGCACCACAAAACTTGCCTAGCATAGAATTGTGACAAAATTAAGAAATTTGGTGATTCATAAATGATGTGGTAAATTGGAATTCTAGTTCAATTTTGGGCAGCCATTGAAATGTATGAGGTTGTTGTTTTCATTCTTATCGTAGCTAAAACTAGATGAGATTAAGAATTTTGGGAACTTGAAAAGTTATTTAGTTGACAGATTGTGTTTCACCTTGCTCTGGTTTGGTTTCTTTTCATTCTCTAGCCATGCCAAAGAAATTCTCCATTGTTTAAAGGAGAAGTATTTCAAGGAGATAGAGAATCTGGTGGTAGATGGTCAGAAAATTGAAATGCCGCAGCCATTAAGCTGGTAAGTTTGTATATGTAGTTATTCACTGGTATAATAATTTTTAGTAATATAGTTTGAATATTAGCTTTGTATAGATTGTACACCAGAGCTTTCCGAACTGTGTGTCGCGACACAAAAGTGTGTCGCCACACACAGTCTGGTGTGTCACCACACAACCCGGAAGCGCTGATCATCAGCGCTTCCGGGTTTTCCCGCGGCGACACACCAACAGCGGCGCGCAAAAACCGAAAGCGGCAGCAGCGCTTCCGGGTTTTTGCGCAATGGCGGCACTTCCGGGTTTTCCCGCAGCGACACACCAACGGCGGTTGGTGTGTCGCCGCGGGAAAACTTTGGAAATCCCTGTTGTACACATTTGGAAGTAGTGATACATTAAAAATTTTGACAGTTTTGGCCAATTGTTCATGGGCAGAATGTTGGTTTACGTTTACTGGTTTCTCTGCTTAACTAATGAACAATGAAAAGCTTTCCATTATGTCCAAATTTCTGCTTTATTGTTTCCTGACAGAGACAGTCTTTTTGAGTTTGTACGTAGATTTACAATTCTATAGGAGAGGGAAGGGAAGGGAAGGGAGGAAGGCTGATGATGATTCACAAGATGAATAGTGCTCCAAATTTAGTCAGTTATTATTACAACCAAAAACAAATTACACAAAAAACCAATCACTAACCAAACACAAGTACAATGTCAATTCCCATCCTAACAATATGCTAGAAAAATCAGGCTTTAATATACTGTACATACATGCACATTTCTCATGCTATTCACTTCAGATTAAACAACATTGTATAAAGCTCAGAAAAATAAGGAGTAAACAAAATGAATTAAAGGCAAGAATCAAGAAAAAAAAAAGGGACAGGGAATCTAACTAGATCTAGTTTATATTGTTTACTATATCCCTTGAAACTTTTGTAGCCTTGCAAACCATCCTTGTTCTCATTACATTCATAAATCCATTCATATGTTACCTTTTATTCTTTAAACTTCTTATCTCTCCATTTGAAGATCTCATCAACTCCATCCAACCATTACTTTCTCAATCTTATCATCTTGACTTATTGACTCTTCATATTTTTTCTTTTCTGATTCAATCCTCATTCATTCTCTATGCATCTTAATGTACTTCTTATGTACAGATCACACATTTTGTATTCAGTGCACATTCATCCATCATCTATGTATTCTTGACCATATTATTGTTTTACCATTGATCAATTATGTGCCATCAAGATGGTGTGGACTCTTAGGAACCAGATACTGTAGATAGATTTTCTCCGTGACGATCTGTCCCTAACCTGGTCTTTCAGGTCTTTCAACTGTGCACTGATCACCATTGTAACTGAGTCCATCCACTTTGTTGCTGGTTGTCCTCTTTTCTTTCCTTTTACCTTTCCCAGCATTAGAGCCTTCTCCAGGGAGCTAGGTCTTTGTATAATGTGTCCAAAGTAGGATAATTTGAGCCTGGTCATTTGTGCCTCAAGTGAGAACTCTGGGTTGATTTGTTCAATGATCCATTTGTTTGTTTTCTTGGCTGTCCACTGTATTCTCTCTTCTCCAACACCAAAGTTCAAAGGTGTCAATACTCTTTCTATACTGCTTCTTCAAAGTCCAACTTTCGCTTCTGTAGATTATCATAGGGAATATCATTGCTCACACTATTCTGGTCTTTGTAGATATAGACACATCACAGCATCTATCAGAGTAGTGTCATCAGTATAGCGCAGGTTACTGATGTTTCTTCCTTAATTTTAAAAGCACACTGTGTGGTGCATTCCGGCACGGATACTGTTTCCCAGGAGGAGAGAGCATTCCAGACTGATAAGAGACTTCGAAGCCCGGACTCTGTTGCTGGGAAGGTTAAGAAGTTCAAGGCAGCCCCTCCCTAGAGTCCTTTTGAATTATTACCCTTAGGTTAGTTAGGTAGCTTTAGTCTGGCAAGATTCTGTTTTATGGTAAGAGCAATAAAGATCTAGAGTTGGAATATCGGCTCAGCGTGCTTCTTTGCTCGATTCCCTGACACACTGATTTTCTTCCAATCCAGCTTCTTTTAATATATATTCAGCATGTAAGTTGAATAAATAAGGGGAGAGTATACAGCCTTGTCTCATTCCTTTGCCAACCTGGAGCCAGTCTGATTCGTCATGTTCTGTCTGTACTGTGGCTTCCTGACCTGTATATAAGTTTTGCATGAGGACAATTATATGTTCTGGTATTCCCATTTTTCTAAGCACATTCCACAGCTTAATGTGATTGACACAATTAAAACCTTTCTATAATCAATGAAGCACATAGGGACTTCTTTTTGGTATTCTTTGGTTTCTCAATTATCCAGCAGGCATCATCAATACTGTCTTGTGTTCCTCAGTCTTTTCTAAAGCCAGCTTGAACATCTGGCATCTCTTTTTCCATGTAGGGCTCTAATCTGTGTTGGATGATCCTAAATAATATTTAGGATAACACAAACTAGCATGTGAAATTAAGGATATTGTACAATAGTTTGTACACTCTGTTAAGTCTCCTTTTTTGGTATTGGAATGTAGATTGACCTCTTCCTATTGCTGGCCACTGTGTCATTCTCCAGATTTGCTGGCATAGAACCTTTACTGATTCTGCTTCTGTTGCTTGCCATATTTCTGTGGGTATTCCATCAGTTCCTGTAGCCTTCTAACTTGGTAATGACTGGAGTGCTGATCTAACTTCGTCTTCTAGTACTAGAGGTTCTTGTAAATAGGGAATATCTTCTAAGGCATAGCTTTCCAAACTGTGTGTCGCAACACAACCCGGAAGCAGTGGGGGGGGGTGTACGGCGGCAGCAGTGACGACGGCAGCGGCGCGCCATCAGCGCTTCCGCGTTTTATTGGAAAACGAGGCCACCGCTGTGCACTCCACCGCCGCTGCCACCATTGGTGTGTCGCCAATGGCGGCAGTTTGGAAAGCACTGTTCTAAGGTATTGGAATCTTGGATGTACTGCATACTCTTTCCATCTTTATTTGATCTCTGATTCAGTTATTATCTGTCCATTGGTGCCCTTTAGCTTACCAATTTGAGGTTGGAATCTTCTGAGTTCAGAAATCTTTTGAAAGTCTTTCATTGTTTTTCTGTGTCTATTTCCATCTTCAATATGTTTACAGATGTTGTAATACTGCTTCTTGACTCTTCTAACAGCTCTCTGAAACACTTTGTTAAGTTCGTTCTTGATATTTTTGTCTTTCTTGACTTGGGCTTCTCTTGTCTTGGAGATTTCCACAGTTTGTTCTGACATCTAGTTTGCTTTCTTCTATTTCTTCATCTTTGGCAGTCTCTTTTCACAGTCGTACTTAACATCTTATTTAAGTTCATTGCAAGTTCCTCTGGTTCTCTTATCAATGAGGTTCAGGACTTTAAAGTGATTCCTGAAGTTCTCCTTGAAAATAGTGGATATACTGTATCTTCAAGATCATATCGTGGAAACTGACTGGCTTTCTTTTTCTTTAGCTTAACTTGGAACTTGCACATGAGTAGTTTGTGCTCTGTTCCACAGTTAGCACCTGGCCAGGTCTTTGATGCTATAATTAAGCTCCAGCACCTCCTTTTGGCAATAATACAGCCAGTGTATTTTCTCTGAAGTCCATCTGGTGATGTCCATGTATAGAGGCATTGTTTTGGTTGTTCGAAGACAATGTTAGCTATGAAGAAGTCATTGGAGTGCAGTCACTGATTGCATTGCAGGCAACCACTATTCTTGCTATACCCTTCCTAACTAAAAAAGCAATGCCATTCCTTCTTGGTTTTTCATGTCCTGAGTAATAAACAGTGCGATCTTTTGACTGAAAGTGTCCAATCCCTGTCTATCTTAATTTGCTGGTGCCTAAATGGTCAATCTGTAATTGTTTCATTTCACCTTTCACTGTGTTGAGCTTTTCCATGTTCATGCTTTATGTTCCATGTTTCCACTGTAATTCTGTCTTAGCTGCTTTGGATTTTCTTTTCCTGCAACATCAGTAACTAGACATTCTAAAGAGTTTAATCTAGCCACATCATAAATGCCGTCAGTACTCTGAAAGATCCTCAGCTTTTCCTCAGTAGTATGTTGAGTGCCATCTGATCTGAGGGGTCCATCATCTGGCACTATATTGTTAATCATTTTATATTATATTTTAAACGTGGTTTTCTTGGTAAAAATACACCATTGTCATTTCTTTGTTTGATGATTGTGAGCCATCCAAAGTTGTTGGGAGTCAGGTGGCCTACAAGTTTAATAAAACAATAATAACAACAACAACAACAATAATAATAATAAATTAATTGCCTTCTCCTGCGCAGTATGAATTGTGCCTTTGGCATTGTCACTAAAGTGATCATCTGCTTCCAGCATCTTCCTGTCTCACTGCTGCCCAATATAGTTGCCTGTTTGCTTTAGCTGGGCAGCTGGAATGACCTTCACACCTTGGGTGGCACTGCTGGGAATGTATCCTCTTGGCATACCTTCCTGCACTCACCCCTCCCAGGAACGCATCGTCCTGCCATGATTAGGCAGCACAGCAAGACTTTGTGGGGGTGGGGGGGTGTACCGTACACACTTCTTCCAACTGCATTCAACTTACTTTCATGCTTCTCCTGATACCAACCTCTCAACCAAATAATTAAGTGGGTAGAATTATCATGTTTGCTTTTTTTCAACAAAGATTTATTCCTTGCAGCAGTCCATGTGCTATCTTCTACCTTGCTACAAGCATTTGCATGTGTTAAATTTCTTTTCATCCATTTTCCCATCTTTAATAAATATTCCATATATACCAGAGTAAAATCCATCTACTTACTCTACTTTTTTGCCAGGTGTATTACTTGCAACCATTAACTCCATGTTCTATATCTAAAATAATTACTTAGGTCTTTGATACATTAGTTTTCAGATCCATGTTCACTGTTGCATTATGTAGTTTAACAGTTTGTGCAAAACATTTGGGTTCTCAGACAACAATGAAGTATTGTCTGCATACAAGAGTGCAGATACATTCTTAACAGTAACCAAAGCAGTCTATTGTCACCCTAAGCATTTCTTATACATTCCATAAATACATCAGACAAAGAAGGGGGACATCACACATTCTTGTGTTACCATTTGCTGTGTAACTCGTTTAATACACAATTTTCATATTTTTGTAAATGTTCCATGATTCAATCTTACTGAATTTAAGCTTTGTTCCACACACTCTCTAATTCAATAAACATTCTTCCTTATATTCATACCATTTCTCAACAACTTGGTGAAGAGGAAAATGTGGTCTGTACACCCTTTCCCAATATAAAGCTGTACTGCCCCATCAAAGTCCTGTCCTTAAACAGAAAGAACCTTTAAATGGATGGAAGGGCAGCTTGGGATCCAAGACCACTTTAAGCATTTACAATTTTTTTCCTATAATATATTTCTTCTAGCACATTAATCAACAGCATTATTCATAGGTACATTGAAGTGAGTTCATGTGCATTCAGTTTAAGATGCAGTTGCATGTTCTCTTATGCCAGTTCAGAGATTCTATGGATACTGTATTCAAAGGTGCTTTATTTTATTAGGTATCCAGAGGAGTTGGCATGGCATACAAACCTAAACCGAAAAATCTTGCGGAAATCTCCACAGCTAGAAAAATTTCATCATTTTCTTGTTAGTGAAACTGAATGTGTAAGTATTAACTTGTTCGTTGCTGTTTATATTTTTCATTCTGGGCTTAATATGATCTCTTGCATTCAAGAAACTTTTTATTCAGAGTTTGAGGGCAAGCTACCTTCTTTCATGTTTCTAATCCATTTGGAACAGTGTTGAAGTATCATTTCTTTAGAACCAATGAAAAAGCATGCTGCACTTTACCTTTTAAATCCCAGCCCTATAAACTGTGGCTCATTCTTTAAAAAAAAGATTTGTTGATAGTAGTACTTTAATGTCTTACATTTCTGGCTATCAGAATGTGGCTCGTAGTAGGAGATAGGCCTTGTTGAGAATAACACTTCATTAAACACTTCTTTTTGAGGTGTCATAAAGTTTTGTTCTGGGAAGATGTAATTTTATTTATTTATTTATTTATTATTTATTTGTTTAATTTTTATCCCACCTTTATTATTTTTCTAAATAACTCAAGGAGGTGAACCTACCTAATACTCCTTCCTCCTCCTATTTTCCCCACAACAACAATCTTGTGAGGTGAGTTGGGCTGAGAGAGAGTGACTGGCCCAAGGTCACCTAGCTGGCTTTCATTTTGACTTTGAGACAGGGCTTAATATTGGGAACATCCATATTCTTTTGAACTACTATCTGTTACATGTAAATTGATGGCTGGGCAATGGAAATGAATTTTCCACACCCATCCTATGTCCTTCAGCATTGAAAAAATAAGTTTATGGCCCCAGTTATGCAGTGGATTGAAGACCTGATCCTTGTGACTTATGAATTAGTTGTTTACAGGGGTTTATTAGATATGGATATTACAATGAAATATTGTCATTTTGTATTGAAAATGTTGCATAAAACTTTATTTCTGCTCACTTTTAACATTTCTACAAGTTGAGCTCATCTCTTGGTCATTTCATGGCTACATCTGTGTAGTTTTCTTGGCAACAATATGGAAGTAGCTTGCTGTTACCATCTAAGAGGTTTTTTTTTTAATTGATCAGTCTATAACTTTGGAATTTTCTGGAAGTCTCTCATTCAGGGGGATTATCTTAAATTTAAGTATGTCTTTCGGGCAGATATGATTTATGTTTTCTTCAATGTATATAAATATAAGATGAAGTTGGAATTGTTTACTATATCTATTTTGTTTTAGGGGAATATTAGTCGTCAGGAAGCTGTCAGCATGATCCCTCCATTGCTTCTTAATATTCAGCCTCATCATAAGGTATTATTATATCTGAAATTATTTTGGGGGAAAAGCATAAAGGAACATATATATATTGATAGTTAATACTATACATTTGTATTGAATATTCTTTTTTTTAATTTGGTTAATAAAGATTCAGTATAAAAGAATAGAATGTAATATTGATATCTCTGTGGTTTAGATATCTAAAAATAAGATTTTCCACTTATCTTTTCCATGATTTAACAGTTTACACATTAATAATTTCATTTTTATATTTGTATTATCCATGTGTTGAAACACCTATCATCTGTCTTTTCCCCTACCCTTAATATAAAGTACACTTTCATATTCATATTTTTTAAAAAAATATAATGCTCCAGCGCCTGGAGTTTTCCAGTACACCTGTTGCCACCTTCCTATCTTGCTTTATGCCCCTAAAAGACAGAAAAAAATGTACCCCAAACTTTTCCTTTTTTTCACTTCTCACCTCCTTTCTCATTGTTGGCTTTTTCTGGGTTATGAGATGGTAGAGAGAAAGGCAGTGTTCCATACAATTTCTAAACCAGGCGACAACCTTTTCGTGTGTCAGACACTTATATAATAATATATTTGGCTGAAATTTCACAAAATATTGGGTGATCTCGCAATATTTTAGTCATTTTAAACTTAAAAAAATAATTTGAGTAGGTGCCTTTCAAAACATACTTGAATCTCTGTGATTCTCTTTCTTGGAGATAGTTGTTTTCAGCTGTAATGGCTAAATCAGAATTAGAATGCCTGTACCTTAACTGAAAAATGTGTAATACAGTGGGGCAAAAAAGTATTTAGTCAGCCACCAATTGTGCAAGTTCTCCCACTTAAAAAGATGAGAGAGGCCTGTAATTGACATCATAGGTAGACCTCAACTATGAGAGACAAAATGAGAAAACAAATCCAGACAATCACATTGTCTGATTCGGAAAGAATTTATTTGCAAATTATGGTGGAAAATAAGTATTTGGTCAATATCAAAAGTTCATCTCAATACTTTGTTATATATCCTTTGTTGGCAATGACAGAGGTCCAACGTTTTCTGTAAGTCTTCACAAGGTTGGCACACACTGTTGCTGGTATGTTGGCCCATTCCTCCATGCAGATCTCCTCTAGAGCAGTGATGTTTTGGGGCTGTCGCTGGGCAACATGGACTTTCAACTCCCTCCAAAGGTTTTCTATGGGGTTGAGATCTGGAGACTGGCTAGGCCACTCCAGGACCTTGAAATGCTTCTTACAAAGCCACTCCTTCGTTGCCTGGGCAGTGTGTTTGGGATCATTGTCATGCTGAAAGACCCAGCCACGTTTCATCTTCAATGCCCTTACTGATGGAAGGAGGTTTGCACTCAAAATCTCACGATACATGGCCCCATTCATTCTTTCCTGTACACGGAACAGTCGTCCTGGTCCCTTTGCAGAGAAACAGCCCCAAAGCATGATGTTGCCACCCCCATGCTTCACAGTAGGTATGGTGTTCTTTGGATGCAACTCAGCATTCTCTCTCCTCCAAACACGACGAGTTGTGTTTCTACCAAACAGTTCTACTTTGGTTTCATCTGACCATATGACATTCTCCCAATCCTCTTCTGGATCATCCAAATGCTCTCTAGCAAACTTCAGACGGGCCCGGACATGTACTGGCTTAAGCAGGGGGACACGTCTGGCACTGCAGGATCTGAGTCCCTGGCGGCGTAGTGTGTTACTGATGGTAGCCTTTGTTATGTTGGTCCCAGCTCTCTGCAGGTCATTCACTAGGTCCCCCCGTGTGGTTCTGGGATTTTTGCTCACCGTTCTTGTGATCATTTTGACCCCACGGGGTGAGATCTTGCGTGGAGCCCCAGATCGAGGGAGATTATCAGTGGTCTTGTATGTCTTCCATTTTCTAATTATTGCTCCCACCGTTGATTTCTTCACACCAAGCTGCTTGCCTATTGCAGATTCAGTCTTCCCAGCCTGGTGCAGGTCTACAATTTTGTTTCTGGTGTTCACCATAGTGGAGTTTGGAGTGTGACTGTTTGAGGTTGTGGACAGGTGTCTTTTATACTGATAACAAGTTCAAACAGGTGCCATTACTACAGGTAATGAGTGGAGGACAGAGGAGCCTCTTGAAGAAGAAGTTACAGGTCTGTGAGAGCCAGAAATCTTTCTTGTCTGTAGGTGACCAAATACTTATTTTCCACCATAATTTGCAAATAAATTCTTTCCGAATCAGACAATGTGATTGTCTGGATTTGTTTTCTCATTTTGTCTCTCATAGTTGAGGTCTACCTATGATGTCAATTACAGGCCTCTCTCATCTTTTTAAGTGGGAGAACTTGCACAATTGGTGGCTAACTAAATACTTTTTTGCCCCACTGTATCTTCAAGAACTTAATACCATCCTGCTAGATGCAACACCCTTAATTCTGTAGGTTTCCTTCCCAAATCTCTCTACAAATAATAGTATATCTAAGAAGATATGCTTTAAATATGTTAAATAATATTAATAACCCTCTCTTTCTGTTAAACATCTTAATCATGGTAGATTCTAGATATGTGTGCTGCACCTGGGTCCAAGACTGCCCAGCTTATTGAGATGCTGCATGCAGACATGAGTGTGCCTTTTCCAGGTAAGTGAGAGATAAGTTTAATTGAGTAATTGAGAAATACAATCAGGTTTACTAAATCAACAGTTGACTTCCTCTCAAAATCCCTTCACATTTCAGCATTGATCTTGCACTAGAGCTTTTGGTCCCCAATTTATTCACCTACAGAGTATTACTAAAGTCAAGGGCAAAAGTAATGCCTTTAAGGCAGAGCTTTCCAAACTGTGTGTTGGGACACGTTAGTGTGTCGGCTGCAGTGTCTGGGTGTGTCACAGCTGCTGCCAGGATTCCACGCAGGTCCTAGTGCCTGCTTTGTACCTTGCTGCCTCCAAACCTGCTGTGATTCTGCACAGGTCCTAGTGCCTTCTATCACCACTAGCACTCATAAGCCCTGTGGAATAAAATGGTCCTAAGTATTTGGATATGGGCCAGAAGACAGTCTTTATTCTATGGGGGGGGGGGGGGGTTCTGTTCAGTTATGTCTGATTCTCGGAGCCTGCCTGGACAAGTCCCTGAAGTTTTCTTGGCAAGATTTTGGAAGTGGTTTGCCCTTGCCTCCTGAGGGAGAGTGACTGGCCCAAGGTCACCCAGCTGGCTTTGTGCCTCAGGTGGGACTAGAACCCCAGTCTCCTGGTTTCTAGCCTGGTGCCTTCACCACCACACCAAACTGGCTCTCTCTTCTATGGGATACATTGCTCCTTTAGGTGTGTTTGGCCTCAACATTCTGGCTTTCAGGAAAGCATTAGAAACTATACTTTTAAAGTTGGGATTTGACATCTAGTTATGAATATTGGGTGACCATTAGTTGTGCTTTAAATTAATTTTATATTTGAAGTTGCCAAGCTTTGTTCTATGCTAATTATTTTGTACAATACCCTGAGTCCTGTGAGAAGATAATATTAAAATGTTATAAAATAAAAAAGGTAACTCTATAAAACAATTTTTGAATTATGTTTTCCTGAATCTATTTAGTTAGTATTTTGATCTTATCTCAACTAATAATTCTTGAAAAAATAATCCTTCCACCTCCCAAGAGATGATTCTTTTTTAACCGGAAGATTTTCTATTATTTTTCCTAGAGGGATTTGTAATTGCAAATGATGTTGATAACAAACGTTGTTATCTGCTAGTTCATCAGGCAAAGCGGTTGAACAGTCCTTGCATCATGGTTATTAATCATGATGCCTCAAGTATCCCTAATATACAGATCAGTACAAATGGGAAAAAAGAGATCCTCTTCTATGACAGAATATTATGTGATGTTCCTTGCAGGTAGGCTAAACTATGTTAAATTTTAAGTCAGTATACGGTTTGTGGCATACTTTTCTAATGCTAGTTGTTACCAGTGTTAAGACAGCAAATATGAACTGTATGATAAAATGGATGCAAAATTATAACGAAACAGTTGCAACACAGCATAGGGAAGAATTATGGGCTAAATATATAAAATTTACACCAAGTTATAACTTAAAGGAAAACTGGTACAAAATGTTCTACAGATGGTAAAGGTGGTCCTTGTTTAGTGACCACTGTTGGGCACTCAGTCACTACAGGTAGTCCTTGCTTAACAACAGTAATTGGGACTGAAATTTCCCATCACTAAGTGATACAGTCGTAAAGTGCGGTGTCACGTGACCGCATATCGCTTAGCGACGGCGGCAGCTGCCAGTGGCTAATTAAGGTCACAGAGCTAAGTTTGTTAACTTCCCCTTAGCACAGTTCGAGGAAGTGCTGCGCTTTGGGAAAAAACAGCTCCGTTCTTTTTCCTTTTCTTTTTCTTCTTTTTAACTACTTTTTGGTATTTTAATTCTTGTTAAATTGGTTTTGCTTATCTTATTTTTTTCCTTTTATTAACATTCATATGGATATGGATATGGATATGGATATGGATATGGATATGGATATATATATATATATATATATATATATATATATATTATTATTATTATTATTATTATTTATTACATTTATATCCCGCCCATCTCCCCCACAAGGAGGGACCCACAAGGAAGGATATATATATGTATATACTCTAAGTTATCTAAACAATAGAATGTCAATAATTTTAATTAATACTGTACAACTATCTTTGTATCGAGACAATATAATGTATTAAGATTTACAACAGTACAATAAAAAGCGGAGGTGGGGAAGACAACAAATATCAGCTGGGATGTGTCACTTGGGAATCTTAATTCAAATCCCTTCCCCACTATGGATCTATGGATTATCTTGAGTCACTTATTCCAGCCTAATTTAACTCTCAAATGCTAAATTGTAAAATTGCTCATTACCGTATATGCTAATAAGTTTCAAAAATTAAATTTGAAGATTTTTTTCTTAGTCTCAGTTGCTGCTTGTGGCAGTTGTTTATAACATCCTTTTATCCATGTCATGCTTGTTGTTTGAACTCTGATGAAGATAGCTTTATTGTGTATTCTTTGTATATGTGATATTAAATTTGATACATTGATATATGCATTTGTTTTTTGTATAGTAGAGGGTTAGGAAACTGAACCATTGTTCAGCAAGACTTTTTTTATGCTAAAAGTGACTGGGAAAGAATATACTTATGAATATAAAGGAAATAGTGACTTACTCCAAACTGATGAGCATCATAGACTTGTATTCTACATGGGCCTACCCTTGAAGAGCTTTGGGAAGCTATAGATGGTCCAAAATGCAGCTGCACAAATAATTATGGCTGTGCTTTTAACACCTCTGCTACATTAGCCGCACTGGTTACCAGTAGGCTTCTGGGTACGATTCAAGATCCCAGTCATCATCTAAAAGGCCCTACATGACAGAGGGCCTGGATATTTGTAGGACTGCCTGTCTCCTTTGCCCATATGGTAAGATCCCGACAGGGTTGGCATGGTTTGCATCTCATCTATTAAACAATGTCATCTTGTGGGACTAGGAGATTTGCTTCTCAGTTGCAACACCTACCCTGCAGAAGAGCATTTTCTCCCTGACCCTGCTGAAGGCAAGTAGGGTCAGGGAGAAAATGCTTTCTTATATTGAACATAACAGCTTTGAAAGCTTTCTTATATTGTTGTTTTTAACCCTTGTAAGCCACCCAGAATTGCGTAGAGTGCTGGCCATAGAAATCAAAATTATAAACAAATTAAGTTAGTCAACACTAGGGCTAGTTGCTGTATTTCATGTATTTTGTGTCAATTGAAATTCACCTTTGTTTCTAAGGGAGCCTAAATGGTTATAAACACTGCAAACTGGTCAAGGCATGAAGAAGGGGGAAGTTAGAAACCAAATGGCTTTTTAACTTTACTGTTTTTCTTTATTCTAATCAACATAAACAACAATGATTAACAATGCAGTGGGGACCTTAGTATTAAGTATTAAGCTTAAGACAAAAACCTTTATTGTATAAGAAATAATTTAAGCATTTCGCAGTTGTTTATCAATGCTACTAGATGATGATTTGATCTCTCTCTCTCTCTCTCTCTCTCTCTCTCTCTCTCTCTCTCTCTCTCTCTCAAGGCAGCAAACATACTAATACTCCTGCCTCCTATATTCCCCACAGCAACAACCCTGTAAGGTGGGTTGGGCTGAGAGAGAGTTACTGACCCCAAAGTCACCCAGCCGGCTTTCATGCATAGGGGAGGCCTAGAACTCACAGTCTCCTGCTTTCTAGGCCAGCACCTTAGCCACTACACCTACACTATACTGCACTACACCAAACTGGCTCTCCATAATGTAAAATTTAAGCAACTTTATGCTTATCAACATTAACATTTTAGAAATTATAATTAATATTGATATAAACTCTTTTTCCCCTTTATCTTTAAAGGTTTAAGTTATCTAAATCATCAGAATGTTAATAATCTCTAATCAATTCTGTATAAATACCACTGTACCCGTATAATATAAGTACTACTTGTGTTTTATGATAATACAATAAAACAATATTAACTTTGAAAAAAATACCCCTATGATGAATTTAAAAATGCATTAATTTCAACCTGCTCATATAAAAATGTAATACTGCAGCTAGCTCAGAATGTAACTTTCATACTTCCTTGGAATTAACGTGGAAATGTCTCTTTCAGCGGAGATGGAACACTGAGAAAAAACATTGATATATGGAAAAAGTGGACTACACATAACAGTTTGCAACTACATGGGTAGGAAAACATTTTACTATATCTTTCTTTGAACTTGTGGGATAAATTTAAGAATTTGACTAATATCTTGCCTTTTTTTCTATATACAAGAATAAAAACTTGGCTTTTTGATATTACCATTCTATTCTCTTTGGAAAACTCTTAACATGCAGATTGTATGTGTTGTGCCCGATTCTCCCCATGTGTATGAATTTTTAATGTCAGGGTCTTTATAACTAAATTGATATAAAAATATGCCTCAGTCACATGAATTGTCAGCCCCCTTTTAAAAATTTTTCCAAGGTGGATACTTTGCATAGATTTCAGTTTATACTCATTTTCTGATTCCCCATCCCACCCAAAAAGTGTTCATTTTGAGACTTTTAAAGTGGGAAGTGGCCATTTAGGCCATTGAATCCAATCTGCTGCTCAGTGCAGCAACCCAAATTAAAGCATCTTTGGCTGATCGCTGTCCAGCCTTTGCTTGAATGTATCCAGCAAAGGGAAGGCGGCCACTTCTCTGGTTAATTAGTTGTGCTCTCAAACTTCTCTTTTGCTGCTAGCAAGTTTTTTTTTTTTAATTTAAACCCAATGTTCAGTGTCCCATGCCCTGGGTGATATAAAATGGGTGTTGACCATTTTCTGCATGACATACTTTTAGGTACATAAAGAGTGCTATCATTCCTTGGTCTTTTCTCAAGTCTAAACATGCTCACCTCCTTCAGTCTCTCTTTATAGGACTGTTTCTCGCCCTTCATGCTCTTATTTCTTCCAGTTTGGCCGAACTCCTCTTAGCATGGTGCCAGGAACTGGACAGATTACTTTAGGTGGAGACTGGCCAACACAGACTAAAGTGGAACATTTTACTTCTGATTATTTGTAAACCCTACTTCTGTTGATACAGTCTAAAACTGCATTTGTCTTGTTTTGCAGCCATATTAAACTACTGACTTAGATTCAGTTTGTAATGAGCTGTTCCAAGATTTTTTACATGTTTTACAAGAATTACCCACTCTTTACCTGTGCGTTTGATTTCTGTTTCCTAAGTTCATAATTTTATGTATCTATTTGATATATTTCATTTTGATATTCTAACCCCTTTGTTTAAGTGAGGGGTGGCCATCCTTAATGGCTGTATGTGGCCTCTGATCTTCCTTATATTATATTGCAGAAAAGTGATTTAATTTCAGCAGCAGTTTAACAAACTATTTTAATTTTAGAAGCGTGATTTGGGATCATGAGTGGAATGAATGTTGCTTCTGTCCCAGAGGCCTCCCTTTTCCATTCCTACCCTTCCAGCCCCCAAACATAAAAAGATTGAAAATTCAAGCCAGATAGATTCCTGAAGGTCTCCAGAAGGTCAGGAGATAAAGTTGTGGCCCCCAACCACTCAATCATTTGTTAACCGTGCTGTAATCTAGCAAGATTATTTCCATATTCTAGGGTATTAGCTGTCCTACCCAATTGTGTGTCATCTCCTGATTTGATAAGTATTCCATCTAGGTAATTAACATTCAACACTGGAAAGTACAGGGCTAGAACTAAACCTTGTGGCACCCTGCTCTTTCTAGTTTGTTAAAGAACTGTTTATAAGCACTCTTTGAATACAATTGTTGATTATGCTATGTATTCAAATGTTCATGCCATCCAACAGCAGTTAGTCACAATTTCATAATTTTGTTTTGTGAAATGCTTTATTGAAATCAACATACAGGTAGTCCTCAACTTACGATGACAATTGGGATCGGAACTTACATCGCTAAGCGATGCGGTCATTAGGCGAAACATCACATGACTTCATTGCTTAGTGACGGCAGTCCCAGTTGTTGTTAAGTGAATGCCCCGGTTGTTAGGCGAGGCAACAATCATGTCAATGGGGAAGCCGACAGTAAGTTGCAAGTCCCAGGCGCTGCCGAGTGGGGGAGGGAGCTTGGATCTTGGCACGGAGCTTTTTCAGCCAGCCCTCAAGAGACAAGAGAGAGTCCTCTTGGCAGGCGGCAGTGGCTTTTGATTGCCAAGTGCCCTGCGATCATATGATTGCCATTTTCAATCTTCGTTGCTGGCTTCCCCAGAAACTCAATGGGGAAGCTGGCAGGAAAGGTTGCAAGCCACTGCTGCCTGCCGAGAGGACTCCCTCTCGTCTCTGGGGGCTGGCTGAAAAAGCTCCGTGCCAAAATCCAAGCAGGATTTTCAGCCAGCCCCCAGAGACGAAAGGGAGTCCTCTCAACTCTGGGGGTTGGCTGAAAAAGCTCTGTGCCAAAATCCTGCTTGGATTTTGGCACGGAGCTTTTTCAGCCAGCCCCCAGAGATTTTGGCACAGAGCTTTTTCAGCCAGCCCCCAGGGACAGAGAGAGTGCTGGGAAGAAGCGGGGAAAAAGGCTGCTTTCGGCTTTTCCCCCATTCTTCCCAGCACGAAGCCAGCTTGTGAGCATCTCACACCTCGGTCCTCCTGTTATGATAACCAAGTCCCTGTTTGCTTTATGCCAGTGTCGAGTTGAAGGATCTGTTTAGAGGAACATCCAACAAGACGGCTGATTTCAAGATTTGCGATGCGAAGAATGAAAAAAAAGGCTGCTTTCAGCTTTTTTCCCCTTCTTCACAGCGCAAAGCCCCACCTCCCTCCCAGGAGCTCCAAAGAGGGCTTTGCACTGTGAAGAAGGGAAAAATTGCCGAAAGCAGCCTTTATTTCCCCTTCTTCGCAGTGCAAAGCCCTCTTTGGAGCTCCTGGGTAGGGGCAGGGCTGACTTTGTGCTGTGAAAAACGGGGGGGAAAGGCTGTTTTCAGCTTTTTTCCCCTTCTTCGCTGTGCAAAGCCAGCCCCATAAGGTCCAGCAGCTAGGCCAGGCATGCCTCAGCAGCAGCAGGAGCAAGAAGACAGTGGCGAAGGTCAGTTGGGGCGATAGAGCGCAGGGCGGCGGGGGGCCAAAAGGGTATAGATGGGGGGGATAGGCAGGTGGGGAGAGTTGCAACGCCCCTGCAGTTGTAAGTGTGGACGGGCTGCCCAGTGCCCGGAATTTGATCACGTGACTGTGGGGGTGCTGCAACGGCCGTAACTTTGGGCACAGGCTGTAAGTCCCTTTGTTCAGCGCCGTCGTAACTTTGAACAGTCACTGAACAAATGGTCATAAGTCGAGGACTACCTGTATACAACTACATCTGTGGCATTGTACTAAGGAAGTTACCTAAATCTAAAAAAATGAGGTCAGTTTACCAAGGCTTGTTCTTGATAATTCTCTGTTGTTTTCTGGTAGTTACGGCATTGTGTTCAGTGTACTGGCAGCCTGGTTGCTCTTTGATCTGCTATAGAATCTTTCCAGGTATTGATTTCAGAGTGAACAACTTGGTTCAGTTCTTATTTGCCTTAGCAAATTAACAGGTCATCTGTAACTCCAAGGATACAAACAATATTATTAATTTCTAATTTTGGATTTCATGCCCTGATAATTAATTTTTGAACAATATTTTCTATGCAGACTACAGCTAAGGATTGCAACTCGTGCAGTTGAGCAGCTGGCAGAAGGAGGTAGAATGGTGTATTCTACCTGTTCATTGAATCCTATTGAAAATGAAGCTGTCATTGGTTCTCTGCTGGAAAAAAGTGAAGGTGTGTATAGTTTAAAGAAAAAAAAAAGAACTGGTATTTTATTTAGGTCAAAAAGAAAGTAAAGCTTACTCTTTTGCCTGAACTTGTAGGATACTGTGTTGATTGAAAATCTGGGTTAATTTAGTATCTGTTTAGTTGGAATCCTAATTTTAATCTGGCTGCTGCTGCTCTCATCCTTTCTAGAGATTACAGCTGAGTAAAGCCAGTTTGGTGTAGTGGTTAAGGCAACGGGCTAGAAACCAGGAGACCGTGAGTTCTAGTCCCGCCTTAGGCATGAAAGCCGGCTGGGTGACCTTGGGCAAGTCACTCTCTCTCAGCCCTAGGAAGGAGACAATAGCAAACCACTTCTGAAATCTTGCCAAGAAAACTGCAGGAACTAATCCAGGCAGTCGCTGAGGATCGGACACGATTGAATGGCTTAAAAAAACAAAATACAGGCAGCATTATGTTTCTTTTCTGATTCTAATCACAAATGAACCATACTGCCTCTGCAGGAACTGACTTGCTTGATATTTTTTATTTCAGATGTTTTTAAATGTCAGAATATAACATACCTTTGATAGTAGCTGGTCTTCATTGTTTGTATGCTATTCAAATGTGTTATTAAAGAAGCCTCATAGATTCAGTGTGAAAATCTTATTTTATATCATGTTCACTTTCTGTCTCATCCCGTACTTGCTGAGATACAGTATATTCATACCAAGTACAGTTGCCAGTCCTCGGTGTTTCTGTGTTTCATGGGTATGTTTAAGGAATCTTAATCATTTCAATATATATGTTCTGTTTCTTGACAGTTTGGGTCAGAGTTTTAAAGATTGCTCAGAATGGTTTAACTTTTCAAAACATATTAAAGATTTGAACTGGATGTGTGAACAATCAAAAAAAAGGGACAAAAGAATAAAATAAAAATAAATAAAAAAAGCCCTGACTCTGTCAGTTTGAATATTTAAGTCCCAAATCCTCTGCTTCAGTTCAGCCAAGGGAAAAAGTGCCATTGAGGAAAGGCCGCAGTATGCTAACTCATGATTAATTTGTCTCTTTAGGGTAGAACCAAATCTGTTTAGCAAGAAGAGATGGACCAGGGAGGTTCCCCAAAAGACTTGCTTCAGCCAGAATTTGAGTCAGCAGAATCTTAATTGAGCCCCAAAGGAGATGCAGCCTAATTCCAACTGTATTAAAGCATCAGGCATTGAGTGAAGGACGTGTGTTATAATTTTTTAAAATTTTGATTGAATTACTTCTAAGCTTGAGATCTCTTTATAGATATGCCACATCGTAATCATAATTAGAACTTTAGCTTTAAATAATGTAATGGCTGCTAGGGCATAGTTATTTTCAAATTGACTTGTAAATTTAACAATGACAAGAGATGCTTTTTGGGCTCTTATAAGCAGCTCTCTCACTTGAATTGAGCAACCGGTAGGGTTAAGGCTAACCCTAACCTTAATCCATATATTAAATTGTAATCTAGGAATGATTTCCAATGCAAATTAAATTTGTATCAGATTAACTTTTAAGATATAAAGTTATTCTAGACATTGAATAATACTCTCACAGCTTGGTTAGCCATTCTTCCAATCAAGTGACTTTTCTAGTAAAATGCATATAATGTTGAATGATTTGTTTTTTTGAAGGTGCCTTAGAACTTGCTGATGTCTCTTCTGAGTTGCCGGGTTTGAAAAGGTTGCCAGGCATTACACAGTGGAAGGTAATTTTATAGAAATGTGTATTGTAATTAGAGATTTATATCAGATGTGAGCAAACTAAATTTCCAAGCCCAAGTAAGTTCATTTTTATTTATCCAGAATGAGATCATTGGTCTGAACCTACCCTTTTCAAGTCTCAGCATGATTTCTCTGGAGCTCAAGCATGCTGCAAACAGTGATGCATTAGTGAGCTGCACCAAAAAGGGAGGGGGGCAGGAGGGACCTTTGGTCATTTATATAAATGCTGTGGTGGGAGTGGGGAGTGGTGGATTCAGTGACTGACAGGTTGGCTTTAAATCAGAGTGGCCTTGTGTTCGTGTCGCAATCAAATCATTATTGCTCATCCTAATAACGGGATCTTGGGTGGATAGAGAGATTGCATGTGTGGAAGGCAGAGACATTCTTGGTATGTTAGGCCACTGTTGTCCAGTCTCTGATCCTTAGTATTTTCTGAGCTCCTTTAGCTAGCTGAACTGGCCTTGTAGCAATGGTTTTCTTGTACAGAGAAGATCAGTGAATTCATTCATTGTATTTCCCATGTGTCCTCTGACAGTCAGTTCTTCTACATTAGGGGAAAAGATGTAGTGTTTATTACAGGCATCATTTCCTTTTGCCCAAACTCCTCAATGTACCTGTTTGAAATTTGGGAAGGTTATGTCCCTCAGAAGAGGTTATATTACTGCAAATTTTATCCCGTCAGAGTTACAGGCAGTTTAAAAAATAAAGAGTTAAAGTGTAGCTTGAAAATCCTTGCTTTAATTTTTATAAAATCAGCATACTTTGTTGCTATAGCTTTCTTGAAAATCCCATCATCTTTTGTACTATATATAATGTTTAGCAGGTGGGGCTGTTTACATCTTTGGTATTAACAGGGACTTTCTTTTTCTGTTGGTTCTGGGTAGGTAATTTATATTTTTGGGAAGCACCTCTTGGTTGGCAGAGAGATCTTTTAGCAATAACACCACCAAGACGGTATCTTTTCCCAGACCAGGTTAACCAACCTACAAGGCAACCAATTTTAGTATCATTTGAATTGATGAGCCTCAGGATATTCAGTTGTCCCTTCTTACATTTCAGCATTATGTCTCATGAGAGAAAGGGAAAATGTATTGCTTTGTTGAGCAGATTAATAGTAGGATTTGAAATACATTTGTATTTTCCCACCTAGGTAATGACCAAAGATGGTCATTGGTTTGAAGACTGGAAAGAAGTACCTTCTAGCAGGCACACACAGATTCGCCCCACAATGTTCCCTTTAAAAGATGAACAAAAACTTAAAGCATTACATTTGGAGCGCTGGTATGTAAAGTTTTCTCTTCAACATATTTCTAAGCTGGTGTTGAGTTCAAGTTCATTTAAACGTTGCCAAGTATATGCCCAACTGGGAGACATATACAGTTAAAAAATTAAGATCTAGAGATGTATTTTTAAGGGTTTAATTAAGTCATGCAGCGTCAGAAACCACCTCCTCCCCATCCTCCCTCAGAGATACGCATTGAGATGTTGCCCAGAAAAGGATGCACAAAACTAGGGAACCTTTTTTACAAGTTGAGTGGGATGGGGTGCAATATTTTATATGCTACCTTTCTCCAGCAAGTTCCAAATTCTTTATTAGTATTATAAACAATGATCCACATAAAACCATCTAAAAACATGATAATCAAAGATACAATATTTGATGGCACATTTTAGCCATGGTAATACAGAACTTATCTATAGTACTAGTAATGTTGAAATTGGAAAGTAGGAGCTTTGTATAATAATAGTTTGTTCGCCTGGATACTGTCACAGAAAAGGCAAAATAAGAGAATACTGTATGTTCCAAGAGAAATTACAGTTGTACATGATCAGTTGTTTCTATCTCCTCTGAACCACCAGGGCAAGCTCATTCAGATCAGGGAATTTTGAGGTATCTCCTCACTAGGAGAACTGATGGTAACCCATCATGCCATGCCCAGAAGTTCTTCCTCAATTTGGGGAAGGTGAGAGATGTTAAATATTTGGCCAGAACTCAAAATGCCCTTGAAATCCAAGTTATGCTGTTCCAAATTGTTGGCTTATAATTTTAAGGAAATATAGATGCCATGCCCACTGAATGAGGCTGTTCTGGGAAGGGAGAGACCACAAGACAGTTGTAATAGCTAAGCTTCAGTCCTTGAGTCCTCTTTAATAAGATACGTGACTAAGCAAGCAAATTTGTGGTAAAAAATCATGCAAAAACTAGATAATGTTTAATTTGACTAAAGTTTTTTTTTAATCAGATTCTCTGATCACAGACTTAACTAGAACTCAAGAATATGCATATTGATACAAAATACATGTTGCTTATCTAGTTTTAGAATTTTACCGCATCATCAGAATACTGGAGGTTTCTTCATTGCTGTATTAATTAAAAAATCCCCTATGCCATGGAACAAGCGTCAACCTAAGGTAATGTTTGGTATTATTGAAAACATTTTCCGGTATGTTTTAAAAGGGTAAGATTTTAGAAATACCATGAAATAATTGTGAGTCTTAAACAGCATGCTTCACAGGAAACTGCTTTTGAAACTGGATGGCAGTTGGATACTCAGGTTTGTGATGGAGAGGGATGGAGAAAGCATCTGCTGAAAATTCAACTAAATAAATAAATAAAATCCACTGGGCATTCTGAGTCCTTGGATATATTTTTAAGCAGAAATAGAAGACCAGATTTAATCCAGAACCAAATATGATTCCCTTGCCTAGTCAGGCTAGGTTATACAAGGAACAAGGCTTAAAAAATGGGGGTTCTATTTCCAGAAAAGTAACCATTGCTTCACATTGTCTTGTTCCTTCATGCAGAAGAAACCATGACCATTGCCCTATATAATTTTTCTTCATGCAGGGAATCCCTGCCTCATACTTCTTCCTTTCCTTTATTGTAATTTACATTTGATGCTTTATCTGGAATTGCTATTCCATAATTATTGTTTATCCAAACAATAATTTGTCAAGGGGTTTCTTTTTTGGTTTGTGTTGCAGCAAAAGAACAAAGGATCCCGTGGCATCTTAAAGACTAAGATGTTAGTTAAAGGCGGGATAGAAAATAAATAAATAAATAAATATGACCTAAGCTTTTGCGGTCTGAGTTCATTTCGTCAGATACATTTAGTTGTCAATTGCAGAGATATGGGATTATGTGAGGAAAAGGTCAAAGTGACAATGTAAGCAGTAAAATAAGAAGGAAACGGAAATGGTTGTCTTAAGTTTGAAAAAATGACACCCAGACAATTGAGGGCTTGAATGTGTACAGAATATCCTTCACAATAGCAATGCTGATTATTGTGTTATCAACGATCACTCTTGTTTGGAAAGATTTCTTGTACTAATTTTGCATACATTCAACCATAATTAAAACATTGTTTACTGGGAAGACATTGCTATATATCAAAAGTGGAACCTACCATGTTAGTGGGAGAAATGGTCAGGTCCCTGCAAATATGATAAGTACTTTTTTGTTCCAGGTCAGAGCTGAGTTTAAGCTGATCTTAATAAACACAGTCAGGTCATCTCTTCTGGTGTTAGTTCCCCATAAATGAACAACACATTGTGTCAGAAGTGAAGCTGAATTTCCGTGCAGCAGTGAAGCATGCTGGAGACCCAGATTTGGTCCAATAAAATAAAAATCATCTGCTAGCTTATTAGAAGAAGAACATCTGAGTATTACTCTATAGTCAAACCACAAGTCACTTGTAGTAATACTGAGTTACCATTAGAGAATAGTGCCCTCTTTGGTGTTAGCTGACTGGTGGCAGCTGCAGGGAAAGAAACGCTGCTTTGAAGTTTCCATCAGAACAGAAGCATACTGGCAATCTGGAAGGCCAAGGGCAACACTTTCAGCAAAGCATTTATTTTGTGCTGGAGAGCAACTGGCTGTGAGGGTCTGAATGGGGAACAACAGGCTTCCACTGAACCCTGGCAAGACTGAGTGGCTTTACGGCCATAACTTCAAGCACCAGTCGTAAGTCACTTTGGGGTGGGTGCTCAGCTAATTACCAGTAAAATTTGCTTAATGACGGCAAGGGGAATTGCCAGGATTGTGGTTGCTAAGTGATGCAGTCACGTGACATTATGTCATTATCTTACTTTATGTCCGCATTGCTTAGCGATGGAAATTCCGGTCCCAATTGCCATCGTTAAGGGAGGACTTCCTGTAGTGATTATTAACATCCCTTTGCCTATAATTTCCTTTTTCTGTTTTAGTTCTGCTTTTATAGTTTTTAATGTTTTTTAATTATTATTATATAATGTTTTTTAAATAATGATCATTTATATATTTACCATTTTATTGAATTATTGTTTGGGAATTTTTGCTGTATTCCATAGCAAATAGTGATGATTTCTGGAATTGAAACATTGTTCTGTTTTGGAATAGGTTCAGAATAAGCTGCCTCAGAAGACTGGAGATTTAGTGCCTGTAGATGCAGAACAGGATTCTTCAGAAAGTGAAGGCCATATAGTCCAAGATGCAAAAGATGGAGAGACCTCAGTAACAGAGAGTGTGGAGAACAAGAAGGAAGGTGTTTGTGGGTAAGAAATTGGAAACTAAAGCTGTTGTTATTAACAGAAGTGCGCTGACCTATATTGGTCCTCCAGCCAATAGGATAGGAAAATTTTTGGACATCTGAGACTTCTAAGGAAAAGCTCTGAGATCACAATAGAGTTCATAGAATTATTAAATTGATATGTTCTTAATGTATAGCTTTTTGAAAAGGATTTGGTCTTCTGATAAAAAGATGAAGCATATTTTAAATTACTTGATGATGCAATACATGCAATAGGCCTGAGCAAATGGCATTGAAATAGCAAGACCTGTGCACAAAACACATAATAACTGGAATGATTTGGCGAAACCAGGCTATGAATACACTTTACTTACCACATTGAACCAGGATTTGTTTTATCTAGATGTCTGAACCCAGATTCTGGCTGATTCCTTATCTATTAGTCTCTTGCCCAGTCCAAATAATGCAGAACAAGAGGAGTTAAGAAAGGCGCTGTTCTTCAGGCTAAAATATCTTCTTCTTTCAGTTTCCCTGGTAACCACCCTCTTTCCACCACCAACTACTCCATAGCATAAGGCAAAGGTGGGGCTCTCTGAATCTCCAAACATCAAACCACATACCAAACAAGTCAACAGTTTGCCCAAGGAAACTAATGTAATTTATAATACTCCGTAATAATTTATATTATTTATATAAATTTATAATATCAGTAATATACATGCTGGCAAACATACAACCTGTGTAAAAACCACATACATACAACCCTGTCCCAAGAAACAAACCCATAACAAAAGCATTTATTTATTTATTTACTTTGTATGGCATTTTTTTCTTGCTAGGAAATCCCTTGTGAGGTCCAGCAGCTGGCTGTGTAGACTATTTAGCCGTGACAAGTCACGTTGCCCGGGGTGCACCATGGAGGGCTAGTCTACATTGCATCTGCTGTTTCCTTCCTGCCAGAGTGGTACCTATTTATGTACTTGCATATGCATGCTTTCGAATTGCTAGGTTGGCAAGAGCTGGGGCGAGTGCGGGAGCTCACTCCGTCACGCGGTGCTCGGGTTTCGAATCACTGAACTTGGAACCCTCCGGCCGACAAGCCTGGCATCTTAACCGCTGAGCCCCCACGACTCCACAAAAGCAGTTAAAAAGTTTGGAAGACACATAGGTGATACTCACACCCCATAAGCATAAAGAGATGCCTCCCAAACAGACTAAACTCCATGAAATAAACCCTATGTTCACCATCATCACCACCAAGAGGAGATAGAGACAGACAGACAGACATCACAAATACAGGCCATCCCTCAAAGCTGCCATAGATGCACACAGAGCTCCTTAATACACAGACAAAAACCATGCCGTATGATAAATGGAAATAACTCCACAAACACATGCCAGAACTATCCTTCATAGCTACCAAACTGCTTTGGACACTACTAGGTATTGCAGAAGAAATTCCTAGAACCAACCAAGAATTGGTCAATCAAGCCATGATTCCAGCTTGTTCAAAAACCACAATTAAAAATTCTGGCCTAGCATTATACACTAAGTCCTCATTTAGCAACTGCACTTGGGACTGGCAACTCGGTTCTTAAGTGAAGTGGTCACTAAATGAAAAATCATGTCTGCAACTGTGCTCACAATTTTACTTCAGCTTTTCCTTCGTTTACAGCATTAGAAAGATACGACCCCAAACAGCCAGGTGAGCCCAAACAGTGGGGAAGGTTTCCGGAACTCGACTCAAGGGGAAGCTGGGTAAAAGGGCAAATCTTGTACTCTAGCCCTTTTTCCTCACTCCTCTGTCCTTTGGAATGCTCACCCCGGCGCTGGGATAATTAGCAAGAAGAGAATGTTTGTATTTACATTCATTGGAAAGGAAGCGATTACATGAGAGTAAGCAGGCACACAATGGGGACTACACATTGAAAGGAATGCATTAGCACCGGCTGTTTGCCTAGCATGCTTGTGGCTGCGAGCCAGGAGTCTCTTAGGAGGCAAACAAAAGCCTTTAGTGTGAAACTGATTTGGGTCTTGTCAATTTCAGGCAGCAGCTGTGAGTGGGTTAATTAAGGTCATAGAGCTGAGCTTGTTAACTTGCTCATAGCACTTTTTAGGGTGCACTGCTGAGAAAAGCAGCTCAGGAAGAGATAGCTTGTTTAAGCAATCTCTCTGCTTTGTGGGGGGGGGGGAATAAAAAAAACCGGGTCAGGCACAGGACAGCAAATACTAACTGACTATAATAGTGAACCCGTGATTGAGAGAGAGACGCTGCAAAGATTGTAAATGTGGGCATTGGTCGCAAAGTTACTTTTTCATCACCGTTGTAATTGCAAAAAGTTGCTGTCCAGGGCAGTCGTTAAATGAGGACTACTTATATAGGAACATAGCCATTGTCTTAAAATGGAACCCAAAAAACATTTATCTCATGTATCCTCCAATTTCCACATGTCATCTGTTTTATTGCACTCCTGGAAGACTCTTGACATAGTTCAAAGAACTTTCGGATAAAGTGACCCACACAAATTGAATAAACAGATCTGGTGTGATGTATTCAGATACTCAGTGTTGTGTGAAAGCCATGTTATAATAGAAAAATCTGTAACAACACTAGCTAATGTCAATATTACATGGCTGTATTGTTCTGCATTTCCTAATACCATGGAAAAAGATTCGAGATCCATTGCTGAAGCGATATATTGCTGGCAGTTACCACAAAAAATGTTATAATTAAACCTGCTGGATCAAGCAACTTCAATACACTCAGGTTTGAATATGTATGCTTACTATGGAGAATATGGGCCATCCCCTACTGATTGAAATGAGTGACTAATGTTCTGAAATTGCAGAGGTGGGGAAAAGGAAGGAATTTAACAATACCAGAAAAATAGTGAGCTATGGAAATTTCTGTTTTTCTTGTAGACCTCCGCCATCTAAAAAAATGAAGCTGTTTGGATATAAAGAAGATCCATTTGTTTTTCTTCCTGAAGAAGATCCTTTGTTTCCTCCTATTCAGTAAGACGTATTTTTTTATTTTCCATATAATGGTCTCCTTGCTAAATTCTAGTATTTTAAGAATTTAAATAAGATTTAAGATCTTAAAGAAAATAAAATGGCACATGAAGTATTTCTATATGCAGCGTGTTAACTGGGTGATGTTGGGCCAGTCCAACCTACTTCACAAGATGGTTGTTGCAAAAAATAGGAAGGGGCATTGTATAAGCTTCCTTGAATGAAAAGCAGGATAGAAATCTAATAAGTAAATAGATCAGGGCTTTCCAAAGTTTTCCCGCGGCGACACACCAACCGCCGTTGGTGTGTCGCCGCGGGAAAACCCGGAAGCGCTGATTATGATCAGCGCTTCCGGGTTGTGTGGCGACACAAAAGACTGTGTGTGGCGACACAGTTTTGTGTTGCGACACACCATTTGGAAAGCTCTGAAATAGATAGTCTGATGGAAACTAAAGTAAATTCTGGAGATACATGCTGTGTGGTTATGGTTGACATTTAAAGATGGCTTGATTGTCTTTTAATATATATTAAATCAAAATCTCCCCATAGTCCTATTTTTATTTATTTCATATAAAATGCAGCCTGTTAACTGCGTGATTCCTAGGGGAATTTTTTTAAATAAACAGAGCATCAACAAAAGATTGAAAGTAAAAAAATAATAAAGGACAAATATACAAACGAAACTACATAAGCCAATATTTTTAAAATGCATAAGTACTTATCTGTGCATTTGAAATCCTATGGGGTGATATGGAATTTTAAATTGTTATGTCAATATTTCTGAAAGGATATATTTTTTGGATCATAGCTTTGTATCCAAAAAGTATCATTTGTTCTCAGAAAGAACATTTCTGATATAGCAGAATATGTATCAGATAAGACCTTCTATTTGGACAAACCTATTGTTAGATTTTTCTAGCCAGCAAAAGCACCCTTTCTCAACTTAGTGCCTTCCAGGTATGTTAGACTGCAACTTCTGTTATGCAGCTTTTATGATGATTTGGTAACCATATTTTTACACTGTATTGCAACGTCACCTCTCCAATTTTTTGTGGTACTGCACTGTTAGTTTCACATAATAGTACGCTATACTTTCTCTTTATGTTCACTGAATCCAAATCATGTGATTTTGAGAAGAAAGAAAATGATTCCAAATAAAGTAAAATGTATATTGGAGCTTATCTTAAAAATACCGTGTTTACTCATTCAATTACAGTTGGATAAGTTCCATTAAAATCAATATTTTACAGTTTTTCTTTAGAAAAATATACAGGGCTGTTTATGTTATGTAAAATTGCAGTAGGATGATTGTACTTAATACATGTAACTATTTTCAGGAGCTTTTATGCACTGGATCCTTCATTCCCTAAGATGAATTTGTTAACTCGTACTCAAGAAGGAAAGAAAAGGCAGGTGTATATGGTTTCCAAGGAGATACGGGATGTACTGTTAAACAACAGTGAAAAGCTAAAGGTTTGATTTGTATTTCTGTTTTCAATAAGAATCCTTATTCAAAATGCTATTAAGAGGAGTTGAGAATCTTCTCTTGAAAATAGCTGTCTTGTTTCGACCTTTCATTTGATTCAAAAGGTGCACTTTTCCCTATCAATTTTAGTGCAGTTGTGAGATAACAGAAAAGTTTATCTCAAAACTAGGCATGCCGCTGACATATTTTTTCTTGTGTTCTCTGTACATTACTCATACAGTTTTGTGTGTGTGTGTCTGCAGGCATCCTCTAAATCAGCTTTCCAAACTGTGTGTCGCGACACAAAAGTGTGTCGCCACACACAGCGTGGTGTGTTGCCACACCACCCGGAAGCGGTGGCGTGTGCGTGCACGGCGGCGGCAGCAGCAGCTGCGCGGGATTAGTGCTTCTGTGTTTTAGCGGAGGCTGCCGCCGTGCACGCGCATGCCGCCGCACGCCCCCCAGTGCCGCCGCCATGCGCGCACATGCCGCCGCATGCTCAATGTGGCGCCGCCGTGCGCGCGCCGCCGCATGCCCCCCGCGGTGCCGCCATGTGCGCGCCGCCGCCGCTGGTGTGTCGCCAGCGGCGGCACTTTGGAAAGCCCTGCTCTAAATGTTTTAGAGCTGAGTTGCTTATTAATGGGCACAGAGAATACCCTCTCTGCTCTGCATGCCCAACAGAAGACAGGTCTTCTCAGTTAGTTTCTCCGCCTTATAGAATACTCTTTCCAGAGAGGTGTATGGAACCCCTACCTTGGTGCAATTCCATAATCAGATTAAAACTGTTTTATTCCAACTTGTTTTCAGTCCCAGCTGACTGAATGTGAGCACCTATCTTTGCCTTTCTTTTATGGTTGATGTTTTGATTTTGATACTGATTTGGATTTAGTTATTTAAATACATTGCATTTTTCTTTTTGTTTGCTCTTGTATGCTGCCCAGAGTCCTCTGGGATTGGGGTGGGTTATAAGTACTGTAAATAAATAAATAGGACTTCATGCCATTTATCTCAAGTATTATTTTATCAGTACAATGGCATAGCATCTCGAAAAACCTTCTCTGTCGGTTGAGATACAGTCTGTATTTGAATGCATATTTTACTTCATTATTTTGTTTTATGCTAGAGTTTACCTTAAAAACTATTTTATCAGTTGTCAGTGCTACAGTTTTGGCATGCCTCTGGGTATGTTATGATTTTGAAGGCTTCTTTTAGAAAATGTGTTAAATGCAGGAATAAATGTCCCCCTTGAATCAGACACTGACTGTTCTTTTGTGCTTCGGAGGAAGTTTCACTGTTTTCAAAATGTTACAACATAGACCCGCTGCAAAAATTCCTCTCAAGTTTGAACTCTGGTTTGGGAATAGGCTCTTCAAGTGTCTCATGTTGCAATATCAATACCAGTTATGGCTGCCCATAAACACCTTCAGGTAGAATACCTTAGGCATTAACATTTACCACAGTTTTGATGTCCATTGTGATAATGATAACTTCAGCCATTGAACTGATAGATTTGGATGAATCAATGCCATTGGTTGCGTTGGTACCAACAGTTTTGATCTTGAAGTACGGTTTGACCCACCCTACTGGTAATAGTCCCAGGTAGATCCTACATAAAGTGGTATATCTCCACATTACATAAAGAAGAAAATCTTATCCTGTGTAAGAGTGAAAGGACCCAACATTGGTGCCATTGCCACTTTCTGCCACCTTGCTAAGTCACCCTTCTGTTTACTCATTTCAAGTCATAATTGGCCTTCAGGAAGATGTTGCTTGCTTCCAGCAATTCACTTCTAGACAGGGCTTGCCAGTGAGCTCAGTTTCCAAGGAAGAAATAAGCAGCCTCTGGTAAAGATACTGTTCTCCATCAGGATTACCACAAGTCATCTTTCTCTTGCTAACAATATGCTGTTTCTCTGGATTTTGATTGTTTAGTGTACTTGGCATTCTCTCCTCACTGGAAAGACTCATTATTTAAGCAGGGATTGTTTCCAGTCCTGTCCATTCATATTACAGTGCTTGACTGGACTATGATCAATATTGACAGTATGTAGAGGAGTATGGTGATTACCTTGATGGGGGAATGCAGGAACTGTTAAGATATTGACAGATAACTGACAGATATTGTCAGTTATCAATTTCAAGATTCTTTTATGATACCCTACAGTAATAAGGAAGCATTCCCATAAGCCTTGTGGTGTCTTGTTCCCTGACCTGGCCAACTTTGAAGAACTGAAACTGTTAATCTTTTATTAGAGAATGATAGGTTCATGACATAGGTTGTATGTCATGTTACGCCAGCAGCATTCAGAGGATCAAGGAGAATACTCAAAACTTTTTCCTCATACCAGGTCGGTTAGTTTCATATGAGAAGTTCTGTGATCCAATACAACTCTGTGCCTTTGGTTTCATTGTTCCTCCTTTCGCTGTCTCTGCTTCCTAGTTGCTTGATTTCAGATGAAGTATATGAATTCAACTTAGATCTTCATTATGTCAGTTTCTTTCCTCTCATCCCATTACCAAGTATTACCAATTAGATAGCCACCAGTATATCTCTGTTGAAAGTCACTTATCACTACACTGAACAAATATTGTGGATGACCAAAGCCATAGGTTTGGAGGTGAAGAGACCAGTTTGAATTGACTAGGCAGTAAATCACAGAACTGACATTTCACAGTTTAGCTCAATTCTTCAGCCTTGGCAGAAGACTTGTCTAGATTAGAATGTTTATTACAGATAAGACTGAAACTATACAAAACAAACCATTACCAATAAGAAGGTTCAAGTGACTTTTATATCCTCCAAAGTTTAATAATGCTTATTATACCCTGTGTCATACCTATCTGATAAATCCTCAGATGAGGAGAAGAGAGAACAACTATTGGAGTAAAGCCCAGAAGAACCAGCCAACATACATGTTCCAGATCAAGCTGAGGCTGGGCAAACAGTGCTGATAGATATGAGGGATGTATTGTCGAAGGCTTTCACGGCCGGAGTTCAATGGCTGTTGTGGGTCTTCCGGGCTGTGTGGCCGTGTTCTGGAAGTTGTGGTTCCTAATGTTCCTAACGTAAGCAAAGGAGGAAACTTTGCAATTACAGCCACCAGAATTCCAGTGGAAGATATCATTGCCAGTGTGGAATCGGCCATTCACCAACGTCCAGAGGAAGAAGCAGAAGAAATAAGGGGTGAAGTGGCAAGAATCCTAAGGAAAGCAAAGCCCCCCACCAGCAACATTACTAAGAAGGAGAGAAACGCCATAGAGACCCTCAGTTCGGACCCAGACATCATCATCCTTCCAGTGGACAAAGGCAATGCCATGGTAATTATGAACATAGATGAATACAAAGACAAAATCAGAGAATTACTAGACCCCACCACATACAGAACAATAAGACGGGATCCGACCAACAAAAACATGAAGCAAACCAACACACTGATAAAGAGCTCCTCCCTGCATCCCAACGTACTACAACGTATTTGCAAGACAGAAGCTCTCTCACCTAGACTATACGGACTCCCCAAAATCCACAAAGACTCGATCCCACTCAGACCCATTGTAAGTGCCATTGGCTCCCCGACATATGAATTATCCAAACATTTGGCAACCCTTTTACAGACCCACATCGGACAGACTCCATCCCACATCAAAGACTCAGGACACTTCATCAACAAAATCAGCACCCTAAAACTCAACCACACGGACAAACTGGTCAGCTTTGACGTGGTCTCCCTGTTTACCAAGGTGCCAGTAAGGGACGCCCTGGCACTCATCAAGCAAATCTTCCCAGAAGACATTACAGCTTCATTTCAACACTGCCTAACAACTAGTTACTTTCAATGGGAGAATGAGTTCTACGAACAGATGGATGGCGTTGCCATGGGAAGCCCCCTGAGCCCAGTCATAGCAAACTTTTACATGGAACACTTTGAAAAACAGGCTTTGGAATCGGCACCCATTACACCAACAGTCTGGTTCCGGTTCGTGGATGACACCTTCGCAATTTGGAGTCATACTGAAGAAGAACTGGAGAAATTTCTGGACCACCTAAACGGCATCCACCCCAATATACAATTCACTATGGAAAAAGAAACTGATGGCAAACTTCCATTTTTAGATACGCTGGTCATACGCAATCCGGACCTCAAACTAGGACACAAAGTATACAGAAAACCCACCCATACGGACCGATATCTACACAAAAATTCCAATCACCACCCACGACAAAAGAGAGGCATGATCAAAACCTTGGTGGATCGTGCTAATCGAAACTGTGAAACCCAATTTCTCAACAATGAACTTAACCATCTGAATTGGGTCCTACAGGCAAATGGCTATTCCAAGAATGAAATAAAAAGAGCCATCAAACCAAGAAAACAACATCCAACTGAAGAAAAACAGCCCCCCACAAACAAAGTATTCCTGCCCTACATCAAAGGAGTCACTGACCGCATGGGAAAACTGATGGAAAAACACAACTTTCAAACAGTCTTCAGACCCACCAGAAAAATACAACAAATGCTAAAATCAGCAAAAGACAAAAGGGACCCCCGCACCGCTGCAGGAGTATACCGCATACCATGCAGCTGTGGACAAGTATACATCGGAACCACAAAACGAAGCATTCACACCAGGATAAAAGAACATGAAAAACACTGCAGACTACAGCAACCAGAAAAATCTTCAGTAGCTGAACATGCTCTCAAGCAAACGGGACACAAAATCCTATTTGAAAACACAGAAATACTGGACAACACCAAAAGCCACTACACCAGATTATACAGAGAAGCCATTGAAATTCACAAACACCAGCACAGTTACAATAAAAAAGAAGAAAGTTTAAAAATTAGCAAAACCTGGCTACCAGTCCTGAAAAACACAGCCTGCAAAAGGTCAATGAACTCAGTCCAACCACCAGGACATGGGAATACTTCTCACAATGAACATGCTAATCACGCTCATCAGCCACTCGTTAACATTTCAACACAACAAAAAACCCCACCTAATCTCCTATAATTTAGCTCTATAAATAGAACATTGCCACTCTACCTGGGCACAGAGATTTTGCTTCTATCTGTGCTCCTGCCCTCTGAAGATGCTGGCCACAGATGCTGGCGAAACGTTAGGAACCACAACTTCCAGAACACGGCCACACAGCCCGGAAGACCCACAACAGCCATAGATATGAGGGAGTTAATCAGTAAGCTCTGCAAGGCACTGCTTGCCCCTCCTAAGGTGAATCAAAAATGTTTGAGGGTACAGGAGACAGGTATCTCTATGCCTGAGATAGAGCTCTTACAGAATTACAATTTCTGCAGAGTCCTAGATAAATAGCAACATTTTGCTTAGAGGAGATTCCCTACTATTATAATACTTATTCTTGCACCTCACAATCTTTCTGTCAGGATGGCAATGGCATCCTGTCATGGATAGATGGGGTTTGTAGGTATTAGGTAGATGGGGTTTGTAGTTAGTAGGTAAATGGGCATATGTCTATGAAGGTTCTCAGTCATCCAGGTGGAATTGTCTGTAGCTTGAATCATGTCAACTGGATTTCTATTTTCTCAGTGGAAACGTTTCGCTCCTTATCCAAGGAGCTTCTTCAGTCTGAAGAAGCTCCTTGGATAAGGAGCGAAACGTTTCCACTGAGAAAATAGAAATCCAGTTGACATGATTCAAGCTACAGGTAGATGGGCAGTAATTAGCATGCTGGCAAGGCGTTAGAGATAGGCAAGGAATGCAGGCTGTTGGAATGAGGGGAGAGAGACAGGAACCAGACTTCAAGGCCATTCAGCTGGGAGCATCAAAGGAGTAACAGTTCAGAGTTATGGGAAGTGAGTCGGTAGGGGAGGGGTTGGTGAGTAAGTGGGAACTGGCATGTTTAAAATTGTGAGTGCGTGCACTTTTGCTCAATCTGCTCATTGCATCGATTCTATTCACTTGTATTGATTAAAGAACTTTTTCATATACTACCATGACTTGTGATGAGAGTTTCCAAATCAATATCAAAGGAGTGGAACGTCAGTCACGCTTCCATTGTTGCAGCAACTGTCGGGTTCGTAACCATTCCTGGCCTTGAATTCATGCAACTACTGCAGCATTGCATCTGACATATAGTACTTTATTTAATTTACTTTACTTAGTTACTTTCCTTCTCCAACAGCTGTGTTGGAAGCATCCTTGCATTCATTAGCTGTTTAGCAAGTCTTGGCTTTTTCTATGTCTAGGGCATAGTCTTTCTGACATACTGCAACTGCCATTTTATATGCATTGTCAAATAAAAACGTATGTCTAAGACTTAACTGCCTCTCCACAAAGAATAGCACATTGGATTACAGATACCATTCAACTAACAAAACCCAAGCTTCCTCTGCTGCACACTGTGGGATCATTTCCTAAGGGCAGGTGTAATACCACCAGCAGTATATCACTCCCTGATATTTGTTGACAGACAGCATGATCCCAACCAATGGCCTTTATGCAAAACTATTCAGTAGGACCAATACTAGGCTGGATGCTGTTTTTGAAGAGGAGGTACTTTCTTCTGTACTACAGTGACATATCTGCCCCACCTTTGATGAGTACAGCTTGCAAACCATCTGTATGTATGATGTACAGAGGCCACCATGAAAAACAACAGGTTATTTATCTGTAATTTTGGTTCCTTGTGAGAATGCATAGATGATCACTCAATCTTCCCTTTATCCCAAACATTTGTATACTTTGTAGGATATCCCTACAGTGCCTCAAGGAATTGAGTTAAATGACAATAGATCCTACAGGTATGCAGAGTGAAGATAGCACTCCATGGGGCTGCCAAAAAGCAGCTCATCTGTAGAACATTCTAAGGAACACTATGTAATTACAAGAGGTCCCATATACATGTGAACACACAAATGATTATTGGAAGAATGAGAGTTTTATAATCTGTTTATTCATCTTGGCCACCAAAGTGTGGCTTAGCCACAAATGCACCTAATGGTTCCTCTCCCAACTACTGGGCCTGCAAACCAGCCACTATCCCTATGTGGTTTGTTTTCTAGCAGTCTTTTTAAGGAATCTTGGCACATTAACTGCTTTTGGTTGCAGAAAGCCAAAGAGAGAATCCATGAACAAACTTAAAGCACACACTTAACTTCTATCAGAAGTATTAATTATACCATGCACATAACATAGAATCATTGTATAATTGGATTGGAGATATATAATACTGTAAGCCGCCTAGAGTCCTCCAGTAGGGAGGGGATAGGCGGGGTATAAATAAGACAAATAAATAAATAAATAAATAAATAAATAAATAAATAAATAAATAAATAAACCAACCATGCAAAAAAAGGCTATTTATGGATAGTTTGTAGACATATTTCTTGCCAGGTCACATGCCCAATATGGGGGGGGGGGGGAGAATAGGCTTGGGATATTTGAAAATGTCCATTTCTTCCTTCTCAGGAAAATGGAAGATTTTTATTTTTATTTATTTATAAACATATTTATATCCCGCCCATCTCCCCCGCAAGGAGGGACCCAAGATGATAGAAGATTCTTCTCTTGAACTTACAGACTAACCAGTCTTCCCAGTAAACTTGAGATGTTTTTCTCCCAGCAGCCCTTCTCCTGTTGAAACTTTTGATTTACTTTTACTGAGGGCGATCACTAGTATCCAGTCTGTATGCCTTCACTGTCCTTTTTCCTCTGAGTGGCTTCCTAGAGTTAGACCCTAAATGGATCCTTAGTTCCAATCCCCCCGAGACCTTCTGGTAAACTATGCTCATTTGAAGTTTACTTTGAGGAATCATACCTTTCTCTCTGTATTTCAGTATTTGTGAGGAATATATATTGAATATAATCCTTATGTGATTAATGTAATTCTATTAAATACATGCTCTACTTCATGTCTCACTTTATCAACATATATATCCTATATTGTTCCATCCTGCTAAACTGCTTCAAATTACTATTTAGTATTATAATGCTTAAATATGCTGAAATATTCTGCTTTTTAAAACCCCTTGTAGGTTATTAATACAGGAATAAAAGTGTGGTGTCGCAATAATGATGGAGAACAATTTGGTTGTGCCTTCAGATTAGCACAGGAGGTAAGAATGAATGCATTGTCATTAAATTATATTTTTCCTATAATTCCTCCTGGAAACAATTTCTCCTTGAAATATTTAGATTTGTCCACAGACTTAGTGTTATTCCTGTATAAGTTTTTATATTTACTTCATCACATTATGTTTGTTTTTACTATTACTGATTTTATTTGTACTTCGCCCTTTTGAAGAAGCCTAGGGCAGTATAACGCTTGATAGTTGGCAGATATCTTTCTTTCTCCCACATATGAAAGCCATGGAATTCAATATGATACAAGTGTCACAATTTAAAGTAAAACTTAAAAGTATTCAGTATAAGTATACAGTAGTAGTCATTCACAGTGTCACATATAAGTAACAATCTTCCGAATATTTTTAGGCCTGAAAGGCATAGGATCACATTTGCTGATAAACTTTTGTTTAACAGCTTTAAACTGGTGTTTTCTTTTGAAGTTACCTTATAGTAAATTGATGGTTAAGACAAACACACTTATCTGTAAACAGAAAAGAAAAATGGGCATATGTAAGACTTAAAAAATGGCAATGTTTATATATTTATTTATTATATTTATTATTACACCTTTCGTCAAGGGTATAAAACAACAATCCTATAGGGTAACTTAGGCAGAGAGAAAGTGACTGGCTGAAAGTCCCTCAGTGAGCTTTTGTGGATGGACCTAAAGTATAGTCACTCCAATGCTAGCTCATCTGCATAACCACTACACCATACCACATTAGGTAAAGGTTCCCCCCGCACATTTGTGCAGTCATGTCCGACTCTAGGGGCTGGTGCTCATCTCCGTTTGTTAGCCGAAGAGCCAGCATTGTCCGAAGACGCTTCCATGGTCAGGTGGCTGGCATGACATGCGCGGAACTGTTACCTACCCACCGAAGTGGTACCTATTTATCTACTTGCATTTGCATGCTTTCGAATTGCTAGGTTGGCAAGAGCTGGAGCTAGTGCGGGAGCTCACTGCATCACACAGGACTAGGGTCTCGAACCGCCGACTCCGATCAACAAGCTAGCGTCTTACCCACTGAGCCACCACACCCCCTGCCCTGCATACCACATTAGAAACCAGCAAAAGATCATTTCACTTTCCTGGAACAGTACCCTGGCGTAAACAGCAGAAGAACTTCATAATAAGATTTCCTGTTAAAGAGAAGTTTGAGATTAACAGTTTTTGTGGTATACGATAGTGTTATACTTTATGTAGACTTGTAGAATTTATCTCTCTGTTAACAATGCTTATATCCATCCATGCGGATGGAAATATAGACGTATACTGCTTAAGGTGTTAGACTAGGACTGTAGTTTCAGTCAGTGGGACTGAAGGATCTTGCTGCTTTCATCAGAAAGAAATACATGCTAGTTGAGAATACCATATCTGCCTAAATTGCTGTATATTTTTATGGGGTTTGGAGGGGGATGGGATTGCTGGAATAGAGTAACCTGGCAATCTCTAGAAGTGTACGTGTCAGAATTTTTTTTTAAATATCTTCATTTCAGTGGTTAAGGCATCAGGCTAGAAACCAGGAGACTGTGAGTTGTAGTCCCGCTTTAGGCATGAAGCCAGCTGAGTGACCTTGGGCCAGTCACTCACTCTCAGCCCTAGGAAGCAGGCAATAGCAAACCAATTTGTATGTATGTATATATGTTTAGCATGGAAGCAATACAAGTTTGAGGATGTTTTAATTCACTTTGTATGCTCTGTTGAAGTCTACAGCAGGACTTTCCAAAGTTTTTCCCGCAGCAACACACCAACCGGTGTTGGCGTGTCGCCGCGGGAAAACCCAGAAGTGCGGCAGCACGCAAAAACCCGGAAGCGCTGCTGCTGCTTTCGGATTTTGTGTGCTGCAGTTGGTGTGTCGCCGCAGGAAAACCCGGAAGCGCTTATGATGATCAGCGCTTCCGGGTTGTGTGGCGACACACCAGAGTGTGTGTGGCGACACACTTTTGTGTCGCGACACACAGTTTGGAAAGCTCTGGTCTACAGTCTATTAATTGACTGTATATTTTATTTCATAATAAATTACACAGCCAGAAAGTGTTGGGATTTCCAATTTATTATTTATTTATTTATTTATTAAATTTCTATAACCACCCATCTCCCCCTCAAGGATCTCTGTTATTATATTGCATTCAGGTGCTGAAAACCTTTCCTTAAAAAGATATTTCTGTTTTTGAATTTTGAAAGGAATGTCTGCATTTTAAAAATCATGTATTTCAATTCCAGGGCATATATACATTGTATCCTTTCATCAATGCCAGAACTATTAAGGCTGGCATAGAAGATATTAAAATTTTGTTAACAGAAGAAAACCCATTCTTAAGCAGATTCAGTAATGAAACATGCAGTCAATTGAATGGAATGGGTAAGTGATCAGTCCTGGTAACTAACAGAGTTATTTGAGATTCAAGATCTGTTTACCTTTTTTATATCAATGGTGAAAGCTGATGGCGGCTATTCATAAATACACATTTATCAGAAGGTAACTCTTTGACCTCTCAGGAGGCTTTCTGCTACCCCAACTTTACTTTTCGTTTTTTCGCTTGGCCTGAATGACCTGTGGGCTGTAGCCACCCATGATTTTTATAAAATAAATAAATAAATAAATATAAATAAATAATAAAATAACTCAAGTGGGGCATGGAGTCTGGCAGATAGCAGGAGAAGTGACTGTTGGCACATTGATGGTCACATCTGTTGTTGCCTGTTTCAGCTTTATATTCCAAGGGAGGGTATAATAATAAAGAGAATTCTGATAAATGTAATCTATGCCAAACCAATTTTATATGATTGGGAAAACAGTTTATACAAATAATTGAGGTTTTTTTTGGAAATTGTACTGTTATCCTGTGCAAGGTTGCAGGACTCATCTTTGGATTATTTATTCATCCTAAATATCCATACAATCATACATAATAAAATAAAATTCATTCTTTGTTTTTTTTAAGTGACTCTCTGCTTCTGAATATCAAAAAATGAGGTCTGTGTGCAGTTGTGATGCAACCCAAAGAGTGATGTTGATAGTAAATGGTATTTCAGGCATGCTTCAGCCACATAGGGAGATATTTTATTCGTATAGTGTAACTTGTAGGATAGAAAGGAAATGGGTGTGTTGGAATTGGGAGGCGTGAAAGCCAGGCAGTGTTGGGTATGAGGGAGTGCGTATCAGTGAAAGGGGAGAGCTGAATATGGCAGTGGGTGGGCCCAAGTTGGCTTACCTGAAATGGTATGTGGGAATGACCTTGGGAGATAGTGGGAAGAGCCGCAGCTAGGGGAATGGTCAGATAAGAGGCAACTTAGCCCCCAGCTGGAATGTGGGCATGGCAAACATCTCAGAAGGGACCCCCTCTAGTTCCTTGGGCTGTAAAGCAACATGGGAGAAATGTACTTTCAGACTTGCAAGATTCTGTTAATGAAACCTTGCAATAAAGTAGAATTGGTTCATCTGGGCATGCTTCTGGTCTGGACTACCTTGCAGGGCTGACATTACCTTTGCTTTCCTCCATATGTTTTTCCCCTTCCTTCTCTTGTAAACACATAGTAGGTGTAGAATTGCTGGCACAGAGGAGAGATTTACTTTGTCCTTCTAGTATTTATTTATATCAATTTATGTGGCCGCCCATCTTACCAATGTGACTCTGGGCGGCTAACAGGAATTAAAATACAAAATAAGTACAATGTATATTTTAAAAAATTAAAAAAACACTATGCCCAGCTGACTAACACAGAGTGGCTCCCAAACATACCATTTACCAGTAGTCTGGGCTCGATTACTCTCCTGGTCCCCATGCCTCTGAAAGCAGCCAGGTCTTCAAGGCTTCCTGAATGGTGAGCAGAGTCAGGGCTAGCTGAACCTCGGACAGTATGGTGTTCCAGGGAGCAGGCAAAGCTACAGAAAAGGCACGCTTCCTGGGTCCCGCTAGATGACAATCCCTAGTAGATGTGACCCAGAGCATGCCCTCCTGCCCAACATAATGGGACAGGTAGAGAGGATGGGAGTAAGGCAGTCCCTCAAATACCCTGGTCCCATGTCATGTAGTAATTTAGTGCATGCAAGTTCACAATCAGAGTTGTATTGGGATCATTGGGGAGTGCGAAGCTTAAAGCCTGATCCCAGTAAAGCCCAGATCTATGCTCCTAACAACGTAGGCTACGTTGGGATTGCTGGTGGGAAGCAATTTGGATCTCTGTCTCCTAGCAATTGGGATGAAGCCAAAGGAGACTGTAATCTTCCCAGTAATCAAGTTCACTGTGGGAATGAGAGGTAGTGAAATTTAAACATTCCTCTTTCTGGTGAAAATTACTATCCCAATATTATTAATAGCAGCTCAAGAATATCAATAATTCCCTGACAACTATCTGATGTCTGTTTTGATAGAAAAGATGGTAGGGTTCAGCAAACTGCATGGAGAATAACTGGGCCATGGGTTGGCCCTCTAAGGGTTAATGTGATTTGTATTATAATAATTTTATTTTATAAATCTGTTGCTTTAAAACATTACACTCTCTTTCTTTCAGCTATGGGGAGCATAGTCTTGAAATATGAACCAGACCCAAGGTAAGTGACCTCTGTGTTCAGTTTATGTGAATGTGTGTGTGGATGTATAGGTACCTTTTGAACAGAGACTGAAGAGAAGTCATGGAAAGGATTAATTTAATGATTTCAGTGAAACATTATTTCTAGGATCCTTTTTTAAAATGCTGTGTGCAGAATCTTGAGCACAATCCAGGAAAAACAAAGCACTTTTTAAGTGACTATAAAAAATATAAATATGGGGGGGGGGGGACTAGATTAAAGATCTAGTTGGAAACTAGAAACTAGTTGGAAACTAGATTAAAGATCTATATGGAACTACCTTATCCACAATCAGGCCACTAGATAAGCTGGTCCTATACTGTTGACACTTCATGTGGAAAGATTTTCTAGCCCAGCTCTTTAAGTTTTCAGCTAGATCTCCTGAGAAATGATCTGAAACCTGTTTCATAACATAATATATACTCTATTGCTGAGCTGTGGCAGCAACCAATTACAGTGTATTTAACACAAGCCAATAGTATTGTTTAAAATTACTAATAAATCTCTTGAGGAAAGTAAAATTGAAGCAGCAACAGTGTATGTATTTGTGTATTTGTAGCAAACAAGATACCCATCAGTGCTCTATTTTGCTGTGTGGTTGGCTTGGCAAGACATCCCTTCGTGCCTTTGTGCCCAAGAATGAGAGATTGCATTACCTGAGAATGATGGGACTTGAGGTATTCAAAGCAAAGAGGAAAGAAGAAAATTTAGAAGGTCAGTTGGAAGCAGCATCCATAGACTCTTCGGGACAAGTGCTGGAAGAAATGGAATTTGAATGTAAAACCAAAAAAATCAATCAGTTACCGACAGTAGTAGAAGATGAATTGAATGGACAACCTGAAAAAAAATTAATGGAAGCCAGCATAGTAGGAAACCTTTCTTCCATTGACAAAGATGAAAATACCAAAAATATGCAAAGCAAAAGTAATGTTGACATTACTGAAAAAAAAGACTAAAAAGTCAACTTGCATTGACTATCCCTGTGTATTTTTTATAATTATGTGCTGCAAAGCATCTAAAAATAATTTTAATAAAAAAGCTATTTCAGTTGTTGAGAAATGTGGTACCGAATCATTGTAGAAGAGTTTTTTTCCCAATCTTTTTTTTATATAAATTATTTTAACCAAATAAACACCATGATGCAATCACTTTGGTGAATCTGTTTTTACCAATGGATTTTGCATCACTAAAATGACATTTATCAGTGTAGAAATTAAATAGATTTATTGCTATATGAATATAACCTATAAATTTGATTATGATTTTCTTCTGTAATTTATAATAGATTTCTTTGGGAGAGAATTTTATCTTTTATACATTCTTAATAATGGTTATTGTTCCTCTGAATTCACGCAATGAAAATGAACTATGTTGCCAGCATACAGTAGCTTAGATTTGAGCTGTGTAACTATGAATCCCAAAATTCAGTTTCCATCCGAAACCTATGTATTAGTTTCATACCATATTTTTCCCCCAAACTTGGATTTTATACCCTGATAATTAACTTCAGATTGGGATTCAGAGAAACATCTGAAAAATCAATGTTACTGTATGCACACAAAATCTGTGCCGTTTTATAATGATTTGTTCCACTAAACTTGGGTTACCAGAGTGGGTAACTTGACACACCCTGTAGGAAACTGCAGCTTATACCAAAATCACATCTTTCTGTTGACCCAAATTAATGCTAAGGTTGAGTACCAGTTTTGTATCACTTCATTCCATGGCTGCCTGGATTTTGTACCACCATAATTAAGGTAGTACAGGCATTTGATGTCTTGGTTCAGAGGAAATACTTAAAACCCTCAATCTTGTATTCACCCAAAACCTACACCAGAGTTTAATATTGGATTTGTCCTATCAAATATGTGTTTTGTACCCCCTCTTCCAAGCATGGGTATCTGATGAGGAATCTCTACCTCTGGGACACAGGTATAGGTGCACCAGAATTGATTGTGCTAGCTCTGTGAAACTCACCATTCTATTTATTCTATTAAATGGACTTATGCTTTCTTACTAGAGCCAAGGGGATGGTGGTGAGGAATCTGACATCTCATACAGTTGCAATCGAAATTATTCAACCCCCATTGCAAATCAGGTTTATTGTCAAAATTTACAGACTTTCATCTGTTTGCAATGAACAAATCAAACAAAAGCAATTGAAATAGCTCAACACAACGGATGCTTCAAGTGGTTTCCCCAAATTCAACTGAAAATGCAACTTATAATGACTTCTCCAGTCTCCAAATTATTCAACCCCTTCATGGCAAGCATCTTCAGTACTCATTAGAGCACCCTTTTGCTGTTATGACCTGCTGCAAACGAGATGCATAGCCAGACACCAGCTTCTGGAAGCGTTCCTGAGGAATCTTAGCCCATTCCTCCTGAGCAATGGCCTCCAGTTCAGTAATATTCTTGGGTTTGTGTGCTGCAACCGCCTTCTTCAGATCCCATGAAAAATCATGCCATATATTTAAATGTCACCTTTAATATCTTCTCAAACTGGGTTTGCCTTCGTTAAAGAAAATTTCTGCATCTGGCCATGCTCTAAGGTCTCTAAGGAAGAGGTTTATTTGGAAGAAGACCTAGCCCTAAGTAATTCTGTTTCATCTTGATGATAATCCCCCTTGTTTGAAACTGCATGTTAAAGACTTCTGTTTTAGCCACAGTAATGATTAATCTGATAGTATTTTCATCTCTCTTTGTATAAGCACGGGCTATACTAGATTACTATTAATGTTCTTTTTATTTCTGGGATCCCAGTCTCTTCTAACTCCATCCGTAAAACCCTATTATAAGTATTTTATTATTATTACTACAGTAAAACCATCAACAAGGGCACTGTTTTCTAGAAAATAAAGCATTTGTGGTAAAACCATTACTGATTTTGGGTAAATTAATCACAATTGTACCTTCCTCCAAAGAAAAGTGCAATTGCTCAGGCAATTCTGACAAGGTGACCTTGGAGCAAAAATATACATGAGCCTTCCCCAATCTAATGTCTGTCACGTCTGTAATTCCCAATATTTTCATCCCCCTTCCCCCGCCAAAATATTTTATCATTGTGACTCAGCACACCTAAAAAAGAGACTACTCCAAGAAAGGCTTTTTTAGGGTTAATAAAACTGTATCATATGTCCTGACTTTCTGTTAAAATACTATATGCAGTCTAGATTTAAGGGTCCCTGCCCCCTCAACCCCATCTGCCTACAATATAATCTACCTCCAGATCTGGAATTGTACCTTCTCTTGAACAGTTTTGTTCAGTTAATGAAGAAACATTACCAGCCACATTTTATAATCCATTCCTTCCAGATTGGACTTCTAGAATATTGCTAGTGGAGGCGTTAGATGTTTAAAAGTACATTCCAAATAATTATTTGACTTAATATTGATGTTCTAAGGATTTAGGTTTCAGTGTTTGCTTGTTTATTTTAATAATAGTCGTCAATTCCTTGTGTGTATTCATTTGAATGGAAAACTATTACACATTTCTCCCCAACAACAGCAGAATTGCCAGAAAGTAAATGATAACAAGTAACTGCCAGTTCCACTGCATCAAATTATTTCTAACCTAGTGCTAAGCATTTGTGGGAATGTGATTGAATCAAACACAAAAGTGGGTTTGGTAAAAATAAAATGCTACAAATGAAATGTAGGTGTTCATTTGGGGTCAGGCCATGTTGGTTTTGAGGTACTCTGTAGGTCACCACTGGGTCTTGTGGTGTTACACACTTTTGTGGGGAGATATAAAAGTCTGGATTGGTGGAAAAAATCAGTACAGATCTGGTATAAAGCTTTGGTGAAAGGTGTATTGTAAAGATCAAATTTGTAGTTGATTACCTCAAAACTAAGGTGCCACCAAGATACCTGAGCATCCTCCCATACCATGTTATTCAGGAAACCATTTAGAAGTGCTATGTCTCTCTGGTTTGATTACTTTATGCCCTTGATTTCCACTGGCTATACAGATTCCAGGCAGCTTCCAGTGTCATCTTGCCAGACAAAAACGGGACTTCTGCTTAGTCCCATAAACTCTACTCCTCCAAAGGATTACCCTTGAAACCAGACAGAGGTGGCTGTACCCACAAAGCCAAAGAAACTATCCATGTCTGAAAGCGAAGTCCTCCCTCCCTCCACTTCACAAGGTGATGGTGATGCTTGGAGGTGGGGGAGCAAAAGATTATTTTAAAAAAAAGATTGGATTGGCTATAATGAAAATTAAATAGAAGCACAACATGGTGGATTGTGGACAGATAAGAATTCCCCTTAGTCATGCCACTATGTGCAAGGCAGCTTATATCAAACAACAGGGAAACTGGCAAATAAACCCAATTAGACATCTCTCTTATTTGCAGAATGCTGCAACAAGGAAAAGCTGTCTTCCACGTGGTGGCAAGACAGGGGAATTCTTACATGCTCACCATCCACTGCTTTAGATTTCCAGGATGTCTAGCTGACCTCCTTCCACACCATCTGAGGGCCACCAACCATCATTTTTCAAGTCTGCTGCTATGCTCCCTCTCTGAATCTTCCAGTAAATTCCACCCAGCCTTCCCCAGTGTAGACCTCCAGGTCTTCTGGGTCTACCGAAGCTCCCCAAAGTTCCTGTGGCTACCTCTCCCAGAATGCCCCAAACATCAAGAGACTGTCAACCCCTTAGTTGAGTTAATTCATTTTTCCTTTATTCTTTCATGGGGAGGAGTGGGGAATCTCCCAGATTAGGCAGAAATTAGGCATGAGAAAAATGGAGAAGTCAGGAAGGGGGTAGGGTTCACTAGTGGGTAAAAGCCTGTATCCTCCTGCAGTTGATAAAATCCATCAATATTTGTGCTAATTTGTTTAAAATTGGTAGAGTGGTTTAACATTACTGCATCAGCAAAAAGGTGTAATTTTTTTTCATAAAACTGTTTTCTTTCTATTGATTTGATTTCCAGAAAGGGAGCCAAACTAATTTGCTGTAGCAGAACAAACAAAATAAAATAAATACAAAATGAAATCTCAGAAGCTTGTGGAACTTTTATTATGACAGAAGCTTTGTTGGACTACAGCCCATTTCCCGGCATATGAATTCCTGTTGTGTGTAAAGAGAAGGCAGGGTAAAACAATAAAAAACTTAATCTATATCTACTATTGCTAACCTGCTCAACAGTGTACTGTATAGGTGAATTAGGGATCTGGATATAATTTAGGACTTTGGTTTGCAATTTTATTTATTTATTTTATTAAATTTATATTACCGCCCATCTCCCCTGTTGGGGACCCTGGGAGGTGGACAATAAAACAAAATTAAAAATAGGTATAAAATTACAATAATACATAATATGGTATCCAAGAATAAAATGTTAGAAATGGAATACTGGGAGGCTTCATGGGACCAGCCATCCCCAAGAGGAACTGTTGGCATTTCCCTCCCAGGCAAGGCGGCAATACCAGGTCTTTAAGCCTTTCCGGAAGGTCGGGAGCGAGGAAATCAGCCTCAGCTCCGGGGGTAAGATATTCCAAAGGGCGGGTGCAACTGCAGAGAAGGCCCGTCTCCTCGACCCTGCTAGATGGAACTCTTTAGTCGATGGGGTCCGCAGCAAGCCCTCTCTGGTTGATCGGGTGGGACGGGTCGATGTTCTGGGGATGAGACGGTTCCTCAGGTAGCCTGGCCCTATGCCATGTAGGGCTTTAAAGGTGATAACCAACACCTTGAATTGTACCCGGAAGCAAACCGGTACCCAATGCAGCTCGCGTAACAACGGTGTCACATGGGTCGATCTTCTGGCCCCAATAATTGTCCGCGCAGCCGCATTCTGGACCAGTTGAAGCTTCCGGATACTCCTCAAGGGTAGCCCCATGTAGAGCGCATTACAATAGTCTATATGGGAGATGACAAGGGCATGAGTGACTGTTCGGAGGGCATCTTGGTCCAGGAATGGACGTAACTGGTGCACAATCTGAAGTTGTGCAAAGGCCCTCCTGGCCACGGCTGCCACCTGCTCTTCAAGCAGGAGTCGTGAGTCCAGGAGAACCCCCAGATTCCGTACTGGCTCCGAATGGGGTAGTGCCACCCCCTCTAGAACCAAAGATGACAACTTCCTAGATCCCGAGCGGTCATCAATCAACAGCCACTCCGTCTTACTAGGGTTCAGCCGAAGCCTGTTGTTCCCCATCCAGGCCCCCACAGCCTTCAGACACTCAGATAGGGCAGCAACTGCATCACTTACTTCACCCGGAATGGAAATATACAGCTGAGTATCATCAGCATATAGATGGTATTTCATCCTGTGGTGATGGATGATCTCATCCAGCGGCTTCATATAGATGTTAAACAGGAGAGGGGAGAGCACTGAACCTTGTGGCACCCCACACAAGAGGGGCCGTGGGTCAGATCTCTCCTCCCCTATCATCACTGATTGGGAACGGCCCTGGAGGAAGGAGGTGAACCACTGCAGGACTACACTGCCCACCCCCAACTCCCTGAGCCATCCCAAAAGGATACCATGGTCGATGGTATCAAAAGCCGCTGAGAGTTCTAAAAGGATAAGGATGGATGACATGGCCTTTTTCTCTGGGAAAACCCCTTCAGCTACTGGAATGCTGCTATTGTTCCTCTTCTCAAACGCTCTTGTCACAAACTAATCCAGAGAATGACTCATCCATCCATCCATCCTTCCTCCATCCCGTCCTTGCCAGAGATCATAAGTGCGACCAATGCAGTCTCCGTCCCATATCCCGGCCTGAAACCTGACTGAAAGGGGTCTAAATAATCCGTTTCATCCAGAATCCTCTGGAGTTGTGACGCCACCACTTTCTCCACCACCTTCCCTAGAAAGGGGAGGTGGGAGACTGGACGAAAGTTGTCCAGAATAGTAGGGTCCAGGGATGGCTTCTTGAGGAGGGGGTGCACCAGGGCCTCCTTGAAGGCCGCTGGGAACACTCCCTCCCCAAGAGATGCATTAATCATCGCCTGGACCCAACCATAAGTCACCTCCCGGGCCGATTTCACTAGCCAGGAGGGACACGGATCTAACTGACAAGTGGTGGCCTTCACAATCTGGAGGACTCTGTCCACTTCCTCAGGTCCAACAGGATCGAACCATTCCCAGATAACAGGGTAATGATGGTGGCTGTAAAATGCTTCCTTGAATATAAGAATGCTGACAAGCCAGTATCCTTGTAATTTAAACAAATTAAAATGGTTTTTGTAAACTATGACTTACCCACCCCAAGAAATAATAATTTAAAAACCCTAGCTTGACTAGAAGTTCTAGTTCTAGCCAGACTTCTCTTTGAAATGAAAAGATGGCCACATGCAGGGATTTTTCAGAAGGATATTTCATCCATACAAACAACTGTAGAGGAGGTTTTTTCTTTGTTTTTTCACCATTCTTGGTGAATGGCTAAGGGGCGCGGTGGCTCAGCGGGTTAAACCGCTGAGCCGTTAGACTGCCGACCATAAGGCTGGCAGTTCAAAACCGCGTGGCGAGGTGAGCTCTCGTCACTAGCCCCAGCTTCTGTCCACCCAACAGTTCGAAAGCTAAGGCAAGTAGATAAATGGGCACCACTTATGTGGGACAATTTGCTGGCCTCCTTTCGGAGGGTCGCCCTCAGACCAAAGAAGACCTGGTGAATCCCGACAATGGCGGCGGAGGACGGCGGATCCCAAATGACAACTTCCTGGATGTCAGCAGCCTGCTCGGAAGCGAGGTATTCTGGGGCATGTAGTCCGATGCCTGCGGCTGAAGAGTCGGTTCCTTCACCTCCTCCCTATCGCGCAGTAACATTGTTTAATATATATGGCTGTATAATATATATGAATTTACATGTATGTAAGCCGCCTAGAGTCCTCCATTAGGGAGGGGATAGGCGGGGTATAAATAAGATAAATAAATAGATAAATAAATTCTTGATTTCAAGGATTATAATAGAGCAGCAGAGGGCAGCACAACTTAAGTCAGGAATGAGAAATACTCAAATAGCAACTTTGGGGATGAACATTGTGACCAGTAAGGACACGTGGTTTGCCTGATGTGTTTTTGATCTTGCCATTAAATATTTGGTTGTTTTGGCTGAGAAAATGGTACTCAGTTTAGTGAATTGTGTTTTTTGTAGAATCAGAATTGGAGGGGGTTGTTTAGGTTCCTAAACCCAACCGTTGCTTCATACAAGATTAAAATCCACATGAAAGTATGACGATGAATGTCTAGCCTCAGATCTTTTCATGAAGGGAAGCTCATCTCCTTCCTAGATTATTGATTATACTTACTGTTTGGAAATGTTTCATAACATTCAACCAGAATGAGCCTTTTTATAATTTAAGACAATTCATCCATGACTCTGGGATGTTAAAGAAGAGGTTGACATGGCCTTTTTCTCTGGGAAAACCCCTTCAGCTACTGGAATGCTGCTATTGTTCCTCTTCTCAAACGCTCTTGTCACAAACTAATCCAGAGAATGACTGATCCAGAGAATGGCACTGCTCTTCTCTGAATCCGTTCCATTTTTTTAATCCTTTGTAAAATGTAACTAGAACTGGAGATGAATTTGAATTAGTTTAGAACAGAATGGAACGATTACTTCCCAGGATTTCAACACTATACTATTAAAGCAGCCTAAAACTGCATTTGCGTTTTTGCAGCTGGATCACACCACTGATTCACCTTTGTCTTGTGTTTCACTACCACTCCAAAATCTTTTTGCCAAGTCTGTTGCCAGTCCAGGTTTCCCTCCCACCACTCATATACTTATGCTTTTTTTTTTAAGGGAAGGACTTGCATTTTTCTCTCTTAAATTTCATTTGAATGAAATTGATTTCATCTCATTCATCTATCAAAATCATTTTATTATTACTCCTGTCCAGTTAGGTATTCCTTCTATTTTTATGTCAACTGCAAATTAGATAAACTTCATCACTTCTTTGCTCAAACCATTAATAGAAATATTTTACAGTGCTGGGTTGAGGATCAAACATCATAGCACTTTATTTGCTATCTCACTCTAATCTTGTAAAGAGCTGTTGATGGGTGATTCTTTGAATATGGTTTACAAACTAGTGGGGATCCACACAATGATCCTCCCCTTCAGACTACACCTAACTAGCTTGCTAATCAGTATGTCAGGAGATACTTTGTCAAATGCTTTGCTGAAATACCTATATGATATCCACAGCATTCCTGTATTGCAGGGGTCCCCAACCTTTTTGGCGCCAGGGACCAGTTTCAAAAGGCGATTTTTCTGCGGACCGGGGGGGCAGGTTTTCCGGGATTTCCGCAGATGGGGGGCGGGGTTTGCGGGCAGGAGCCAATCGTGCGCATCGGGGGTGGGGTTTGTGGGCGGGAGCCAATCACAAGCACCGGGGGTGGGGTTTGTGGGTGGGAGCCAATCGCGCGGAAGGGGGTGGGTTTGCGGGGGGGAGCCCCGCGGCCCAGTTCCTAACAGGCCGCGGCCCACAGGTTGGGGACCCCTGCTGTATTGTATTAAGGTTTGGCAGGGGGGGGACCTTTGAGTCAATCTTGACTCCTGGCGACTGCCTGGATAAGTCGCTGCAGTTTTCTTGGCAAGATTTTGAAAGTAGTTTGCTCTTGCCTCCTTCCTAGGGCTGAGAGAGAGTGACTGGCCCAAGGTCACTCAGCTGGCTTTATGCCCGATGCAGGACTAGAACTCACAGTCTCCCGGTTTCTAGCCTGCCTTAACCAGGACACCAAACTGGCTCAGTTACCTGATCAAAAAAGCAAAGTAAGATTGGTCTTATTACGACTCATTCCTTCCATAGCACCACATAAGTTGTTGATTAACAAACTAGGTTAAGGGTGATGGAGGAGGAAGAGTAGAAATGAAAAACCTCACTTTAGAGCAAAACCATGTGACACCTGGCTATTGAATCCACTGAGATTCTCTAAATCTCTGGCAAGCTTATGAAAGATTCATGTTTACCTGAAAATACCAGGCAGGGCTTAAACTGGGAACTGTTGCATTTGAAGCATATACTGTACTGATTGATATAAAGCCTCCCTGGCTTTATTGGATAGCTGGTTATACTGTACATATGTCTATGAAGGTTCTCAGTCATCCAGGTGGAATTGTCTGTAGCTTGAATCATGTCAACTGGATTTCTATTTTCTCAGTGGAAACGTTTTGCTCCTTATCCAAGGAGCTTCTTCAGTCTGAGCAGTTAGTAAGGGAATCCTTAAATATGTTTCTAGGTGGCTGTGTGACCTTACACCTGGGGCTAGGTCATGGTTATTTTGAAATGTTATTTCTAAGTCCCTTTATCATCTAAAGGAGGATCGTTAAGATCACCATGCTGCTGTTGAGCTTGCGAAATGGTCTTAATCTTCCTAGGCACAGAAGACAAAGCAGGGAGGAAAATAGGGGAAAGATTGTGCCTGAGGCCCCCTCCTCTATTCAAGGAAGGATTTTCCAAGTTAATGGAAGATTAAGATTAATCTAGGAAGATTAAGACCATTTCGCAAGCTCAACAGCAGCATGGTGATCTTAACGATCCTCCTTTAGATGATAAAGGGACTTAGAAATAACATCTCAAAATAACCATGACCTAGCCCCAGGTGTAAGGTCACACAGCCACCTAGAAACATATTTAAGGATTCCCTTACTAACTTTGCTCAGACTGAAGAAGCTCCTTGGATTAGGAGCGAAACGTTTCCACTGAGAAAATAGAAATCCAGTTGACATGATTCAAGCTACAGGTTATACTGTACAGTATATAAATGCAACACATTCTATAACTGAAATAAATGCAGAAGTATAATGTATCTTAGCTGGTGGCTATCTATGTAAAGATGTTTCCTGTTAACGTCTTTCGGCATGATTGCATCCACTTTTAATATGTAATATGGCCCTGATATTGGGCAGAAAAATCTAGGCGATCACGAGATGGCACCAAAGAAGGTTCTGTTTCCTGCCATCTGGCAGTAATTGGGATTTTCATAGTCCAGATATGGTGGCCCTTGTGTGATTAATGGCATACCAGTATTCCAATGTAATGTAATGTTATGCCAGTTTTTTCCAAACAGGGAAAAAAACCATCCCATCAGATCATCCTCCCTAGTCTTCTTTAGGGGTCGGTCGGTCGGTCGGTCGGTCGGTCGGTCTGTCTGTCTGTCTGTCTGTCTGTCTGTCTGTCTGTCTATCTATCTATCTATCTATCTATCTATCTATCTATCATCAATCCATCATATATATCCCTCTCTCCATGAAATGTTATAGCACAGCCTTTATTTTTCCTCTTGTATTGACAGAAGTTCTATTTATAAATGGTAATTAAATGAAAATAATTGTGGGATAGAAGCAAGGAAAAATTGGCCTCAGGCTGTGATGGCATCCTAGTGAATCAGTAGTCGTTTGGGACAATATAAGGTTTGGAAGGTTATTACTGAATCCATAATCCAAGCTATACGTGATAAGGAAACATGGAAAATGAGTTTAAAAATATCAAATTGAGCAACCTGGACTCATCAAGTAAAACTTACTTCCTTCTAAGCTGTAATGCAGCTGCACTGATGGTTTAGAGCAGGGTTTCTCAACCAGGGTTCCGTGAAACTCTAGGGTTCCACGAGAGGTCACTGGAGGTTCCCTGGGAGATCACGATTTATTTGAAAAATTATTTCAAATTCGGGCAACTTCACATTAGAAAGGTAAGTTTCATTCTTTATTTTTAGTTTAAGAACACTATTAGTGCAAATATACAGGCCTACACATGAAACAAATATAATCATTTTGTAACTTCTGGCCTATAATTTGAGCCTGAATGTGCAGGGGTTCCCTGAGGCCTGAAAAATATTTCAAGGGTTCCTCCAGGGCCAAAAGGCAGAGAAAGGCTGGTTTAGACGGAAGGGAAGAAATGCTTAAGACTGGGTGAGCATTAGATAGACATTCTTTGAAGGGTAGATTTGGGTTTCCTTATGGTGTTTTTCGCCCTCTGGCATCTCTGCTATATTGAGATGTGCAAGCCAAGCCATGCCTAGCATAAATCTATCTATCTATCTATCTATCTATCTATCTATCTATCTATCTATCTATCTATCTATCTATGAACCTACCTGCCTCTGGACAAATTAGGGCCAAAAAGGGAAAGTGTGGGGGAATGAACAATTAGAAATGAGACTGCTGATCTTTCTGTTTCCCCACTTTCTGTGCTGAGCAATGGTATCCCAGGTAAAAAAGTTTAGGGAGTAAATTAAAGGAGACAAAATGTGGACAGTGCAGTGGTTGCAGTGCTCACCTGCACACACAAGAAATGTGTTTGTCTTTTATGTTTCTTTCCTTTGTCTCTCTCACTTGAACAGCAGACAGTGGAAACAAAAGGATGCAGGAATTTGAATGGGATCTGGATTGGACTCTTGTTTCTTTTTGCCCACCACTGAATTACATAACCACAACAAGGATATCTTCAAATGCATTCTACATGATGTACCTGGGCAATATTCATGTAACTGAGTTGTTGACTAATATTCGTGTAACCGTGTGAATTTATCTGCTGTCAGACAAAAACTTTTGTCAGACAAGATGTCCAAGATACACATCCATGAAAAACCAGGAGACAATTCCTAGATCATGTTTGGCAGCTAGAATGTTCTGCTGCAATTTTCCTAAGGAATATAGAGGAAACAATGTACATGCTAAAAGAAGAGAGGTCAAAATTCTATGCCAACCTAATGTAAAATAGAAAGATTGATGACCTTGAGCTAGTCCCTCTCTCTCAGCCCTAGGAAGCAGGCAATGGCAAACCACTTCTGAAATCTTGCCAGAGAAAACTGCAGGGACTTGTCCAGGCAGTCGTCAGGAGTCAACACTGACTCGAAGGAACAAAAGAAAAAAGAACAGAAAAAGAGTGTTTTTTAAAAATAGAATGGCTCAACTGCCATTTGCATTTGCAGATAAATGCAAAATAACAAACAATATTTCTTGATCAGTTAATTATGTGAAATGGATTTTCAGCTGGATAAGTCCTAAAGATATATGACCACATTCTAGACAAAATTCACTATTTCCTTCAAGGTTTATTTCACACACTATATTTGAGATTTACCATTATATTTCAGTATTGAATATTTCTTACAATACTTAGATCAGAGCTTTCCAAACCTTTCATGTTGGTGACACACTTTAGACATGCATCATTTCAAGACACACTCTTACAGCAGGGCATCATTTCGTGACACACTCTTACAGCAGGGCACAAGGCAGGCACTAGGACCTGTGCGGAATCACAGCAGGTTTGGAGGCAGCCAGGCACAAGGCAGGCACTAGGACCTGCGCGGAATCCTGGCAGGGCAGGTTTGGAGGCAGCAAGGCACAAGGCAGGCGCTAGGACCTGTGTGGAATCCTGGCAGGGCTCGGAGGCAGCAGCAGCCGCGACACACCCAGACACTACAGCCGACACACTAATGTGTCCCGACACACAGTTTGGAAAGCTCTGCCTTAGATATATGGTGAATATATTGAATGAGTTAAGGACAAACAAGCTAAGACAACTGAAGCCTGGGAAAGTCAAGCAATCAGGATCCAATCAGGTGGTTGTTTTTCCTTTATGAAGGACAATTCCCATTTTGTCTTTTTGTCTCTCTGGGGAGGATTGGGACCACCTCTTCTCTAGGGCTGGCTGAAAGGTAAGAAAAGCTCAACCCCTAGAGATCCCTTTTTTTGAGATCAAGGAACTAAAAACAAATTAGATATGAATTAGAACTGGCATTTATTTTATGGGCTGTGATTTGAGCTATGGGACTTTCACGTGTGTGTGTGTGTGTGTGTGTGTGTGTGCGCGCGCGCGCGCATTGGGCAACATTCTGGTTGAAGGAGCAGAAGTTAAAATCAACCATTGCAGAAGTCATTGTTCATAGCTTCCTTAAAACAAAATTAAAAGTGGTTTACCAAAATATAAATCTGATTTAAACAATTAACAAAGACAGCTACTTAAACCAGGGCAGAGAGGGATTTCTCTACAAAAAAAGGGGTTGGTGGCAATATCACAAAAATGGCTTTTCCCAAGTATTATGGGAAAGATGCAGTAAGGTATGAGTAACAGGGTTAGAGACTCTGTAATGGGAACCAGCAGGGCCCAACTCACCAAATTCTATGAATGCACATGCCCCATTACAATGACACATTTATATAATCCTGCTATGATAGATTCATTTCATTTTAAGGAGACTAACTTGTATTTTATTCTTCATGTCTTATGACTTCGTATTAGAGTGAAGTGTAGCTACATACATACTTTCTCTCTAATGCTCTATCCAGTGGCTATGCAAGAATGCTTTGGTGTGTTGTCCTGCAATAATCTATCCATTTCACTCCCAGTTCCAGCACCCAAAATCCCCATTTCTAGGCTTTGGACCAAGAACTAAATGCCTTGGTGCTCCATCACAGGATGTACCAAAGAAAACTGCCTGTCTGCTCAGTTGTCCAGAACTTGCAAACAAATGACCTTGGGCTTCAGAAGCATGCCCAGGGAATATGGATGAGGATAAAAGGTTTAAAAGTGACATTCTAAGAAGTCTACTTCTGTTGTTTTGATATGTATGTTTCTGTTTTTATTCTTTGTTAGCCACCCAGAATCCATACAAATCTTCATAACAGGTAAGTAAATAAGTAAGTGTGAATGGTCAGGAAAAACTCATCAAAAGCTTCTTTGAGTCCCTCAACTAATAATCAGTTCATTTTAATCTTTCTTGTAGGGCTTCAGCAATTTTTGTTAGTGAGATGTTTTATTGCAAACGAAGGTTGTATAAATGTTCCACAGGGCTAAGCTGAAATTAAATAGCTAAATGTGGTATAGCATAGGGAAAATACCAGAAATCCTTGGAGAAGGAAAACAAAATATACATTGCTAAGTAAATCATCACTTGGCCATTCTGAAAGTTCTTCCTCTCAAAAATTCACTCCCTTGGCAGAGGATTAATATTTATATAATGAAGTAGCACATCTCTAAACATAGTGCTATATAAGCAAGAAAGAACCAAAGGTTTAAATATGCACTGGGGGCTGAGATCATATTAGTAGCCAGTGTTCATTTTAGGCCTGAGGGATTGCCTTCAACATGAAATGTATGGCATATTTTTAAACATTTGTGTATAATATTATAGAATTGGAATGGTCCATCAAATCCAGCCCTTACCTTCAGTGTACATAATTCAAATTGAGTTGGTTGTCTAAACTTTGCTTGAACAGATGCCACACAGGAAAGCTCTCCATCTCACTAGGTTATTGGTTTCTCTGATGAATTGCTGTTACTAGTAAAAATAAATTCCTAGCACTCTCTAAGCATTTGCTTTGCTGAGTTTTTATTTCATTCTCTTCTATGGCTACCATTCTGTAAGAAGAAAAAGTCATCCATGCTTACTGGACAGACAAAAAGTTCTCAAAACCTCCTGTACCTCGGACGTAGATCACTGATGGCATAGTCACATGATGTCACCATATCATAACCGTCCTACATTTTCTCCTCAGGTGTCTCACTGTTCTCCGGCTGCAGAATGTTTACCTCAGAGGTGCCTGGTGGATTTTCCCTTCAAACTGCTCTCTCTTTCTATCTCCCATACCCTTACGTATTATTTGGAAGACTTCTTAAATGTCCTGAAAGAAATACATAAGCTTAGGCTAATAGAATTTAGCTGGTTCTTGTAGGACATACATGGATTTAGATTTCTTTATTTTTTTTAAAAAAAATGCACGTATTTGACCTGCACCCATATCATTTCTACAGTTAGAAGAACTCTTAAAACATAGCCAACAATGTGCATTCGCCTTTGATGAGCATATTGCCCCTGGCCTCATTTATCTCTGAAATTGCACTCCTTATGTTCTTACTCCATCTTTTCCCCTCTTCTTTTCCTTTGAAGCAAAGGAACCCAAAAGAAACAACAACTACACTTACAAAGAGTCAGAGTAAAAGAATGAAATGGTTGCGGTTTCACTGATTCCATCCATTTGGATGCAGCCTTGGGTTTTGTTCATGAAGAAACAGTTGAAGACAAGCTATAGGCAGATACTCTCGCATCCCACATGCCTTGTATCAGCTAAGATTATTGGTCCCTCTCCAAGGTTTCTAATGGATACTTAGGGACTGACTCTACCTACTGAACCACGATTCTCTTCCAAGGATGGTACTGTGCATTCACATATAAATATGCATGAATGAAATGGTCTCACTACACCAACTTCCCCCTCAATTGCCTTAGCTGAGGAAGCCCATAGTGTAACGAGACTAAGTTAGGATCTGTGCTTTGTCAGACAAGATCAACCCAAAACTAGGGAGCTAAACTGAACTTTCTGGAAGCCTCTGTAGGGTGCCACGTTCCCTTCCCTTAGAAAACTGAGAGAACAGAATCTTTCAGAATGCACGCAAGATACAGAAATTCCCTGTTTCCAGTGACTTTATTCCAAAAGATGCTATAATTCATACCAATCAAATTCCAGTGTTGAACTGCTGATGAGCAGTTATTATGAGCAGATGATGTTTCCTAATTATTTTTAAATAAAACAGAATGCATTCATCCACCCCTAATTGTTCTTATCAGTGTAAGATAGGTTATTATGGAGAAAACAAATGCAGTAGGCAAAAAAATGGAGCAGAGTTGAAGATGGATTTTGAAACTGCAAATAGAAAATTACTGATGGGATCGTCTATGTCAGAGCTTTCCAAACTGTGTGTCGGGCCATGGTAGTGTGTTGGCTGCAGTGCCTGGGTGTGTCACAGCTGCTGCTGCCTCTGAGCCCTGACAAGATTCCGTGCAGGTCCTAGTGCCTGCCTTGTGCCTTGTGCCTCCAAACCTGCCCTGCCAGGATTCCGTGCAGGTCCTAGTGCCTGCCTTATGCCTTGCTTTCTCCAAACCTGCTGTGATTCGTATTAATCACAGCGAAATGATGCATGTCTAAAAAGTGTGTCACCAACATGAAAAGTTTGGGAAGCTCTGGTCTAGGTTGTATATCAGGGCTGCAATAATCCTGACAAACCCTAAGGGGCAGCAAAGGAAGACAGAAAATTGCATCTTGGGTTTTTGCAACTCTGTTACGAAAGCCCTAGGGTTGAATAATAAAGATTAATTGACTATTCAACATTTTTCTACTCTAATTGGGCTCCTTCAAAGCAAAGGAGAGCTTTCTAACTGTAAAGCTTTGTGACATCTTTATTTTAGTGGTATTTGCCAGTTAGCCTGCTCCCTGCCCTGTATATGGGCCTAGTGATCTCAAGAGTCTAGGAGGAAATCATGTTTTCCTCTGCGCTGAAATAAGGTTTCACTCAGCGGATCTTGTGCCACTGTGGAAAAGGAAGTGAACCTGTCCTTCCTTTCAAGCAGCAAAATATATTGAATAAGAGTTGTGCATATGTGTGGATGCACACCCAGGGGCACACACATATGCAGTACACATGCAGAGCTAAATGTGAAAGCATTGCTCAGCATTCGGCTCTCTCGGATTCTAATGCTGCTAAAATACAGCATACAATTAATTGAGCTCAGCTGCAAGATTAAATTAATAAATTAATCAAACAAAGTTGTCATCAATTAACCAGTAGGGGTCCAATTTCCAATGTGAGGATAGGTTTTAATTCAAGGGCATAAGGAATTAAGGCCATAACACTTCCCCTTTTGTTCTGCTATATCATTGTAGTAGCTAAAGGAAGTACTGAAGCTTACCTTTTTGAATGGAGTTGTACTTATCTACGATTTCCTTCATAATTTTTAAAAAGACATCTAGAATGATATTTTATATTTGCAATGCATACATGTTTATTTACTTTTTAAAAATGTATTTATCAACTATACATTGTCGCACAGATGCACACAAGGATGAAGTTCCTATATCAAACTCATCCTGAATTTAAGAATTATCACCGGTTAGGTCTTACGAGAAATGCATAATTGTAGTGGCAAAAAAAAGAAGAAAAACAATTGAAAACCTCCAGCAATGACACCCTTTTAGGCTTGGGAGAGAGGGAACATCGTATCATTATAAAATCTGTTGCAATGTTAGTGTAGAATTATACTAGGACAGATGACAGCATCAGCTGAGATTTAAAGAGCCTTCCCTGTTGTTTACTGCAAAGGTACTCATTTGGTAGCGCTATTTGTTTTCTAGTTGACTAATCATTCTGCGTTCTGTGTACATATGCATTGTTTCTCTAATCTACAGCCTCCCTGCACATGTATAAAAGCAGCAGGATGAATAAATGTATGGAACCATCCCTCTGCTAAAGTGAATGAGGACAGGAGGTGTTCAGGAGGTTCCTATGGGCGTATCTGAAAACTGCCCCACAAAAAATGGCTGGATTGGAGCTTATTAATTTAAAAGCTTCAGACCTACAAAACTGATGTGAGGAACTGCAGTTCTAGATGGGTAATCCATTTATTCCATAACATTTGCCCTTTATCTGAACACAACATCAGAATCAATAAGTTGGGAGCGGGGGTGGGGGTGGGGAGCTGATCAAGCTAAAATAATGACAGCAGATTGGAAAATTGTTTTAAACCTAGGATTCATACTCATTCATGCCTTTTTTTTTTTTGCTGCAAGTCTCTTCCATTTTTTATTCTCCCACAGCTTTCTCCTCTTAAAATCCTAAAATGTAGGTGATGTTGCTAGTATGACTAACTTTAATTTAGATACAACGCCCCCGAGGATCCTAAATAAAACAGAAAACAAGGACTTCAAATATCTCATATATCCACAACATCTTCTCTGCTATTGTTGCAGAAATGATTTCCAGTGAAGCAAGCAAAACACTTTTATGCAACAAACCATTGCTTGGCTCTAAATGTGAATTAATTGCTGCTGAACTGTACCAGTTCCATTAAAATTGTTGTGGAAAAAAACAAATGTAAAAATGCAATTACATCTCTTGAATCATTAACTGATATTATTATTTGTTCATATTTTTATTCAAGAGCTGTCTTAGAACTTGTTCTCAAAAGAGGAAAATGATTAAAAATCAAAATGTCTATGAAGGTTCTCAGTCATCCAGGTGGAATTGTCTGTAGCTTGAATCATGTCAACTGGATTTCTATTTTCTTAGTGGAGTGAAACGTTTCCACTAAGAAAATAGAAATCCAGTTGACATGATTCAAGCTACAGACATTAAAAATCAAAGTATTTCAAAATGTAAATATACATGTACGCGTGTATACTTCTGTGATGGTGCAATACACTATTGTTTATAAATATGAATAATATCTTTTTACAAGTTCCAGATCTTGTGTTTCATAGTTGTGGAGATAGTTGCAAACTCTTTGATATTTAGTGATGATAAAGTTTGTGTCTGATAATGCTTCTACTAGAGCTTTGCAGGACTTCAGATTTGAAGGGGGGGAAAGTGTGTTGGTTCAAGTGGCAGTGTGCTTGTAGCACCTGTCTGCAATTGCTTAGACTTAGGGCAGAGCTTTCCAAACTTTTCATGTTGGTGACACACTTTTTAGACATGCATCATTTTGCGACACACTCTTACAGCAGGGCATCATTTTGCGACACACTCTTACAGCAGGGCACAAAGCAGGCACTAGGACCTGCGTGGAATCCTGACAGAGCAGGTTTGGAGGCAGCAGGACACAAGGCAGGCACTAGGACCTGCGCGGAATCCTGGCAGGGCAGGTTTGGAGGCAGCAAGGCACCAGGCAGGCACTAGGACCTGCGCGGAATCCTGGCAGGGCTCGGAGGCAGCAGCAGCCGTGACACACCCAGATACTGCAGCTGACACACTAACGTGTCGCGACACACAGTTTGGAAAGCTCCGACTTAGGGTGTCTTTTCTTGGGTGTGAAAGAATGTAGATCTAACCTTGAGAATAGAGAAGGAATGAATGAGCTGTTCTGGGGGCTGGAGGTTAAGAAAAGACTCCTCAGTCCTGAGAAAAAGAAGAGTGTGGGAAAGAAACTTAAAATAATTCCACCTTGACTTTTAGTATAAGATGGGACAGAGAAGCATGAAGAGGCTATCAAGAATGATGACAGCCCTTCAGGGTAGGCAGGGTCAAGACATAGGCAATGCAGGGATTCCGGGAAGTGCTCTTTATTGTAGTAGAGCAGAATAGGGTTTCTCTACCTTGACCACTTCCAAATGTGCGGACTTCAACTCCCAGAATTCTCCAGCCAGCATAGTCACTACTGAGAATTCTGGGAGTCCACACATCAGGAAGTTGCCCAGGTTGAGAAATGCTGGAGTAGAATAACAGTTCTCTTGCCTTCCTTGTTCTTTTCGTTTCTACGATACAGTGTGCACAGACCATTCAGCTAATTTTGGCTGGAGGGGAGAGATCCAAATGTCACCATCCCTTGTTTTATTTCTCTTCATACGTTTGTTCTCTTAATCGGACTAATCCATTTAAACAGAACTCTTTGTATCAGAAGTGCAAAGGTATAGATGTTTTCCTGGAGGCAAGGGGAATGTCTTTGACGTGGGCATTAGACTTGTCCACATCTATGCATTCAAGATAAGAATATTATCCCTCTGTGCCAGTATGGTGAGAGTGAAGAAAGGAGAGGCACTATTGTTCTCTAATTTTTGGCATATTAACTTTGGACATTCATGTCCTTATGAATTCTTGTTATTAAATAAAATCATGGCAAACGATACCTTCTTTCACTGTTACAAGGCACAGAAATAACAATGTTATATTCAGTAGGAGATGATGGATGAGCACAGAATTGTAGAAGCCAAGGTTGTTTTTCCTTCTTGAAAAGAACGGCTAGAAATACCTGCATGCAATGCTTGCTGAAAAGGGAAACTGGGAGGGACTGGAAGTTGGGCAGAGTTAATAGTATATGGAAAATCAGGGAACATCTCAATTGCTTTGCCAGTTAGTATGGCTGGTATGGTGGGTTGACTTGAAATAAAACACTTAAAAGGACAAGTAGTGTAGATGCAGCTCCACCAGTAATAAAAAGGGGGAAGCAAAAAAAAAAAAAGAAAGAAAAAAAAGAAAGAAAAAGGCTTGTATCCAACCAAACACATCTATTATGTACAGAATATAGAGAAAAGCTTTTGCCACCACCATTTTTTAAAACTAATTCCATCATCAGTCCTCTAAATGGTTAAATTTTACTTCTGATTCTTACAGAGATTGTTGTTCTCTCCCTTTATTCTCCATTCCAGCCCACTGAGATTTGCTGAAAACTTTTGGCTTAACACTTATAATCAACAGTTCAAAATTAGCCTTGCCAGTGTGCAAACTGGCAGGCTGAGCACCTCCCTCTCCAGCTGTGACTCCCCATCAGATTCAACAGTAATTAGGACTGGAAAAAGTTCCCCATTGGCTCCAGTGGAAAGCTTTTCCCCCAAGTCTAACTGCTGCGGGGGAGACGGTAGTGGGCTGGCAGATTCTTGTTCCTGGCCCAATGCCTTAGTGGTCACTTGCACGCGTGTAGACCAGAAGCAAGCTTAGTCACTGCCTTTTATAGCAAGATTTGACTTCGAGGGACTTAGGGACAAGGAAGTGAAATCATGAAGACTATCAGTGCTTTCAACAATTCAAGCTGTCACTAATGCTGTAGAATAGAGACCCAATTGGAGCAGATGATAAATGAGCAACACTAGCTCTGTGAATCCATCCAAAGTCACACAATGAAGTGACACGTGCAAGGCCCCACCACTGCCCCAGTGCCCTTTATATCAGGGCTTTCCAAACTTTTCCCGTTGGTGACACACCAATGGTGGCGCACAAAAATCTGGAAGCACTGCGGTGGCGGCAGCGCTTTTGGGTTTTCGCACACCGCAGTGGCGGTGTCCTGGTGTGTCATGCTAAAACCTGGAAGTGCTGATGGCCTGCTGCGGCAGTGGTGCACCATCAGCGCTTCCGGGTTTTCTCGCGGCACACCTGGGCCCCACAGGCGACACAGTACTGTGTCGCGACACACAGTTTGGAAAGCTATGCTTTATATTGATGTGGACATCTCCAGGGTGGGTGGGTGGGTGTGTTCTGTTGCTTCTTGCTGTACAAAGCAACCTATTGAAAGACAGACACATAACTGAGGAATGTATGTATGAATGGAAAAACTGCTTCCCATGCATGAATCTCTCTCCCCCCCCCCCACTTTTTGCAGGATATGAAGCTCTACATATTAGTTCTTAGCTTCAAACTATGCTTTTATTTTTTGCATTCATTCTAAATCCATTGCAAGTTATGCTCGGTGGGGTATCTAATGCAACTGAGTGAAATGCAAATTAATGTAAATTTATTTATCAAATTTCGAGGCCACCTGACTTCTGAATGACTCTGGGCGGCTTACAATTAAAAAGATCATATACCTAACATAGCCAGAGGTTGTGTTCCATGATAGCTCTTTTCTGTAAATTCTGTAGATTTTATACTGAAACTTGCATCCTGCTCCTATTCAGGTTTGTTTATGTTTATTCCCATGCTTATTATTTATCCACTGCATGCAAATCCATTCTTACAAACCTGTCCAGAGACTCCAGATGGAGTGGGGTGTGGATTTAGTAAATGAATAGATACCCATAAACCACACCCCAGTCCAACTACCTGTGTGTGTTTATACACACTCTCTCACTGTTTATCCCCACCTATGCACATTACTAACGCGATTGCCCCACATATTGTTCAACCAGCTGGGCCCCTTCCAGCTATCTTGCAGACCGGTTATACCAGGGGTGGGGAAACTTTTTTATGCCAGGGGCCATTTTGACATTTATAACGTCACTCGAGGGCCAGGGGGCGGGGTTTGAGGGCGGGAGCCAATCGCGTGGAAGTGGGTGGGGTTTGTAGGCGGGAGCCAATCGCGTGGAAGGGGGCGGGGTTTGAGGGCGGGAGCCAATCACGTGGAAGGGGGCGGGGTTTGCGGGCGGGAGCCAATTGCGCGGAAGGGAGCGGGGTTTGCAGGCGGGAGCCAATTGCACACACTTAGGGCCTGCTGCCGCCATGCCCGCCACGCCCACTGCAGTGCCCACCGCCGCCATGCCCGCCGCCACGCACACCATGCCCGCTGCCACGCCTGCCCCCGCCACGTCCACCACTGCACCGGCCGCTGCTACGGCCGCCATGCCCGCCTCCGCACCTGCCCCCGCCATGCCCACCATGCCTGCCGCCACACCGGCTGCCATGCCCAGCATGCTCGCCGCCACGCCCAGCATGCCTGCCATTGCGCCTGCAATGTGGAAGAGCCACACTCAAGGGGCCAAAGAGCCGCATGTGGCTCGCGAACCTTTGCCGACCACTGGGTTATACCAATGCCACTACCGCCACCACCACCACTCTGCCTCCCTATTGTACAGTTAGGCAGGTGCACATGTTCAGCCGCTGCTTTGTAACTGCTGCCCGGCAGCAGCTGGCCTGAGATAGAGGAGTTAGTGGACAAGCATCTGGCGTAGCTCTTCTTACTTCTGGCAGCGCTGCCTGCTAGGCGAGCATGTCCCTGCTGCATTGCATCTCTGCTGCTTTGCTATCACCAGACCGTTCCGTTTCCTCCTCGTCTTCTGGACCAAAAGAGGAGGCTGTGGACAGCTGAACAGGATCAACTGGGGAGCTATGCGTTCTCCCCTTCTCCTCTCTTCCTGGCCAGGAATTTATTCACAAGAACATTAGGTGCTGCCTCAGCGCTCAAAATTTGCGGCCGGAGCTGAGCCCAAACCAAAGAATTTCATCTGAAGCCAGAGTCCCCATGTGGTATTGATGAACAAGCTAACTTCTGCTGTGGATGAATAGAGCCGATATATGTGTTTTTGTATAGTTAGATTTCTGTATACAATAATTAGAAAAGATTAACACATTTTGCTTATATCATTTTAGATATTTGCCTTTGGGGGTGGCAACTTATTCTGGATTGGAGGCCACAAGATAGATTTTTGTCTGGTGGTAGGTCAAAGAGTTTCTGGTGATGCAACGATATCACTGGAAAGGGTGAGGATGAACATTTCCTGCTTATGGTGGTTGTGGATTTTCCGGGCTGTGTGGCCGTGTTCTGGCAGTTTTGGTTCCTAACGTTTCGCCAGTCGCTGTGGCTGGCATCTTCAGAGGACAGCAGCACAGCTAGAAGATTCTCTCTGTGCCCAAGTCTTCTAGCTGTGCTCCTGTCCTCTGAAGATGCCAGCCACAGCGACTGGCGAAACGTTAGGAACCAAAACTGCCAGAACACGGCCACACAGCCCGGAAAACCCACAACCACCATTGGATTCCGGCCGTGAAAGCCTTCGACTATACATTTCCTGCTTATTTTTTGCTTGATCTGGAGACTTGGGGGCAATTTAAGGGTGGGGATGGGAGTGTTTCGCCTCACAGAGGTTTTGTGTTCCCATTCTTATCCCAAAACACAATCCCCCAAAACAGAACAAAAACCATACCCCCCCCCCCAAATTAAAGTCAAATGATGGCAGTATGATCTTAGTTTGGAGGGGGCCATAAAGGGGAAGCTGTAGGCTGCCCAAACTGTGTTATATAAAGGCGTGATAGTTTGGTATAAAGCAGAGCTTTCCAAACTGTGTGTCGCGACACAAAAGTGTGTCGCCACACACAGTCTGCTGTGTCGCCACACAACCCAGAAGCGCTGATCATCATCAGCGCTTCTGGGTTTTCCCGAGGCGACACACCAACAGAGGCGCGCAAAAACTGAAAGCGGCAGCAGCGCTTCCGGGTTTTTGCACGCTGCCGCAATGGCGGCACTTCCGGGTTTTCCCGCAGCGACACACCAACGGTGGTTGGTGTGTTGGCAACGGTGGTTGGTGTGTCGGCGCGGGAAAACTTTGGAAAGCCCTGTTATAAAGGATAGCCAATGTGCAGAGTCTGTTCTTCCCCTTTAAAGTTGCTCACATCAAAGTCTATATTGAAGTGCTGTAATGTACAGTTTGTTTGTATGCATGTCATCCAGCTTTCACAACCGCACAACACTGTTTACAGGTAGTCCTCGACTTATGACTGTTCGTTTAGCGACGGCCCAGTTACAACGGCCTCGGAATGGGTGCTTTATGGCCTGTAAAACACTTCCGAGTGTCACAAAACGTCGCATCCCCCACAGTCACATGATCACATTTTGGGTGCTTGGCAACTGGCTCGCATTTACAACTGGCTGCAGCATCTCGCGGTCCGTGATCACATTTTGTGACTTTTTTGCTGTTTTTCAGCAAAAAACACCCATTGGGGAAGCTTAATTCCCCAATTCACTTAATGATTCCCCAATTCACTTAATGACCGCCGTAAACATGGTCATAAAATCAAGTCTGGTCATGTGGGTACTTGACTTTTGATCGCAATGACTTACGATGGGAATTCTGGTCCCAATTGTCTTCATAAGTGGAGGACTACCTGTATTTCCATGCTCTACGACAGGTAGTATTTCTTCAGATTCCCCCCCCCCCCCCTTTGCATGATATCCTTGATTTCTGGCTATCAACCAAGTGGATACAATTCTCTTCAGGCAGTAAATTACTCTCCATCTCTTTTAGGGCACTGAAAAAAATTAAGTATCTTTCCTATATGCCTCTTCCCAGTAGAAAAAAAATCAGGTGTTCAAGCAGGAAGAAATAATATGCAGTGTTAATATTATCAACAGCAGCAATGATATTAAGCAAAAAGCTTTCTCTTTTACATACCCATTTCTAAAGTCTGGTTTGTTGTTTTGTGTAACATGTTAAGTTTTTTGGCGGACTGAAGCCTCAGCCTGAAATTTACTCATTAGGGAGTATTATAGCTGTAAAATTTCTAACGTTACACTGCAGTGTAATGATTTAAAGTAGAATGATTTAAATATCAAGGCAATCAAATGGTTCAACTGATTTTATTTAGAACGGGTCCAATGCAATTTTCCATTTGGGTTCCACATTTCAGATTCACCCTTTGTATTCCTCAGAACATTATATGAAGTCTTAAAAATATGTTTAATTTAAGAAGGAATGTGAATCTTTAGTACCTGCTGGACATTTATATACAATTCTGACACGGGACTCAAATGTACTTTTTTTTAATGTTGGGAAAGGAAATCCAGGCATGCAAATAATCCTAAAGATGCCTCATTTTAAAAAAAAATCTGAGTTAGCTTTTGTAACAGGTCTATCATGTCAGACTGAGTACCATGCATTTAAGGTTAAGTCTTCGGCAATCTACTTTTGGCCAATGCAGAAGTGAACAGGAAAATATGCTCATCCTACTGGGAAGATGAGAATTATTTGGCCACCAATTCCTTGCAATCTCTTGCTTATGGGCGCATTTCATTTCTACCTGACCTTCATGGGATCAGACTGGTTTTACTGGTGAACAACTGCACTCCACATATCAAACAGCTAGCACATTTTGAGCAATGGAGTGCTTTTTGTTTTAAATACTAGACTTTGTGTCTTTGCTAGAATTCTGACTTTTTTTATGAACAAAAGGTCATGTTACAGAGCACAAATGAGGTCTAAAATTCAGCCACAGCAGACCACAGCTGCACAGAAAACACATCTTCAAGGTAGGTTGACCTGCTTGAAAAAAGAGATTAAAAACAGCACAGCAAACATGGATCTTCAATGCACTGTTTCCCTAGTTAAATATTAACGGCTTCATTTCACATTTAAATGAACTAAGCGACAATGGATGGAATTTCCACTACCACCAGTTGTTGTTGCTGTGCCATGGGAAAAAGCAGGTGACAATGTGGCTCAGATGGAAGAGAGGGGACAGGGTTGATAGGGGCAAGTGATACAATCTCAGCATCTGCACTAAAGTGACGTAAGATGGTCAACTGATCATTCACCAGTTTCAAAATATAATCTTCTACAGCATTTCCCTTCCTTCCCTTTGTAAACAGATCTGCTCATAAATAATTTGGATGTCTCCATGACATTCATGATACTTAACAGAAGCTGAAGTAGAAAAGGATGGATGTGGTATACAGCATCGAGAAAATGTCAAAAAGTACTTCATTTTTGTGGTTGAGTTGTGTTGTTTAGCGTCTGATGAGTGGGTTGCAAGTAGTATCAGCCGTCAGACACGGGAGGAGTGACCCACCCATATTTTTCATGGGTCTTCACCAAGCTCTTAAAAGTTGCTTCGGCTTCCTTACGACTAAAGGACTTTTTTGATTTTCCAGCTTTTCTGCAGATGCGGCCCTGAATGAAAGAAAGTAACCAAGAGAAGAAAATCAGGAATCTGGTAGATATACACGTGTCATTCCACAGATACTGACAATAGTACCACAATTCATTAGTTATTGGGGCTTGCCCATTTACAGAACTTCTGTTTACCAGAAAGCACATTGGTGACTTTTTTTGCCACAGATTTTTCTAACCCTCCCACCTCTTACTTTCTGCGATTCTGGCTCACTTCTGCTTTTTTTTCCTGGAGAAACTTCCAGAAAATGCATGGAAGTACAACTATCCACCACATTTACTTTCTAAGCATTCCATAGAGCTATTATAAATAGAAAGAATGCTAGAGGCTGTTATTTTACTTTGTACTATGCCAGTCTCCTATTTGCATATTTTGAAATCCAAATAGTTGAAGTCAGTGGAAATGCACCCTGTTGCCTACCCCTTTTGTAGACTGCCTTGTGTTGTTACTGCACAATTGCCAGAAGACTATGTGGAGAGAATCAGGTGGAAACAACACAGTAATTTAGAACTTTAAAAAGCATTTCACCCATGTCAACTGGATTTCTATTTTCTCAGTGGAAAATAGATTGTGCCTCAGGCACAATCTTTCTCCCATCTTTCTCCGGGCTCTGTCTTCTGTGCCTAGGAAGATTAAGACCATTTCACAAGCTCAACAGCAGCATGGTGATCTTAACGATCCTCCTTTAGATGATAAAAGGACTTAAATAACATCTCAATATAACCATGACCCCAGGTGCAAGGTCACACAGCCACCTAGAAACATATTTAGGATTCCCTTACCAACTTTGCTCAGACTGAAGAAGCTCCTTGGATAAGGAGCGAAACGTTTCCACTGAGAAAATAGAAATCCAGTTGACATGATTCAAGCTACAGACAATTCCACCTGGATGACTGAGAACCTTCATAGACATTTCACCCATCTTTCTAAAAAGGCATTCATAGCTCTACTATCTGTCCTGAAAGTTTTCCTTAGAGAAAAGAAGTTGTCACGCCCCAACAATCTTCTTCAGGCCTCCACGTCTCTGCTTCAATGTCACTATGTCCTGCCCACCTAACAGCCATGTTACATCTGCTAGTGACCCACTCAACATCATTATTTTTCCCTTGGAATGTAGGAAGAGGGGTCATAAAAGCATTATCCCCTTCTTGCTCCTCCAAAATTGTATCGGGGTAAGGTAAAAGTCTTTAAAATATATTATTCTCATTTACACTCAGGAAACCCCCAATTCTGCATGCAAATGCTAGGGAGGGGAGATTTCTTGAACTATTATGTTGGCTTCTTAAAACGTTGGCCATTCTTAGAGGGCAGTGTAAGGCAGTTTTATTCATGGAATGGAACAGACTATGCAAAAGACCCACAGTTGGAAAGATAACAACAACAAAAAGACCACAATCTTTATTCTTTGCATTTTCTTCATCCCTTGACAGCTTTGTAAGCCATAGCTAAAGTTCTAAGCTAGGTTACATGACTTTGAAAAAAAGATAAGTTAGGAAATAGAAGCAGATTCAGGGAGCATCTTCGCTGAGCTCGGAATGTTCTCCCTTTAAATAAAATGTGGAGAGCAAAGAATAATTCCTTGGAGTGATAGGTACCCTAAAGTGATAGGGTACCCTAAAGCCCATAATTGAGTGGGGGGAGGGGAATGGGAGGAGGGGGAGGGGAGGGAAGGAAGGGGTCTATTTTACTAAAACTTTGTCAACTTTCCAAAAGTTATACACATTCCCTTGTTTTGATTATTCTCTGGGTTCAGACGGCTAATTCTGTATTTGTTTTCTAAATTTTGCTTTTTATAACTCTTTTATTTGTTCAAATCACATACATGATCGATATAGATCACCAAGTTTTGTTCCAGGACAAAGATGGGCAGAGAATGGTCTACTTCGTTAAAGAACCACCTTGCTCTGGATGATTGCTGGGCTTCTTATTGAAGAGTACTGGTTTAGGTGAACCTTAGTCTCAATATGAAAGTATATATTACGTTCCTAAGCAAGTGTGCATACTCAGGATCATTTAAAACAGTTTAGTTATGGTTTAAATCAGTGTTTCTCAACCTTGGCAACTTTAAGATATGTGGACTTCAACTCCCAGAATTCCCCAGCCAGCCAATTCTGGGAGTTGAAGTCCACATATCTTAAAGTTGCTAAGGTTGAGAAACACTGCCTTAAATGTTAAAAAGTAAACTTACCTTGAGTTGAGCTCAATTCCAGGTGACTTACATGGGCACATTCTTGAAGTTTTCTTGGCATGCTATGGCAATGGCTTGCCACTGCCTTTTTCCAGGATTTTTTTTTAAATGTTAAGTCAAACCTGCAGCCTTGGACCTCCCAGATTGTGTTTATTCCATTACTAACCAGGGCCAACCCTGCTTTGCATTCTTGATCCGCTGTGGTCAGATAGATGCTGCCATTTAGTACAGCAGCTGAAACATCAAGACACTTGGATATAAAGATTCAGAACAACCCAAAATTGAGATGTAGAATAGATATGCATTTTTCTGTAGAGAGGGACATTTTAAAAAGACTAGACTGAACTCAGCAAATCCCAATTATAGATTACAGTATCCTAAAGTCTTATTTTTTTTTCTATACAATTTTAAACTAGGCCTTAGCAGGAGGCAGCACCTGGCCAACCTTTTTTGGGTTCTGAAACTAAGCAGGGCTGGGCCTGTTTAATACTTGGGTGGGAGATCTCCAGAGAATACCAGAGGTGTCGGCTAGACTGGGAAATTAAAAAATCATCCTGGTCAAAGGCAATGGCAAACCACTTCTTATTGCTGCCAAGAATACTACATGGGTATGTCCATGAAGTCACCAGCAGTCAAGCTTTACTTGAAGGACACTTTATTTGATATATGTACACTATTTTATTTTTATACCACTTAATTGTCATGTCTCCTTCAAAGAAACCTCCAACTGCTGTTTGCTAGAATTCAAGAATTTTGAATGATCCCTGGCATCAGAGGGCTGCAGTATCCAGAATTCCCTGAGCTAAGGGAATCCAATTTAGGTCTACGGTGCAGTCATGCCTAGTATATCTTACAGAGTAGAGATGATCAGGGCCATGAATTTCAGAAAGGACAGACAGAGGTAGGAGGCAAAGAGAAGAGACAAAGTAAGCAAGCAAGGAACTAAAGAGTGCAAGACAAAGTTAACGGCCAGTTTATTCAGCCAGCAAATTGGAAATGTCATACACACAGGCACACAAAACTACTACCTGTATGAGGCAATATCCTACATGAAGTTACTGGAGAAAATAAATCTAACAAACAAAATGGAGACTACCCCTCCCATCTTGGTCTTTTGGATATGACCAGGGTCAAACCCAGTTCATCTCTGCCTAATCCCATCAGACCCAAACTGACCCTCTCTGTCCCCAGAGAAAGCCCCCCCTGCAATCCCATCTAAAACAAAGAATAGAAGCCTTTTCACCAGCTCACAGCCCATCCCAAGGGCAGCAGCCCTTACAAGGGAACTGAAACCTAGAGAAACCCCAGCATTCCACCTCCTTCACAATGGACTTCCTCAGCTCTGCTGCCCTCCGGAAAGGCCCATTTTGCCTAATGATAGAACTCATCCCAGGTACACTGACAAGGACCTGCCTAGCTTCCCCAAACTGACCAGCCAATCAGATCCCTAGGATTTCCCACCTTGTAGCCCTCAACTTCTAGAAAAATCTTTGCTTTTCCATTGTTTGGGGTCCCTCTTTCTTGTAAAGCAGGCACCCAACGATCAACATGGTTCTTCTCCTCAGTGTTGTGTTCCTTCTTCAGACTGAATCCACAAGAGGAGTTATTTCACACAAAAATGAATTCCTAATTTTTTCCCAAGTTAGATTACGGTGAGACAGAAATCTCTAGCATTCTACTACAATCTACTTCCTGCCCACTCCTGGATTACAGTACTGTGGTCCTTCTCCTGGCATTGGTATTAAGAGAAGCTTTAGTTTAACAGAAGCCTGTGTGAAACTCTGGACTTATAAAACCACTTTGTCTCTATGGCTCTTTCCCAACTACTGAATTACATTATTATCCACACATCCTTGAATTGGCAGAAAGCAGTAAAAAGGTAAAGGTTCCCACCGCACATTTGTGCAGTCGCGTCCGACTCTAGGGGCCGGTGCTCATCTCTGTTTGTTAGCCGAAGAGCCAGCGTTGTCCGAAGACGCTTCCATGGTCATGTGGCCGGCATGATGCACTCGGAACGCTGTTCCCATCCCACCGAAGTGGTACCTATTAATCTACTTGCATTTGCATGCTTTTGAATTGCTAGGTTGGCAAGAGCTGGGGCGAGTGCAGGAGCTCACTCCGTCACGCGGGGCTAGGGATTCTAACCTCTGAACTTGTGATCTTCCGATCGACAAGCCTGGCGTCTTACCCACTGAGCCACCAGGCCCCTGGCAGAAAGCAATACTAGCATTAAATTGCTGTCCTCGTTGCAGATCTATTGCCTTTATTCCCCGTCACCTCGTTCCCACAGCATCGCCACCTCCACCAGGTAATAAGTAATAAAGCCTAACAGATTTACACCCCTTGAGGTTGTGCTTAAGGTGTTGGATGGTGTTGGAATAAGGAGAAAAATACTACTTTAACAACAGTACAGCTTATGACGGCTTAAGGCTGTTTTCCGAAGGGCTGGAGATGAGATAAAGGGAACATCATGGAAGTGTGGGAGAAAACTCCTGTTGTCAACTATGTTGTGGGTAGATGGAAGTGGGGACACAGCCCAAGAGTGACTCAGAATATGTAGTGAAATGAATTAGTACTTGCGTTTGTATGCTAACACCTCTCCCACCCCCAGCTGAAAGAAGAGAGACTAATAAGGAAGCAAACATTGGTTGGCTACAGAAGGAATCTGAGAGAAAAGGAATAGTAGTTTGGAAGGCAGCTTTGCAATTCCCTATCTTTGGGGACCTGGGGAGTGAAGTCTGCTGCCCTGTTAATAAACACTATGAACTTCCTGAAAAAGTTTTGTTGTTGTTGTTGTTCAGTCGTGTCCGACTCTTCGTGACCGCATGGACCATAGCACGCCAGGCCTTCCTGTCCTCCACTGTCACCCAGAGTTTACTCAAATTCATGTTCATTACATCGGTGATGCTATCTAACCATCTCATCCTCTGCCGTCGCCTTCTCCTTTTGCCTTCAGTCTTTCCCAGCATCAGGGTCTTTTCTAGTGAGTCCTCTCTTCGCATTAGGTGGCCAAAGTATTTGAGCTTCAGCTTCAGTATCTGTCCTTCCAAAAAAGTTTACCACTCAGGAAAGAGTTGTTTTAATCATGCCAGGTTCATATGTAATCCTAGGCTAAAAACATTATGTTTCACCAACAATACTTAATGACCAGATTCCAACTTTATACTAGGCCAAAATCAAACAAACCTCATCAAAAGTCACAAAAGTGAAGAACTGGTCATCCTTCTTAGAACCACCATTTGTACTCAGTGGGGGGGAAAACAATCAGTTTACAGTAACTGCTTGTTCATAGCACCTACAGTCGGCTTCCTTTTTCAAGGCAGTGGCTAGAGCAGTGTTTCTCAACCTTAGCAACTTTAAGATGTGTGGACTTCAACTCCCAGAATTCCCCAGCTGGCTGGGGAATTCTGGGAGTTGAAGTCCACACATCTTAAAGTTGCTAAGGTTGAGAAACACTGGGCTAGAGTTAACTGACTTGTGTTTGCATTTCTTATGAGCTATTTCATTGACTGGAAACATTCTGCCTCCTGGCGTATTGGAAGCAGTTTACTGAAAGTATGGAGTATGACCGGAGGAAGAGCTCATCAGCGCTCAGGAGGATTTTAAATTTATTGACTTTCTAATTTTGGCTTCTGCTTGCCAGTACTTATATGTGCCTTCTATCATGAAGTTCTTTATGGGAAAAGTACTTGTTTCACTTGTATGGCTGTGAGAGTTGGGCCATAAGGAAGGCTGAGCGCCGAAGAATCGATGCTTTCGAACTGTGGTGCTGGAGAAGACTCTTGAGAGTCCCTTGGACTGCAAGGAGGTCAAACCAGTCAATCCTAAAGGAAATCAACCCTGACTGCTCATTGGAAGGACAGATGCTGAAGCTGAAGCTCAAATACTTTGGCCACCTAATGCGAAGAGAGGACTCACTGGAAAAGACCCTGATGCTGGGAAAGACTGAAGGCAAAAGGAGAAGGGGACGGCAGAGGATGAGATGATTAGACAGCATCACCGATGTAATGAACATGAATTTGAGTAAACTCCGAGAGACAGTGGAGGACAGGAAGGCCTGGCGTGCTATGGTCCATGAGGTCACGAAGAGTCGGACACGACTAAACTACTGAACAACAACAAACTTGTTTCACAAAAGGCCTATGTGTTTCCTTTTCTGTTTGGCTTTATAAATTTCCTGCCCTCTGCCAAAGAAATGAATTTTCAAAGCTTTTTGTTTACATTTCTGTTTAGGCATAATGAAACAGTAAGATTTTGATAATAAAATACTATGTTGAATAAGACAAGACCAGGACTTCAGCATTTAAGCCATTCTTGAAAATAGAGGATTATATTGCATAGAAAAAGCCCATCCTTTACTCACGTTAAGTAGTTCACACATATACACACACACAAACACAAATAATCCATTCAATCGTGTCCAATTCTCGGAGATTGCCTGGACAAGTCCCTGCAGTTTTGTTGGCAAGATTTCGGAAGTGGTTTGCCCTTGCCTCCTTCCTAGGGATGAGAGAGAGTGCCTGGCCCAAGGTCACCCAGCTGGCTTGGTGCCTAAGGCGGGACTAGAACTCACGGTCTCCTGGTTTCTAGCCTGATGCCTTAACCACTACACCAAAGTGGCTCTACACACTGGCTCTACACACATACACATGTAGATATACAGTATATTGGAAACAGAAAGCCTCTTCCTTTGATTTACGATATTAGTTTTTATTTTCCATAATCTCATTAGTTTCAATATCAAACCCTCTTGACAGTTCTGCTCATGAATTCAAATCCCAGATCATACAATACCTTCCAGCATTCACTGGGAGCAATTTCTCTTATATGCACTGGCTCACTCTCACTGCCTCTCCCTTATGACTCTGTTCCCAGAACTCACATGACAAGGCAGTTCCTACAGGAAAGGTCCCATTGCATCCAATTTGCAATAACAAGCTGGGAGTGTTCTTGTCTGTGTGCTCTCTCTCTCTCTCTCCCTTCCCTTCCCTCAGCAGGTACTCCTAGGACATTGTGTGCTGTACTGCTCTAAAAGGTAGTCACTCCAAGGGTTACTGCACAAAGGTCCTCTTCTGACGGCACTAAGCAAACCATCTGCAATTCTCTAGGACAGCTGACAACAGCTGAATAGAAAACTCACATTTATTTATTTTACAACATGGCTAAGTAATGAAATATGAGAATACTAAAATGTGAATTATTAAAATAAGAACGTTTGCTTATACTCATTATTTATTAGAAGATTGTTGTAGAATTTTATGGCTTTGAAAATGAGGAAAGTAGGAAGAACTTATTTATTAGTTTTGTATATTGAAGTTCCTTCAGGAGCTCAAGTACATATGACTCCAATAAATCCTGTCTATAATCAGTTGTGTACAAATCCTGCTACTGTCAGCAGGACTTAGCCAAGCATAGTGATGATAGTTTTCCATGTCTGAGCTTTCCTGAATTTATGAGCTTTCTATGATCTTTGTAACCCTTCTTACTGTAGAGTTTTGACTCCTTTTTAGAGCTTTATTCAGAAAACAACAACAACAAAAAACCTCCCTCCCCTGAACCACAAAGCTGTTTCTTGAAAGATGAACTTTTCATACCATTATCTGCATTCCTTGTCTTGTTCTGTAAAGGAGGAGTGATTATCTTCCCCTCTCCTCTGTAATTCTGCTTTATAAAATAACTATGATGCAGTCTTTTTAGGCAGCAAGCAACATCATAGACTTCCAAAAGTCCTTGGGATGCTACGTGAACCACATAGTCCTATCTCATTAGGTTTCATCTGCAGTTCAACCAAATCATGACTTGATCCTAAAGTTAGATTTGGAATGGTCACCTTATGTGCATTCTCACAAAACTGATCCCTGGGGCCAGTTACAAAGCACTTATTTACCAAAAGGCAAACTGGTGATTGTCCCTACCTCTCTCCCTTTGACTCTTTCAATTCATCACCTCGACTTACTGCCTTTTTCTGAGAAAGTGAGCTTCTAAACATAGACTACTAAGTGAAAGAATGGGCTGCAGGCTTGTTTCAGTTTTATTTTTAAAGAAAGCCATCAGGGTATTTGTGGGACCAAAAGCATTCTGGAAATAAAGATTATTCTTGAAGTTGGCACTTTGCCTTGCCAGATGTTATAACTTCCCATTATATTTTTATTTAAAAGAATCTAGAACAAAATCTGATGAACTCTGAAGCTTGGCAAGTATTATGGGAGGTCTCTGGGGAGTATTACACTGGAGACCAAACTTTATGTAATTTCCATTCATTTCAGTGGCACTTCCACCAGAGAACTTCCTGCCAGATTGTACTCCTTTTTTTTTACACACACGTTAGAAATAAGTCCCATTCACTTAAATGGAAATTCTGTATAGACACACATTGCAAGCCTCCTGCTGTCAAGATAATTCCAGGGGAGACAGGCCAATGTTAATCATGATAATTAAATGAAGCTTCACATTCCAAGATAGTATAGCACAACACACCATGGAAGAGGTAGGGATAAATTATTTAGTATCCTTCAAAAGTTCTGGATTACAATCCCTATAATCCCTTTTCATTGGACATGATGACTAGAGCTAATGGGAACTTCTGGAGGTCACTGGGTTCTTCTGAGCCCTAGTTATAAGCTTCCCCAAGTTTCAGCTGGCCACTTTTGGATTGAGATGTTGAGCTACCCAACCTAATGCTTTCCAGATGTACCGGACGTCACCTCCCAGAATTCTCAGCCAATATGATGGGTGCTGGCTAGGAAGTCTTAGGAGTTAAAATCCAAAACTCAGGAAGATATCTAGTTGACAAAACCTGGGATAGATGATCGTATTGTCTTATGTATTGAAAAAAAACCCCTATCGGCATTGCCTAATTAAAATGACAGAAGTTATTCTAGAGAACACTGGGGATCTTATAAAGTGCTACAATATGTCAGTTTATAAAGATAGTGCAAAAAAGACTACTGTACATTTCAACATCTCTCCTGGCAGATGAGAAAAGCTAGTTCTAATGGAATCAGTGTTTCTCGCACTGATCAGAGCTTTGGTACAGCCTGTCTTATGCAACAGAATGATCAAGGTTATATAATGCAGAGTGGCTCTAAATGCTTGACAGCAATTACTCAGTTTATTATGAAGTCATTGACCACACTGTACTAACTACTACTACTTACTACTAACTCTTTTTCTGATGCCATTTTTAACAAGAATAAAATATTATGTACCAGTTGACAATAATTTATTTCATTTGTTTCCCTTGGCTGTTTAATAATATAAAGAGTGGCATCCTGTTTTCTATTAAAAATATAGGAAATAAAAACCAGTGATTGAATTCTAGTGAAATATTGCAGTGTGAATTACTAGCAGATACGGAGTGTGCCGTTCTTATCTGCTCAGAAGGAAGAGCCACTTTATTTAAGCAGACTTTCTTCTTAGTAAATGTCTTTAGGATTTAAACTTTAGAAGCCTTCGACTTTTTAGACTTTGGCTGATCCTGAAAATCTTAACGATCTGTGCGATTTAGGAGACCATAAAAAAGTCCAGAGCTCTAGTCTATACAGGAATGCTGAAAACAATATCCCAGAAGGCAGTGGCCAACCAATTCGCTACCGTTGCCATGAAAACAGTCAGCAGTTGAGATCAACTTGAAGGAGTTTTTATCTTGTAATATTTTTTAACCTAAGGGAAGTATTTATCAGCTATACTGTATAAACTGCATTTCTGATTCCCTTCCCCCATTGATTGAAGAGGGAAGTATTGAAAGCTGATAATGTGTTAAAATGCATATTTAAGTCATCATCCAGTTCAATTTTTAATTTTAAAATGCTCATTCCTTATTTATGTATTTGTGAAAGATAACCTTCAATTAAGGGGTAGAGTAAAGCTGGAATAAAAGAGTAATCCACTACATTTTTAAGGAATTATGAATTTGTTAATTCAGTCTCTTTTTCAGTGATAGCTAGTTGTTTGATCCCAGGGAGTCAGTGGAATCTGATCTCTTTGGGCAATACAGAGCAAAGTATAATCTCTTTAAAATAAGAACCATGAGGTGAAAACCATGAAGTGAAGCTAAGATTAAGGAGATAAAGTTAATTTATCTTTAAGGTATCACAAGAGTCATTATCTGTTTTTGGAAGAGTAATGGTTGAGTCACAGAAAGCAATTAAGTAGAAGCCTATTTTCTATTCGCCAGGCTATAAAAAACTCAAGCACAACTGATTACATTAGGTGTAAAGGGATATGAATTTAGTCATGTAAGTAATGAAATATGACACAATACATTTGTTTAATTAAATGTACAAACACTTCTTCCCAAAATGGACAAATATTTACAGAATATAAATATTTACAATACCTATATCTAGGAAACAAAATCACAATTCTTTACTCAAGAATATTGGAAACGGAGGAATAGGGTTGTATTCAATGATGTCATACTGCTCATGAAAGAATTCTGCCAATGGGATGGAAATGGTTTGCTTCCAGCAAGGAAACTCCTACATAGTGAATGCCTCTATCATAATCTTGGATGAAGACCACGGATTGCTGGAATGGCATATTATGACAAATAATACAATATTTTCTAATACTTGAAAATCTATTCCCCTAAGGTTTTTCTCATAAAGGAAAGGGAGGCCAAAGAAAAAAAGACACACTGCTTCATTTTTTAGTCCTTAATAAAATGAAACATCAATCACTCTGAAATCTGAGAAACCCATATTGTATATTGCTTACCAGGCAAAAAAGTATTTTCTCACTAATGGAATAAGGATAATTTGATTGCGCTTTGGCAGACAATAACTAGATAAATGTATTTATACTTTAAGTATGAAAGGTGGATAATTTAAATTAATGCAATATATATATAATTGTTTGGGGAAAGTTATAATTTAGTAGAAACTAGATTTAAATCAATAAATAGATCATTCTCTCGGTGATTTAAATTATACTTTTACTTGTTTTAGAAAATGCTGCATATTTAATGGAATTTATTGGTGTATTAATAAAGCATTCAGAATGTTAACTAGTAGTTTATCATGCAGTATATTCATCTATTAGGGTATTTATTTTAACATTTTAGGTTATTTGATAAAATATTTGACTTTAACGGAATAATTCCAGTTGGATTTAATTCTACATAACTATCTTACTTAATATTACCCTCCTACTAGAGAGGTGAAGGCAACCGATAACCACTGGACATTGCCCCTCTATGGAAGAATATTATTGCAAGTGGGGGACTGACTTGGTCCTTGTATTTCTCAGCAACAACAGGGAATTTGCTGCCTTCCTCTTTGCCCCAAAAGAGACTGGTGTGAGTGAGCCTGAATTTGTTTGTAATGCAGGCCAAATTTATTGCAGGCCAGCTTGATCATTTTATATACAGTAATAGGATACAGAGGGGCGTGGTGGCTCAGCGGGTAAGACGCCGGGCTTGTGGATCATAAGACTGCAAGTTCGGAGGTTCGAATCCCTAGCCCCGCGTGACGGAGTGAGCTCCCGCACTCGCCCCAGCTCTTGCCAACCTAGCAATTCGAAAGCATGCAAATGCAAGTAGATGAATAGGTACCACTTCGGTGGGTAGGTAACAGCGTTCCACGCGTGTCATGCCGGCCACATGACCGTGGAAGTGTCTTCGGACAACGCTGGCTCTTCGGCTAACAAACGGAGATGAGCACCGGCCCCTAGAGTCGGACACGACTGCACAAATGTGCAGGGGAAACCTTTACCTTTTTAAAAATAGGATACAGTGGGATATAATTATTCCATATTTATTTATTATTTATTTATTACATTTATATCCCGCCCATCTCCCCCACAAGGAGGGACCCTGGGCGGTTATTGGTGGTTCCCAACTTTTTCCTTTATCTGGACCACTACAGCACTATTACAAAGGCTTTGAGAGCTATTGCATGAGCTCAGTGATCTGGCAAGATTTTTGTCTGTATATATAGGAAACAGTGCCAGAGATCTACAGTACTCCCAACACACCAGTTGTAGTGTTCCTGGCCAACTGGCTGGAGACCATAGGAACACAGAACTTATGCTTAAAATGTTAAATACTACGTAGATTTATAACAACCACCTGAATTCTCCATGAAGTTAAGCAAAAGTAAATATTTATAATTTGGAAACGAACCAAAATGAAAAAGGTCAAGGTAATTAAAAAGGAAAAAAATACTATATATTCTAATTCAGATAACCACTCTGGATCCTATACAGAGTTGCAGGTAACTTATCATTTTTTATCCAAATATGTATCTACTACTTGTCATGTAAAACATCCTGAGGCAGTGTACAACATGAACATACAATAAATATAATATATGATAAAACAGGACACATCAAATATAAGCAATGCCCATGAACAATACATCAGTATTATCCTGAGATGTCCAATGTTTTCAGCAAATCATAGCATGCTTTATTTTTTTGTGCAGGGAGGTGAAGGGTAAGTAGGAGAAGTATTAGGAGAATAGGCACCATGACAGAAAAAAACTGTTTACCTGATTGATGCTAATGAATATCTGTAAATGGGACAACAGTGACCAGGAATAACTAAATGGGAGAAAGTATCTGCTTGGGTATCCTGGTCTTACCAGTTAACACCCAAACCTTAATTCCAGTGCAGCAGCAAGGATAGCATTGGCAGTGGGGCAACTTTGCTAGGAGTCTGCAGGTACTAATGGGATAAATAAATAAATAAATATTTTTGTATTGCATATTGGGCCGCTAGCATTAGCAATGATTCCTATAGAGTCTGTCTGTCATCAGAACAGACATTGCTGACCAAGGAAATCAGCCTTCTCACTGAAGCCTGCAAAGATTTTTCAGAAAGTTTGGGGACTCTCTAGATAAATTGTATAGTGGGGTACTTGAGTGAAGGCAAAGAGGATGAACCCCCCCTTGCATGGTGTTGTAGTATGTAATACAGGACTGCACCCACAGCAGCCAGAGTTGCATTCCAATGCAATTTTAAGTTTCTGTCCATTCATTTAATAGGTTAATAAAGGGTTGCTGATTTAGTCTTAAGACATTAATAGGCTTAACATGCATTAACGCAGCTTTAATTTTTAACAAGAAAATTGCTCGTATTTAAATATTTATTTTATTTTAATTTTCTTATTTATGACATTTAAAGACTACCTCAATCCGCTCAGACTCTGGTCAGTTTACAGTAGATATGATAAAATACAAATATCTAATTTAAAATATGGGAACCTTTTAAAACTTTTTAAAATTAGTCATCTCTTAGTATCCATTTTGTAAACAGGCAAAAGTTTTTAGAGGTTAAAACTAAACAGTAATATTTCCAAGCCTTATGCTAAATGTGTAGAAGGGTGCTTGAGGTACAACCTACAAGGTGGTTGTTCTGGAGGAAAACAGGAAGAAGCGCTAGGTCAGAGCTTTCCAAACTGTGTGTCATGACACGTTAGTATGTTGGCTGCAGTGTCTGGGTGTGTCGCGGCTGCTGCTGCCTCCGAGCCCTGCCAGGATTCCGCGCAGGTCCTAGTGTCTGCCTTGTGCCTTGCTGCCTCCAAACCTGCTGTGATTCCGCGCAGGTCCTAGTGCCTGCCTTGTGCCTTGCTGTAAGAGTGTGTCGCGAAATGATGCATGTCTAAAAAGTGTGTCACCAACATGAAAAGTTTGGAAAGCTCTGCACTAGGTACTCAAACACTTTGAGCTCCTGAATGAAAGGAGGGATATAAATCTAATAAATAAATAAATATCTGAAAAACAAAGGGCACCACCTAACAGAAAAAAAGTCAAAAGAATGAACCAGGGCATTAACATTTCCTTCATTTCAACAGGATTTAGGCTGAAGAACTTCTCACTATACTGCTGCCCGGAGGAACTTATCTGTGTTATATTAATTACCGCCCAATCCTTTAGACTGCCATTTGAAAAGCAGAGAAATGCTAAGAAAAATCTTCAAGCTGGAGAAGCGTGTATACCAATGTTTAAAACAATCACTTGAAAATAGGGGCTGCAATGGTTAGTATGAAAGGAAGTGCCAAGCTGAATTTAAAGTAGCAGAAATTTGCTTTGCTCTGTAATCACAGATATATTTCTAGAGAGAAACGGACATAAAGCACATTAAGATCTTGATGCCATTCTCCAGATTGGATTTTACAGTTAAGCAGCACATGTACACCTATCTTTGCCCTTGGAATTTATATTGGCTTGAACTTGAAACAGGAAGATAACTTAGATATGGGGAGAAGGTAATCTGGTCAGACTTTCTTCTGGCTTCCAAGCCATTTATTTCAGCAAGGTTTTGAACTTACGCTCTTACAGATTTATATAAATAGCTGGAGACACAAGAGCCAAATGTAATGTCTAAATTCCACATACTGTAGCACTACCGTATAGAAAACACCATGTCAGTTTTGTTACAATGGAAAAGCTTAGTTAATTTAGACCAGCGGTCAGCACACTACAGCCCACAGGCCAAATCCGACCCACCGCCTGTTTTTACGCAGTCCTTGAGTGGATGGGCAGGAGGCAGTTCTCTAGGTCTGAGCCTCAACTGAAATCCCAGGATAACAGGTGGGGCTGAGGGTTGGGGCATCCTGGGCAGCAGCCTACCAGCAGTCTCCTTGCTGGCAGGCCAGCGCTGTCCAATGGCGGCTGCGCCCCTTAGCCTGCAGGCCTGCCAGCCATGCCCACAGATGCAGAAGAGGGGCAGGATCTAGCCTTTTAGAGAAAAAGTTTGCTGACTCCTGATTTAGACCAAAGTCTACCTAGTCTGGCTCTGTGCTTCCAAAAGAAGCCAGTTAAATGCATACATCATGAAGCTAATCACCTTATTAGTTCACCTAATTTGAAGATCCTGGCTCTTATGCCCACATCTGTACACATGAATATGGTTCCCTCCTCCCATTTTTAGCCCTCAGAGGTAGTTGTCATAATATTACTTTGTGGCAAAGAATTGCGTAAGTTATTTTTCTACAGTCTATACTCTGTCAATCAAGACTTTATTGGATAAATCCTAGTGCTTTGAGAGACAGTGAGTGAAAGTAAAAGGAGGTGAGTGTATAACTACTGTAGTCTCTATTCACTCATGTCAGATTAATTATAATTGCAATAATTTTTGTTCTTTCTGTATACCACAGAATTGCCTTTCATTAAACCAGAGGAAAAATCCTTGGAGCACTGTATAAAAGAAATTCACTAAAGCAGACATCCACCTTCCCTTTCACAAAGAGTTGTGGACCACAGCAGACACCTCTTCCCACTTCCAGAATCCCAAAGGCCAGCCAGCATGATGTAAGCCAGAAAGCAGAGGTGTATGAAGATAACCTTGATGAAGACATGCAGGAGCCATTAAGGGAGGCTAAATGACAATTTAGTCCAGGGGAAAGCGTGAGAAAGAAACTCAAAACAACCCCGCCTTGATCATGTTTGGTATAAGAGAAGGCAGAAGGGAAATTTTGGCAGGCTTTCAAGAGTTTGTTATGATACCCTACAACAATAAAGTAGCATTTCTGTCCTCCTCATGGTATCTGTTTCCTGATCTGGCCTACCTCAAGCATAGTTTATGAACTAAACCACACTTGTTGGGTACATGCTACATAAAAAGTAAAGGTAAAGGTTCCCCCCACACATTTGTGCAGTCGTGTCCGACTCTAGGGGCCGGTGCTCATCTCCATTTGTTAGCCGAAGAGCCAGCGTTGTCCGAAGACGCTTCCGCGGTCATGTGGCCGCATGACGCGCGCGGAACGCTGTTACCTTCCCACCAAAGTGGTACCTATTCATCTACTTGCATTTGCATGCTTTCGAATTGCTAGGTTGGCAAGAGCTGGGGCTAGTGCGGGAGCTCACTCCATCACGCGGGGCTAGGGATTCGAACCTCCGAACTTGCGATCTTCTGATCGACAAGCCTGGTGTCTTACCCGCTGAGCCACCACGCCCCTCTACATGCTACATACTACTTCATAAATTCTGGTATAAAAATTAAAGGGTTGGGTTTACACAAAACACAAAGCCAAAGCCATTATATGATGGCTTAGTTAGTCCACTGTATGAACTCAGCCCGATTAAATCTCTTATATGTGGTCACAGGCAGGCTTATCTGTGGTCTAGCAATAACTACTAATGAAGTGATGAGAGTCCTTTACAATGCTGCAGTGAAGCAAGCTGAGCTATACCTGGAGATGGTACAAGAGATACACTGCAGCATCTTAGATAATCCAACTCAGGCGCTTGGCTAAGACACATCAAGACCAAGCCATTTATAATACAGGCCATTTGGGGCTGGATCTCCCTTAATAAACGCCAAAACCAGACCGAAGATGTTGGTGGGACATGTTTGCGCCACTGTTAGGGGCCAGCAGAGAAGGGGCCCGTGTTTCATCCAATCAGACTCTTGTTCCACCAAGGCCATCTCTCTCTCTCTCTCTCTCTCTCTCTCTCTCTCCCTCCCTCTCTCTCCCTCCCTCTTGCTCCTTGCTAGGAGACCCCTAAGCACGGCAAGAATTCCTCAGCCGCGAGGAGATACTTCCTTACCTGGCCTTTCACAAGGCTAGCAGCAAACTGGCGCATGACAGCCTCAACAGTGTAGGCGCTGGACCATCCTCGGGGAGTGAGCAGCTCCATGCAGATGGCTCCGCCATCGAGAACGTAGCCGTTCTCCAAGCGTGGGCTGAGCACCCGCATGAAGGGCGGCGCGAAGGGGAAGTTGTCTGGAAAGGTGAGGTTGAGAAGGATGTATTCAGTGTTGGTCTCCTTCATGTCCTGCCACAGCACTGAGTCCTTGTCCACCTGGTGCAGCTTCACGTTCCAGTCGAACAGGCTCTCGTCCACAAGCTCCACCGAGATGAAGCGGTCGCTCAGGCGGGCGATGTCCTGCAGCTCCTTCATCAGCCGTCGGGTGCGCACTTGTGTGCAGTGCGCCTGCCGGCTGGCCGGCACCAAAGACGTGGAAACCAAGGCCGAGCCGGAGCGGCTACCGCCGCTGCCCCCCCCTGAAGGTTGCTCCTTCCCGGAGCCCGCCTCCTTGCCGCCTCCCTGCTGCTGCGCCTTTTCTTTCCCGCCGTCGTGGCCCGCCGGCTGCTGCTTGGCCAGCTCCAGGACCTTCTTCGGCTTGTTGCGAGTCGGGCTACTGCCTCGGCTGCTGCAGCTCTCTCTGCTGGGGCTGCCGCAGCCGCTAGCCGGCGTGCCTTGCAGCTGCGGTTTGTTCTTATGGTTGCTTTTGCCTCGCAGCGAGGAGCCCTGCTGGAGGCTGCCGCGCCGGTGATGGTGGTGATGGTGCTTGGGGTCCTCCGTGTCCCTATTGTGAAGGCGAATCAGCCCGATTTTCCGGAGTAGAGTAGCCATGCTCCAACGGCCCTGGGTGGTCGCCGGAGCGGCAGGGGCGAAACGCGGCTAGGCAAACAGCAGGAAGGGAAGACGGACCTCAGGTCGGCCACCTGTCCGAGCTAATTAAACCAGCGGCCCCGAATCCCTGGAGTCCCACAGCCGATCGAAACAGAAGAAGCCGGAGGAACGGAGAAGGTGGGGGGATGCGGTCTGGATGGTACTTCTGACCGGGTTGCTCCCCCTGCCTCTTTCCCCGCCGCTCAGATCCCTCCTCTCACCAGCGCCGTCGCCAGCATTTGCAGCATTCGAACCGCCTCTCCCGGAATCATCAAAGCTCCGCGACCGTGGCCATTGAATCCCACGTTGAAGAGGAGGGGGAAGCACCCCCAGCAGCAGCCCCCTTTACCTCCGCCCACTCGCGCAGACACGCTGCTGGTACCGCAGGAGGCCCCTCGCTTTCACAATAACCTTCAGGTCTTATTGACCGAAAACAAAAACGGGATCCTCTCCAAGAACAATCCACCCCGCTTCCTTTTTGCGCGAACCAAAAATCACCCACCCGCCGGCGCGCGACACAGCGAGGGGAGAGGAGGGATCCCGAGTCAGGTTTCCTCCCGGCCCGCTCCGCCGGCGGACAATGTCGGTCTCCTCGGGAGAATGTCCTCGCTAGCAAGCGGTGTTCCTTCTTCTCGCTCAACCGCGCTGGCCCTGGTCGCCCTTCTCTCCTTTGTTCAGCCTCGGGCTTCTCCCGCTTGGAAACCGGCAGCCAGGACCGTTTTAGACTGAAGGCGTTTACGCTCGGGAGTGAAGAAATAAAAAAAAGCTGTGGGGAGGATTGGAGAGTCGCCTCCTTCTTTGCGCAAAAGAGGGCGATCTTCTTTAACAAGCCTGCCGTCCTGCCCTGTAGCTCACCCCTCCGACAACACAAGTGGGGGGAACCCGAGTTAGCCGCGCGGCGCGTCCTCCTCCTTCTCCCCCTCCTCCCTTGCAGGGTCTGCCGCGCTTCTGCAGCGGATCTGACATTTCTGGGATCGGGGAGGAGAAAAACCGGGCTAAACCCCGCCCCGCTACTCTGTATGCGCGCGATGAGGAGGTCCTAGGCAAAAGCTCACGTGGTGGCGGGCCGGGCTCTCTCTAGCTGGAGTGGAGGGGAGCGAGTAGGAATTATGTTGTGAGCAAAGGATGCGGGAGCGCTGCGTGGTTCTTTTCTCTTAGCCTCAAAGCGTCGATCCCCCCCCCGCCCCTTCCGCAACCACCGGTGCCCTGAAAACAGCAAGCCATCTGCCTTCGGGTGGGTGGGTGGAATTGGAGGGCTTATAAAAATTACACTAACTTCCTGGGTATGCTTTCAAATCAAGGTGGGTTGCATCTATTGGTACGCACGAAAGGGACAAAATACAGCACGTCTGGCCCGCAGAGATAATCGGAATTCACAACGATTTTCTTCAAGGATATATTTCCTTTCCCGTAGAAGAATCCACGCGTGAGAAGCAGAGCTGTCTGTGGCCGTGGATGGGGAAGAGACCTGGTACCTGTGATTTTGGCAGGCTGCCTTTGCTTAACACTTGATGGAATCCCTACCAAACAGAAAATAAAAATACAAAAGTGTGTTGTCTTATATTTAGTCTGTATGACTATATATTTGAATAATAGCCCCCTGGGTCCCATAACAACTTAAAGACTTAACATTCATTTCTCTACAATATATTTTGAAGCAGCAGCCCTGTTCATGTATAAAATCAATTTACAGCTTGTTTTGCAGAGTCACCTAGCTAAACACAATTTTACACAGTAAGGGAGATCTTTAAACTTTACAGCACTACACTGCATTGAACTCAAGACTTGTGCGAAGTATCTCTTGGGAAATACATCTTAAGACACAAGATGTCAGGGGATCCTCTGTGTGTTTCAGGATCAGTTCATTCATGATGGTGTACCTATTCGTAGGCTGTAGTGAATGCCTCTGAATTACTCACCACAATTTAATCCTCATGGCCAGAACTGTTGTACTTCTTGAGGTCAAGTCAGCCACAAAACATACAGTAGTTGCTTAAATTCAACTGCTTTCAGTAGTTGGCTTAGATCAAATCCCTCATATTGTCATTCACTTATTTATTAAACAAGCATGCCAAATAAACAACTGAAAACACACTGGCTTGTAATTAGATAGGGATTTTCTAATCCACCTGTCTTGTACTGCCAAATTTAGATCTAATTAAAGATAAAGCTTTATTTAGTCTTCTGTCTTTGCATCTATGCAGTAGTACTAATTAAGAGCACTTCAAAGTTTTGCACTCAGCTGATGGACCCACTCTTCCATTCTCTGGGGTCAAGGGGGAAAACTGTCAGAGTTGACCCCTCCCCTGATATAATGAAGCACAACCCCAATAACTTTGCAACTGTGGTTTAAAGAATTCATTGTCTGCCTGAAGATTAAGCTTGCTTCTCTTTTCATTTGGGTTAATTTCAGTTAGTGGTAGGTAGGCATGAAGAGAATGCTGGTGCTAGAGGTTTTAATTTTCTCCTGTGTGACTAAAGTACAGGCAGTGGAGGTTTAATTTTCCCTCCTCCAGGAAAGTCCAGGCCTGATGGACACCTTTTGCTTCCCTCTGGAATCATACATATTCAGTTGCAAATTCTTCCTGACTTTTTTCTCTCCAGCTCATGCATCTTCGATAACAATGTAATAATAATGTAAGTTACATAGAATGGAACGGAACGGAACAGAACAGAACAGAGAACAGAACTTGAATGGAGTGGAATGGAATAGAATAGAATTATATGATGTAATATGCGTTCTGCATATCACAATCACATGGGATACAAGATAATTTTGTCTTACTTGTTGTTCAGTCATTTAGTCGTGTCCGACCCTTCGTGACCTCATGGACCATAGCACGCCAGGCCTTCCTGTCCTCCACTGTTTCTCGGAGTTTACTCAAATTCATGATCATTACATCGGTGATGCTATCTAACCATCTCATCCTCTGCCGTCCCCTTCTCCTTTTGCCTTCAGTCTTTCCCAGCATCAGGGTCTTTTCCAGTGAGTCCTCTCTTCGCATTAGGTGGCCAAAGTATTTGAGCTTCAGCTTCAGCATCTGTCCTTCCAATGAGCAGTCAGGGTTGATTTCCTTTAGGATTGACTGGTTTGACCTCCTTGCAGTCCAAGGGACTCTCAAGAGTCTTCTCCAGCACCACAGTTCGAAAGCATCAATTCTTCGGCGCTCAGCCTTCCTTATGGTCCAACTCTCACAGCCATACATTACTACTGGAAAAACCATAGATTTAACTATATGGACCTTTGTCGGCAAGGTGATGTCTCTGCTTTTTAATATGCTGTCTAGGTTTGCCATAGCTTTCCTCCCAAGGAGCAAGCGTCTTTTAATTTCATGGCTGCAGTCACCGTCTGCGGTGATCTTGGAGCCCAAGAAAATAAAATCTGTCACTGATTTGTCTTACTAGTCCCTGATTTACTGGAACTCTATACCAGGGATTGGCAACCTTTTTGGCACCAGGGACCACTTCCATGGGAAATTTTTTTCCAAGGAGCGGGGGGCGGGGTTTGCAGGTGGCAGCCTATTGTGTGGGCCGGTGGGTGGGGAGTATTACATTTATTGTGCACTCTGTGATTGGCTCTTGCCTGCAAACCCCGCCCCCCCAGGCAGGCGCTGACGGCGAGGCTTTTTGCCTCCCTGCTGCTCGGTGCAGCATTTTTTTGTGGAACCGAGGGTATTTTCGGGGTCCCTGGAGCCTGCCCTTTCGAAGGGGCACCCCGGTGGGGCGTGGGGCAGACTTCTCCCCCCCACTTTTGCTCCCCGTGTTTTTTTCGGCCTCTACCGGGGTAGCTCAGGCGTGCCTCTGCCTCCCCGTCGCACAGCTGATTGGCGTGGAGATTTTCCACCCCGGGGCGCCCCCCCCACCATCACTTTTTGTGGTGATCTGAGGCTTTTTCGCCTCGTGATCGCAGCTTTTCTTGGCAGAGCGCCACTGTCGCGAGGCGAAAAAACCTCGGATCACCACAGAAAGTGACGGGGGGGGGCGCCCCTGGGTGGAAAATCTCCATGCCGATCAGCTGTGTGATGGTGAGGCAGAGGTGTGCCCGAGCTACCCTGGTAGGGGCCGAAAAAACTGCCGGGAGCAAAAGTGGGGGGGAGTCTGCCCCACGCCACGCTGGGGTGCCTCTTCGAAAGGGCAGGCTCCGGGGACCCTGAAAATACCCTTGGTTCCATGAAAAAATGTTGCGCCGAGCGGCAGGGAGGCAAAAAGCGAGGGGAGGCTGATTGGCGGGGGTGCTCCTCGGCCCGCCTCCACCCTTCTTTGCCACGCGCTGATAGGTGGAGGTGTTTCCCCTTCTGGGCCCCCACCAATCAGCTGCTCCGGCTCACCCTGCAGCCCACTTCCTAACAGCCCGCAGCCCACCAGTGGGCCGTGGACCACAGGTTGCCGACCCCTGCTCTATACAATATGTAATGCTGTTTCACTTGTAGTGCTTGCTTCTGAAGTCAACGTTTTCCCTCTTTTTTATATTGCAAAATAATTTTAATTTAAACTAGGACATACTTCATTTTTTAAAAAAATCTTAATTTTGTTCACTCTACTATTTGGGATGAGTTGCATATTTAGGTACTGTATGTCTTATCATTACTTACTTTCCTATGACTTCTTCCCCTTCAACTCGAGTCACTTGAAAGTTATTACAGTCCAGGAATCAGATCTCCTAATGTCAGAAAAAGTCAGAAAAAAGGCACCATCACAACAATTCCAAGGGGAGAAAATGGTATCTTCGACTGCATGGTCTCTGATGTCCATTGTCTTTCTTAATAGAAGGACGCAGTCATTCGGTGGAACACAGATGTGCTATCACATCATCTTGAAGGCAGGGTTTTTCAACTGCTGCTAAGAAGATCCTTCCTTGGGCAATATTCTAGCTTCCTATATATGGCATGATTCTGCACAGCTTCATAATTTGCTGTAGTTCTGTTCTATAGAAATCTCTGCCAACCTTACAGGTCCCTCACATAGGAGTAAGTGTCTCCCTATCTCTTAAAGTATTCTACTAATTTTTCTTTGTCATCCCGCCTATGCTTCAAAGCCCCTTTTAAAGTAATGGTTATCAACATGTTAAGAGCAGAGGTCTATAGAATCCTAACTTATAATTTGGGAGGGAAACCAACATTTGAAGAGACAAAGCTCATGAATTAACAGGCATAGAGCCAAATGTTAAGGTAAAAGTGTGTTAAGATATACTACTTTAGTATAGTACTTATACTAAAGTAGTATATACTTTATAGTACTTCAAGCACTATATCAATACATGATACCAAAACATCATGTTTCTCTTTCTTTAAATATCTTCTACTAAATCAGGTTTTCTTTTGCTTTTTTTTTAACCTTTTCACTTGACAATCCCAGCAGGTGGAACAAAATTTGAAATTGCTGGCAGAGAATAATGGCCTACAACACATCTGGAAGGCACCAAGTTGGGGAGACTGCAGTTGACTTTCACCTTTCTTCTGACTCTCCCCTCCCATTTTTTTCTCTTCTTACAACTTCTTGAGCACAAGCTCCCTAGGATATGGACCTGTCTTTTGCTTCTACTTTCCTCTCAGGCGTCATGTGCATTGATAGTATATGAACAATAATAAAAAGGATTATATGATTATATGCTAAGGTATGTGGAACCACATTTGAACTAGAGAAGCTCATGGGCTATGCAGTCAAGAGAAGAGACAAAAACAGATCAGAATCAAAGGGGAAGGACTTGGTAATAATAATAGGTTCCACAGGGTATGTGAGAAGTACCATCTGAACTTATTCTTCTCTAGGACAGATGAAAAGAAAAGTAAGCCATAGTGCAGAAAGAATGGGGTCAGTGCCTTCTACTATTTAGCTCAGGGGTGGGGAACCTTTTTTCTGCCAAGGGCCATTTGGATATTTATAACCGGGGACCGGGGTGGGTGGGGGGCGGGGTTTCTGGGATTTCCGCGGACCGGGGACCAGTGGGCGGGAGCCAATCACAAGCACTGGGGGGCGGGGTTTGCGGGTGGGAGCCAATCACCTGGAAGGGGCGGGGTTTGCGGACGGGAGCTCCGCGGGCCTTAGGCGGGAGCCCCGCGGGCCTTATGTGGCCCGCGTGCCCATCGTTGCCCACCCCTGTTTTAGTTCCTGAAAGGAACATTCAGTACTTGATGTCATTTAGTCAAAGCTGCCGTTAGACACCTCATTCTACTTTTCATTTTTATCATTCCTTGTTAGAGTTTACCATTTCATTTTTGCCCACAGTCTTTTCCCTCTTGGAAGGCATCCTTTCTAGTTCCCATGGCAACGTCCATCTTCCTCTATTTGTTCCCTAAGGACTCTTCCTTGCAATCGTTGCATCTTCTTTCTCTTTGCCAAAGGCATTTCCTGGATTCTACTGGTATCCTCCATTGCCCACTGTACTTGTATCCCCTTGGTTTGGCTGAACATATATTACTTTAAATGCCTATTCACTAACTTCATCTTTCTGTAGTATTTTGATTGTTTCCAGTTTTCCCAACAGTTGTTTTCAATAGAGACTTGGTTTGTTTGCAAATTGGATGACACTAGATATCAGTCATGGTACACAGAGATTTATTATCCATCCCACCCCCCATATGTCTTCATAACTTTGTACACAAACATACACATATATATTTGGAACTTTGGAACTTAGAAAAAAAGGAAACATAGAGGGCTCATACATATATGGGTATGTAAGATTACGCATAATGTGGAATAAATGGATAGGGAGAAGCTATTTTCTCCCTTTGTACTAGAATTTGAAGTTATCCAGCGAAGGAAGTGCTAAGACAAACAAGAGAAAGTTTTTTTTTTCATATAGCACATAATTTAACTATACCACAAGATTGATTGCTGTCAAGTTAGATGATTTTAAAAGGCAATTAAACAACTCTAGAGAGAGCCAGTTTGGTGTAGTGGTTTAAAGCACCAGACTAGAAACCGGGAAACTGTGAGTTCTAGTCCCACCTTAGGCATGGAGCAGCTGGGTGACCTTGGGCCAGTCACTCTCTCTCAGCCCTAGGAAGGAGGCAATGGCAAACCACTTCTGATAAACCTTGCCAAGAAAACTGCAGGGACTAGTCCAGGCAGTCACCAGGAGTCAAGACTGAATCGAAGAGTCAAAAACCAAACGAACAGAAAACCACCAACTCTATGGATGATAAGGGTATCAGAGTCATGATGGCTCTATGCTGCTTTCAATATCAAAAACATTATGCCTTTCAGTTCTAGTAATTGGGAAATGTGAGTGTGTTCATGCTTTGCTTCTAGGTTTCTGCTTTTCTTCTCTTGGAACAGAATACTGGATTGTTTTTGTTCCTCCAGGGCTCTTCTTAGGTTCTTATGTTCCTCATCATTTTCACTACCACCAGCATGACCACCATCCCACATAACATTTGAAACACGTTTATTGAGTGTTTGAGTGCTTAATATCACATTATCCCTGTAATACAGCTCTGAACATTAGATCAGTATTTATCATCAAATTGCAGATGGAGAATTAGAGACTGCATGATGCCGCATTCGTGTCTTCCTAGCAGAAGCAAAATGTGAATCTTGTACATCTGAGTTTATAGCACTTAATACTACACATCACTCTAATTTGGTGGTTCCCCCCCTTCTTCCTCACCATCTGATTCATTGTTCTTTTACCATTACTTCATTTCATTAATGAAGGCTAACAGAACCAACAAAATTATTTCTGTCTCTGTTTAATCTTCTTGTGTATTAAAAATAAATATCAGAGGAAAAAAATCTTGTAGCCTAGTCTTCTTTCTGATCTGCAAGTGTTGTGGCACAGGTTGCTGGTTATATGCTCCATTTCTGGAGCAACCAAAATGCTTCTTTATGAACGTACAGGAGATACTCTACCTTCTCTATACCCACATGTGGATTTTTATGTCATGTCAGCAACTTCCAGATCCTGTTGTCTTGGCAACAGCAGATGCTGGGCCAAGGTTCAGACTGCAGTTCCTTACACAAAGTGGTTCTGACTTCTTTCTCTTTCAGCCATTGCAACCATTTTCAGGTATCTGCAATGATATTTAAATATGTTTTGTGGATCCACATCTTCTATTAATGTGTGTTGCATATATAGTAACAGTGAGAAATATTGTATTGTTGGATTGTTCGTTCTAAAATTCAAATACATAATTTAACTGAGGTTTATGTGTGATTTAATGCAATCATTATGTGCTAGGAGAGACTATGTATGTGGTAATATTGCTTTTACTTTACAAAATTGTAAGAATCAGAGTAAGATAATATTGGCCAATACTCTAAAAAGGCCATATAAATGAAAAGTAAATGCTAGATTTACAGCTGACAAAAAAGTTTCTTTATACAATGTGTGATTAACATGGATTTTGCTGCCACAAGAAGAGGTCACCAATCGAAATGGATTAAAAAGGGGATTACATACATTCCTGGATGTTAAGGCTCTCAGCGACTATCAGGTTACACAAATTTTTCATATTTAGATGCAATTATGCAACCAAATATGCTTTCGAGCTGTGCTGCTGGAGAAGACTCTTGAGAGTCCCTTGGACTGCAAGGAGGTCAAATCAGTCCACACCAGTCCTAAAGGAAATCAACCCTGACTGCTCATTGGAAGGACAGATACTGAAGCTGAAGCTCAAATACTTTGGCCACCTAATGCGAAGAGAGGACTCACTGGAAAAGACCCTGATGCTGGGAAAGACTGAAGGCAAAAGGAGAAGGGGGTGGCAGAGGATGAGATGGTTAGATAGCATCACCGATGTAATGAACATGAATTTGAGTAAACTCTGGGAGACAGTGGAGGACAGAAAGGCCTGGCGTGCTATGGTCCATGAGGTCACGAAGAGTTGGACACGACTAAATGACTGAACAACAACAACAACAAATGCAACCAAATGCTTTGTACTCTGAAAGAGAAAGTGGCAGAGGACTGTTTGGTGCTTAGGTTTATATCTCACTTTTTACAATGAAATTCTCAGAGCGGGTTGAAATACAGTTACAATGCTTTTTCATACATTCAACACTTTAAAAACAGAATAGGAACACAGAGTTAGTTATTATTTTTAAAGTCCTAAACAGTTTAGGCCCAGGACAGCTGAAAGATCACCCTCTCCTGCAAGATTGCCACCACCCACTAAGGTCAGCTTGGAAGGCCCTCTGGTTACCTTTTCGGAGTCAGCCTCGTCTGCATTTGTGGAACAACTTCCCAATTCAATACATGGACAGCCATTCACCTTGACTTGAAGCGCTTTTAAAAGACATTTCTTTCAAGTGGCCCACAATGTTTAATTGCTCCTTTAACTTTTTTTAAACCTCCTTGCCAAAATTATATTTTAATTCTATTTTTAAGGTAATATTTTACAGTTTTTACATATTTTAATTTGTTAGATTTTGGTGTTTTGTTTACAACCCAGGTCTAAAGCGATGAGTAATCTAACCCCCCCCCCAATAAATAAATAAATAATAAAATACATGAAGCTATTGTAACATGCTGTGCGTAGCACAGTGCCTAAAATATTTTGCATCCTTCTCTCTCTTTACCCCCACCCCATGTGTTCTGCTATCACATCATAAAAGGATAGCTCCAACAAAACAAAACATTAGTAACTGGGCCTGAAGCAGTGTTTGGCACTGTGGAAGTAGTCTGTCCTAAATCCAATCCTTTAAATCCAACAAAATAAAAAGGAGAATTAACCGGGGCTGAAGCAGAACTTGTCACTGACCGTTCCAACCATTCCTAAGAATAGGATGACCATATTTCCTTGAGACGAAAACGGGACAAGAGGAACCGACAGCCAGAAGTAGCTGGAGCGGCGTGAAAGAGCCAGAGGAAGAGCGTGAAAGAGGAATCGCCTCCGCCTATCAGCACGCGGCAAAGGAGGTGGGAAAGGCGGGCCGAGCAGCATGATAGGCGGAGGCGATTCCTCTTCCGGGTTCCCTCCAAACAGCTGCTCTGGCTCTTTCGCGCCGCTCCAGCTACTTCCAGCTCTCAGTTCCGTCAGCGGCAGTGGCCAGAACTGGTGTGGAGTTCGGCCTAGAGGCAGTGGCACGGCTTGGATCCGGCGGCAAGGATGAGGCAAGACAGGGCGCGGAACTGGCTTTGATGGCAGCAGCAGGTACTGGTGCAGGACTAGGACTGGAGGCAGCGGCGTGGCTCGAATCGGTCCGGGACCTCCACGTGATGGGAAAGTGGCAATCTTCAGGACGTGCAGGCGGCGGATAGGATCAGTTGTCTCTGGAAACTCCTACCGGCTGCGCTGGCCCTTTTATTCTTTGAATTTTGCACCGTTTGCGCGTGCTGGCCAATCGGGCTTCGCGTTGCTCGGCCCGCCTCTCTGCTCTCCTTTGCTTTGCCACGTGCTGATAGGTGGGAGGGCTTCTTCTTCTGGGCTGCCTCCTATCGGCAGCTCTGGCTCGGGTCCTCCTTGAGTGCCCTGCCTGCCTCTTCCTGTGGTCGGCTCATCTTCCTCTTCTTCCGACTCCGATTCCGGCATGGCGATGGGGGCAGGTACGCACCTGGCAGGCGTGTACCTGACATCCTGACAGGTTTTTTAAAAAACGGGACAAAATTGACTTTTATATTAAAACGACGGTCCGGTCCGGAAATGTTAAAAAAACGGGACTGTCCCGTTCAAAACGGGATGTATGGTCAGCCTACCTAAGAAGCTCCTTTCCTTGCCTGAAAGTTTCTGTATGTTACATATTTTGCTTTGTGGATTAGATCAGTAGCTGGTGATCATTTAGTACAGTTATTATTTATTGATCTTGGATGCCATTATCACCCAGAGACTGTTTCTAATATCTGTATACTCTTCATGTGCTTTGGCTGCTATATTGAAATGGATTAAAAATTCTGTGTGGAGATTCCAACTTAAATGATAAAATTTTAATTATGCTTAAAATTCGACTGCCAAAAGCTTTACTGAGTGGGATACTGAATGGGAAGTGTACATACTTCCCAAAAGAAAGTTGTTTAGTAGCTGGATTTTGCATCTTGTATAGCTGATGCCAAAACTGGTTAGTCCACATGGCATACTTTGGTACATAGGAACTCCATTTGTCTGTTTTGTGGCATGATATCAGGAAATTGTTTGAAACAAAACAAAACGCTCAGATTTTCTACTCATATTGGGTCAGACACAATTCTGTCAATTCTGGGTCACTGAGTGGGAATTTTCATTTCATATAGAGCAGGATATTCTGATAAAATCTCCTTCAGCATGGAACATCAATTTCTAAAAATCCATCATAATCCAGATTCCTGCTTCTTGATCAGATGCAATGTAATAACATCTATAAACAAGTTTTGGATTAAGCTGTGAAAGCCTTCCTTCGTGACATCAACAGGAAGTGTCTTTAAGGACATCCCAAATATTAAAGATTTAATAAATTTATATTTAAATATTTAAATTCTCTTCGATTGGTATTTATATTTGACCCTTTCAAATATACCTTTGAGACATGCTGAGCCATCAAATTCCAGCATGTTTGAGGAGCTTTCTAATTGTTCCATGATAAAGTCAAAATAACCCTGAGAAGTTCTTTTGTTTTGGTGCTTTTTCAACAGGATTATGAGATCCACCAAAATAATTGCATGGGTCAAGGGATAGAGGCTTTACAGTATATTTTACAGTATATTTTGCTGATAGATATGCCCAGTGTCATGCATAGCAAACATCATAAATTTGCCTATGTTTTCATTTCTTCTGTAAAAGTTTCAGCACCCCATTTGTGCTTGTCAATCATACAAGGGCGTTAGCTGAGAAAAAGGCCATACTGTACAATTCTCTTTGCTGAGTCCTTAATCAGGGAGACATTTTTCAATGGCCTCTGCAAAATGTTCAGCGTCTACATAGTTTACTGGAGGCATATCCAGTAAGTGAATCCTAGCTGAATACTGGAAAAACTTGTCATCCTTCTCAACAGAGTGGTTCTCAGTGGGAAAAAAATCATTTCACAATAATTGCTTTTAGGTGGCACTTATGTTTTCTTTTCCCATGCAGTCAACAAGGTGACTGGGATTTGGTTGTCTACATGCATGTTTCTTAGCTATACTTATGCTTCCCTCTGTACTGTTCCAATCCTGTCTTTTTTGGACATTCCCCCAATGTATTGGAGTATCAGCTGGTGAAGAAGGGCAGGAGTTCCATCCGATTAAATCTTTAGAATTCAGCATTATCTCCAGGTAAGATTTCACTTTAAACCACAGACACTAGCAGAGCTTTCCAAACTTTTCCTGTTGGTGACACACTTTTTAGACATGCATCATTTCGCGACACACTCTTACAGCAGGGCATCATTTCGCGACACACTCTTACAGCAGGGCACAAGGCAGGCACTAGGACCTGCGCGGAATCACAGCAGGTTTGGAGGCAGCAGGGCACAAGGCAGGCACTAGGACCTGTGCGGAATCCTGGCAGGGCTCGGAGGCAGCAAAAGCCGCAACACACCCAGACACTGCAGCCGACACACTAATGTGTCCCAACACACAGTTTGGAAAGCTCTGCACTAGGCTGTTATCGCAAAATCAGTCTTGTGTCCTTTAAAGGCTAAGATTTAAATAAAACTTAACTAGTGACAGAGTTTCTAAGAATATTGCAGTAAGCAAAGTAATAAGGCTTTAACAGGAAAATTCAGTGACAAATTCAGGGCTGATAATATGAAGTCACATTACCCTTTCTAAGAGCCTTAGTGAAACCTGCAGTAAGTGGCATCTAACTGGAAAAATGCTATAAATCAGATATGTAATGCAGTATTTGTATAGAACCTCATCTTCTGGATTAAATATTTTGGTTTGTTTTTCACTCGCAAGCTGATGTTTTTTGAAAGTAAACAATAATAATAATTTGTTTGTTTATTTATTTATTTATTTATTTATTTATTTTTGTTAAATTTCTATGACCGCCCATCTCCCCCACAAGGAGGGACTCTGGGTGGTTCACAGCTGCAACAACATCATTAAAATACAATAAAAATACAATAAAAATACATACAATAAATATAATAAAAACCAGGTGGTAGGTGGTTCAAACAGTGAAGCAAAACTTATTTAAAATATTTGAGGTGGCTCTAAGAAATCATCCCCAAGCTTGACCACTTTCCCTCTTGCCCCAGGCGAGATCACAGAGCCAAGTTTTTAATTTTTTCCTGAAGTCCAGGAGTGAAGGGGCCTGTCTTATCTCTGGGGGAAGGATGTTCCATAGGGCAGGTGCCGCTGCAGAGAAGGCTCGCCTCCGAGACCCCGCTAGATGGAACTATAATTGTGAAACATATCCGAAACTTCCATGCAACTTTTGTGCCTATTTTCTGGAAAACGGTATTTTTACAAAGACAGGCTAAATCATAATAAAGTTGCTTGCTTTTAGCTTAGTGTAATGTATGATTGGAGGCACAGTGTGGAGATATTGCTGATAATAATGAATGGGGAGAGTGTTTGGATAACTGCATATTCTGTTCAAGTGTGGAAAGTTATACAAGAAAAGATAATGTTCTGAGAAAACAAGACAGCAGCAAAAAATAAATATGATCTTCAGGGTTAGTTGAAAATAATCAAGTGGTCACATTTAATCTGATCTGTTGAATATTGATTTAACTGTTTAGCTATCTATACTTCTGTCCTAAAACTTACAGAAGGTCAAGGTAAAAGGTAAAGGTTTCCCCTGCACAGTCGTGTCCGACTCTAGGGGCCGGTGCTCATCTCCGTTTGTTAGCCGAAGAGCCAGCGTTGTCCAAAGATGCGGTCATGTGGCCAGCATGGCGCGCGGGGAATGCTGTTACCTTCCCACCAAAGTGGTACCTATTCATCTACTTGCATTTGCATGCTTTCGGATTGCTAGGTTGGCAAGAGCTGGGGCGAGTGCGGGAGCTCACTCCGTCACGTGGGGCTAGGGATTTGAACCTCCGAACTTGCGATCTTCTGATTGACAAGCCTGGCGTCTTACCCGCTGAGCCACCACACCACTTAAGAAGGTCAAGACAGGTTTGTAATTAAAGTTAAATGTCTTTGAGATGCACTAAACTCTTGAAGCTATCTACAACTAAGTGACAAAAATGTGTTAACTGCATTACTTATTATAATTTAAGTTTAGTGATATTTTTCTCAAGGAAATCTGTTTAGGTCTAAAGCTCACTCTTCTCTGACTATTATGAGAAAGAACATCCCAGATGGTTTCCATGCTAGCCCTATAAACACAAAGAATGGTGCAAGTATGCACTTGTGCTCTTATGTATGACTATGAAGTGAACTTCTATTCACTTCAATGTGCTTTATGGCAGTGATCTTCCTGGTAGATTATGCGTAGCATAGGCAGGATCACACTTGTTCATTTGACTTCATGAATACTTGGCCACAGTATGCATACTTTCAAAGTGAAATAATGCCCTTTATTGTTCACAATGAAATGGCTGATATTAGTTCAGCCTTCAACATACTCATGTTGCATAAATATCTAGACTTACCTAGAAGTAAGTCTCAGAGATTCAAATGGGATTTAGTGCAGAAACCATTTCTCCAGTTTCTGAATTGTCCTTATGTTCTTAGCCAACAAAATGTATCATTCTTTCTATGAGTGAATGGTCAGTTTGGAAATGAAATGGAGTCAGTATAAGGTAACTGCTTCAGTAGACGCATAGAAGTTTATACATACTTTTAAAAGGGATATTTTTCATCACCGTGTAAGCTCCTAGGCTGTATGAACTTCCATAAAAATGCTTGGAGCAGCCTTTCTCAAATCTGATGCCCTTCAGATATGTTGGACTTTGGTTCCTGTTATTTCTAGGCAGCATAGCCAAAGCCTAGCTTAAGTCTGAAACATCTGAAAGGCAGCACTCTGGGGAAGGCTGAAATAAAGGTAAGAAAATTATTTTCCTCATTGTCTGGAGAGAAATCTTCAAGTTCATATTTGGTAGGTACAAAAAGTCATTTTCTTACCAGTTGATCGCTTTTTTTATTTCTGCTTCTGTGGGAAGATGTAGTTACTTACTTGCAGTTTAGAAGACAAGCTTCCAAGACAGAGAAATTTTAAGTTCAAAGTTACTAAAGATTTAACAAAAAACTTTACTGAATTAAAGTGGCAAGTCAAGGCTTTGTTTTATTAATATAAGCAGAATCTTCTGAATGGAAAATGAAACATTATAGTGAAACTTCAGGTTTATCTCCTCATGAGTCAGTGTATGGACTCACCTCCTTCCAGTGGATAATTTTTATTTTGAAGCACTCTAAAAAAGAAACTAAGGTACAAAATGTGCCTCCCAGTTCAATTTAAAAGAAAGAAGAGCTGGGAAGCTCTACTCTGTACTATGCAGATACATATTGTGTTTCCAATTTCAAAGCATGGTACAAAAGCAAATTTATGCAACAAATTAAGTTAATCTAATTAAGCCTCAGCATAAATGAAAATTCAAGAATTGGCCTTTTCATTATAAATGACAGATGCTTTAACTGCTCTACATTTGGCAACGATTGGGTGCCAAATTCTCTTGAATCCAGAAGTAATCAAAAGCAGCAAACACAGCCAAAAAGGCAAGAAATGAGTAGTTGAATCATTTCTACTGCTCAACATGTATAAAATGCTTTAGAATATTCAGCAAAGTTCACACTGTTGTCCTGATTAGATTCTTTACAGAACTATATTATTGTCATGTTGTAACGGGAGTTAGAGGTGAGTCTGACAGACAGTGTCTTGTCTAAAACTGCCCACCAAATTCATTATTAAAGTCAGGACTGACCTAGATACTCACAGCTCAGCCTTTAAACCCCTATGTTATATTAAAATAGGTAAGCAGTTGTAGGTTGGTATTTCTTTTAAAACACTAAAACGGCATGCATGTAGGTGTGCAGGCACTGCACAGTTTCATTTTGTATGTGTGTTTTGTTTTGGTAATGCACTGGGAAACATCTAGTGTACACAATTGCACAGAAGCTGTCATAAAAGGCAGAAAGAAGAAACATTCAGAACTGCATATAGATAGCCTAACTGGTTGCTAAGTGACAGACAGATCTACTTAGAATGATGCTTTCACTGTAAAAATCCACTTTTCCAGCCTGGGTCCTTCCAGATGTTTTAACCTATAACTGGGATGGTCTGGAGGAATTCAGACTGCGAAAGTTTGATTCACGTTTTCATAATAGTCGCCTCAAACATTCTTACCTAAGGATGTGATAAAGTTGTAGTCTTCAAGCCATTTGCTCAAGACTGGTAGCAGACCTGTACCATTCTGAGACTCCAGCACTTGCAAGAACCCTATTCCAGTAAGTCCTCCAAGTAGGAAAAGCTAAGTACTTATGCACTATACGATTCACTCATACATTAGTTGCTGAGAATCCAGGCAATATTTGTCCATCTGTTTCTGGTAGCTGTTTCATTCACCCTTCCTCCAAGGTGTTGTTCAGTGCTGTCCAGTCCCTAGATGTAATGGTATGTGGGAATGACCTTGGGAAACGGGGAAGAGCCACAGCCAGGGGAATGGTTGGATAAGAGGCAGCTTAGCCCACAAAAGGAATGTGAGTGTGGCAGATATCTCAGAAGGGACCTTCTCTAGTTTCTTGGGCTGTAAAAGCGACAGGGGAGAAATGTACTTTTAGACTTGCAAGATTCTGTTAATGTAACCTTACAGTAAAGTAGAATTAGTTAATCTAGGCTTGCTTCCTGTCTGGACTACCTCGCAAGGCTGACATTAGACTATAGAGAATGTTACAGGTTCCATATCAATTGTAACGTTATACTCTAAAGTCTGAACTGATGTGAAATTATTTATTTATTTATTTATTTTTATCCCACCTTAATTATTTTTTATAAATAACTCAAGGCGGTGAACATACCTAATACTCCTTCCTCCTCCTATTTTTTAAATCACTTGAATTATACTTAGCATTTATTCTGAAATATGCCATAAAGATAGTAACATATAGAAACACACATCAAACTCCTTATTCCTGATTTCACCTTGAACAAATTTTAAAAAGAGCTGAGATGTGACCAGTTCTAAAGTGTTGGAATCTGGCAAATCAGGCATGCCTCATTAGCATACGGGTGATTGCTCTAGGAGGCAAACTCTGTGCTTCCAGAGGAAGCTGCTTGTCGCCCCTCCCACTTCCTCTTCTCTCTCTCTGATTCTTCCAGTGATGGGATAGGACGCACGTGCCTTAGCTCCTTCCGCGGAGAGGCTATGTCCTTGGCCTCAACTCCAGAGGCTTTCCTCCCTTTTCTCCACGCAGCCTCTGGCAGCAAACAGGGCCAGAGGTATACAGCTTAGGGAACAGAAAGAAGAACTGAAACCTATTTTCTACTGAAATGGCTGTACCTGGACAAAATAAATGCAAGAACTCTTTTGTACTTACTTTTTGTACCTGCAATAGCATGTGTTTCTTTATGCTTGGGTGGGCTAAAAGTGTAAGAATAAGAACCTGAATCTCTCTAACGTGCTCACAGGCTGTGTCTTTAAACAATATTCCTTTTTCTGCCCACGAGTTTACACAATGTTAAGCTCTGCTCCATTCACTGGTTCTAACAGGCCACTGAATGATCTTCATAAAGCACTTCCCAGTGGCATTTTTTCAAGATTGCTTTTTGGAATAAAAATTGTGTAAAGGGCATACAACTGAAAAAATGCAGAAGGAATTACACGAACTAAACTAATAACAAGAGATCTTGAGTGATTTCCATGGCTGGAATATTAAAAGCATGCTGAGTGTAGAAACATTCTTATTTGATGCAACCATAAATGTCAAAGTGTCATAGACTTTTTGTAATATAGCTGCAATGTCTATTCGGTTAAAAATCCTACAATTCAAAAGAGCTACATAAATATTGCTCTTAGGAGCTTTACTACTATTTTGAAGTCTTACATGTGCTTTGCTTCTAACTGTACATCAAATAGCATCATTAACTAGATTTGAATCATCCTTTATAAAATAATGGAAATACATAAGTGAATGATTTTGCTGCCTTATTATGCAAAAACTATCTTTAACTTTAGCTTGGATTATTCATTAAAAATTATAGCTGCCGAGGAATCAAAATCATCTGGAAATAACACATCCAGTTTGTTGGCTATGCATAAATTGGAAGAGACCTAATGAAAAGGTCTCTTTGTGTTTATTTTTAACTGGTTGGTAAGAAGTGAGGAGGGGGTTGTTTTGCTGTTGGTTAGGAATATGGTAGGTTGCCATCTATTACTCTAGATCGTTTTTTCTCAACCCTGGCAACTTTAAGATGTGCGGACATCAACTCCCAGAATTCTGGGAGCTGAAGTCCACACATCTCAAAGTTGCCAGGGTTGAGAAACACTGATCTAGATATGTCTCTTCCTGTTTAATTAGATATAAAAGTCCTGTTTCTCCTCAGTTCTATAGTCAAACTTTTCCCCTCACATGCTCTATCCAGCAGGTATCCAGGTATGTTGTGTAGCAGGTTAGGGAAGGTGGAAGTGTAAACAATAGAAATAATCCCAATTCCCCCTTTTTCCCATATTGGAAGAAGAACATTCAGTATCCAGTAAGAAGGAGTAACTCTAGATTGGCACTGCTTTATGACTAGCATTGCCTATCAGGATATCTACTTAGCTTCTCACCTGCTCTTGTATCTCACACTCATTTCATTCTTGGTAAATTAAAAAAAAATCTGCTCCTCTCCACTCCCACAGAGACACACAAATCACATGTGTGTCTTGCAAGGAATCTGACTGGGAAGGTTGCCCTGGGATTTAAAACTTACTTTTCAGTTCCTGACATGTCAAACGTGATGGAGTTTTGAAGGTTAATAAAACAACTCCAAGCACCTAACAACAATCTTGCAATACATTCAGTCTTCACATAGTAGTTAGATGAAGAAAAATAGAGAGAGCTTACATTTATTCAGTAGAACTGGATACAAGTAGATTCATAGTAGATCTGTGTGCAAGCGAGATGAAAGGACGAGAGCTGCATTCTGCAGCACCTCCTTCTTGCAGGTGTGCCCAAAGAGTAATAGAGATTGTTAATCCCCCAAACTCAAGAAGGAGAAAAGAAAGTGGAAATCAGGTGACCCATGTGACATCCCACAAGCACAATAGAGATGCGTTTACTAGAAGGACCCCCCTCATGCTTATGAGACAATGCTGAGTTGACCCCTGATAATTTCAACAAAATGCACGGACTGTATATAGTCAAAATTCAGCTTAACAAGATGAAAAAGACTGGGGTTTCATTTTTTTTAAACGTTTCATATTAATTAATTTTCACTAACAAAGAAGCAACATATACAGTATAAGACCTCAATTGTACAAACCCAAAAATTAACAGATAAACCAACAGTTTAACTATCTCAAACTACTCAACTTTAAATGCAGCACTCTGGTTGAGGGGATCAGTTATATTTCCCCAATTTTCTTATACATTTCTGGTATTATATTTGTGATAATTCTTGGAATAGTTTGTAACTTCATCCTTAATTTTCAGTCTTGTTTATATGTTGCTTTTTAAAGAGCTCCTGATTTTATCAAAGTGTATGTAGGACAATTTTTACTGATTGATGTAACACCAGGTTTGGAGGTCATCCCATGCACAGGTCCAGATCAACATTAGTGATGAATCCCTGAAAAATGCAATGTTAAAATTATGTATTCAAAATGTAAATACCCACAGAACCTGTATCTGAAAGAATAATATTTGATATAACATCCAAATACTTTCTCTACTTTTATTTAAAAACATCTTTCTTCTTTTTAAAAACACACTTCCCTTGGCAGAGAGAGAAAGAACATGCTTTTATTTTTGAAATTACATTGTCCTTGTTTTCTGTCTTGCAAATTTCAGTGTTCAAAGTGTGAGAAATTTTACTTTCAGTCGCAATTTTTGTCAGACCAATCAAGTGTTGTTAACCCATTACAGATCTCAAATAGCTTTTTTTTTTAGTGTTCCTTTTGAAAATCTTTAGTTTGCTGAAACTACTAACATAGACATGCACAGAAAAATTCTAAATGTAATGGTTTGACATTGAAATATATACTAGAGCTTTCTATCCAACATAGACTTCAGTTCCAACAGAATGCTGCAACACTCCTGAACCAATCGCCTCCATTTGGTTGGACAAATCATCCCCGTCCACCAAATTGTTTTCCTTCATAGTGCAGAATAGAGGAGGGATCACTTGGTGTCCTACTTTCCGTCTCTTTTCTGCTACTGCTATGTACATAAAAGAATTAAAGCTGAAATAATCAAAGGCTACTCCCTTTGGGACTGTCCAAGCCACAATATTGTTTCCAGTGACTCTGGAAAACTTTGTCCCTTTTTACATAGATATAATGTAATTGTTGTTATCAGTCTTTTGCCTTTTGTTCATGCTTTTCTCTCTCTCCCTGCTTTTGCCTGCTTTTTATCACCTTTGATTAGTTAACTTTTTTTTATATTTGCTGATGTTTAATAAATAAATATCAAGCTAAATTTTTTGCTCGAGGTACTGAGTGGTGTGTGTGATCTGGATCTAGAGCAGTGCTTTCCAAAGTGTCACACACCAACGGTGACACACCAACGGCGGCAGCGGTGCATGGGCGCACGTGTGCACGACGGCGGCGCGGGGGGCGCGCCGTGGCAGTGGCATGCAGGGCGGCGGCGGCAGCCTCGCTAAAACGCGGAAGCGCTGATGGCGCGCCGCTGCCGTCATCGCTGCTGCTGCCGCTGCTGTGCACACTGCCGCCGCGGCGCGCACCCCTGTGACTCTGCTTCACAACACCCTAAACTGTGTGTTGCGACACACTAAAAGTGTCGTGACACACAGTTTGGAAAGCTGTGATCTAGAGACCAACTGGGAGTGTGCTGGGTGCAAACTAAACAGCAATTTTTCAACAAAAGTGTTTTGGGCTCAGCAGGGAGCCAGAACTATACAGCTCACGGAGAGCGCCCCAGTCAAAAAACACCCCGTTTATTTCCACATGCCTGGTCAAGCATACAGCTGAATCCACACGTTGTGGTTACCCATTAAGACTTAAAACATCCCAATTGAGGAGGAATTGTTTTCATGCCTTTAGTGCTAGCATAAAGTTTTAGAAAGTGCAGTGACATTTGGAACAGGAAAGCGTAATACTCAAAGATGGGAAAGAGTTTGGCATCTGGAGCATGGAGGCACTATTTGAAAAGGTGGACCTCTTAGAAATCACGGAGATGCCATGTCCAGAAGAAGCCAATTGTGCTTCAGGAAAGGAGATCTGGGACAGACTAAAACAGATACAGTATATGCATATTCAGCAATACTTAAAGGTTCAGAAAATTCATGACTCTGAAATTATCAGGGAATGGAAGTTTAATGGAATATGTATCAGAGTTTCTCTCTATTCAGAAGACACTAAAGTAAAACAGTGCGAATCTTTTTGATGATTTAATCAAGGAATTGTTATTAAGTTTGCTACCCAAAAAAAGTATAAATAAATAGCAGAGTTAATCAAATTGAAGAGTTTATATGAGAATGTAATTGCCAAACTGGAGGCATGCCAGCATGATTTGAGTGATGCAGCTGAAGGGAATTCTCTAAAACAAGATAAAAGGGAGAAATGTACTCTGTCATTATTGTAACAGAAGGGGACATACTGAAAGAGAATTTACGATGCTAAGACCCAATTTAATGAGATCAAATGTCCTAAAGAATCAAATCTCCAGAGGATTGCAAAAGCAACAAAGTGCAGACAAACAATATTTATCTTAGTAAATAAATGCATACTTGAAATTGGACATGAATTTGAATTTAGACAGAGCAACAGATTTTTGTTTGGATGGTGGTTCATCGAGTCAATGTATCTGCAACAAAGATGTATTCATCTTTGAATCTTACTAAGGAAAAGTTAATTTAGCTAATGGAATGCTGATAAATGTATGTGGAAAAGGCAGTATTAAACTGAAATGCCTGATAAATCATAACGAAAACAGGAATATTTCAAGAAACATATTATATACCTGAATTGAAAGCTAATTACATATGTCTATCCTATCTTATGCAATGTGGTTGTAAAACTGTGCTTACAAATGGATTTTGCACTGTTACAAAAGACTATTATGTAATATTGAAAGGAAAGCACAATGCAGCTAATTTGTTGGAACTTTTTCAACCTAAAGCAAACAGAGTCTCAGGATGCATGCATCATAATAATCCTGCAAAATGGCATGGAAGTTTTGGTCACAGAGATGACAATGTTATTAAGAAAATAAAGGACGAGGACTTAGAAATTGGACTGAATGTTTCTCCCTGCAAGAAAGAAAGGGAATCAAAATGTGATTGTTGTTTAAAAGCAAAAGGAAATAGAAACAGTTTTCCTGGGATTGAATCCAAACAAGCCAACTAGCTGTTGGTATTTATTATTATTTATTATTATGGGACTTTGGTGGTCCCATGACAATCCAAATGAAGGGCAGGAAAAACTACTTCATAACATTCATAGACTGTTACTCAAAATAAATTTGTGCCTATCTCTTAACCATTAAGATTAAAGTTTTTAAGAAATTCAAACTGTACCGTGCTTATGTAGATAACAGGTCAACAGAAATGAAGAAATTAAGGTCTGATAATGGGCAAGAATATTGCAACTGCTACTTTGAAAAATATCTGAACAATAACCGCATAAAATATGAAAACATTTAAGTCAGAGCCCTGAACAAAAAGGGGTTGAAAAAAGAAAGAATCAAAGGCTGCTAAGTATGATAAGGTATCTTCTGGTTGATTCAAGGTCACCAGAAGATTTTGGGGGAGAAGTAGTTAACAGAGCCACTTATCTTCAAAACTGTTTACCAACAAAAGGTGGAGATAAAACCCTATATGAGTTATGGAATGGAAGCAAACTGTATATAAGGATTGACTGGGATTATGCAAGCTGCAAACTAAATTGGAAATTACTCATACAGGTAGTCCTCAGTTAACGACTGCCTCGTTCAGTGACCATTTGAACTTCCAATGGCGCTGAAAAAGGAGACTTATGACCGGTCCTCAAACTTATGGCGGTTGCAGGGTCCCAAAGTCATGTGACAGTGCACTTAGTGACTGCGGGTGATTTGCTTAACAACCGCAGCAGAACAGACGTCTTAAGTTGGGCGCAGTCACATGATATGCTGGTCCCAATTGCAGTTGTTAAGTGAGGACTACCTATAGTAATTTTCTAACACATTTAAGTTACACTAATAAGAAAACAATAACAAAAAACCATCCCCATGAGAATCCTTCTACTTCTAGGAGTAATATCTCAGTGTCCATTTATTCCTACCCTCTATTTTCTTTTTTAAAAATTGCATAAGATTTGACAGATTATTTAAACAGAAATCACACAAGAATAAAGATACAAAAAGCAAAGTTGTTTCCTATCCTTCAACCGGTTGGCTATCTATGAGACGACCTGTCCTCTTAATCCACAACTATTAATCTTAATTATTAATTTGCAGAATGATTTGCAGAAAGGATCATAACGTTGTTGTTGTTGTTCAGTCGTTAAGTCATGTCCGACTCTTTGTGACCTCATGGACCATAGCACACCAGGCCTTCCTGTCCTCCACTGTCTCCCGGAATTTACTCAAATTCATGTTCATTACATCGGTGATGCTATCTAACGATAAGGATCATAATATCTGACACTAATATCTCTTCTAGAATGTAGGAATTGCCTGGAGTCCAATTTGTATCTCAGGATTCTTCAAGTGTAACTATGACAAGTGAAGAGGGAAAGCATGCAGAGCACGGCTTCTTGAGTTCTCCCTGACCCACCGTAGCAGAAGAGTGGTGCAGGGACGTTCCACCTCACCAAAGGAGAGAAGGGATTTGGAGGAAGACCAGGAAATTAACCCAGCTCAGGTTGCCAGGAAAGCTATTCAGACAGAATACAAATTAAAAACCCAAGCATTTGTTTAAAACATATTAAAGAAGCTGCTCCTTTGCTTCAAAAGTTTCTAGAATACCCTGGGAATGAAAGCAAAGTAGAAAAACGTTATGAAGGAGGAGGTGGTGGAAGAAAATAGCTCTTTGCACTGGCAGAATGCTCTGGGAACAGAGCATTGTCACTCACCACAAAGTAAAATCCCGTTTGGAGAATTGTGCCTTCCCTCTGCCTGCCTGAAAACCTTGTTGGCCTCATGTCCTTCTATTTCTGGAGGAAATAGTCAACAAATTTTTAAATAGATTTATTTTACTGAGAGAAACATTGAAAGATTTTAAACTCGGATTGCAGTTCTGTGGCTGCTTCCACTTAGTTTGATAAGAGAAGTACAATGTTATCTGCATAAGCATTCAGAATATGGCCACCTTCTTGAATTTTTGTTTATTTGCTCATTTGATCTTAATTTTACTAATAGTGGTTCTATAGCTAATATAAAAAGTAGAGGGGAGAGGAGCAGCTTTCAACTGTACCTGAAAATAGAGGTAAAAAAAATCCATCCATCCATCCATCCATCCATCCATCCATCCATCCATCCATCCATCCATCCATCCTTCTATCTGTAATTGCTGCTTCCATTTATACACCAAGTTCCAATTTTTAACAAGTGCTAGTATGTCCATTTCAGGCTATGGAAAGCTTTACAAATATCCAAAAAAGATATGATTTAAGAATTACATTGAGCTTAACCATTATGCTTTATTATTAAATAATCTGCAAATTGAATCTGCTATATGCCTACTGGAGACAATCAGTTTGAACTTTATGTATCTGTGTGTCTTTGTGTGTGTGTGTGTGTATGTATGTATGTGTGTGTGTGTGTGTGTATGTATATATATATATATATATATATATATATATATATATATGGGGGGAGGGAATGCAATTGAGTGTATTGGCTAAAGTAAAAATAAAAATCGTATAGTCTTGATTTTATAATGCAATAAGTCTGAAAGATTCCAGATACCTATGATATTTACAGGGTTTAGATAATAGAACTATGATAGTTGATTTCCATGTTTCATTTATTCCATAAATCATTTTCAAGTATTTTTGAAATGAAAGAATGCAGGGATTGAAATGTTTGCTCTAAAAATATAAGAATTTGATTCAGGTGATTTATGTAAGATTCTTAATAGTTTGTCTTATGTGGAGTCCTTGGTGCTCTCTGAGCCTTGTTGTTTTCTTGCAGATGTTTCATTGCCACGCTAGGCAACATCTTCAGTGCGAAAAGGGAGTGGGACTTGCTCTCTGTTTACTTACCCTGGCTTGTCTTGCCTGTGTTGGTGGGGGTGTTGTACTCTCCTTGGTAGTTCCTTGATTGGGTTGTTGTTTGCTGCTTGGTTGATTGACTGAGTTAATAGTTCCTTGAATAGGGTCTATTGTGTTGTTTGATTGCTCCTCTGGTGCTAATCTTGGTGTTAATCTTTGCCTATCTGGTTGTTGATTGCTGGCAAGGAGGTGTTCTGGTCTTCTGGCTTTTCTATTGTCTCTTATGAATGGTATGTACTGTAAATGTTGTTTACCTCTATGTGTCTGTTGATGGCTGCTTTGTCTGAGTGCCAAGCTTCCAGGAATTCTCTAGCATTTTTGGATTTGGCTTGGTTTAAGATGCTGACAGTTTCCCACTTGAAAATATGGTTAAGTCTGTCCATGTGTTGTGAGATTAAGGAGTTTTCATTGTGTCTTCTGACTGCTAGTTGGTGTTCGTGGATGCGTTCTGCTAGTCTTCTGCCAGTCTGTCTTACATAGTGGCTGTTACAGTCCTTACACTGTATATTGTAGATAACTCCTGTTTTTTCTTCTTGGGCTACTGGGTCTTTTGGTTTACTTACGATGTTCTGAAGGGTTTTGGTTGGTTTGTGTGCTACGGTGATGCCGTGTGGTTGTAACAGTCTATTAGTAGTTTCTGAGATGTTTCTGATGTATGGCAGTGTAATCCTTTTCATAGCTTCCGTTGGTTTTGCTGTGGTGGGTTGAGTGGTCAGGCACTTTTTGATAAAGTTGTGTGGGTATCCATTTTGCTGGAAGATGCTATATAAGTGGTCTATTTCCTTTTTCTGGTGTTCTGGGTTGCTGCAGTGTGTTTGTGCTTGTCTGAATAGTGTTCTTACACAGCTCCTCTTGTGGGAGGTTGGGTTATTGCTTTGGTAGTGGAGCACTTGGTTAGTGTGGGTAGATTTCCGGTAGACTTGTGTTTCTAGAATGCCATCATTTCCTCTACTGATGAGGATGTCCAAGAAGGGTAGTGTGTTGTTGTTTTCTTCTTCCCTTGTGAATTTTATTCCTTTGAAGATGTTGTTGATGGTTTCATGTGTTTCCTCCAGTTGATCCTTTTTTATTATGACAAAGGTGTCATCTACATACTGGATCCATAATTTGGGTTGATTGCGTGGGAGTGCTATCCTTTCTAGACGTTGCATTACTATATCTGCTATGAGTCCTGAGAGTGATGATCCCATAGGTGTTCCTTTGATTTGTTGGTATATTTGTCCATCAAACTGAAAGTAGGTGGTGAGGCAGAGGTTGATGAGGTCCATGATTCTGGGTATTTTGATCTTGGTGTATCTACTTAGGCCAGGTGTGTTACGTAGAACTGGTGCCATGGATTCAATCGCTGGTTTGTCTTATCTCAGCCAGATTACCTTCATGCTGATATGGAGGGTATTTGCATACTCAATGTTAGCTAATCCACTTGTTCAATAGGTATGAATGAAAATAAAATCTTGCTTATTCTTTTGTATTATCCTATGACTTATTTAAAATCTTTCCATAATCTTGCTTCAAAGCTTTTACTAACTTATGATATTGTCATCTTTCCAGCCTATTGGTTAAGAGTTTTGAGGCTTTTTTCTGTGTTCAGAAAACATTTGTTTTAAATATAACAGTATTACCATTGTGGCACCTGAATCCCATAGATCTAATTATTTTCTCTTCGTTTCAATTTTTTCTATGTTTTCAAAGAGCCTGTTTTTTTTTTTTGGGGGGGGGAAGAAAATATTTAATAATTCTTTGATTTCCCTTTCTAGTTTAGCTACACTCTCTCTTTTGTCTTTCCTAAGATGACTAAGTTGTTTACTAAAAAAGCACTTCACATCTCAACTGTAAAAGCTTCCAATATATTTGGGGATATGTGATCATCAGGATTTTCTATTAAATAATTATTCGATATCTCATTTAAATACTTACAACACATCTTGTTTGATAGTAAGATAGGATATAATTTCCACTAGTTTTCTCAATAGAGGTGGATAAATATTGGAGGCTGGAATATGATCTGTTGTTTTAATTAGGCCAGTTGAGACTTGGGTAAGATTTTGAACACGTTTTGCTGATATAAAAGTATAATTAAACCAAATTAAATTAATCTATTATGCCCTTTGAAATAAAAAGTGGAACTCTTATCATCCTTATGTTGAATTTTCCAAATATTGCATAAACCATATGATATTAAACTATCATTTTTTCCTAATTTTTAATCAAATTATTTTAGTCTGTTTAGAACCTGCAGGGAAGGGGGCTTGTATCATAGAATCCCAGTTGATATTGCCTCTCCCTATCACAGTTTCTGTTGAAAACATATCATGTTTTTAAAACATTTTCTGGATAAAGGAATTTTGTGCTTTTATAGGTAAGTATATCACCATTAATGTATGGTTGTTAAACCGTGTATACATAACACACCTGGCCTAACTAGATACACCAAGATCAAAATACCCAGAATTATGGACCTCATCAACCTCTGCCTCACCACCTACTTTCATTTTGATGGACAAATATACCAACAAATCAAAGGAACACCTATGGGATCACCACTCTCAGGACTCATAGCAGATATAGTAATGCAACGTCTAGAAAGGATAGCACTCCCACGCAATCAACCCAAATTATGGATCCAGTATGTAGATGACACCTTTGTCATAATAAAAAAGGATCAACTGGAGGAAACACATGAAACCATCAACAACATCTTCAAAGGAATAAAATTCACAAGGGAAGAAGAAAACAACAACACACTACCCTTCTTGGACATCCTCATCAGTAGAGGAAATGATGGCATTCTAGAAACACAAGTCTACCGGAAATCTACCCACACTAACCAAGTGCTCCACTACCAAAGCAATAACCCAACCTCCCACAAGAGGAGCTGTGTAAGAACACTATTCAGACAAGCACAAACACACTGCAGCAACCCAGAACACCAGAAAAAGGAAATAGACCACTTATATAGCATCTTCCAGCAAAATGGATACCCACGCAACTTTATCAAAAAGTGCCTGACCACTCAACCCACCACAGCAAAACCAACGGAAGCTATGAAAATGATTACACTGCCATACATCAGAAACATCTCAGAAACTACTAATAGACTGTTACAACCACACGGCATCACTGTAGCACACAAACCAACCAAAACTCTTCAGAACATCGTAAGTAAACCAAAAGACCCAGTAGCCCAAGAAGAAAAAACAGGAGTTTTCTACAATATACAGTGTAAGGACTGTAACAGCCACTATGTAAGACAGACTGGCAGAAGACTAGCAGAACGCATCCACGAACACCAATTAGCAGTCAGAAGACAAGATGTAAACTCCTTAATCTCACAACACATGGACAGACTTAACCATACTTTCAAGTGGGAAACTGTCAGCATCTTAAACCAAGCCAAATCCAAAAATGCTAGAGAATTCCTGGAAGCTTGGCACTCAGACAAAGCAGCCATCAACAGACACATAGAGGTAAACAACGTTTACAGTACATACCATTCATAAGAGACAATAGAAAAGCCAGAAGACCAGAACACCTCCTTGCCAGCAATCAACAACCAGATACTATGTCCTTGGGCGACATAGTATAATGCTTCTTTGCTGGAATCTTGGTTCCTGGCTTTAGGTCCACCGTGTAGTTGAATACTCTATGGGGTGGTATTGCTGTGGCCTCCTGCTCACCAAAAATATCTGTAAAGTCCCCATACTTGATCGGCAGTTGTGCCCCCCTTGTTTCCAAAAGTGCTGTTGTTGTCGGAGAGGGTGCGGCTGCCTGCAATTTGTGGTGCTGGCAGTCTTTTGCTGGGAAGGAAATAGCTCCTGTGACCCAGTCCAGACAGGGATTGTGAAGCTTTAACCATGGAGTGCCCAGGATGATGGAAACTTGCAATGACGCTGTGACATAAAGTTGAATCCACTCGGAGTGAGCTGCAATGGTGAGCTGGAGTGGTTGTGTGCAGCGTGTGACTGGACCTGCTTTGAGGGGTTGACTGTCGATGGTTTCAACTTCTATTGGACTTGGTAATTCAAGTGTTGGAATATGAAACTTTTCCACTGCTTCTACATCTATAAAATTGGTAGTGGCACCGGAGTCAATCATAACTTCTATTTCTAGTGGCTGCTCAGAATCTATGGACAGTGTGGCTGGGATAGAATAAAAGGTATGGCTGAGGTCTTCTGACTGAGCTCTTCTTAATTGCTGGATGGCCTCCCTGTGGAGCCCTGATGAGGGAGGCCGCCGAAGTTTCCCTGATTTGAAGTAGAGGCTGGGGCCGGTCTCTGTTCTGCTGCCTGGTCTGGTACTGTTGCCGGGAGTGCTCGTCCTCTGACCGGACAAGCCCTTGCTATGTGACCTGGGGCCCCACAATAAAAACAAAGTGCTCTCTCCCTCCGTCTCTGTCTCTCAGCTTCAGAAACCAGCCATCGTGATGCTCCAATTTGCATCGGCTCCTCAGTTCCTAAAGAAACAGAAGTGGTGGGGGTAGGTGGAAAACCTGGAAATGCTGGCCTGAATCCTGCTCGGCCTCTCCCTGGCCGGAGCTGCCGTAATTCTTCCAGCCTGGCGTCTATCACTACGGTCAATTGGTATAAAGCTTCCAAAGTGGCCGCTGTGCCTTGTCTCACCAGCTCGGTCTTTATTTCTTCATCAAGTCCTTGTTTAAACTGATCTTTTAAGGCGATTTCGTTCCAGCCTAAGTCTCCTGCTAGCAGTTTGAAATCTGCAATGTAAGTCCCCACTCTCCTATTGCCTTGTCTGAGCTTTCGGATTTCTCGGCTAGCAGTGACTTCTCTGATTGGGTCATCAAAATGGGCTCTGAAACGGTCCATAAAATTCTGGTAGTTGTCTAGAATTGGGTCGTTGGCTTCCACCATCGGTATGGACCATCTGGCCGCGGATCCTTTCAGTAGGCTTAAGATGAAAGTGACTCTGGACCTTTCCGTTGGGAATTCAGCTGGTCGGCTGTCGAAAAACATGGTACACTGAGTGAGGAAAGTTCTTAGCTGTGCTGTTTCGCCCCCAAATTTTTCCGGTAAACAGCCTTGAGATCTCAGCACGACTGGGGGGAGTGCTGCCGTTTGTCCCGGCTGCTGCGTGACTGGAGCTGGTTGATGCATCTGCTGTAGCATGGCTGCTTGCAGGTTGTTCACCTGGTCATCCACCTGTTGTTGGTGTTGCAGGATGGCTGCTGCCAGTTGCACAATCGTGTCCCGGAGTTCTTGTGCCTCTGAAGACATTCTCCTGAATTTCTTTTCCCTCCCTCTTTCAATGGGAGCTGTGAGTTTAGATGGATTGATGTCCTGACTTCAGGCGTAGAAATAACACGCTGAGGCTGGAATCAAGCTCTAGTGATTTATTATCCTACTACCCTAACAGAATCCATCTAAACTAACATGAAGTGGCGATGCCCAAAGAATAAGTCCACAAACTTAGGGCAGGGCTTTCTTCAACCTCTTGGGAGGGAAACATAGAGATTCAGTACTATGCATGCGTTTCCCTTCCTGGAGGGGGCCCCCTCCTTCTCCGCCCGTTATCTCCCTGACACTGGGTGTTAACATTTTTTTTAACATTGTCCCCCAAAGCTCTTACATTACATTACAAACGTGTTTTCATTTTAACCATCTTTAAATAATGTACAGGTAGTCCTCATTTAGAGACCACAATTGGGACTTGGTCATTAAGCAAAGTGGTCTCTAAGTGAAAAACCACGTGACCACGACTGTGCTTATGATTTTACTTCAGCTTTCCTTTGCTTTACAGTGTCAGAAGGATGCGACCCTAAACAGCTGGGTGAGCACAAATGGCGGAGAAGTTTCTGAAACTCGACTCATGAGGAAGCTGAGTAAAAGGGCAAATCTTATAACCCCTTTTTCCACCCTTGGGAATGCTCACCCTGGTGCTGGGAATTAGCAAAAAGAGGATTCATGACATTCATTGGAGAGGAAGGGATTAAAAGAGAGTAAGCAGGCAGACAATGGGGAATACACATAGAAAGGAAATGTGCTGGTCAGTGTCAGGCAGCAGCATGAGCCAGCAGAGGGTTCTAATCAAGTACTTAAGGTCACAGAGTTGAGCTTGTTAACTTGCAGTTAGCACTTTTTAGGGATGTGCTGTGCTGCGCTGCGCTGCGGAGAAAAGCAGCTTAGGAAGAGATCACTTGTTTAGGCAATCTCTCCACTCTGCGAGAGGGGGAAAAAGAAAAAAAAAACAGATCAGGCACAGGACAACACATACTAACTGACTGTAATGGCAAACACGTGACTGAGAGAGAGACGCTGCGAAGGTCATAAATGAAGTAAAGTTACTTTTTCATCACCGTCATAATTGCAAATGGTCACTGTCTGAAGCAGTCGCTAAATGAATACGACCTGTATAGACTGTTATTTCCTATATTGCTTGCCCACATTTTTGAGTTTTAATAAATGCACCAATGTAAGTTTTAAGTATTGAATCTCTGTGATCCCTTCCTCATTCACCCTCTGTAGTAGTGTTGGAATATGAGGCAGTGTTGCAGCCCTTCCTTGTTCTGAGGGCCTTTCCCTTTCTTCTCTTTTTGTTCTGCTGCTACCACTAAACCCCTTTTCTGGTTTAGAAATTGTTTAAGTTTCTAAGGTAACGTTACTGGGTGGAACATGGGGAAGACATAGGATAGCACAGATACTTGGTTAAGAAAGAAACAAATTGATTTTTATTACAGTATATAACTTTAAAAACGGGTTTTAAAATAGCTTCACTTATTTCTATAAAATATCTATATCCCATCAATACTATTCTACCCTGGTCCTAAAATTATTTGTAACCCTGCCTATCTGCCAGAGGAAGTAATCCTAGGTGTGGACTGAGCACCTCCCTCAGACCCATTCTTCCACCTCCACCTCTTACATCCCACTCTAGTTCTTGTTAGAGATATCGGGTTTCAACCAAGCACGTTTCACACAAGCTTGAAGAAGGGGCAGCTCTGCTGCAACCTAATCTTACTGCTTTGTGTGTGAGGTGCTTGAATCCCAATTTCCTGTTCCTCTCCTTCCTTTCCTTCTCCTTTTTCATTTGAATCTCCACCGGGGAGGATGGGCAGCCATGGCTGTCCTCGTGGCTCATACCTGCATTCAGCAAGGCCACATTAAGAAGACTGTGGGTTTGGTCAGAACCTATCGCTCGCACGCATGGACCGTTTCCACCATGGAACTGATTTACAATAAACTGTAAGCTATTTTTTTTGTAACTTTACATTAATGTGTGAAGTGTGTTTATTTTGTGTTTTGAACAGATTAAGCCTTGTGCAAGTTGCTGGATGCTTCCACTCTGCTATAAACTAATTAAAAGCTGCGTGGATTTCTGTTATTAGCATTTCAGAATTCCTACAGTTCTCTCCTGCTGGAGTATAACCTGGGAGGAGGTGCCTGACGTTGCCATCCTTTGATTAGCAGTTCCACTCCCCAATCATCACAGGCAGTTAAACCATTGCCTCTACTCCACTGCCAAGTGTCCTGGAAAGGCAAAATGCTCCTAAAAGTTTTGGACATGTTGTTATTCATGGTGAAATAAGGAAAGGTAATTAAGTGAAGCAAATATATTTATAACTGTACTTTAGTAACCTATTTTATACCTTTTCTTCTCTCTTGTAGTGGAACAGAGTGTTGAAGGAGGAGATAGGCTAGTTGTAACTCCAGCGGTTTATGAATTGGTTTCTTGCCAACTACTGTCAGCCATTTATGTGAAATTATTTCAGTCTGATCTTTATTCTGTGAAACAGATCTGCTCCTTGCGGCAAATCCAACTTCCATTATTAAAAGATTGTTGCTAGATCTGGTGGAAGTGCTATAAACTTGCATGATGAATCTGCTCTCTGCAACAGCATCTCATTTGACTCTTCATGTATACCTGCAGACACCTGAACAAAACAGATTGTTCTCTGTTTGCTGATAAAGAGCTGGAATAGGGATTAGTTTAGATCAGTGTTTCTCAACCTTAGCAACTTTAAGATGTGTGGATTTCAACTCCCAGAATTCCCCAGCCAGCTTTGGGGAATGGTTTAGATTCTTATAAGAAGGCTTTTATAAGACGAGGGGCTGCAGTGGGCTGGCATCAGTATCTGATGCCATGCCGGCATTAGCTGTGGAATAAAACACAATCACAGAGGATTCCGGGGAGAGCAAATGGTCCTGTAATGGCTAATGCTCAAGGTGGTTAAGATGAACTTCTGGCTGTTTGAGATGTGTTGTTGGTTTTAGTAAACCCAGTGTGAGCTAGTAAGCCTGGCCTGGATTAGTTTGTGGACAAATTGCCAAAAAGTATTGTTTGAGCACTACCTGAAGAAGTGTACTGAATAGGAAAAGCAGCATGGGGCAAGTTACTACCAACGCAGATTGGAAGTTGAGGGCTTGATCTGGGAAGTATTTTATTTATTTATTTATTTATTTTTCAACTTCTATCAGCGCACCATCTCCCCCAAAGGGGACTCTGGGCGGTTTACAAATACAACAATTAAAATTTATAAATATAACTAAATATAAAATCATACAAATCTATAATCATTAAGATTACTAAGTTAAATATAAAATCCAATAGGCCAGGGGTCGGCAAACTTTTTTTGCCGGGAGCCATTTTGACATGCTCGTGCACATTTTGAAGTGCTCGAGAGCCAGGGGGCGGGGTTTGCGGGCGTGGGCCAATCGCGTGGAAGGGGGCGGGGTTTGCGGGCGGGAGCCAATCGCGTGGAAGGGGGCGGGTTTTGCGGGCGGGAGCCAATCGTGTGGAAGGGGGCGGGGGAGGTTTGGAAGAAGAAGGGAAAGAGAGTCTCGACTGCTTCGGCGGCGGCGCTTCCAGGTTGTCGCTGCGGCGGCAACGGCTGCCCCTTCGAAAGGGCAGGCTCCGGGAACCCCGAAAATGCCCTCAGTTTAGGCAGGGAGGCTGCGCCAAGCTGCCTCAGCTGTTCTGCGGGGAGAATTTCCACCCCAGGGCAGCGTGTGCATGTGGAGAGGGGAGGTTTCTGCCTCCCTGCCAGAACAGAGGGCATTTTCGGGGTCCCCGGAGCCTGCCCTTTCGAAGGGGCAGCACTGCAGCTCGGGCAGCAGTGCCCCTTCGAAAGGGCAGGCTCCGGGGACCCCGAAAATGCCCTCGGTTCCGGCAGGGAGGCAGAAACCTCCCCTCTCCACATGCACACGCTGCCCTGGGGTGGCAATTCTCCCCGCAGAACAGCTGAGGCAGCTTGCGCGCAGCCTCCCTGCCTAAACTGAGGGCATTTTCGGGATCCCCGGAGCCTGCCCTTTCGAAGGGGCAGCACTGCAGCTCGGGCAGCAGTGCCCCTTCGAAAGGGCAGGCTCCGGGGACCCCGAAAATGCCCTCGGTTCCGGCAGGGAGGCAGAAACCTCCCCTCTCCACATGCACACGCTGCCCTGGGGTGGCAATTCTCCCCGCAGAACAGCTGAGGCAGCTTGCGCGCAGCCTCCCTGCCTAAACTGAGGGCATTTTCGGGGTCCCCGGAGCCTGCCCTTTCGAAGGGGCAGCACTGCAGCTCGGGCAGCAGTGCCCCTTCGAAAGGGCAGGCTCCGGGGACCCCGAAAATGCCCTCGGTTCCGGCAGGGAGGCAAAAATCGCGCGGGCAGGCTGCCGGGCTTCCCGACGCACAGCTGATTGGCGCGGAGAATTTCCACTCCCTTCAGCGCTTCCGGCTTGTCACGCGACACACAGTTTGGAAAGCCCTGCCCGTCGTCAAGATGGCTGCCGGAGACGGCTGCCAGGTTGCCAGGGGTATGCCCACAGCAATGCACACCATGCCTGCTGCCGCGCCTGCCCCGCCACACTCACTGCCGCGCCACGCCCGCCACGCCTGCCTGCGGAAGAGCCACACTCAAGGGGCCAAAGAGCCGCATTTGGCTCGCGAGCTGCCATTTCCCACCCTTGCAATAGGCGATAAGATGGTATTTTAAAAGGGCTCTATGGCACCAGCCATCCCCAAGAGGAACTATTCCCGTTCCCATCCCAAGCGAGGCGGCAAAACCAGGTCTTTAAATTCTTCCGGAAGGACAGGAGCGATGGGGCCTGCCTCATCTCCAGGGGCAGAATGTTCCAAAGGGCAGGTGCCACTGCTGAGAAGGCCCGCCTTCTGGACCCCGCCAAGTGAAACTCCCTTACCGACGGGGTCCGAAGCATGCCCTCTCTGCATAATTGAGTGGGAAGGTTTGAAGTTATGGGGATGAGACAGTCCCTCAGGTAACCTGGTCCCATGCCATGTAGGGCTTTAAAGGTCATAACCAACACCTTGAATTGGACCCGGAAGCATACTGGCACCCAGTGCAGCTGGCGCAGCAGAGGTGCCACATGAGCCGATCTAGGGGCACCAATAACTGCGCGCACAGCTGCATTTTGGATCAGTTGAAGCTTCCGGATACTCTTCAGGGGTAGCCCCATGTAAAGCGTATTGCAGTAGTCTATATGGGAGATGACCAGGGCATGAGTGACTGTACGGAGGGACTCCCGATCCAGGAAAGTATGACAAGGAGCTAAGATAGTGGGTTCTTTTTCTCTCTTTTTAAATTTTAAATTTATTTATTTAAAACAAAGATATAATTTCAAAAGATGTAATATCAATAAGCAGACAAAGAGAGTGACTAAAATTATACAATAAATTCTCAGTATAACATTAATAAAAGATTGACCATACCAGACAAAGTATATTGAGTTATTTTTATGGTCTGAAAAAGAATATAGATCGTTGAGCTTAGTGCCAAAATCTCCACTGTATTGTTATTTGTAAATGCTAAAAAAAAGAAGAGAAAAAGTAGAGAGAGAGAGAGAGAGAAAAAAAAAAAACCTACTAAAAATAGTATAGATACTCTGGATTATCTTTAGATCGTATACATCTTTTGCCTTTTACTAAGGATGGTGTTCTTGAGCTCAGAGCCTACCTGAACCCAGAAGTTCTTGCAAAAACTATTTCCAAACCGTTTCCTCCAATATTTCTTCAGTAGTTCAAACCTCAGGTTGTGGCCATTGGACACATAAGCCCAACAACCTAGCCTATAACTTTATGATACCTCTGCAGAGTCCTAAGTACAGTCTCTGAACTTGTGCCAATATCTACATGGAGTTACATCACCTTGCTGCAGAATTACTTGCTTTAGAGTGTTGTAATCTTCTGCCTCTCTTGCTGGAAGGCTGCTACACACTCGACCCTTTTCTAGTGAGGGCAGGGGCAAGCTTTGTGACCCACTGTTCTTCTGGTCATTCAGAAGCTCAGGCTGATCTTTCACAGCTCACAAAAAACTTTTCAATCTTCTCACTCATTAAAGGATGGATTTTAATCTGGCAGGGGACTGCACCCCCATGATTTACAGCCTGGAGCAAAGTCTCTCTGTCTTCTTTATGCTCCCTAAACAGCTTCCATGCCAGCTGTCTCTAATTCCCTTCCTCTTCAGGAAAAGATGGTGACAGTGTCCAAGAAGTACCTATGGGATTGTCTCCTCACCCCCCCCTTCAGAATGGGGCTTAGCCTCCTTGGTCTAACACCAGGATCACCTGCTTGTGACTCCCCTATTCCCATCCTCCTCTTCAGCATTGGAACTATGAGGATACTCCTCCCCCTAAGTATGGGATTTTTTCCTCAGACTTGGGTTGTTCCTCAGTCATGCTTGTAGAAGTACTCAAGGCTCCTGCCCATCTCCTAGTATGAGTGTGAATATGGGGGTCTCTTCTACTCCAGGATGGATAAAAATAACTGGAAGCCAACATGTGGACTGCACTTGAATCCAGATCCCACTTCTGCCACCACTATGCAAATGGAGACATTTAAATGGGTTTCAGGATCTGACTGAAAAAGACAGTCATACTGATTTTAATTTTTCCTGATTTTATTCATTTAAAAGACAGTAAGATGCAAGTTTTGTTTCCCCAAATTATTTGTTTTGCATTTTTAGTGAGCAGCTCCCCACTCCAGACCGACAGCTTTAGACATTAGAAGTAAACATACAGAGTGAGCATTTTTTCCCTCAGCAGTCTAACTTCTAGCTCAAGGCTATTTAAACATGAATCTCTTAGCAGTTATAGTATTAACTTAAGATCTCTGCACCTCACATGCATGCATCTGTCTACCTTGCTAGAGTTAAAAATGGACTTAAGGCTGTACTGACTAGCATCCCTCCATCAACCAGTCTGAATGTTCATTGTCTATAGCTGGTCTCTGACAAGTAAATCTTGGATCTTCTTACCTTCCCTCTGCCTTCTGCCATTCTACAACACCATCTCTGTTGGCTAGTAATTTGTGCCATGGTAATTTTCTTCTTCATCATGCTTCTTTGGATAGTGTCCAAACAATTTTGGGGGGCAATCTTCCCATTTCCCCATGAATAAATCCATGTCAGGTTTTCCAGCTCATACTGTGCTATATTGAACCCAACAACCCAACTTCAACAGCCAGTTGCTGTCTAAGTCCATCTCTGCTATTTTAGCTGTCAACCATGTTCAACAGCCACTGGAACCGTGCAATCCATTATATCACCTTTAGCAGCTAGCCTACTTAACTTCTTCTCCCTAGAAACTACTCTGGTGGATTTTATTCCAATATCAGTGAGAATCTAAATTACCTCTACTCTCATTACAGTATTAGTAGAGAGTACAAAATTATTTGTTTGGGTTTCTGCATGGATGCATGGATACACAGATACAAAAAAAGCCAGCAAGATGCTATGGCAGAGAGCAGAGTCCTCATAGCTTGATTGTGATTGAAGATAATTTCGCTGGGAAGATTGTAGGTATGAGCCAGCTGTAGAAGTAAATAATTTTGGAATTCCCTTTTTTCCTCAGAGTGTCTAGAGCCACATCCTGAAGATTTTTGTAAGTGAGAGCTGTTTGTTTTTGCAACACTGCCATCAGCTCCTCCTTGCTGGTAAATCTAGCAAAGGCTTCAATAATGTCCTCAGAGGAGGGGAGGCAATACCGCTGCATCTGTTTGGGTCTCTGTTTTATATTATTTTATTTTTAGGGGCATCTCTCACCTCCCAAAGCTCAAGATAGCCTCCAAGAGGATCTCTCTTCATTGTATCCCCACAACAGTAACTCTGAGATGAGGGTTGGGCTGAGAAAGAGTGACTGACCAAAAGTCCCCCAATGAATTTCCATGGTTAAGGTGGACTTGTACCTAAGTCTCCTTGGTCCTGGTCTAACACTTTAACCATTACACCAAACTATGAATAATTTCAGTGGCTTTTTCTGCAGATTCCATTTGTAATGCCATTATTTTATCCAGTTAAAGAGCTGACAAAGATTTTCAGTTTGTTGTTCCACAAAGCCTCTCCAACTTAAATTTAAACATATCATCTTGTTTTCATCTTGTGTCATTTTGTCTCTAATCTATTTTCTGTTTCCAAGACTCTAAGGTTAACGTCTACTGTTTATGTTGTGCCTAATTCCTGAGAAGCTATGTGTGCAGCTTTCTGTAATGTTTCAATGATCAAATAATAATTTTTCTTTTAATGGTTTAAAAGATTGATCCCATTTCTCCAATAATTGGCTTTGAAAGGTAGTCCATATTATTAAAAGTTCACTTCACAGTCTCCTTCATGTTCCATCCAAGGGCCCTGTTTGAATCTTCTGGAGACCATTTTATCTTTCTGATCTATACTGTAGTGATTTACCCAGACCCTTTTGCTGAATGTTGGAAATGTAAAGATAAATCTTTCTCTTTTTTACTATTAATAATCAGGGAAAGTATTCCAAAACGTTTCCCTTGGATTCATAACTATTCCTAATTAGTTTAATAAAGAGAATTGCTATTTAACTGGGTTAAGTCCTGAGCTTAATACTTACATATCCATCTTGGCATTTCCAAGTGATACCCCCAGGTCTGTGTGCCATCAGCATACTAATTGCCTGTATTTCAGATCATCAGATATTCTCACCAATGGCTTCATATAGATGCTGAGGCAAGTGTTAGACCACACACATCCCCCATAATCCCTACTGTTGCACCCTTCCACAAGCCTGGGGAAAGTCTATCCAGTCACTGCCACCATCCACTCAATCAGAAAATTCTTCTCTGCATCGTTACTTAGGAGAAAGAGTGGGAAACTTCCTCTGTTCTGAGCTTTCTTATGTCTCTGGGGCTAGCAGAGTGGTTAGGATGCCTGGTAGGCTAAATTTCCTGTTCAGAATGAAACTACTGATTTCAGAGGAAATGCAAGTTGTTTATTAGGTAGATTAAGGTTACTAACTGAGAACTGAAGACAATAAAATAAAGGGGAAGGGAAAGTATCATAAATCTTGCAGGCTTTAATTCAGCTGCTAATCTTCCAGGCAGGAATACAAATTCAGACACATACACAATACAGGTAGAATGAAATAGGACTAAGGATGAAACAAAACAGATTATTCCATGGTATAACTCTGGAAAGGGATGCTAATTCACATGTGGCTCCACAGTTCCTTATGACTAATTTTTTTCCTCACTCTCCAACCAGGTTTCATACCTGGCTGAAGCCTGACTGGGAAGAGATGTTATATCCTCTTGGGATGGAAGGTAAAAGAAAGCAAAATGGAGCTACCTTCACCCTTTCAAAAGCTTATCTGAGAGAGGGGGAAACCTTCCTGCTCCTGATGGGTTGCTCAGAGTTTGAGTTTCCTGGGCTTTGCTTGTCTCTGACTCAACTACTGCGTTACTTATGGGGTGATGCCTAAAACATTGTCTTGACCATCTAATTCCCGAGGATTTACAAAACAAACTGGAACACACTCTGGATACTGGTCTCTCAGCTCCTACTTTCCATTCATTTATGTTAAGCAAAGAGGTCTTTGCTGCAAGAAACCCTCCATTATCATGGGGATCATAGATCCAGGGTCATACATTTGAGGGTACAGATGGGCCTATACAATATTGCCATGTTGATCAACTGAGGAAGCATTATTCACAGAGTAAGTTGGCAACACCCTACGCATCAGAAGCATTGTTTACAAAGCATTCTGGAGTCGATGCCCCTACGACACCTATAGAATCACCAGAGCCAGTTTTGGATGGCATTGATCATTGTTTTTTTCAGCAGTTGTCAAAGAAAATTTCTCTGGACTTTCTACATCCACCAGTTGATGTCAGTCCATTCTGTAAAAAGACTCCCCCTCACTGATTAGAAGGTCACATTTACTAAGGGGGCAGGATTTTATGCATGCTCAAGGGTGCTGCGTGTTAGTAATATCTTTTGGCCTATTGCAGTTGTTTGAAAAAGCTGCAGTTACTGGGCAGAATTTTTCCAGCAGCCTTTTAATAGTTGGTTCATAAAGAAACGTTTTGATTGAGCCTGTGTGCGCTGCTTCCCACACCTGATCAATTGGGCAATTAAATATTTTAAATGATTAACTATTTCATAGTCTAGTCTTACTGTGGCACTACTAGGAGGAAAAGGAACAAAGTGTGTCTATAGGATGTACATAGCATCCATCTTTCAGTCTTGGAGGGACCTTTATAGACTTATATTAAAACACTCATGGACAATCATTATTATGCAAATTTCCAGCTGATTGTATGAACTGAAAAAGAAACAAAATGAAATGTATCATGATAAATTCCCATTATACATCAGGACTGTGAGATTACAGAAAACCCAACATGATGTCTTATGGTCTTTGGGGAAGCAGGAACTGACGCAAACAGGGATCGGAGCTTAAAGGGAAATGTTTTCATTTTGATCCCCAGAGCTTTAATTTGTGCCATGGAGAAAACTGTTGGCGTATCATTTTCAGACGTGTTTGCCCAAAGTCATCATCATGATTTGAATCTTTGTATGTGAAAATGTACATGTATTTGCAAAGTATTGTCCCAAAATGATGAGAAATTGCACAGAGATAAATTTAGTTCTCTTAGAAGGAATTAGTACAAGAGGGCATATAATCACTTTGTAATATTTATTTTAGTTGCCAAAAGGCAAGCAGAGCATAAAGAAGCTAGTAAATGGAGTGCTATGCGTGACACACTATGCAAAGACCTCATTCTCTGGAGAAGGCTCTAATGCTGAGAAAGGTGGAAGGAAGAAGAAGAAGAAGAAGAAGAAGAAGAAGAAGAAGAAGAAGAAGAAGAAGAAGAAGAGGAGGAGGAGGAGGAGGAGGAGGAGGAGGAGGAGGAGGAGGAGGAGGAGGAGGAGGAGGAGGAGGAGGAGGAGGAGGAGGAGGACCAGCAGCAAGGTGGATAGACTCAGTTACAGTGGTGATGAGTGCGCTGTTGGAAGACCTGAAAGACCAGGTTAGGGAGAAATGGTCATGGAGAAAATTTATCTATGTGGTTGCTAAGAGTCAACACATAATCAAGCAATCAGTCAAATGTGTGAAACAGATTTACTGTAAAATAAAACAGCAAAGCCATTTGAATATAAGCAACTAAAATTACAATGAAGTACAAAAAAATGTCCAGAATACACACACACACACACACACACACTATCCATGCCCATGCCCATGCCCATGTATAATATTCAAAGACATGATTCAAGCACTATTTTTTTAGCACAGGCACTTTATCCTTTGTATTCCCCGCATACAGTCTAATTACAGTAGTCATGAAACAGAAAATTCTGCTTCAATTTGAAAGTTACATTTTCTTTCTTTCTTTCTTTCTTTCTTTCTTTCTTTCTTTCTTTCTTTCTTTCTTTCTTTCTTTCTTTCTTTCTTTCTTTTTCCTTCCTTCCTTCCTTCCTTCCTTCCTTCCTTCCTTCCTTCCTTCCTTCCTTCCTTCCTTCCTTCCTTCCTTCCTTCCTTTTTCTTTCTAAATAGAGGAATGTGCCACAATACCACCAGCATTAATTAGGCTACATTTCTGCCGAACATAACATCCCATCTGAAAGGAACCCTACGGAATTTGCAGACTGCATTATAAACAAACCTACTCATTTTAAAACAATCTCACAAAATATCTTCCTACAGTCAATTTCTCTTACAAATTTAGTATTACGGGGTATTTACAGTAACCCCTGAAAACCAAATGCTTGCAGTTTTGGGTGAATGTTAGCTTTCTAAAACTTACTTCTGTCACCATCACCGACACTGTAAAAAACAAAGAAGAAGAAGAAAGGTTAAAGCCCATGTCAATAAAAAGTCATTGTAGCTATATGGGGTGGAGGGGGGTAAGTTCATTTCACAAGATACATAAATGGAGGTAGTCATAATTTTTTTTGTAATGCTCAGACTTCCACTGACTCTGAAAACAATGGCACTGATTTTGATGGTGGTTTGTCCTTCTTTGCTTCCTATATACGAGCAAAACTCTTCATGGCAACGGCCTTAGCTTGGCCTTAATGTCTTGTTTCTGCAAGGCTAATCGTTGTTTCAGCTAACTCCAGCTAGAAATTCCTAGCTACTTCTTTCAAATTCACAGCAGACCCTGGTTCCAGTATATCTTTTTCTATCACTATTTGGTGAGTGATATTTTCCCAAATCAACAGGGTATTATATTCCAAAAGCTCAAAAGAGATTTTCAACTATCTGAAAAACAAATACTTTTTAAAAAAGTCACTGGTTATTCATTCCCCATGAATGAGATGTCCAAACATGTCAATGAGATTACCATCATATTCAAGTAGTAGTTTTTCATAAGTTACAAATCAATTAATATACTTAATAATATAGCACTGTTGATGGTGATTTTTCACTAGGAGTAGAAGGTAAGCAGAATTGGTTAGTATTTAGATAGAGGATCATCAGAGAATTTCAGGAATTCTAGGCTGGGAAGTAAAAAAAAATATTGGAACACATCAGTGGCAAACACTCCCCTACTGCCAAGAAAAATTACATTGATGTGTCCATGAAGCCAGCGAGTATCAAGTTCAACTCAATGACTTTGCCTTTTCATATACTGTAACAGTGTTTCTCCACTTTTCACCTTGCCAGGAAAAAAAAAACAAGGATTCTGGAGGGAGAAGACCAGCGACAAAAGTAATTATTGTTCTGCTAGATGGACCAAAGCACTTCGTAAGTAAGGGAGACTCATATTTTCAGTAAAAAAAAAATTGATTCAAATGGCATTGCTTCTACTGGGATGCCTATTAGTGATTAGGATGTTGGATGTTGGACACCCAGGTTTTAGCCTACCACAGAAACTCATTGGGTAACTTTGGATCAGTCACTCTCTCTAAGCCCAAGCTGCCTCACAGGGTTGTTGTTGTTGGAGGAAGTAGGAGGGAGCCCTTGAATGAAAGGTGGGATATAAAACTAATAAAGAAATGACAGAAAATATGAGACCATGCAGTTATTCAAACTGAGTTTGTAATTTTCCTGTGTGAGTTAAAGAGATCAATCTACTGGTGCCTACAGTTCTCACAGTAGCCCTTAAGACACGTACTATGAGAGCCTCTTCCTTACTGCTATTCCCAAGGAGATATTGCATAGAGGCAGCTGGGTTCCATGCAAAAGGTCAAGGTTTCCAGAATATCCTCTCTTCTTATTCCTGCCAGTACCTCTCCTGTCCCGGGCTCAGGAGTCAGATGACAGCTGTGAACCTTATAATAGAAGGCCAAGACAGAATCCAAACTGTATGTAATTGCATTGATTATGTGCCATCAAGTTGGTGTTGACTCTTAGGAATCACATATGTAGATGTTCCCCTTCATGGATCACTGCCTTGTTGTGGTGAAGGGGCTTGCGTAACTCAATGAAGTCAGGTCAAGATGGACAGGTCATGACAGAGAGTTCTGACAAAACATGGTCCACTGGAGGAGGAAATGGCTTCATTGAGTTACGCAAGCCCCTTCGCCACAACAAGGCAGTGATCCCTGAAGGGGAACAGCCGGACATCCTAGAGAGTGAAGTCAAGTGGGCCTTAGGAAGCATTACTAACAACAAAGCTAGTGGAGAAGACAGTATCCCAGCTGAGCTATTTAAAATCCTAAAAGATGATGCTGTTAAAGTGCTGCACTCAATATGCCAACAAATTTGGAAAACTCAACAGTGGCCACAGGATTGGAAAAGGTCAGTTTACGTTCTAATTCCAAAGAAAGGCAATGCCAAAGAATGTTCAATTGTACGGTAGTATAATCGCGCTCATTTCACATGTTAGCAAGGTTATGCTCAAAATCCTACAAGCTAGGCTTCAGCAGTATGTGAACCGAGAACTACCAGAAGTGCAAGCTGGGTTTCTTTCTTTCTTTCTTTCTTTCTTTCTTTCTTTCTTTCTTTCTTTCTTTCTTTCTTTCTTTCTTTCTTTCTTTCTTTCTTTCTTTCTTTCTTTCTATATATATATACTGTATGTGTGTATATATATATATATATATATATATATATATATTTGTTGTTGTTCAGTCGTTCAGTCGTTTCCGACTCTTCGTGACCTCATGGACCATAGCACGCCAGGCCTTCCTGTCCTCCACTGTCTCTCGGAGTTTACTCAAATTCATGTTCATTACATCGGTGATGCTATCTAACCATCTCATCCTCTGCCGTCCCCTTCTCCTTTTGCCCTCAGTCTTTCCCAGCATCAGGGTCTTTTCCAGTGAGTCCTCTCTTCTCATTAGGTGGCCAAAGTATTTGAGCTTCAGCTTCAGCATCTGTCCTTCCAATGAGCAGTCAGGGTTGATTTCCTTTAGGATTGACTGGTTTGACCTCCTTGCAGTCCAAGGGACTCTCAAGAGTCTTCTCCAGCACCACAGCTCGAAAGCATCAATTCTTCGGCGCTCAGCCTTCCTTATGGTCCAACTGTCACAGCCATACATTGCTACTGGAAAAACCATAGCTTTAACTATACGGACCTTTGTCGGCAAGGTGATGTCTCTGCTTTTTAATATGCTGTCTAGGTTTGCCATAGCTTTCCTTCCAAGGAGCAAGCGTCTTTTAATTTCATGGCTGCAGTCACCGTCTGCGGTGATCTTGGAGCCCAAGAAAATAAAATCTGTCACTGCTTCCATTTCTTCCCCTTCTATTTGCCAGGAAGTGATGGGACCAGATGCCATGATCTGGGTTTTTTTAATGTTGAGTTTCAAGCCAGCTTTTGCACTCTCCTCTTTCACCCTCATCAAGAGGCTCTTTAGTTCCTCTTCACTTTCTGCCATTAGGGTGGTATCGTCTGCATATCTGAGGTTGTTGATATTTTTCCCGGCAATCTTAACTCCGGCTTGTGATTCATCCAGCCCAGCATTTCTCATGATGTACTCTGCATATAAGTTAAATAAGCAGGGTGATAATATACAGCCTTGTCGTACTCCTTTCCCAATTTTGAACCAGTCGGTTGTTCCATGTCCGGTTCTAACTGTTGCTTCTTGACCCACATACAGGTTTCTCAGGAGACAGGTAAGGTGGTCTGGTACTCCCATCTCTTTAAGAATTTGCCACAGTTTGTTGTGATCCACACAATCAAAGGCTTTAGCGTAGTCAATGAAGCAGAAGTAGATGTTTTTCTGGAACTCTCTTGCTTTTTCCATGATCCAGCGAATGTTGGCAATCTGATCTCTAGTTCCTCTGCCTCTTCGAAACCCAGCTTGCACTTCTGGTAGTTCTCGGTTCACATGCTGCTGAAGCCTAGCTTGTAGGATTTTGAGCATAACCTTGCTGGCATGTGAAATGAGCGCAATTGTACGGTAGTTTGAACATTCTTTGGCATTGCCTTTCTTTGGAATTGGAACGTAAACTGACCTTTTCCAATCCTGTGGCCACTGTTGAGTTTTCCAAATTTGTTGGCATATTGAGTGCAGCACTTTAACAGCATCATCTTTTAGGATTTTAAATAGCTCAGCTGGGATACTGTCTTCTCCGCTAGCTTTGTTGTTAGTAATGCTTCCTAAGGCCCACTTGACTTCACTCTCTAGGATGTCCGGCTCAAGGTCAGTGACCACACCATCGTATTTATCAGGGATATTAAGATCTTTCTTGTATAGTTCTTCTGTGTATTCTTGCCACCTCTTCTTAATCTCTTCTGCTTCTGTTAGGTCCCTGCCTTTTTTGTCCTTTATCATGCCCATCTTTGCACAAAACGTTCCCTTGATATCTCCGATTTTCTTGAAGAGATCTCTAGTCTTCCCCATTCTATTGTTTTCCTCGATTTCTTTGCATTGTTCATTTAAGAAGGCCTTCTTATCTCTCCTTGCTATTCTCTGGAATTCTGCATTCAGTTGTTTATATCTTTCCCTTTCTCCCTTGCCTTTTGCTTCCCTTCTTTCCTCAGCTATTTGTAAAGCCTCATCAGTCAGCCACTTTGCTTTCTTGCATTTCTTTTTCTTTGGGATGGTTTTAGTTGCTGCCTCCTGTACAATGTTACGAACCTCCATCCATAGTTCTTCAGGCACTCTGTCTACCAGATCTAATCCTTTAAATCTATTCCTCACCTCCACTGTATATTCATAAGGGATATGATTTAGGTCATACCTGATTGGTCTAGTGGTTTTCTCTACGTTCTTCAATTTAAGCCTAAATTTTGCGATAAGAAGCTCATGATCTGAGCCACAGTCAGCTCCAGGTCTTGTTTTTGCTGATTGTATAGAGCTTCTCCATCTTTGGCTGCAAAGTATATAATCAATCTGATTTCGGTATTGACCATCTGGTGATGTCCATGTGTAGAGTCGTCTCTTGTGTTGTTGGAAAAGAGTGTTTGCTATGACCAGCGTGTTCTCTTGACAAAACTCTATTAGCCTTTGCCCTGCTTCATTTTGTACTCCGAGGCCGAACTTTCCTGTTATTCCGGTTATTTTTTGACTTCCTACCTTAGCATTCCAGTCCCCTATGATGAAAAGGACATCTTTTTTTGGTGTTAGTTCTAGAAGGTGTTGTAGGTCTTCATAGAACCGGTCAACTTCAGCTTCTTTGGCATCAGTGGTTGGGGCATAGACTTGGATCACTGTGATGTTGAATGGTTTGCCTTGGATTCGAACTGAAAGCATTCTGTCGTTTTTGAGGTTGTACCCCAGTACTGCCTTTCCCACTCTTTTATTGACTATGAGAGCTACTCCATTTCTTCTAAGGGATTCTTGCCCACAGTAGTATATATAATGGTCTCCTGAATTAAATTCGCCCATTCCTGTCCATTTTAGTTCGCTGATTCCCAATATGTCGATGTTCAATCTTGTCATCTCATGTTTGACCACATCCAGCTTACCTTGATTCATAGTTCTTACATTCCAGGTTCCTATGCAATATTGTTCTTTACAGCATCGGACTTTCCTTCCACTTCCAGACACATCCACAACTGAGCGTCCTTTCGGCTTTGGCCCAGCCGTTTCACACTTTCTGGAGCTACTCGGAATTGCCCTCCGCTCTTCCCCAGTAGCATTTTGGACACCTTCCGACCTGAGGGGCTCATCTTCCGGCGTCATATCTTTTAGCCTTTTGATACTGTCCATGGGTTTTCTTGGCAAGCATACTGGAGTGGTTTGCCATTTCCTCCTCCAGTGGACCACGTTTTGTCAGAACTCTCCATCATGACCTGTTCTTCTTGACCTGACTTCATTGAGTTACGCAAGCCCCTTCGCCACGACAAGGCAGTGATCCATGAAGGGGATATATATATATATATATATATATATATATATATATAAATAAAATATTGGATTTTGAATATACATAGTTAAAAGTTAGAAACAGAGAAAGAAATAGAAATACAAATCAAAAAGAAAAAGAAAAGAAAAGGTGAAGTAAAGCAAAAAAATAAAGAAAAAAGATGATACATAGAAAGTAATCCACTTCCGATTTGTCCCTGGTCATAGTAATTTACAAAATTTATCTTACATGCTAGGTCTACATATGACATTAAAAAACATTTCCTGTCTAATACATCAATCCACCTATAGTTTAATCTTAAAATCCCCATACAAGCTTTGCCCCTCTTGCATTACCCAAATAGTCCATCAATAATTTTTACTCTTTGAGAAAGTAACAATAACAATTTAAATTTTCTTTTAATAAACATATCAATTTATCATTTTCTACCATATCCATTTTCTATCAATCCATCAATTTTAGCAATAAAAAGTCCATATAAATCAGCCATTTATTTCTACTCCATACGTCTGTTCTATTCTATAAAATGCTTCTTGCGTTCTCCTGGTGCCTCCCTCATATCCATCTTATATTTCTCTAAAAATGTTTTAACTTTTAAAATAGAAGTTATCATTAGCTTTTGTCCTTTAAACACCTTCTGTTCTCTAGCATACCATGAATTAACTCTAGCAACTTTATCTATTTCAAAATCCAAATCTTGTTCTTTCATTTCTAAAAATTTAAGTAATTCAAAAACCATACATTCTCTTGCATTCTCATTTAATTGTTCTTCTTCATTTGATTGTTCTAAAGCTGCTCTCTCATTCAAAATATATTCCTTCTCTCTCATTTCTGCTAATTCTATAATATCCAAATTGTATTCCATTTCTTTAATAGCATCCAGTTCCTTAGTAACATCTTCTAATTTAATCTCTAATTTTTGCATCTGGCCTTGCACATCTTTAAATTCCCCTGACAAAGTATTCACTACCTCCTTTACTATCTGCACTTCATTTTTAAAATCTTGTTTAATCTCTTGAATTATCTCTTTCTTCATTTCTTCCATCTTCATATCAATTTTTTTATCTAAGAATGCAATTTGTTATTCCATCTGTTTATTCTGTGCCGTTGAATCTTCCATTTTCTTACTTAATGATGCCATTGCTTCCAGAAGTTTTTTCATCTCTAACCGGGGGGGGGGGGGGGGGCTCCACTGATGCTCCAGGTATTGAAAAAACAATAAATGTCCTTCCAGTTCCTTTTTTTTCTCTCTTTCCTCCTCAATGCCGTAGATGTCTTAATGTAAATAACTTCCTGCAAGAGAAAAAGAAGAAAGGGAAAGGGGAGGACCAAAAACAAAAGAAAAGAGCTAATAATTCTTTTAGGAAAAAGAAGGAGCAAAAACTACAAAAAGTAAAAATAATCCTTTAAATGCAATTGTCAAAATAGCTAAAATATAATCCATTAAAATTATATATCCATATAAGTATAAGAATGAAAAATAAAAAAAGAACAAAGAGGCTTCTTTTTTTTTTCCCCCTTCTCTATTGTAGACAAAATAATAACAAAAAAAACCTAAACAATCCCAAGGTTTCTCATGCCAACTTGTGTTCAGAAGAATAATAAAAAAAAAGCAGCTACCATGAAAATAGGCATACAGCAATCCAATTTTCTGTACAAAAGGGATCCAAAAAATTCATAACAATTCTATAGAGCCACTTATATAATTCAAGAAATATTCAAAAAGATTCTTTCATAATGAAAATCACAAATTGATAAGAGAAGGTATTAAATCATTAATTCATTATTCCATATTAATCCATAAAAAATTCAAGTCCAAGCAACTTAGACCAAAGAAAAGAAGAATAGTTCCAATTACCATAAGAGTAAAAGCAAGCCACAATAAGAGTAAAAGAGAAAGTCACTTAATCCGTTTCTGGCAAAGTCAATTAGCTTCCCGGTTCTACCGTTTAAGTAATCCTTTGACAGGAAAGAAATAAAACGCCAGCATTTATAAATCAAGTCCAGAGACAAATCTTAGAGGCTAATAGGCAAATAATATTTTAAAATAAAAATGTATATCTAAAAGGTTGTGTGCTGTGCTACTTATCTTGAAGAGTCGCGGTTTCCACAGAGCTTCGGTTGTCAGTTCCAGTCGTCTTTCACCGCTTCAATCTCCCTTCTCCCGTGGTGGAAAAATGGGGGTTGGGAGAGAGCGGCGATCCGACGACCCTTCTGTGAGTAATCTTCTGCTCGCCCTGTCTTCGAGGGCGATTTTCAGCTATTTTTTTCTTTTTAAATCGCCGCAAATGGAAAAAACCACGGAGCTTTCTGCTCAGCGCACCAGCCACCTCAACACCTGGAAGTCGAATGAAGTGCAACTTGGGTTTCGAAGAGGCAGAGGAACTAGAGATCAGATTGCCAACATTCACTGGATCATGGAAAAAGCAAGAGAGTTCCAGAAAAACATCTACTTCTGCTTCATTGATTACGCTAAAGCCTTTGATTGTGTGGATCACAACAAACTGTGGCAAATTAATTAATTAATTATTTGGATTTATCCCCGCCCATCTCTACCGTGGTAGACTCTGAGTAGTTTACAACCACAATATAAAAGATAAAACCTATACATTTAAAACTACTATAAAAATAAAAAATAAAAATCCAAAATATGGTCTGTTCTTAAAAGGAGGCAAACCACTAAGCCAACCACCCCCAGGAGGAACTATCATTTCCTTCACTCCAGGCACGGCGGCAGAGCCAGGTCTTCAAGGACTTCCTAAAGGCCAGGAGCGAGGGTGCCAGTCTCACCTCAGGGGGGAAGTTGTCCCACAGGGCGGGTGCTATTGCAGAGAAGGCACACCTCCTGGACCCCGCTAGATGGAATTCTTTTAATGAAGGGATCCGAAGCATGCCCTCCCTGCATGATCGGGTGGGGCGGGTAGATATGGTCGGGACAAGACGGTCCCTCAGATACCCTGGTCCCATGCCATGTAGGGCTTTAAAGGTGATAACCAACACCTTGAATTGGATCCGGAAGCAAACTGGTACCCAATGCAGCTCACGGAGTAGTGGTATTACATGTGCTGATCTCATAGCACCCAGAACTACCCGTGCAGCCGCATTCTGGACCAGCTGAAGCTTCCGGATACTCTTCAAGGGTAGCCCCATGTAGAGCGCGTTGCAATAATCTACAAGGGAAATGACAAGGGCATGAGTGACTGTTCGGAATCGAAATTTAAATTCTTAAATAGATGGGAGTACCAGACCACCTTACCTGTCTCCTGAGAAACCTGTATGCAGGTCAAGAAGCAACAGTTAGAACCGGACATGGAACGACCGATTGGTTCAAAATTGGGAAAGGAGTACGACAAGGCTGTATATTATCACCCTGCTTATTTAACTTATATGCAGAGTACATCATGAGAAATGCCGGGCTGGATGAATCACAAGCCGGAGTTAAGATTGCCGGGAGAAATATCAACAACCTCAGATATGCAGACGATACCACCCTAATGGCAGAAAGTGAAGAGGAACTAAAGAGCCTCTTGATGAGGGTGAAAGAGGAGAGTGCAAAAGCTGGCTTGAAACTCAACATTAAAAAAACTCAGATCATGGCATCTGGTCCCATCACTTCCTGGCAAATAGAAGGAGAAGAAATGGAAGCAGTGACAGATTTTATTTTCTTGGGCTCCAAGATCACCACAGACGGTGGCTGCAGCCATGAAATTAAAAGACGCTTGCTCCTTGGGAGGAAAGCTATGGCAAACCTAGACAGCATATTAAAAAGCAAAGACATCACCTTGCCAACAAAGGTCCGTATAGTTAAAGCTATGGTTTTCCCAGTAGTAATGTATGGCTGTGAGAGTTGGACCATAAGGAAGGCTGAGCGCCGAAGAATTGATGCTTTCGAGCTGTGGTGCTGGAGAAGACCCTCGAGAGTCCCTTGGACTGCAAGGAGGTCAAACCAGTCAATCCTAAAGGAAATCAACCCTGACTGCTCATTGGAAGGACAGATACTGAAGCTGAAGCTCAAATACTTTGGCCACCTAATGCGAAGAGAGGACTCCCTGGAAAAGACCCTAATGCTGGGAAAGACTGAAGGCAAAAGGAGTAGGGGACGGCAGAGGATGAGATGGTTAGATAGCATCACCGATGTAATGAACATGAATTTGAGTAAACTCTGGGAGACAGTGGAGGACAGGAAGGCCTGGCATGCTATGGTCCATGAGGTCACGAAGAGTAGGACACGACTAAACGACTGAACAACAACAACAACATGTAGATGTTCTCCACGATGATCTGTCCCCAGCCTGACCCTTCAGGTCTTCAAACGGTGCACCCATCATTGTTATAATCAAGTCCATCCACCTAGCTGCTGGTTATCCTCTAATTGCATATTTATTGTATTATCACTGATGCAGCTTTATGGAGCTTTACAAGGTACATACACACGAGCTCCCTTTCTTATTACTGATTGTAAATATCAACAGTGGGGATGTCAGTAATCATGGGACACAGAGACAGGGCATAGATAATAAAGGAAAGATGAATTGGGAATGATAAAAGTAACAAACAAATGTGAATAAATGAAATTAATGCATACCCAGGTTTGATTTAGGTTGGGGATGAGGATTTAGGAGAAAATGCAAAGCCTTGACTGAAAAGGCAGGCTTTCAAAAAGGACCAGAAGGGAGAGAGAGGGAAAGAGGGGAAATGAGCACAATATAAATGATCTAGTAGAAGTATTCTAATTCAATTTAATTTATTCAATTTAGGCAGTGCCTGAATCCAAACTGACTCTGGGTGGTGTACAATAAAACTAAACAAAATGGAAAATACAATATAATAGAGTTACAAAAAGAAAAGGAATAAGAAAAGAAACATATACGTCAGGGCCCCCAACCACCCTAACCCAAGGCCTGGGAGAACTGCCAGGTCTTTAAGAGTTTCTGGAACACCACCAGGGTGGAAGCCACATGGATACAAGAGGAACCTTATTCTAGAGGGCAGGCTAAACCATAGAGAGGGCATGCTTCCTGGGTCCTGATAGATGACATTGTTTAATTGAAGGGACCCAGAGCATGCCAAACCTGTCAGCTCCTACTAGCTGGGCAGATAAAACAGGAGATAGGTGGTCCCTCAGATAACTGGGCCAAATACATATAGGTCTTTATAGGTCATAACCAGCACCTTGAATCATACCCAGAAATATACTGGTAACCAGTGCAGCTTTAAAGCAGGAGTGTCACATGAGCATATCATTTAATGCCCATCACTGCCCATGCCACTGCATTCTGGACCAGTTGAAGCTTCCAAGTGGTCTTCAAGGGTAGCCCAATGTAGAACACATTGCAGTAGTCAATCCGTGAGGTGACTAGAGTATGAGTGATAGATTATAGTATGAGTGACCTGTCTGAAGGTCTTCCCAATCCAGTAAAGGGCAGAATGGCATCCCAGATGGAGTTGTACAAAGGCCTTCCTGGCTACAGCTACTACTACAGGAGCTGTATGTTCAGGAAGACCCCCGGATTGCACACCACACTTGAATGTGGAAGTGCCACCCCATCTATGGTTAAACATGGAATATTCTCAGATCCAAGTGGCCCTAATACACACAGCCACTCAGTTTTGTCAGGACTGAATCAGAGTTGGTTCTTCCCCATACAGGACTGCACAGCCTCCAAGCAAGGGACAGAAACTCGACAGCCTCCTTGGCTGGCCTGGGGTTGATGGATATAATTGGGTATCATCAACATGCTGATGATATCGAGCCCCAAACCTGCAGATGATCTCACCTAGCAGTTTCATCTAGATGTTGAACAAGAGGGGAGAAAGCATCAAGCCCTGTAATACCCTGCAAATGAATGGCCTGGGGAATTACATCTCTCCCCCAGCCAATGCTGCCTGGAACTGGCCCTGAAGGAAGACTGGAAACAGGATGATAGTTGTCTAAAAAGGGATCCCCCACTTGAGGAGGGGTGGCACAACCACCTCCTTCAAGGCTGAAGAAACCACCCCCTCCCTCAAGAGGCTGATACCTCAGCATGGACCCAGCCACTGGCCACATCCCTGGTTGCCTTCATAATTCAGAAGGGATCTGGGCTCAAGAAACAGGTGGCCAAGCTTTCAGTACAGAAAACCCTGTCCACTTCCTAAGGAGTCACCAGTTCAAATTCATCCCAGATCACACCAGAAGACATGTTGGCAGGACCTGCCCAGACAGAGAGTCGCAGTCAGAGAGGATCTGAGCAACTTTATCCACCAGATAGCCAGAATATTCCTCACAATGGTCCTGCAGATGGTCCTGGGGCCCATCCCTGTCCAGTAGGGACTGGATCGCCCTAAATAGGGCTGCTGGACGGCTATCCTCAGATGCAATAAGATTGGAGAAATATTGACATTTCACCACCCTTATTGCCATGAAGTAATCACTAATATGGGTTCTTACCCATGTTTGGTCAGAGTCACTTCGAGTCTTCCTCCAATGGTGCTCCAGATGTCTGTTCAGGCACTTCATCTCTTGGAGCTCCTCAGTAAACCAAAGTGTGCCCCACGATCAGCACAGAGAGGCCGCATAGGGGTGATGCAGTCCAAAACCCCAGCCACCCATCCATTCCAAGCAGTGACCAAGGCTTCAGCAAAACCACTCACCAGATCCTTAGAGAAATCCCCAAGCTCACCCTGGAGACCCACTGGGTCTATCAGTCACTGATCAAATAGGTCCTGTCTCCCCACAGAAGAGGAAGATACCCGTGAGCCTTTTGCCATGAGCTTCAATAATTTAATCTGCTATGCTCACTGTTTCTTAAATCTGTTTTGATTTAACTATATGTAAGCCTTGGGAAGATGAGATGGTTAGATAGCATCACCGATGCAATGAACATGAACTTGAGCAAACTCCGGGAAGCAGTGGAGGACAGGAAGGCCTGGCATGCTATGGTCCATGGGGTCACGAAGAGTCGGACACGACTTAACGACTGAAGAACAACAAAGCCTTGGGAAACAGATGGAGTGTATGAACCAACACTACCTCCTTCAAATCCCCTGTGCCATTTTAATTTGCACATCTATAAATTACAGGACCTACAACTGTCACCTCACCTAGTGGAACAACTCCAGTTCAGGGCACAATAATTTGTAGGGAGGGTTTTTTCTTGTCAGTTGCCCTAAGTTTTGTATATGCTCACAAGAAGAAAACAAATCTAGTTGATATACATTTTTTGCATTTTGAGTGGGGAGGGCAGCAATGTATGGCTCTCCAGATATTGTTGGACAGGAATTCCAATAATATTTCACCATTGGCCATGCTGGCTGATGATGATGATAACTGGAATTCAATCATGTGGCCACTGGGTCACATCTTGCTCATCCAGGCTTGGAGCAAAGCAAATCACAGGGCTTGCACTTCTTTGCCTCATCATTTGTGGCTAGAGCTCTACTATCTACAGTAAGGCTGACATTTCAATCACTTGCATTCACAGCTTGAAGAATTGCTAAATTTGTAAATTATATCTGTTAATTTGTAATTTGCAATACAAATTTGTAATTTGTATCATTACAGGTTATATTTATAAACTAAATTATAGTTTCATGCAAGCAGAAGATTGGGCTGCCATTTGTACCTAGTGGTTAGTGAGTCACAGATTTTGCAGGCCCAGCTTTCAAGCTCACTTAAAAAACATGGTAAAAAGGAGCTGAGAGTGCAAAATGTTACAGCCTCAATCCAGTTTTGGGCATGTGGTTGGGATTATAAAGGCAAAGTTATCTCTAAGCACAATAAATGTGGTAATTAATTGTTGGCAGGGAAGGATGCCTTTATCCAGTCCACCTGCTTCCCTATCCAAGTAACCAACGAATACAATTAATGGTTTTTAAATAAGGTGCAATTGCTTAATCTTGGGAAAGAAGCAAATGTGCGGTTATTGTCTGCACCCACATTTCCTTACTCAACTAGGCCTCTTTACACAGATCAGGACTATGATGGAATCTCTTCCTTGATCTCATAAGAATTCTGAAGTTGTGGAAACAGACTTTTAGCAATTTGAAAAAAAAATCTGATCTAATAATTTCAGCTTTATTGCAAAGAGCCCTAAAACATATAAACTGTGTTATTATCTAAAAATGGCAAAAACCCACACATTTTTACATATCATGAAGTACTAAAACACATTGGAAGCAAAACGTAGTAGCTGTGATGACCCCAACAACAATGTCCTGATAAACACTTCTCAATGCAATTCATTGAAATGCAGATTAGCCATGAACCCTGTCAGTAGCAAAGATAGAGGTTCTGGTTATTCATAGAAAAGGGGGTAAATCAGGAGATATTGCAAAACTGTAAGCAGCTGGCGTTTGTAAATGATGTCAATTATTAAAGTATTGATTTACCTTCAGGGAAAAAAAAGCACTTCTGGATATTGATGTTATTTGCTTGATAGATATGGCAGACTGAAAGTATCTGCAAATGGTAGAGTGTGAGATTTATATCTCGTGCTTTTGTCCAGAGCTATTTTTGCATCTGTTATTGCAAGCTTAGCATTTCTTGGGTTTCAGAAGGTACAGGGCTGATAATAAATCATACATGCTGGTTTGTTCTTTTAAGTTGCATAACAAAACTTAAACTAAGCTCTATACACACAGAAAATTTAAAAACATGTATCTTGCAGATATATCATCTTGATTAAACTTTTGATACCATTGACCATGGTGTCCTTCTGGATCGGCTCAGAGGATTGGGGTTGGGCAGCAATGTGTTGTGTTGGTTCGCTTCCTTTCTCCGGGGTAGATTCCAGTCGGGGGGGGGGGGGGGAGAATTGCCAGTTACACCCATTCCTAGATCAGGGGGCTCTGCTCATGGTCACTCATGCCTAGTCACCTCCCAATTAGGGGCTGCCCTTGAAGGGTATCCGGAAGCTTCAGCTGGTGCAAAATGCAGTGGCATGGACAGTTCTGTGTGCCTCTGGTTGCCAGTCTGATTCTGGGTCCAATTCAAGGTGCTGGTTTTGACCCTGAAAGCCCTTCATGGCATGGGGCTGGGTTATTTGAGGGACCACCTCTCCCTGATTACATCTGCCCATCCCATCAGATCTGACAGAAGAGGCATGCTATGGTTCTCGTCTGCTAGGGAGCTACACTTGGCAGGACCCAGGAGGCAGGCCTTCTCTGCCGTGGCACCCGCCTTATGGAACATCCTCCCCCCTGAAGTGAGGCTGGCTCCATTCCTGTTGATTTTCCGGAATTCCCTCAAAACCTGGTTATGCCATCAGGCCTGGGGTCCCAGGGGACCGGCGAGGTACTGAGCTGGCTCCATTGTTATCAACATCTGCTGCCCTCTCTTAGCTTTTAATTGCGATTTTTTAAATGTTTTGAATAATTATTGTTTTTTATATGTTAACTGTTTTATAGTTTTATTGTACAGTGCCCAGAGTCACTTTTTCATGAGATGGGTGGCCATATAAATTTGATGGATGGATGGATGGATGGATGGATGGATGGATGGATGGATAAATAAATAAATAAATAAATAAATAAATAATAGATGGCTAAAACCTGAAAAGATGCAATTAAAATTAACATATGTTAGGGATTTGGAACATTCACCTAAAAAATATAAAGTTCAAATGTGACAAAAAGTTACATTTGAAATATCATTAGATGTATACTGATACGAGAACTGGTATTTGCTGCAACTCAAAATACAGACAATAAATTATGGTAAACATAAACCATTGAGAATAACATCATTTTAGAAAGTGATGTCTACTCCATGGCATCATAACATTTAGTCCATTGAAGAAGTTTATTGATACTTTCTGTACATTAGACTCAAGATCTAAAGAAAAGATCAAGGTAACTGTCCCTTAGTCACAGCAGACTTGTCAGTTTATCAAAACTTCCAAAATTGTATAGCCCTTTTAATTGGATTAACAAATCATTATATGCCAGAATTCAGTCCTTGATATACCTATTTTCTGGTCTTGGTAATTCAGAGTATTGTTATTTTCACTCAAAGCCCAAAACATACATAAAGTGAAAGCATAAGTATCCATTAAATACAGAATCATGGTATCATAAGCTTATTATAACATTAAAAGAAAGACCTATCTCAAAATTAAAATGCTGAGAATTTAAATCTTAGGATCAGAGTTATGACTTTCTTTTTTAATCTTGCAAACTACCATGTAAATCTGAGTTGCTTTTCTCCCATTTTTTGGTCTCTCTCCCTCTCTCTCAAAAGTGAAATGGAAGCCAGAAGTGTTTCAGAATCACCCCAGTAAGATGAGAAGAATGAGACAATTATAGAGCAACAAATATTTTGAAAAAGATCAGAACTTAAAAGTATGTAGCCTAATTATGCCGTGCTCTCTCGCCATATGGAATTTTCCTATATTTTCCATATGGTATTGCAGATGGTAAGGCACTGCATCTTGCTAATGAGTATGCTCTTCTATCTGTATGATATCTAGCTGGCTTGAGTAAGCAATTTATTTTATACAAATCATAACTGCTTGGAACCAAAGACACGTCAGTTTGATGTTCCATATAATTAACTCTGGCTTTAATGCTTGCTTTAAGATGTTCAGGCCCTAAAATCAAGAATATTCCTGGTGAAAAGCCATATGAACGGAATTTAGCTTCTAATTAATGATCTCATGAATGTACTAAATGACCAAGTCTAGAAGGGGCTAGATTTAACATTAGCCAACAATTAAACATGGCAGTCCAAATCCTCACCTCAATTTTCAATAGTCCAGCCTTAACTTTTAAAACACTATTTGGTATGCATTTGGGGGCTTGGAAAATAGATCTTAGAGTTAGGATTGAACCACTTCTAGGAAGGGAATTGTCCTTACAGTAGTTTCTATTCCTATGTTTTTCTTTTGTTGATATTTTCCTCAAACATTGGCAGAGGCATCTGCAGGGGGAGTCAAGAGTGGGCAAATATTTTTTTTATTTTCTATCCCGCCTTTATTATTTTTATAAATAACTCAAGGTGGCAAACATACCTAATACTCCTTCCTCCTCCTATTGATAGAGCACCATGCTGTTATAAGCACCACCTCTTTTATGTGTGTGTTGCAACACTGTGTGCAGTACAAAAGGGGCAGAGTTTGCATTGCAACAGTGTAATGCTGTTATCGTTTTGGTAAAAGCATCAGACCTCATGGATACCTTTGAATGTTGGGAGTGGGGCTTACTAGACTTGATATTCTTCAGGTTTTGGAAGATGGAATATATGCTGCTTTTTGCACCTGGAAAAAAGTGGGCTATGAAGATAATAAATGAGTAATAAAATCACATTCATGAGTATAGATGCCATGAGATGCAGAACTATATTCTTCTGCAATAGGTCATTGCAGACACTTGATTAATAGCAATAGTGGAGAAAGATGTAGGTTCCTGGTGTTCCTTGAGCTTGGTTTTCTTCTTGGAGATGTTTTATTGCCAGAGAAGGTAACATCATCAGTGTCAGAGATGAAGTTACCTAGTCTGGTAATGAAACATGTAGAACAGTGCTTTCCAAACTGTCACCGTTGGCGACACACGAACGGCGGCAGCGGCGGTGGTGCGGGGGCGCACATGGCAGCGGGGGCGTGCATGGCGGTGGCGCGGGGGGGCATGGGGGGTGTGCATGGCGGCGGCAGCGGCGGCGGCGTTTTCCACTAAAACGTGGAAGTGCTGATGGCGCGCCACTGCTGTCATCACTGCCGCCGCCGTGCACGTCCACTTCCGGGTTGTGTTGCAACACACTAAACTGTATGTTGCGACACACCAAAGTGTCACGACACACAGTTTGGAAAGCTATGATGTAGAACAAGAAAAGCAAGCACAGGGAACACCAAGAACTCAACATTTGAGAGAAGGTAAAATATAAAGTAATCTATATTTTACTAAAAGTCAATTTTGACTGTAGGCTTAATAGTTTTATAGGATCTCTTACAGTATTGTTGTTTGCTTGTATTGCACTTAAGTGTGTATCAAATAAATTGATTTTGGACCAAATGAAAGATGATGAACTTTTAACATACTCTGTGTTAAGAGATAAATATCATCTATCAGATGTAACCCAATGGCAATATTTAGTTACAATATTTGTTAACATTGTTTGGACCAGCAGCATTTTCAGCTTCACCACCTGAGATACTAGAACAACTTGTTCAATCCTTTAAAACTAAAAAAAACTACTATTGTTTTTTATAGATATTTGTTATCAATCAATTTGATATGCAGATGTTAAGAAATGAGTGGAATAAAGAATTAGAGAATCCTATATTGTCTAGACAATGGGAAAGTGTCTTAACTTCTATAGCAAGTGTCAATGGACCTCAAACTACGACTTATATAACAAAAAATAATATTTTGAATTTATTGGACTCCATTACGTTTGTATAGAAAAGGACTGTCAAAAACAGCATTTTGTTGGAGATGTAATAGGGATAATGCTTCTTTAAAACATATGTTTCTACAATGTCATATACTTACCAAGTTTTGGGAGAAAGTAGTGGATTATATAAATATGATTGTGTGACAAAAGCTAAAATTTTCAGAGGATAATATTCTCTTGAACTATATACTTAGTATATGGAATCTGACAACCGGACAACATAAATGGCTTCTCTGTGCCGTTACTATGGTCAAAAGATTGATATTGCAGCATTGTAAAGATAAATGTATGGCCCCATTTATTCTATGGATTGAAGACCTGATTGCACTTGCCACTTATGAGCGGATTGCCTATAGACGTAGACTTTGTATGGACAAGTATAATGATATATGATACTCATTTATACAAAATACAGTACGTTAAAAAATGATAGTCATATAAATGTATTAGAAATATATACATACTTGAATAATATTTACATTAGATAAGTATATATAGAATTGTAACTGTTTACTGTTATAATGACATATTTTTTCTTCATCGTATTTCTTTCACTTTTTTGTTAAAGCACTTTTTATGTCTATGAAGGTTCTCAGTCATCCAGGTGGAACAGTGGAAAGGACTGTCAAAAACAGCATTTTGTTGGAGATGTAATAGGGATAATGCTTCTTTAAAACATATGTTTCTACAATGTCATATACTTACCAAGTTTTGGGAGAAAGTAGTGGATTATATAAATATGATTGTGTGACAAAAGCTAAAATTTTCAGAGGATAATATTCTCTTTTTATGTGTTTTTTCTCTTCTCTTTTTTCAATGTATGTATCTTTATCATTATCATCTTTATGTTTTGCTTTTTTCTTTTGCTATTAATTAAGAAGCAATAAAAATAAATAAATAAAAAGTGTGTATCAAATAAAAATATTACTACTACTAGATAATATTACTTCAGTGGTGACACCAGTGGACTGAGAACAAGGGAAGTCAACAGCGGAAGCACATAATCCTTTCTTTGGGTATGATTCTTGTAGCTACTTTATGCTCCACTGCATAGTGGGCCTTCTGCCAGATCTATTAGTTCAGCTGGCAGTTCTGAAGTATGGGATTGGTCTATTAGTTGCTGCTTTTAAGTCAGTGAGACTTACGTTCCAAGCACGTGTACTTAGGATTACAGTTTTATTTTTGTTGTTGTTTATTCGTTCAGTCGCTTCCGACTCTTTGTGACTTCACTGACCAGACCACGCCAGAGCTTTCTGTCGGCCGTCACCATCCCCAGCTCCCCAATGGTTGAGTCCGTCACCTCCAGAATATCATCCATCCATCTTGCCCTTGGTCGGCCCCTCTTCCTTTTGCCTTCTACCTTCCCTAGCATCAGCTTCTTCTCCAGGGTATCCTGTCTTCTCATTATGTGGGCAAAGTACTTCAGTTTTGCCTTTAATATCATTCCCTCAAGTGAGCAGTCTGGCTTGACCTGAATTTAAGGAATTCCAGCTTCAAACTCACCAAAGCTGGGGTTTAGTCCTAAATTGCAAGGGTGGGTGTAAAGTATGTAGCATAGCAAGGAGGAACAGAGATAAATATGACATTTCCATTTCCCTCTGCCATCACTATCACATCAAAGGTGTAACTCACAGCTTTCCAAACTGTGTGTCACGACACAAAAGTGTGTCGCCTGCGGGGTCCAGGTGTGTTGCGTCAAATAAATAAAATAAAATACGTAATATAAATAAAATAAATAAAATACGTAAATAGATTGGGAAAATCCTGTTGTGCACTAGATGGCAGCAAAGAGGTACAAAATTTGAACTCCTTGATACCAACTAGTGGCCAACTACTGTAAATTTTATGCAATCCTAATATGGCAGCACTATAAGTAAATTCTATCTGTAGGACTACCTGATACACACTTAATACATGCAATTAATTAATTATGTTTATAATTTAAAACAAGTAAATAATAAGTCCTACAAGTAAAGGAAATAAAGTAGTTGTTTGTTTACTGCAGAAAAATAGTAGAGGTCAACTCCATGGCACCTATACAGTAGACCAGGGTTTCTCAACCAGGGTTCTGTGGAACCATAGGGTTCTACATGAGGTCACTAGGGGCTCCCTGGGAGATCACGATTTATTAAAAAATTATTTCAAATTCGGGCAACTTCACATTAAAGAGGTCAGTTTCATTCTTTCTTTTTAGTTTAAGAACACTGTTAATGCATATATACAGGCCTACACATAAAACGAATATAATACTTTTGTAACATCTGGCCTATATTTGAGCCTGAATGTGCAGGGGTTCCCCGAGGCCTGAAAAATATTTCAAAGGTTCCTCCGGGGTCAAGAGATTCAGAAAGGCTGCAGTAGACTAAGACTGTAATGTAATTTTGTACTTGTTTATGGAAGGATAAGCACACTAAAGGCAGTAGGATTTACCCTGAGTAGAAAGAATAGGGTTGTCTTGTAGCCAATTTTTTAAAAGCGATGTCTATACATCAGACTTTGCATCATGAAATGCATGAATGGAATCCTAAAGTGATAGGCAACGATCCTGGAGATGTGTGTGAAACGGAGAGTAAGCAGTTTAAACGGAATGGTTTAAGGATGGTTTTAGTTGCTGCCTCCTGTACAATGTTACGAACCTCCATCCATAGTTCTTCAGGCACTCTGTCTACCAGATCTAATCCTTTAAATCTATTCCTCACCTCCACTGTATATTCATAAGGGATATGATTTAGGTCATACCTGAGTGGTCTAGTGTTTTTCCCTACGTTCTTCAATTTAAGCCTAAATTTTGCGATAAGAAGCTCATGATATGCGCTGGCATATCTGTACAGTAATTGAGCCTGCTCCCCAGCGCAGCATTTATTTGTAAATTATTTCCCGGTGTTTTGAACCCTCGTTAGCCGCCCAGAGTCACCTGGTGAGTGGGTGGCTATATGAAATTTAACCAACCAACCAATGCATAAATAAAAAACAAAATCACCCTGTCCTCTAATGGTTGATGTATAACCGTCTGGCACCTGCCGATTTAGGATTAAATCTCGTGCACCTGGTAAAGTGAATTCTGCTTCAGTTTATGCCATTATAAAAACGAACATTTTGATGCTATAAAACTAATGGTTAAGTCAGCGAGAGCTGCATGTGCGCTAAAAAGCGAAAGCGTTCGTTTATCCATCTGGAGAATCAGGACAGCATTAGGCCGGACCGAAAACGCAGGGAAAACCCCACGGCACGGAGAAGAAAACCAAAGCAGACGGGACTACGCATGCGCAAGAGGGCCGGCGTAGTTTGTTTAACTTGTATGGGCGGAGTCTACAACATCTGTTCTCGAATCCTATTACGTTCCATTCTAAGAAAAAAAAAAGACAGGCCTTCCTTGAGCCGGAAGAGGAAATGGTGCTCCAGCGTTCATGGCCGCGCTCCTAGCAACGTAGGGACCGGTGCAGCGAAAGAGGTGGTCGCGGAGGGGCTTAGAGTTGGTCTCTGGTGCCGAGGGATGGCGGAGAAGTTCGACTCCCTGGAGGAGCACCTGGAAAAGTTCGTGGAAAACATCCGGCAGCTGGGCATCATTGTCAGCGACTTCCAGCCTAGTAGCCAAGCGGGACTCAGCCAGAAATTGTGAGCGCGTCTTTCTCTCGCGTCCCCTTCCGACTCGGGCTCCCCAAATCCTTCCGCCAAAGCGAGCAGGGCTGGCGAGAGAAGCAGCACTGGGGATGGAGGGGGTAGTGTGATGGTCACCGGGAATATAGCGTTTTATTTAAAATAAATCCCAGAGTTTCACTGGTCATTGAATAGCAATTATTATTATTATTTTAAATTTATCAACCGCTCAACTCCAATAGGTCTTTTTTTTCTTTTTTCTTTTTTCTTTTTGGTGGGAGCCATTTACAACCCCCCTGCAAGAGTTTTATTTGTTGGCGGAAATTGAATGTTGGGCTATATGGCTATACACTACTGCCTTTTCCATATTGATGTCCCTAGGCATATTTTAAGTCTCATCAACTTTGATGAGGTTTATAAAAAGTAAGATTTTTTTAAAAAAAACTCCCTCCTCCTCCAGAAAGCAAACCAATTGTTATGCTGGTGTAACTGTTACGTACATTAGATTTACTGAATAGTTGGGTCTTTTTTTAAAAAAATGGTACTTTTAGAAAACGAAAGCAAATTTGTACATGGCTTTTCTGATAATGGGCTCAAGGCACCTTTTAAGACAGTTGCTAGCAATTTAAGAGATTGAGTATTGGACTGTTTTTTTCCTAATTATTCAAAATTAACTGGAATATATTATATCGGAATGAAACATACATTGGAATCTGTTATCACCCACTCTTCCACAATGTGGTGTGGTGGTTAAGGTGTTGAATGAGGCTTGGGGAGTCCCGGGTTCTAGTCCACCATCAGCCACTGGGTGATTTTGGGCCAATCACTCCCTCTTAGCCCAGCCTACCTTACAGGGTTGTTGTTATGAGGAAAAATTGGAGGAGGATTAGTTATGTGTACTATCTTGAGCACCTGGAGGAAAGGCAAGTTATCTAACAAATAAAATATTTGTGTAACTGTTATGGATGTCTATTGTGACAGCTTCCATAGCCATTCTTGTAAAGTGCTTCTCCTATATAGGATCAGGAAACAAGTACTCTCATTCTGACAAACTGCCCTTCCTCTCTCCCTAGAAGTGCCGTGTTTATGAACATGGTGATATTAAAACAGCTACCAAGTATAACAGATATATAGTGTAAGGTCCTTTTTATAACTTTCTTTAATTTTCTTCAGAAGCCACATAAGCTATTAATATCTGGTAGAATTGGAGTCTGAAGTGGCCATTCTAGTTGTGTGTGCAACTCCTTGTTTGGTGTGAAGCTTCAGGGCAGGAATTTTAAAGGAGAAGAGATTTACCAATCTGCTTTCTTTCCCCTTTGTTCTGAGAGCTTCCATTTCCTTTATTTTTATTAGAGACAGTTCATGTTGTGGAGCAAGATTCGTTATTGACTGAAGCCTCATAATGTATTTTATAAAGCATCTGTTGGCACAGAGGCTGTATAAATTGATTGATAATTTGACTTCAGTGTGCTATAAATTAATAAAAATGGTTTCTGTCTAGGAATTTTATGGTTACAGGCTTGCAAGATATTGACAAGTGCCGACAACAGCTTCATGATATCAGTGTGCCTTTGGAAGTCTTTGAGTAAGTGCTTAACTTCTCCCCCCAGCTGTCAGTATCTGGCCCTAGAGATATTGGTGCTGTTTACACAAGAACAGTCACATATCTTTTCATAGTGAGTCTAATAAATTGGACTGCAGGGCATGGAATATATGTGTAAACACTAGAAATTCATTTTTAAATATTCTCTGGAGTACACAATACTAAACAGTGTTTGATTTTTGAGAAGCATCTCATATCCTTTTGCTCTTGGGAAATACATTTCCAGAGGCTGTAGTTGTGTCTGGAATTCTGAGGTAATGAAATCCCCACAGTAAATCAGATTTGGAGGATAGTTATTTCATTTTTCCAGGAGTCTGGTGGGATAGTTTAAAAACTTCTAGATATATTAAGTTTATCTCATGTTTAATACAGTAGTATTTCTTTTTGGTTTATTTTCCAAGAATCAGTGGGAAATTGCATGGTGGCTTGACACTGAATTTTGGTGGTGCAGTCTGTGGGGCTTCTTGCAAAAATGGGCCATGAGGGCCATGGGTTGCTCAGTTTGCCTATAGAATACTATTTAATATTCTTCGTATCTTTCCATAGATCTTTTCTCTCTGGACCTAATATATTTCTGGAAATTCAGTGTCATTAAATATTGTTTAAATTCTGTGCATATTGTGACTATGTTTGGTTAAATGATAATCCACTGTGCGTTTCAGAAAATAATATGGATAGAATGCATGGCTTATGTGCATGGTTAACATAATATGTGAACCACATTAAAAATCTCGTAACATTTATTTTCTCAGATACATAGATCAAGGTCGTAATCCCCAACTATATACGAAAGAATGTTTGGAAAGAGCTCTAGCTAAAAATGAACAAGTGAAAGGTAAAATTGATACCATGAAGGTAAGTTGCCAGTTGTACATAAAAAACCTGTATTCCTTAAGTGTGCATTGTCTGCATGTGCATTAGGAAAAGCTTCAAGCCAATAACTACAGAATTAGTTTTTGCTGTTGTTTATTTATGTAGTTCTTATTTATTTGGTAAATTTATATCGCCTCCCATCTCACATACGTGGCTCTGAGCAGTGTACAAAGTTAAAAACACAAAAACAAGACCACGAAACCCCCAAAAATGTAACAACAAAAATCATTTAAAAAATTAAATAAAAACTATAAACTCCCCCATTTAGTAATGTAGTAATCCTTTATTGATTAGCCATTAGGCTATATCAGAATACAGAATATAAAATACAGAACAATAATAAGACCATATGTTAAAAATAAGGTAAAATACATGAGTAAAAGAAAATGCAACTCATATTTCTGTGTCACCCCTACAATTTACCCTTTTGCTTATTTTTAACATATGGTCTTACTATTGTTCTGTATTTTATATTTTGTATTCTGATGTGGCCTAATGGCTAATCAATAAAGTATTACATAAAAAACCCCCATAATCTACGGGAGAGTGCACTCAATTTCCCTAGCAATAAAGCCACTTTGCAGGCTCCATACCCACATTACTGGATCCCTAGGCCAGATGGCAAAGCCATGTCTTCAGGCCCTTCCAGATGGCCAGCAAGTTTGGGGCCAATCTGACCTCAGGGCTCTCTTGAAGTGAATTGTTTTGCTTTTGCTTCTTTGTGGAACTCTGGCTGCTTGTTGCAGGCAGAGGCTGCAAGTAGACATGCTTAATTATTGCTTCCATTATTTTTTTTCAAAATGTTGATATATTTTTAAAATTGCTTGGAACCAAGGGGCTTTTTACATTTTTTATGTTCTCATTGTTCTCTTGTGGAACGCTGAAAATATTTTGAGCCTTGTGCCATTAAAACATGGAAGATTTAAGATATTTCATATATGCTTCCAAGCTTAGCACAAAACAATTTTTTCACTTTGTGACACACTTAGTAAACAAGACTAAGCACTTCTGCGGTATTATTTATTCCTGTCAACCCAACAGTTCGAAAGCTTTGCAAGTAGATAAATGGGTACCACCTTAAGTGGGCTAATTTGCTGGCGTCCTGTCGGGAAGTCGGCACCACCGGAGGAAAGGATTGGAGGAAGATCGAATGGTGGCGGTGACAACGGACCCGGATGCAACAGCTACAGGACGTCAGCAGCCGGCTCAAGGCATCCTGGGAATTGTAGTCCAGAGCCTGGAAAAGTCGGTTCCCTTACCCCCTCCCCTCACGCGCGGTGAAAATGGTGATTTGTAAAAATTGTATAATTAATGTATATATATGCTTGTAAGCCGCCTAGAGTCCTCCATTAGGGAGGGGATAGGTGGGGTATAAATACCACAATAAATAAATAAATAAATTTATCTTTCTTAGATATAATGTTCAATATGTTTGTGATGGGATTGTATGTCCTCTGTAAATTCACCTAGCTTGGGTGCTTCTAGGTCACTGGTAGCTTTAGTTGTCTGAACTATCCTGCACCGATTGAGTTATGTTACTTTAAGGCAGAGCTTTCCAAACTGTGTGTCGGGACACGTTAGTGTGTCGGCTGCAGTGTCTGGGTGTGTCACGGCTGCTGCTGCCTCTGAGCCCTGCCAGGATTCCGTGCAGGTCCTAGTGCCTGCCTCGTGCCTTGCTGCCTCCAAACCTGCCATGATTCTGCGCAGGTCCTAGTGCCTGCCTTGTGCCCTGCTGTAAGAGTGTGTCGCGAAATGATGCATGTCTAAAAAGTGTGTCACCAACATGAAAAGTTTGGAAAGCTCTACTTTAAGGAATCTTTTAGCTTATTTTACATATACATAGTTAATATCTAAATTACTGTACACAATTAGGCTATCTTTGAAGACTACCTAGAAGCTGCTTCATGTAGCTCAAAATGTAGCTGAATGTATCCATTTTTTGGTATAATTAAAATACTTGTACTTACTTTTTCAAGTCTTAGATCGAATGGGGCATGAATTACCTACTCAACATGAGCCTGACTCTTAGTCTTCTTATAAATTATGTTGGAGAAAGGAAGCTTGTGGTGGCAATACTTTGTTTATAGAAAGTACTCTGCTTAGAAAGGGTGACTTGCTGTCTTACTTTTATTATTGTTGTTATTTTATCCCGCCTTTAAATTTGGTGAACTCAAGGCAGCAAACACACCTAATATGCTACGTGAACATCTTTGTTATCTTAGGTTTTAATCTGATAAATTGTATTAATTTCTATTCTTATTCTTTCTCTTTACTTACTATTATTTCTTATATTTATTGTGATTTGTAATCCACCCCAGTAATGTATTTTACTTTGAAGGGTAGGATATAAACTGGAGAATAACTGAATCCTTACAAATAAAGGCAGTTCTGCACTAGAACAATTGTGGAGGTCAGAGCCTAGTTTGTGTACTGTGGACATTTTTCTGAAGAGAATAGTGTCTTATACTACAAGTGCAAACTCTTGAAACCTGACAGAGGTTCTCCAAACAACTCATCACATGATAAGTTGAGGTCTGTATTTACAGGAAAGTGTAAGCACCATGGTACCTTTAATGTAATTCTTTGCATCCCTGCCAGTTTATTTGCTGTATTTGCGCAAGTGGTCATAGGCATTCTGACATAAAGATTAAGTCAGTTGTCTCTGTGGAACACTGATGGACAGATACTCATTTGTCTTCAGTTTAATAAATATGATTTAATAGTAGTCTTCTGGCAGGTAATGCTGCTACTACTGTAAGGTACTGTTAATAAAAGGTCCAGTTTCCTTGCATGATTTTTTTTTCTTTTTTTCTTAGAAATTCAAAAGTCTATTGATTCAGGAACTGACTAAAGTGTTCCCAGAAGACATGGCTAAGTACAAAGCTATTCGGAGTGAAGATCCTTCTCCATAATTAAATTTTCTGTTGCCCTGCGCTCCCTTCCAGACTCTGGTGATATGTTTGTATGATAATAACTGACAGCTTGAGGAATGAAGATGTGTTCAACTGAAATACTGATTAAATGTTGTATTTCTTGGCCTGGTTGGAAGGTGATTCTTTTGTGCTACATCTGCAGTCTTTAAGATTTTTTAGGAGATCCAAAAAGAAGCCAGAAATTCAAAAAATCTTCTCTTTAATGTGACATTTTGTTTATATCTTTTCTGACAGTCTGACAACCATGAGAATTGATTACATAAATTGTAAACAAAGGATTTACATCTTGTACATTATAAAAGTATAGTAACTATAAGCTTATTCATACAGGCATGTTAATCATTTGTGGCAGCCAGTTCTGATTTGCATGGAAATGAGTTGTTATGAATAAACAGTAGAGAGAACTTGCGTATCTTATCTTGAATATTTTTTCATTGGAATAATTTGATATTTAACTATTTAGTGAAAAAACCAAATATTTTCTGAATCATATCCAAAATGTATAATCAAAAGGAAGGTGATGGATTGATATTTAATGGTAATTACAAAGTAAGCTCATTTATATATGTGCACATGCATTAAAAAAAAGGTAAAGGTACCCCCTGCACATTTGTGCAGTCGTGTCCGACTCTAGGGGCCGGTGCTCATCTCCGTTTGTTAGCCAAAGAGCCAGCGTTGTCCGAAGACGCTTCCACGGTCATGTGGCCGCATGATACGCGCGGAACGCTGTTACATATATATATATACACTGCTCAAAAAAATAAAAGGAACACTGAAACAACACAATGTAAGTCCAAGTCAATCACACTTCTGTGAAATCAAACTGTCCACTTAGGTAGCAACACTGATTGACAATCAATTTCACATGCTGTTGTGCACATGGAATAGACAATAGGCGGAAAGCATAGGCAGTTAGCAAGACAGCCCCAATAAAGGAGTGGATCTGCAGGTGGTGACCACAGACCACTTCTCAGTTCCTATGCTTTCTGGCTGATGGTTTGGTCACTTTTGAATGCTGGCGGTGCTTCCACTCTAGTGGTAGCATGAGACGGAGTCTACAACCCACACAAGTGGCTCAGGTAGTGCAGCTCATCCAGGATGGCACATCAATGCGAGCTGTGGCAAGAAGGTTTGCTGTGTCTGTCAGCGTAGTGTCCAGAGCATGGAGGCGCTACCAGGAGACAGGTCAGTACATCAGGAGACGAGGCCGTAGGAGGGCAACAACCCAGCAGCAGGACCGCTACCTCCGCCTTTGTGCAAGGAGGGACAGGAGGAGCACTGCCAGAGCCCTGCAAAATGACCTCCAGTGGGCCACAAATGTGCGTGTGGCTGCTCAAACGGTCAGAAACAGACTCCATGAGGGTGGTATGAGGGCCCGACGTCCACAGGTGGGGGTTGTGCTTACAGCCCAACACCGTGCAGGACGTTTGGCATTTGCCAGAGAACACAAGATTGGCAACTTCGCCACTGGTGCCCTGTGCTCTTCACAGATGAAAGCAGGTTCACACTGAGCACATGTGACAGACGTGACAGGGTCTGGAGATGCCGTGGAGAACGTTCTGCTGCCTGCAACATCCTCCAGCATGACTGGTTTGGCAGTGGGTCAGTAATGGTGTGGGGTGGCATTTCTTTAGGGGGCCGCACAGCCCTCCATGTGCTCGCCAGAGGTAGCCTGACTGCCATTAGGTACCGAGATGAGATCCTCAGACCCCTTGTGAGACCATATGCTGGTGCGGTTGGCCCTGGGTTCCTCCTAATGCAAGACAATGCTAGACCTCATGTGGCTGGAGTGTGCCAGCAGTTCCTGCAAGACGAAGGCATTCATGCTATGGACTGGCCCGCCCGTTCCCCAGACCTGAATCCAATTGAGCACATCTGGGACATCATGTCTCGCTCCATCCACCAACGCCACGTTGCACCACAGACTGTCCAGGAGTTGGGGGATGCTTTAGTCCAGGTGTGGGAGGAGATCCCTCAGGAGACCATCCGCCACCTCATCAGGAGCATGCCCAGGCGTTGTAGGGAGGTCATACAGGCACGTGGAGGCCACACACACTACTGAGCCTCATTTTGACTTGTTTTAAGGACATTACATCAACGTTGGATCAGCCTGTAGTGTTCTTTTCCACTTTAATTTTTGAGTGTAACTCCACATCCAGACCTCCAGGGGTTGCTTACATTTGATTTCCATTGCTTTTTGTGTGATTTTGTTGTCAGCACATTCAACTATATAATGAACAAAGTAATTAATACGAATATTTCATTCATTCAGATCTAGGATGTCTTATTTCAGTGTTCCCTTTATTTTTTTGAGCAGCTTATTATGCATTACATGTATATAAATAAAATACAGAAAATGTATTCCTAAGGAGTCCTGTTCCAACTAAAACCTGACACAGGAAGCGATGGGTAAACAATCCTTTTATTTTACAGCAATATATATACACGATAAGTTCACATTGGCTGCTAGCTCACTCGCACGTGACCGGCTCAGAGCGGTCTAGATGCGTCATTCATCATTGGCGATCACTCGTAGCCGAGTAAGATTGTCTTCCAAAGGTAAAATTTTAACGGTGGATCTGTAAGTGGCTATAAAGTCCAATTCTGGATCCGCACAACCTCCCACAATGAGGGCATAGGTTTCCGGGTGGGAGATGGTCATGATGAGGGTTTGCCTGACGTGCCTTCCTTTTAGCTCTTTTCTCCTTTTCGCCCTGTACTCGTGCTTCTTCAAAGTCCATAGCGCCATTAATAAAGGATGACCTCCAATTGAAACGCTCATGAGTTAGGGCTTCCCAGTTCTCAATGCTGATATTACATATTTTTAAATTAGCTTTGAGACTATCTTTGAATCTCTTTTGCTGTCCACCAATATTCCGTTTTCCATTCTTAAGTTGGGAGTAAAGTAGCTGCTTTGGAAGACGATGGTCAGGCATTCGAACAACATGACCGGTCCAGCGAAGTTGATGTTGGATGATCATTGTTTCAATGCTGGTGGTTTTCGCTTCTTCTAATACGCTAACGTTAGTCCGCCTATCTTCCCAAGTAATTTGCAGAATTTTTCGGAGGCAGCGTTGATGGAATCTTTCAAGAAGTTGGAGGTGGCGTTTGTAGAGGGTCCATGTTTCACAGGCGTACAGAAGGGTTGGTAGTACAATGGCTTTGTAAACAAGCATTTTGGTCTCCCTGCGAATGTCCCGATCCTCAAACACTCTACGCTTCATTCGGGATCAATCCAGCTTAAAGGTGTGTCACTAGAAAATGTCGATCACTTTTCTTATCTCGGCAGCCATCTATCTACAAAAGCCGACATCTAGATGCGTACCTCTGCACAGACTCGTGACAATCTACAGTGACGGGCATGGCACGGAAAGGCAGTCCATGTAGCGGCAAGGTGAGGTCCGGAAGTGAGGCCGGTGAAGCCACAAGGCAGGGCTTGGAATTGGAATCTGACGTGGTACAAGGCAAGGCATGGGTGCAGTCCTGCGCGGCAGCAAGGCAGGTTGGAAGCGGCCTCCGGTGCGGCAGCAGGGCAAGGCATGGAAGGGAGATCTGGTGCAGCACCAAGGCAAGGCTCAGAGACGGGATCCGGCACGGTCACAAGGCAAGGCATGGGAGCAAAGTCCGACGTGGCGGCAGGGCAAGGCTCGTAAGTGGGATCCGACGTGGCAGCAAGGCAAGGCTCGGGATCTCGGTTTCCCTTGGGGGCAGGCGTCTGCGTCCGGCTGCATGAACGGTTGTCTCCAGCAACCTGTTCTGGTTTCTGGCGCTTCTTAGCCTTTCTGTTTTCCTGCCATTTATGTGAAGGGGCCAATCGCGCCTCTCGCTGCTCAGCCCGTCTCTCCGCCCTCCTTTCTCGTGTGCTGATAGGTGGCAGTGAATCCGCCCCCTGGTTTTCTCCAATTGGCGGCTTAGAATCTTGTCACCCAAAGCTCTGTGCTGACTCATCCCCTTGTTCAATTTTCGCACCTTCCCTATTCTTTTCAACGGTCGGCTCCCCCTCCTTCACCTCGGACTCAGCCTCCATCCTGACATAAGGTTATAGACAAAAGGTTGGCTAGGAATGACCTAAAAGCAAAAGAGGGAATGTCTCCTAATGAGACTCCTAATGAGACAGACCATCAGGTGATCCATTATAGCCCTCCACGCTCAGGCCAAGATCCTGCTTGCTGCCTCAGTCCTCACTTTTCTGTTTGCAGACAATCAGATTAGTCTGAAAACTGGTTCATTGAAGCCTGCAATTACAATAGAAATAATAACATGAGTACAGACATTCAGAACACTGACAGGTGAACAGGTTTTGATTGTAGCTGCCATCTGTTGCATGTTCTATGGAAAATGGAACTCTGTGATCTTGCACATGGAACACCCCTACTCCAAAAAAAGGTGCAAATAGGAATTAGGATGATGAAAAACTAAAAAGGGATCTTCTTGATCTGCTAAGTTTTATCTGAAGCCATTGATTAACTCTAAGGGGGAACTTATAGCTCCCCATGTATCAATAGCTTAGGTTCACTGATTCCAGAAGAAGCATTGCTTTACAGGCAGGAAATAGTTAAGGGCTGAATGGCAGAGCAGTTAGAGTAATAAAGTGATCTTCAGATACCTTTGATTTTAGAGTTGGGGCCCTAGCAGGCTGCCTGTTCTTTCTTCTGACAGAAATGGCTGCAAAGGCTTTCTTTTGGCTTCAGCTAAGACATTTTCTATGGATTCATGAAAATGTCTGCCAATTTTGAAGGTTTTGGTGACTGACTTTGATTTATTATCAATGATAGTTGTCTGAGCCACTGATTCTGCATTTGGCAACATCCTGACTGGCTGACTGAGAACTGCAGTAAGGCTAAGCTAGCCTTGGCTATGAAGGGTGTTGTTATGGCTAGTTTGCTAATATTTTTGCTCATTGTTAAAGGATTGGCCTCATGAGCCCTCCTTAAAAGAATATAATTACCTGTATTGCTGAGATGTTTTAAGTGAGGAATCCTGTCTTTTGAATTCATCATCCCTGAAACTAAGGGTACTGAAATATTTACCAGTGGGACCTTTAAAACTTTGAAGATAGCCTGGGCGGAGATGTACTAATATTTGGCTGCAGTGGAAAGGCGTATCTTTGCACTTCGCCTGCAGGGGTAGAACTTGGAGGGTTAACTCCACCCTGAGGACCCTCTTCAGCACATCTGGGAAGGGGATACTCACCCTAAAGTGGGTTGGTGGCTGATTGAGATTAAACTCCTTTGCGGCTGAGGGTCTTGTAAGCCTCCTTGGCCAGGGGTATGAAATCACTTTGAGCGAATAGTTTCAGTCTCTGGTGGGCATTTCTCTTCTAGAGAGCACTACTGGATGAGTCAATGCCCAGAAAATGTATGCCCAGCAATTTAAAAGATGCTCTGTTTTCTCAACTGGCTGTGTGAGCTGGGTGCTCCCTTCTCTTTGAGAGCCCCTGAGAATAATATTGAAAATCTAGAGAAGGTATGCTAGTTGTATGCTAGTACATTTTGGCACTGGTACTTCTGAGCGTACCAGTGGCCCTTGCTGAATGGGATAATACACAGAAACAGAAATATTACTTCAGATGCTTGCAGAAGCTGACATACAACCATCCTAAGGAAGGTGTCTTTCAGTAATGGAAGGGCTATTCTTTCTGTGATTTTATTTTTCTTTTAAGTACTCTTACTGTGAAGCTAATTTGTATAATTTATTACAGCAATCATGTATAATCAGATAATCAAAACCTACAATTATATACCAAATATAAGAAATATCTTGACAAGAACAAAAGAAAAAAACAGAAGAATTTAAGAAAAAAAACCCTAATAATTAAAAACATAGTTTGATCTAGTATTTGCTTCTTGCAGGGAAAACAATTATGGCTTCCTCTGATTCAGTGAAATCTTTTTGTTAGTGGGAATGAGACATTTTTTCACTCTTCACTTTGTAGTCCCTAATGTCTTCTGAAAAAATTGATCCCCAGAGTTATAACATTTTCAGGGACAGCACAGATAATGCTAAGCCTTGCTGAAGATAAGAAATTTATGAAAATTGCTTCTCTCTCCTTCCAGTACCTCCTGCTAATCAGAGTGTCCTGAATGGGACTCCTATCAGAGACGTGTGTACTTTGTTATTGTGGTATTCATTATTTAAAAAATTACCGTGACAAAGGCCATATAGATGAGAGAACATGTACATAAGATCCTAAAGTAGCTTCTAGTAAAGACTTGCATCCTGTAACTTTGTAACTTTAACACATTCAAATTGTCCAAATCTTCTTTGACATTCTCTTTTGTGAGCTTGACCCAAGTCCCTTTCTCCTGTCTTGCCTGTCAATATTGTTACAGCTCCCTTCTCATCACAGCTTTTCTTCTTTTTGATGACTCAAGCAAGATAAAGTAGGTACTGCAGTTCAGTCTTCTCTGTTACTTGTCAGCATTTCTTCTAGAACTGAACTTCTCCATTGTCTCTATTTTACTAAAAAGCATTATGTAAAAGCCTTGATTGATAAAAGCCATGCTGGGCATTGGCGATCAGTTTCTACTGTATCCCACCAGCCTAAAGTGTGCTCCCACCAATATCCAAAGAAATGGGAAAACCATGACACTCTACAGCAGGAGCGACTTAGGGGAGTGGCTTGCAACCTTCCCTGCTGGCTCCCCCATTGACTTTGCTTGTGGAAAGCTGGCAGTGAAGGTTACAAATGGCGATTACGTGACTGTGTGATCCTGCAGTGGCCGCAACTTTGAGGACCGGTCGCAGGTCCCCCTCATTCAGTGCTGTCATAAATTTGAATGGATGCTAAACAAGTGGTCATAACCCGAGGACTTACCTGTATAGGCCAATCTGGTGGTAACCAACAGAATATAGAAGATTGCAACCAGTGGCATCTACAGCAAACCACAATGATGCAAAGTAAGAATCAATAGGTCCTACTAGTTACACCTTACATTCCAGTGAATAGTAATAATGTGTCAGGATGGAGGCTGAGTCTGAGTCTGAGGAGGACCAGCCGTTCGTGGAAAAAACGAGAGAGTCATGAGCAGCAAGATCCAGAGCCACCGATTGAAGACAGACAGGAGGTAGATTCACCTCCACCTATTGGCGCGCGAGAAAGGCTGGAAAGGCGGGCTGAGCAGCGAGAGAGGCGATTGGCTCCTGCGCATAAAAGGCAGGAAAGCCGAAGATATAAAAAGGGCCAGAAGCCAGAGCCTGTATAATTTGCAAGTAGATGATTTTTTTGTACCTGGCAGAATGTTTTTTTAGACATGGGAAAATTAATAGAGAAATTTTATGATGTGGATGCTAATAGAAAGGTAACAGTTAGTATATGGCCTTTTGGGAAGAATGGATGCTAGTGGATTGAGGTGATAATGGCCATGTGTAAGAACATGCTTCAGCCCATTTTATATGAGGGCTGGATATGTCAGGAAAAACAAAAGTAAGTTGAATTGAGGGGTAAAGGTTACTTAAGAAATGTATGTGGTAAGACAAGAAGAGAGAAGGACAAGAACGATGGATTAATGAATCTGGGTTGAATATCAAAGTAAGTGACCAATACACTCAATGACCACTGTGTTGGTTTGGTCATACACTGAGAAAATGAAAGGATGAATGGATCAAAGGGAAGGTGAGGTTGTGTTTGGATAGAGTTGATGAGATCCTGAAAAAGAGAGCGGTGAGAAGTTTAAAGAATAAAATGCAATCTATGGAACAGGAAGGTATGGAGAGGTACTGTATAATGAATAATGTTACTGTAAATTAGTTTTAGCTATGTTTTCTTTATTTTTTCTTATATCTTTCTTTCTTTGGGTTATCATTTCTTACTTTTTTCTGTGAGTTATCATTGTATTATTTTTTTTCCTGAAGAAGTTAAATATGTAGTCAGTAGTTATGTAATATGCTTCTACTTTGCTCTTCCTCCAAAAAGATTCTTAGAACATCTTACAAACCTGAATAAAAGCCTAGCACAAAAGGCAAATAGATTGGAAGGGAAGTTAATTAAAACAACAGCTGAGGCATTAGTTCTTAATTACAAAGTTTGGCAGTTAATACAATTTAGCAAGTCTTCAATCTGGATCAAAGCTTACTGCTACTTCCTTGTCTCTGATGTCCTGAATAACGGCACTTGATAGGAGAAGGGAAAGGCATCCTTGGCTAGATTTGCAATCATGCAAAATCAAGGGTATCCAACTATTTCCTATGCCTTGGACAGCTTTGGCAGGGACGCCTCCTTAGATTTAGGGTTATGATGGTGTGGATGGTGGTAACCTCTTTGAGTTTCAGCAGCATAGGAATCATAGCAGCAGGCTCTGCCATCATGGCGTGGAGAAGACTTCTCAGAGTTGACCTCTTTCTTTGCCCATGTACCTCCCTTTCCATGGTTGGAAAAAATGCTCTGCTATATCCTACAGCATATAGCATACTCTATATCCCATGGAGCATACATTGCTAGCTAACTGGCTTTTAAAAGTAATGATGTAGAATAATGCTGTAAGTATAATCTTGAGACAAATCATTTTGCTTCACGCTGATCTGTGATTGCACAAGCTGATACAGGAGCTATATGAAATGTCCCTGAGTCAGGGATTGGAGCAATTTTGCAGTTCTGGGTTCCAAAGAAAGACAGGTTGTAAGCTACTTTTTTGCTTCATTAGGATGTAGGGGGAGTAAAAGAAGAGTTAAGAGTTTTTATTGTGAACTGCCCAGAGTCCTCCGAGGAGATGGGCGGTAATATAAATCTAAATAAATAAATAAACAAACAAACAAACACTAGTGGGTTTACCTTTTAATTACAGCATTTACTTCATTAGTGTCTATCCTACCAGAAGTACTTTGGGGAAAGCTTATTGAGTCCTTTGTTTGCAAAACATAATTTCAGTCCAAAACAATGTTATGATCATATACTTTTAAAAATCAGAAGGTAAAAAATTCTGCCTCCACCTTTCCCATATACATAGCTTCTAATTTCTCCTCATGAATGACATCTCTACACTGTTTGTGGTGTTCATAGACATTATCCACCACACAGAAAAAAAGATGTTGAATCTCTTATTATTCCTCATAGATCTTTATAGTCTTTCCTTGCATTGCATCTCCTGCATTCATTAAGGCAGTGCTTTCCAAAGTCCCGCCGTTGGCGACACACCAACGGCGGCGGCGCACAGCGGCGGCGGCCTCGTGTGTCGCACTAAAACCTGGAAGTGCTGATGGTGCGCTGCCGCCGTACGCAACAACACACCATCAACACTTCCGGGTTTTGTTGCGATACACAGTTTGGAAAGCTATGCATTAAGGTGTGACTGGACAGGCCTGATTCCTGAAGAAAGGGCTATACCTACCAATATAATCTTCTGTCTCAAAAACAAACGGCAACACTTCTCTTAAGAAAAAATAGTTAAAGGAATTCACTCTAAAGCACTGCACACTTTTCTCTGAGATTGGCCTTCTCAGAGAGGCAAACTATTTATTTGTTTATTTAGGAGATTTATACACTGTACACTCCCTTAATGGCCCTGGGTGGCTTATGAAGTATGGTAAAACACCCATGAAAATGGTATTAACACATAATAGATCTAAAACACAAAACATTTGCATTAAAGGCCTGGAAAAGTATGTATTTGAACCTCAGCTGAATCACAATAAAGAAGGATCTTGCTTCAGTTTCAGTGCCAAATTATTCCATAATATGGGTTAATACAATCTCTCAAGCACTTGAATTAAGGTTTCAATTTCAACTTCAGATTTATCCATTCATCCTGAATCCTGTTCCTAAAATAGAATGCGTAAGGAGGAACATATCTTCTATTGCCTAAACATAGAAAATTCAGTAACATCTGTTGTTGTTGTTGTTGTTATCATTGTTATATCTTACACTCCAGCTGTTCCTGTTGTCTGGTATTAATTATGGGTAAAATTATCCCTTTTTATTTTTGTTTTTCTTAAAATTGGAATTACTGAGCTAAGCAGCTCCCTATAGAACATGTTCCTAACTTCAGTGCTTAAAATTTAAATCTTCATGCATGTTGAAATCACACTGAAATGCACAGATTTGGGTAGGGTTTTATAGATTGCAAATGCAATTAGATAAATAGGTACCACTTCGGTGGGTAGGTAACAGTGTTCCACGCGCATCATGCCGGCCACATGACCGCGGAAGCGTCTTCGGACAACGCTGGCTCTTTGGCTAACAAACGGAGATGAGCACCGGCCCCTAGAGTTGGACATGACTGTGCAGGGGAACCTTTACCTTTTACATACTAAATGAACCTGACTCAGAACCATGCTTTTTTGCTTATACAGTAATCACTATTATAAGCACTAATCACTATTTAGAAGACATGATTGCCTATCTAACATATGCAGATTCTGTGATAGCCATTGATTGTTTGTGCCTGAGGTGTTAATAACTTGCTGCCAATCACACTGGAATCAACCATTTCCCCCTCCCAATGTTGGGATTCAGGTTGACTTCAAAGTGGCCTTTTAATCCTAAAGGACACAACCAAGAACATTAGCTGATTTTTGTGTGACAATCCATTCTGGAGGTGGATATTGAAGCACAAATACTTTGGCCACCTAATGCGAAGAGAGGACTCACTGGAAAAGACTCTGATGCTGGGAAAGACTGAAGGCAAAAGGAGAAGGGGACGACAGAGGATGAGATGGTTAGATAGCATCACCAATGTAATGAACATGAATTTGAGTAAACTCTGGGAGACAGTGGAGGATAGGAAGGCCTGGCGTGCTAAGGTCCATGAGGTCATGAAGAGTCGGACACGACTAAATGACTGAACAACAACAACAAACTTGGAGAATTCCCTAACACTATGCATATATATTAATTTCTTACTTGTCAGTCATCCAAATGCTTGGCTAGAATACAAAAAGATGGAAACAGGTTGTAATACTTACTAACCAATTGTATTGAACACTTGCTGTATGTTTCCCCTTATATCTTTAAGTACTGCAAGGGACGGTTGAAAAAGATGTTTACAAATTCCAATATGATTTAACTTGATCAAACTAATACATGAATTGGAATGTAACTATCTACTGGATTCCAGACTCCCAAACAGTGTTGTTCTGGCAGTTTAAAAATGTCATTATATGTTTAAAATTCTCATTTGAAATTTTAAAATATGTCTTTGGAGATGAACCACATTTTGTAATGCTACTTTAAATAGCTAAGTACAAAAGATGTATTTTTTTTTAAATGGTAGATTTATGGGAAGGGATGGAAGGGAAGAGAGATGATATAGACCAGAGCTTTCCAAACTGCGTGTCGTGACACAAAAGTGTGTCGCCACACACAGTCTGGTGTGTCGCCACTGATCATCATCAGCGCTTCCGGGTTTTCCCGCGGCGACACACCAACGGCGGCGCGCAAAAACCCAAAAGCGGCAGCAGCACTTCCGGGTTTTTGTGCGCTGCCGCAATGGTGGCACTTCCGGGTTTTCCCGTGGCGACACACCAACGGCGGTTGGTGTGTCGCCGCGGGAAAACTTTGGAAAGCCCTGATATAGACCAATGAAAGCCCAATTTATTCATCCCTCACAGGAGATGCACTTTTTCAAGAGAAATTCAGAGAAGAGTTTTTGCCTCTACATTTTGAACAGTCTAGATTATTTCTGACACTCTCCTGTGAAGGCTGTTTTTCAGATATCATTCCTGTCAAAACAGGGACATCAGGTCATTGGACAGAGGTTATGAGAAAGAGATCCGAACTCCTGACTAAAATCTTAGGGGTTTCTAAATCTGTAGAGAGAGATGTCTGCAAAGTCTTCCTGGTCTCACTGAAACAGTACAGGTGGTTGCTCTTGGCATTTCTGGATGGCTGCTCATGTGCCTCTTGCTCAGCAAAGTGTTTCAGGGAACTGAAGATGACAGCACTCTTGTGCTCAAATATATTGTTTTTTACTCATGGGATGCTGAGATTTCAAATAAAATGTATATTTACAGTACTTGTGGCAAGTGGTAGTGGGGAGAATGCTATTGAAATAAGTGGGACATTTCTGAGTAAACAGGACAGAACTGCATTAGATGGGAGCAAGTTATATTGGGCTACATATTTAGTAATAGATGACAGAGAACTTTACAAAAGGCAGACGGCAATTGGAGGATTGGTCCTCAAGGAGCACAAGCCATTAAGACATCCTCTAATACAGGCTTTCCAAAGTTTTCCCGCGGTCACACACCAACCGCCGTTGGTGTTTCCCTGCGGGAAAACCCGGAAGTGCCGCTGTTGCGGCAGCGTGCAAAAACCCAGAAGCGTTGCTGCCGCTTTCGGGTTTTTGCGCGCCGCCGTTGGTGTGTCACCACGGGAAAACCTGGAAGTGCTGATGATGATCAGTGGCGACACACCAGACTGTGTGTGGCGACACACTTTTGTGTTGCGACTCACAGTTTGGAAAGCTCTGATCTAATATCAATACCTGTTCAAATCAGTGGGTTTTGTGTACTCTGCATGTGTAGCTTCTGCAATAGACAAGGATGGGCAGTGGTGGAGGGGTGGCAGTTCACCTGGAGAGGCCTCTCCCAAAAAAGGGAGCCTGCCAAAGATTGGTTAGGGTAGGTAAGGCATACAATAGTTGCTCACTCAGGAAAAGGGAGGCCTAAATACCATCAATCAATCAATTTATTTGATTTCTATGGCTTCCCACCTTGCCAGAGCAACTATGGACAGCTAATACCATAAAAATCACACTATAAAATGAACATCAGAAAAACAATTATAATGACAACCAAGACAAAACCCAGCCCACAGTGAAATAACATCACACAGGTTCTAACTTACTTCTCGACCCCCATGCCAAGGAACAGATCCAAGTTTTAAAACTTTCTGAAAAGTCGAAGTCAAGAGAAGTGTGACACTTCTGGTCGGAATGGCTGCGCGATAAGTCGGATTTTTTCAGAGCGCTGAAAACCCGGCTAACATTTCCCTGTTTGCGGTGGTCCCCAGAAGGTGAAAGACCACCGGAGTCTCCCCCCAAAGAGGAGGGGGCTAGAAGATTCCTCACCAAGCCGTTAAAACTGCTCCCCTCTGCTCTTTCAGCTGTTTTCCACCATGGAAGGAGCAGGGGGTGGAAGAGGTGAAAACGGCGCGAGAAGCCAGCCGGCTCTGCAGGAAATCGTAAGTCTCTTAATAGAGACACAAGCGCAAGAAACCGACTTTTAGATCACTTTATTTTATTTTTCTTTTTAGTTTATAGTGCCTTATTATTATCTAAAGTCTACCCCTGGACAATGCTGAAAATGTTGGTAAAGTCTTTGCTTTCTTTGCTGTGTTATTTGTGGTGGAAGATTGAGATGGACTTTGCTTTTGAAATACAGTGAAACGTCTTCACCCCTCTATCTTATTAGAGTGATTTGCCTCTCACTTGGAAGTGAGAGGCAAATATTTTTGAACTTTGTTCAAAACCCTTATTGGATTAATGACTAGTGATTTGGAAATTTTTTATATATAGTGACTGAGTTTTTATTGAATATATCTCATTGGATTAATGATTAATGAACCTGTTTTTTGTTTTTTTTTGTAGTGGCTGAAATTTTTATTGAATATAAATTGTTTGAAATACTTCTTTCTTTCTTATTTTTCTATATTCATACCTTGTTTTTCTTTTTTTTTTCTTCTAAGAAACTTTTGTATTTAGGCAATAATCCCTTTTTTATATTTGGAACTTATTGGATCCTGTTGGTAATTTTCCATTTGAGTGGAGCAGTTGTTTACTTTTTCTGTTGTGTCTATAATCTTTCCCCCACCTGCTCCCCCCTTTCTTTGTTTTTTGTTTTTTGTTTCTTGTTTTGTGGGTTTTTTTCCCCTCTTTTTTTTTACAGCGCCTACTGCACGTACAGGAATATAGAAGAGACGTCACGGAAATTTACAGTATTGAGTTAGTAGAGGGAACAGAGGAGGGAAAAAAGAAAAAAAATGGCAAATTCAATAGGAGAGTTGATTCAGGATTTTAAACAGGAGATTAGAGAAAAATTTCAAGAAATTAGGGAAACACTGAAAAGTCTCTTGTTTGATATTGAGAATATGCAGGGTCAGATACTAAAGACAGAATCTGAATCAGAAGAGGTTGTGACATATATTCAACGAAAAGGGGATGCCATGAAATGATAGAGGAGAAAAGGGAGAGAGAGATTTTAAATACCTTGTTACAGTTGAAAGAGAAAGTGATTTGAATTTAGAATCTGACAAATACTTTCGAATTGATTTACTTAGTGCCAGACAAAGAAAGGTTCAGAACAAATGTAGTGTCAGCATGAGAAAGATAATAAAACAGATTATATATTACAACTTTGGTATAACTTGAAATAGAAGATTTCAAAAGAAGATATATGAAGGGATATAAGGCTATAATGAAACCATGGATTCTAACTGGAAATAGATTATAACTGTAAATTAAGTTTAAACTAGTAATATAATTATTGGGAATATTAAATATTAAAAAATTGGTATGAGAAAATGTGTTGAAGATATTATAAAAAGTTGATGTTTTAAATGAAGGATATAACGTTCTAAAATCAGATATATAAATGCACATTGATCTCACAGATTAAATTTAAATTAGAATTATTTCTATGGGGATATATAAATTGAAAGATATTTTATTAGAATTGGATGTATAAGGATGTAAAGAAAATAGGGATTTAAATATATACTTCAATTTGAAATGTATTATAAAATATATATGCAGATTGAGTTCAAATTAGAATCAATATTATTATTATTGTTAAGAATATTAAAAAAACTTATAAGATGATTATTTCAAATATAAATGTTGATGTGAAACATATAATAAATGAAGATTAAGTTCAAATTATTACTATTAAGAATATTAATGAAAATTGTTAAGTTATATTAATGGAACAGGAATTTATAAAAATCTGTCAATTAGTTAAATGTGCATGTAAATGTAGAATATAGTATAAATATAGTATTAATACAGATTATGTTTAAACTAGAATTATTTTTATGGATATATATAAATAGAAATATATTTTATTAGAAATAAATAACATATGGTTATAGCAATAAGATTTTTTTTTTATTATTATGTATAATTTAAGAAAATTGGATTTTACCAAGCATATAAACATAGATGCAAAAATGGAAAGACTGATAAAAAAAATGTTAAATTGATATGTTTAAATGAAAAGAAAACTTAAATTCTTATCACTTCAAGGAGCAGAAACCACAGATGGACTATTGGAGAACTGCAAGAAGGGTGAAGTTTATATGAAGATCAGAAGATTGGAACATAGAAACTAAAATGTATTAGACAAAGAAATGTTTTTGTGTATTGTACGAAAGACCAACATTTAAAGTAGAATATTGTACTTAATGACCAGAGATAGATTGGAAGTCATCTATTTCCTATATTCTTTTTTGTTCTTTACTTTACCTCACTTTTTCTTTTTCTTCTCTTTTTACTTTGTATTTCTATTTCTTTTTCTATTTCGAACTTTTAATATGTATTTTAAAATTTAATAAAACTTATGGGGAAAAAAAGTTTCTGAAAAGTCGGCAGAGTTGGGGTCAGTCTAATTGCAGGCGGTGTGGCGTCCAAAGGGCAGGCCCTGCAACAAAAAAGGCCCACTTTCTGGGTCTTGCTGGATGACATTCTTTAATCAACAGGACATTGCCTCTCCTTCCAGACTTAAATGGGAAACAATGAGACAGAGACAATCCTGCAAATGGAGAGCTTTATAAGTGACAACCAGCACTTTGCATTGTACCCAGAAGCACACATGGGCTGGGAATGCATTGAAGTGTCGTCATGAGGATACTGTATCTGTTAAATTTTATTAGTATTAAAACAGCCGGTCAAAATTTAATTCCAGTATTTTTGGGCATTGTGTTTAGAAGGTAACGGGGAATGACCACATGGCTCCATTTTAGAGTGACACTGAAAATATCTTCTTTGACTAGTGAAGAGCAAATAGAGATGCTGTTGCAATTTAGCTATTAGCCCTTATGCAACAACGCAAGAGCTGGCCTTGGCTGAATTAATTACGTGCTGAATTTGTGATTATGTATGTTGTGAGTTTGACCAGCTTAATCATTGAAAATGGATGATCTGTGAACTGACAATGTTAATGCTGGTGCATTGTTTACTAAATGGACAATTGCTTCTATTTATTTATTTATTATAATTTATCCCCGCCCATCTCCCCGAATAGGGGACTCTGGGCGGTTCACTGCATATCCATAGTTAAAATCTATACATATAAAACTACAATATAACAATAAATAGATAAAAATAGGTAAAAATCCAAGAGATGGTAAAATCAGCTATTATGGGGCCAGCCACCCCCAGGAGGTACTATTACCTCCCTCGTCCCAGGCAAGGCAGCAGAGCCAGGTCTTAAGAGTCTTCCGGAAGGTCAGGAGTGAGGGGGCCAGCCTCACCTCCGGGGGCAAGATGTTCCACAATGCGGGCGCTATCGCAGAGAAGGCTCGCCTCCTGGACCCCGCTAGATGGAATTCTCTTGTTGAAGGGGTCCGAAGCATGCCCTCTCTGCATGAGCAGGTGGGGCGGGTCGATGTTATTGGGACATATATGGGTGAGATCTGAGGCCAATGGTACTGTGTGTATAGATGGTGTTTGTAAATGACCACTATGCTATTTGAGAGTAGGACCCAAATCTGGCAGCAATATAGATGTGGCTTGCCATTGCCTTCTTCCAAGATTTTTTAAAAATATACTTCTCAGCCTAGCCTATAGCCCTGGAATTTCCTGTGACTTTCCCACATCCAGCTTAGCTTCCGATCCCAGAAAATGTCTGCCAAGGGCTGCCACTGAAATGTAATCTTTGTGTGTATTTGGGGAGAGAGAGTCCTCTGGGAGTCTAATGTAGACTGAGTTTTCTGCTGATCTCCACTTACGAGTACAGTGTCAGTATAGTGTCAGTGGAGTTCAACAGAAAACTAAGGCTACATTAGATTCCCAGAAACCTCCCTCTTTATCATGATAAAGAAAGCAAATATTGCTAAGACATTGCATGTTTCTAGTATTCTCCATTCCAAAGGAAAGTCAGTCCTCTGGGTGATGCATTTCTTGATGTCAAAACACTGCTCCCCACATTGCCAGCCACCAGTAGCAATAAATTAATTTGTAAACTCTTCAGATTGGGGCCAACTCTGGTGAGTTAATCAGAATCAACACAGAATAATCTGACAGGTTGAAAATGGTGCCAGTCAAGGTGAAGGTTAAAGTAGGTGGACCCTTGCTGAAGAATCTAGAGTTTGTTTTTTTACAGATGCCAGGATTGGTAGAACCAACAAAAAGCTGGCTGCTTAGCAACCCTCATAAGTCACCAGGTAAATGTGTTGCCACTGATGCCCTTGTTAAAGCAAAGTTCACAAAACAGATTGGGTGAAGATAATTTATTGCAGACACTCTCAGAAGCTGTGACATTTGCACAATGCCTTGCACCAACTGCAATGGGTATTGATGCATCACTTGGGTGGGGGTGGAGGGAAAGGCACAATATCATTTCCCAATCCCAGAATATAACTGTTTGAGTGTTGAGTAAAATGTTATATTATTCTAGCAGGAAAAAGGACTTCCCCCGAACAAAACTGCCTCTGGCAGCAAGTGAGACATCACTACTTTTGAATGTATGAATGAGTCATCAGAAATCACACACTTTTCCTATCCTGTCACTTCATTTCAGATACAGTGCTTCTCAACAGAACCTTTCACATACTCAGCTTGAACCTGTTTATACATTCAGTGACAAGTCACCCCATGTTCACTTGTCAGTGTCAGAGTGTGTTTCAGAAGATTGGCACCGTCCACTGCTCCTGTGAAAGAAAAGCTGCTTCTATGCTGCTGTAATAAATTACAGAGTCTGTTGCTTTGAGTATATACAGACTTTACTATACACAGCACAGAAATATATACAGACACAATCCTTAACCAACTCCATACAAACTACCCCACACTTAATATATCTCAACCACGATATATATACACTCAATATTGCTGATTCATTTTTATACACAGGTGTAGCTCATTAGCATTGCATCATCATTCCTTCAAGGATGGTGATCTCACCCAGCACTTGCTGCTGTCTACTTTGCACATTCTTATCAGACCAGTAAAATATAAAGAATAAAATGTATTTCTTTTTACATACACTGACAATCAGTTCATACAGAAGCAGTTCTAAGATGGCTCCTAGATGTGACAGTGAGTATCTACCTGTATTGAATGACTATCTTGCTGAAGTTAAGCAGAGCTGGATCTGTTCAATGTTTGCAGGAGAGAAGGTCTCAGGATCCTGCAATAGCTTCTGTAGGTTCCACAATGGAAAAAATTACTAAATAAAGGCAAGTAGTCCCAAGGCTTACATTTTTACTAACTATCCCTTATCATGCACACCAGTTGAACCACATCCATAAGACGTTATTAGCCCCTGAAGTATATTACAAGTAACTCTCCAACAGCAAATACAGACTTGTTGTTGTTCATTCGTTTAGTCGTGTCCGACTCTTCGTGACCTCATGGACCATAGCACGCCAGGCCTTCCTGTCCTCCACTGTCTCTCGGAGTTTACTCAAATTCATGTTCATTACATCGGTGATGCTATCTAACCATCTCATCCTCTGCCGTCCCCTTCTCCTTTTGCCTTCAGTCTTTCCCAGCATCAGGGTCTTTTCCAGTGAGTCCTCTCTTCGCATTAGGTGGCCAAAGTATTTGAGCTTCAGCTTCAGCATCTGTCCTTCCAATGAGCAGTCAGGGTTGATTTCCTTTAGGATTGACTGGTTTGACCTCCTTGCAGTCCAAGGGACTCTCAAGAGTCTTCTCCAGCACCACAGTTCGAAAGCATCAATTCTTCCGCGCTCAGCCTTCCTTATGGTCCAACTCTCACAGCCATACATTGCTACTGGAAAAACCATAGCTTTAACTATACGGACCTTTGTCGGCATGGTGATGTCTCTGCTTTTTAATATGCTGTCTAGGTTTGCCATAGCTTTCCTTCCAAGGAGCAAGCGTCTTTTAATTTCATGGCTGCAGTCACCGTCTGCGGTGATCTTGGAGCCCAAGAAAATAAAATCTGTCACTGCTTCCATTTCTTCCCCTTCTATTTGCCAGGAAGTGATGGGACCAGATGCCATGATCTGGGTTTTTTTAATGTTGAGTTTCAAGCCAGCTTTTGCACTCTCCTCTTTCACCCTCATCAAGAGGCTCTTTAGTTCCTCTTCACTTTCTGCCATTAGGGTGGTATCATCTGCATATCTGAGGTTGTTGATATTTTTCCCGGCAATCTTAACTCCGGCTTGTGATTCATCCAGCCCGGCATTTCTCATGATGTACCCTGCATATAAGTTAAATAAGCAGGGTGATAATATACAGCCTTGTCGTACTCCTTTCCCAATTTTGAACCAGTCGGTTGTTCCATGTCCGGTTCTAACTGTTGCTTCTTGACCCGCATACAGGTTTCTCAGGAGACAGGTAAGGTGGTCTGGTACTCCCATCTCTTTAAGACTTTGCCACAATTTGTTGTGATCCACACAATCAAAGGCTTTAGCGTAGTCAATGAATACAGACTACTTTATCAGAATTGCTTGAATATCTAACATCTCAAATTAGTTGACAGCAAAATGCTAGCAAATTGATGAGATGACAACAACAACAAAGATAAATAAGCCCTTTTTACATTCTTAGGCTCAGAAGATGATGATCAGCAAAACTACTACCGCCACTGCCACCGCTTTTTCATCCTTTTGCTTCCATTTTAATATGTTCTTCCCTTGGCTAAAGTTTTTATTTTCCTCTCCCCTCTTCATTTGATTACAGCAGCAAATTAGATTTTTCTCTTGGCCTTAATGCTCTGCCATAATCAAATCCAGGACTTTCAACCATAAAATGACATCACCTGTATATTGGCTGTTTGTAGCTGGAGGCTGGAAGCTCATTCACCTTATTTGAGCCCGCTTTCTATCCCATGAAAGACTCTCCAAGGAGCCATATATTCCTTATCTTTGCTGTTTTGCACTGAGAAATTTCTAGGCTGAATTAGTCCTTTCAAAATCCAACAACTATCCACATACCAAGGCAATATTTTTGCACCTTTGCTTGAAATACATTTGAAGTGTCATAATTTTAACAAAAAGGTAATATCCTGCCACAATTGTCCATGGACTGAGGCATGATAGACTTTTTTGGGGGGCGGAACATCAGCCAAAGTCTGCCTCTGGATGTTGTATATTCTAAGCAAGTTCAATCTACATTTGCGGACCTGAGATCCTCTTTTATCCCAGGTGTGCCGCTGCCACAGATTCTTTCTCCTCGTCTTTCTAGAGCTGCTTTTTAAACTCTATACACTTTCCCTTGATAGAAGTACTGCCAGCACATGAGTGTATGTTTTCAGTATATAAGGTATTCAGCTTTTTCTTCCATATATTTGAATGGCAATGGCACTACTACTAGGTGATACATCCCAACTCCTCAGTTGCAGACCAACACATTTGAAAAATAGTCTTTGGTAGGCCATGTGTTGGATAACTAACTACTCATTTTACTTTTGAGGTTAGAAGTTGAGAATTTTAGATTCCCTCTTCAGTGCAAAGGTCTGAAGTAGAGAAAGAATTCTTATTGGGGTGTTTGGGGGTTTTCTCCACTAGCTAAGATATGCTTTGGTATAGCTCAGGTTGCAGTAGTGTTGATGTAACAAGATGTGAGCAATCTTTTCCAATAAAGACAGAATTTGCTGAAAGCATAATTGTGCAAGGATAGGCACAAAGACAGTTATTTGTGTCATAGCAATTATAAATTCAGTGCTACAAATGCCAACACCTGTCTGCTTTATGAAAAATCACAACATAATAGGATGCATATATATATATATATATATATATACACACACACACACACACACACACACATACACACACACATACACACCCATTATTCACTGCAGAACACAATATCCTACAGAGATAACAACACATGTGAATAAATTAGAATTCTTTGCAGCTTTAGAAGCAGCATTGAAAACTACAGGACTTACAGAAACCCAAGAGAACGTAAGACAGATAATCATACCACAAACCAGAAGGACATGGAAACAGAACCAACTGAAAGCAGAGGACAGAGCAGCCCTCAAAAACCTAAAGATGGACCAAACTATCGTCATCCTCCCAGCAGACAAAGGCCGCACCACCGTCATTATGGACAAATCGCAATATATACAAAAAGCCAAAGATTTACTTGAGAACAAAGAAACCTACACCCCAGTAAACACCAATCCCATACAGAAACACGACAACCAGGTCAAAAGAATCAACGACCTAACCAAGAAAGGTCAAATCACAAAAGAAGAACAGAGGTGGATGAAAAGCAGTGGACCCATCATCCCATGCTTCTACGGACGCCCCAAAATACACAAGCCTGACATACCACTCTGTCCAATTGTATCATTACCAGGGACCCCCACATACAACATAGCTAAAGAACTTACAAGAAAACTTGGGCATCTCACAGAGGAGAGCGAATACTCTATCAACTCTCCACTACAGTGCCTCCAGAAAATCAAAGACCTAAAAATAGATGAAGATGAAATTATGGTTTTATTTGATGTCACTGCACCCTTTACATCCATAGACCAAGCACTAGTGATTGAATCCATGGCAGCAGTTCTACGCAACACACCTGACCTAACTAGATACACCAAGATCAAAATACCCAGAATCATGGACTTCATCAACCTCTGCCTCACCACCTACTTTCAGTTTGATAGACAAATATACCAACAAATCAAAGGAACAGCTATGGGATCACCACTTTCAGGACTCATAGCAGAGATTGCAATGCAACATCTAGAAAGGATAGCACTCCTATGCATACAACCCAAAGTATGGGTCCGGTATGACACCTTTGTCATAATAAAAAAGGAACAACTGGAGGAAGCACATGAAACCATAAAAACATCTTCAAAGGAATAAAATTCACAAGGGAAGAAGAAAACAACAACACACTACCCTTCTTGGACATCCTCATCAGTAGAGGAAATGATGGCATTCTAGAAACACAAGTCTACCGGAAATCAACCCACATTAACCAAGTGCTCCACTACTAAAGCAGTAACCCAACCTCCCACAAGAGGAGCTGTGTAAGAACACTATTCAGATGAGCAGAAACACACTGCAGCAACCCAGAATACCAGAAAAAGGAAACAGACCACTTATATAGCATCTTCCAGGAAAATAGATACCCACGCAACTTTATCAAAATGTGCCTGACCACTCAACCCATCACAGCGAAACCAATAGAAGCTATGAAAAGGATTACATTGCCATACATCAGAAACATCTCAGAAACTACTAATAGACTGTTACAACCACATGGCATCACCATAGCACATAAACCAACCCAAACCCTTCAGAAATTTGTAAGTAACCCAAAAGACCCAGTAGCCCAAGAAGAAAAAACCAGAATTATCTACAATATACAGTGTAAGGACTGTAGCAGCCACTATGTAGGACAGACTGGCAGAAGACTAGCAGAACGCATCCACAAACACTAACTAGCAGTCAGAAGACACAATGAAAACTCTTTAATCTCACAACAGATGGACAGACTCAACTGTACTTTCAACTGGGAAACTGTGAGCATCTTAAACCAAGCCAAATCCAAAAATGCTAGAGAATTCCTGGAAGCTTGGCACTCAGACAAAGCAGCCATCAACAGACACACAGAGGTAAACAACATTTACACACCATTCATAAGAGACAATAGAAAAGCCAAAAGACCAGAACACCACCTTGCCAGCAATCAATACCCAGATATGCATAGATTAACACCAAGATTAGCACCAGAGGAACAATCAAACAGCACAATATACCCTAATCAAGGAACTATTAACTCAGTCAATCAACCAAGTAGCAAACAACAGTCCAATCAAGGAACTCCTAAGGAGAGAACAACACCTCCACCAACACAAGCAGGACAAGCCATGGTATATAAACAGAGAGCAAGTCCCACTCCCTTTTTGCACTGAAGATGTTGCCTAGTCTGGCAATGAAACGTCTGCATGAAAACAACAAGGCTCAGAGAGCACCAAGGACTTCTCTCTCTCTCTCTCTCTCTCTCTCTCTCTCTCTCTCTCTCTCTCACACACACACACACACACACACACACACACACACACACACACTGTAACAAAGAGAAAGAAGGTTCACCAAACCTAAGGCACATGCTTCTTTTTCTGAAACATGTTTGTTTTTATTGTTGTTGCATATAGTGATTGCAGATAGGACCACAATTGCCTGAAAGTCTGTGACCTGAATATTTCTTCTTCTTTTTTTTTTTGAAGGAAACAGGATACCTGTTTTGCCAATGGCACACTCAAGGCAGGAATCTGGAGCTGACAACAAGGCTTCTCCTCAGCAGAATGAATAGGAGGGCCAACACAAAAGGACTGGCTGGTCACTTTTTGAAATAAGGGTCAGTACAGATTTTGCTCTATCTAAATACACTACTTTATAATCATTTGAAATAATTGAAATAAAGTAATGCACACTACCAGTGAACATTTTCCATTATGCCTAGTCTTATACTTTCAAACTGCATCTAGCTACCTTTCTAGTTTATTCATATTTTCTAAAGATCCAGTTAGCTAAATTGCAGAGTGGTTTCGCATCGACACAGGATTTATACTTGGAATCGCAGGCAGAGACTTCAGTTTATAAATTACTGCAGAGAATCCATGATCAAGGCCTAGAGCCCTACTTAGCCACAAACATTAGTTTTTGTGACTTGCAGGCAATATAACATATGTGGCTTGGCCAAGTAGCTGTCCTTTTCTGTATAGCTAGGCCTGCGATATATCACCTGACTATACATAGAGCTCCTATAAATGATCTACATCAAGTGGCTTACTGAACAGTCAACCTACATATTGGGACAGTTGAGGAGTATTTAAATATTCATTCCTAAGATTGTAGGTTGGTTGTAGGTAAGATCAAGTGGATATGATGGAAAACAGGGAACTAATGATAATGGAACCTTCAGCTGGTGTAACTTCCTTGTAGTCAGATGAAGAAAAATGTATGAAACCAATGCTTGGAACTTTAGATGTACTTTAAGCAACGAAACATGGAGAAAAGGAGGCTAACATAGACATATGAAGAAATATAACCATAATCTAGGGACATGGAACAATAAAATCTCACCATACCTTTGTGTCCATTATTTTATGAGACATCTCTCCAGTTTGATATTCTCCAAACAGGATGGCAACTATACAGTACAACTGCTAATAGGCAAAATGCTATATGGTTTTCTCCCTTGCTTAGATATATTTATAGAAGCTGCTGCTGCTGCTTCCCTTAGTTTGCCATATGCAACGAAGAAGATCACAGAAACAAAAGCTAAAGGCATATTTGCAACTTTCACTAATGTAGTCATCTGATGAATGTAGCATTGTGTGCATGTTCTGGCTTCTTATCTTCCAGTCTCTGAGATGTTGCAGTGAAAGGTCCAGAAAAGACATTTATTCTGCTATCAGTCACAGAAGGTCCAGTCATAATGTTTCATTTGTAGCCCTCCAGTGTGTGTGTATGTGTTTTACTGCTTCTAACATATCTGTGCAATACCTTTTGATTAATAGTGTTAGAGGTTTTCCATTGGGAAGTGCCATAAATCTGATGAATGTTCACCTTTACTATATTTACCTGAAAGGAAGACAATCCTGAATTTAAGATGACCCTGGAGATTCTATTCCCTATATAAATGTTTGTGTGTGGCATCTGCGTATATGTATGTTATAAATATAAATATTAATTGAACTACTTTAATTACTTACTAAAATTAACTGCCAAAGACAAAATGGTAGTACTGTAAAAACACACTCCTGCTTTCTCTGGGCAAGCAAGCAAACAGGGAGGAAAGCCTTGAGTGACCCACCGGTCTAGCTATCTATCAAAACCATCCACCAATCAATCATAGCAGCACCATGATTGATAGATGGTTCCTGGTACAATATGCAATAGTGTATCTGTAGCCTCTGGAATATCTATTGAACTATACAGTATGTGTTACTGAAATCCATTATTTTAATGCATTATTTTAAATTTCTAGTCTTTCAAATGGAAGTTTTTTGCAGGTGTTAAGATAAATGCTAAAGTTGACCAGTCTACCAGTAGTGCTGATAAAAGTAAGCCTTTTATCAGCACTACTGAAAATGTGTCTATGAAGGTTCTCAGTCATCCAGGTGGAATTGTCTGTAGCTTGAATCATGTCAACTGGATTTCTATTTTCTCAGTGGAAACGTTTCGCTCCTTATCCAAGGGGCTTCTTCAGTCTGATTCCCTTACCAACTTTGCTCAGACTGAAGAAGCTCCTTGGATAAGGAGCGAAACGTTTCCACTAAGAAAATAGAATTCCAGTTGACATGATTCAAGCTACTGAAAATGTGATATTCACATTTCCCAGTTGCCCCCATTCTGCTTTACATTGCTACCCCAGGCCATGCTGGACATACAGTTGACGAGTTATTCTAGTGCTTGGAATCTGTCAGCATCTGGATGGGGTGTGGAGTTGAACTCAAATGAGATAGAGGTTGTTGTTCTCAAGGCTCTCTGCAAATGACAGTATTGTCTCTTTATGGGGAGGAGCAGGTTCATGACTTGGGGGTTCTTCTGGACTCATGGCTGCTACTAAAGCAGCAGGTGGAGGCTGTGGCCAGAGGGACCTTGGCCCAGCTTGGATTAGTGCATTACATAGTCCAAGAGGACCTTACAATAGGAACTCATGCCCTCACGAACACCTGGTTAGACTACTGCAATGCGTTTTTTAAAGAACACTTGAAAGCTACAGAGCAATAAGAAAGGATTTTTTTTAAAAAAAACCCTGCTTGTTGTGCTTGCATATACATGCCCTTCTATGCTTTAACTGTGGATATATAAATGCAATTTAACTATGCATATACATATAGACAGGGGGCATGGTGGCTCAGCAGGTAAGACGCCAGGCTTGTCGATCGGAAGATCGCAAGTTCAGAGGTTCGAATCCCTAGTCCCGCGTGACGGAGTGAGCTCCCGCACTCGCCCCAGCTCTTGCCAACCTAGCAATTCGAAAGCATGCAAATGCAAGTAGATGAATAGGTACCACTTTGGTGGGTAGGTAACAGTGTTCTGCGTGCGTCATGCCAGCCACATGACTGCGGAAGCATCTTTGGACAACGCTGGCTCTTCGGCTAACAAACGGAGATGAGCACCGGCCCCTAGAGTCGGACACGACTGCACAAACGTGCAGGGGGAACCTTTACCTTTATACATTTAGACACACACACATGTACATATAATCTAATATACATCTAGTAAGACCCGCTCTTAGGAAGGAAAATGATTGGGAATTGCTTCCCTGGAACAGGCAGGTGGGAAGACACAGCAACAGGAGGATGCAGGAGCCTCCCATCTGGACTGAACACCCTGTAAGCTCCTGCCAAAGCGTCTCCATTTGGACAGGATTTCCTGAACTTGGCTGAGACTAAAGCTGGCATGAGCACAGGACAGGAGCAGCTTAAACAGTAAATTCAGATAGGCTCTAAAATCAAGAAAGAATTAGAGAATTACCTATATTTTTTCAAGTGATATGCATACATATTTATTTATTTTGGTGACTGCAAGTCAGCGTTGACCTCTGGCAACTGCTTGGACAAGTCCCTGCAGTTTTCTTGGCAAGATTTTTGGAAGTGGTTTGCTATTGCCTCCTTCCTAGGGCTGAGAGAGAGTGACTGGCCCAAGGTCACCCAGCTGGCTTTGTGCCTAAGGGGGTACTAGAACTCATGGTCTCCCAGTTTCCAGCCTACTGCCTTAACCACTATACCAAACTGGCTTTATGCATACATATATGACTACAATTATTTTTTGCTCAACCCAAACCCAAATGAACTTTAGTTTTATTAATGCAAGGTCACACAAACACACGTATTATTTGAAGAGGTTGTTGTATTGCAAAGTCTGAGAGGTTCTGCTGTAGGATGTAACAACCTTCCTTGTTAATTTCTTCAGAGTAAGGAATTTATGCAGTATGTAGGAGGAAATGTACCCTACCAAATGCATATAGTTAAGCATGTGTGTGAATTACCACCTTAGGTAGCAATTGTAGTGGCTACATCTCAGGAGAGTTCTTGCTAATGGAAAGACAGCAGAGGGTCATTTTTCTTATCACTTTGTGCAGATGCTTTATTTGTTCTCTCACAGGCTCTAAAATAATAGAGAAATGTGAAAAAGACACAGGAGCAAAGCTTGGAAAGAAGTGTGTGTGCGTGTGTGTGTGTGTGTGCTCACTCGCTCGCGCAGGTGGAAGAACAGGCACTTTTCAACATAGAAGTGGCTGTTTTATTTGTAGTTCAAGGTTTTGAATCCTCCCTGGGTAGGATTAATGGTTATTTATACTGAGGTGTTTTTTAAAAGAAAAAGTACCATAAAATCACATCAGTTTCACCATTAATATATATCAAATGTGTATGAATAATGAAACATACAGCAAGGTATAAAATCAGTAAAGAGGCACATGGAGCCAATTATAGGGAGAGAAGTAAATCTGAGATTAGATCTGAAACTCCACTGTAGCACTTTTTATCATGTTTATGACTTTCCCCGGTATGAATACCGTCTGTTTCTCACAGACACACTATTGATTGAAGAGCTGGAATAGAAGGAGGATAAGATATAGAGTGAGTACTGCCAATCCAGAGATTATATCACCCCTTCCCTTCCAAGCCATGATCCTAAGGTCCCTTCTGCTTATTCCTCCCAGCTGTTTCCTCTGGAGTTAGGATTAAAAAAAATGTGATTCCCACAAAAGAATACAATGTGTGGGCTCACAGGAAGGTGCCTTCTGCTGAGATCATTGCCCATCTAGTTTACTACACAGTTGCAGCCCTAATATATCTGCTAAGGCCTCTCTTGATGTTCATCTTGGAAGAAGAGGATTAAAGAACCATCAAGATTACTGTTGGTTTAAGGGGCGTGGTGCCTCAGCGGGCAAGACACCAGGCTTGTCAATCAGAAGATCACAAGTTCGGAGGTTCGAATCCCTAGTCCTGCATGACGGAGTGAGCTCCCGCACTAGCCCCAGCTCTTGCCAACCTAGCAATTCAAAAGCATGCAAATGCAAGTAGATAAATAGGTACCACTTCGGTGGGAAGGTAACAGCGTTCCGCATGCATCATGCTGGCCACATGACCACGGAAGCGTCTTTGGACAACGCTGGCTCTTCGGCTAACAAACAGAGATGAGCACCGGCCCCTAGAGTTGGACATGACTGCACAAATGTGTGGGGGAACCTTTACCTTTAAGATTATTGTTCTAAAAAAATAAAGTTTTGATTTTGGGTTTTAGTGATTAAATGGTTTGTTTTGATAGAAATAATGTTACTATGGTTTAACTAATGGTAAGAGATTATATTTGTAAATTTATCTATATCTGTATTGGAGAAAGTCGGACGTCACTTTCCGTTTTCTGTCTATTTTCACTTTTATAGTTTTTTCTTTTTTCTTTAGTTCTACTTTCTAGCTTTTCTAGCTTTTCTATTTTGTATTTTAGCTATACTTTGAAAACTAATAAAGTTATTATAAAAAAAAAAGATCAGTCCTTCAGTTCAAAATATGGCCCTTGCTAAGAAATAGTTGAGGATTGTGGTCATTATTTCAACTTTCCTTGCTCAGCTCTTGGTGATTACACTGAATGAAAGGCTTTGTGTAGGCTGACCATATTTCCTTGAGGCAAAAACGGGCATGCGGGGGGGCGAGCGTGTGGTGCGTGTGCGTGGGGGAGGGGCATGCGGACGGGGTGGGGCATGGGCATGCACGCACATGTGCAGGGGGTGGGGAGCATGTGGGGGGCGTGGGCATGCGCGCGCACGTGCGGGGGGCCTGCGTGTGCAGGGGGTGGGTGGGGGTGTGCGCGCACAGCAACTTTCAAAAACGGGACAAATTGGCTTTTTTTCTTAAAAAGATGGGACGGTCAAGAATTGTTTGAAAAACAGGACGTATGGTCAGCCTAGTTTTGTGTATCTTGGACAGATGGATGTGATATTTATTTATTTATTATTTGAATTTATCCCCGCCCATCTCTACCATAGTAAATTATAATTAAATTAATAGCTTAATTTCTTCCACGATTATTTGTTGAGGCAATACAACATTAAGAGTACCTAGTGAGCCCATGGAGGGTCTGATATTTGAACCAGGGAATATTCTAGCTTACAGTTCATGCTTTTATCTCCTGTCCAACATGTCTAGCCAGCAGCTTGGCAGCACTCTTCCTGTCTATGGGGGAAAAAAAAGAAATGATATTCAAGACAACGAAGCAAAGCAACTTTGTAGTTCTGCTAGAAAGAGAGGCGATAACCTTGGAGGCATCTCAGTCATTCTCAGACAGGCTTGGAATGTACAACAACTACAGAAACAACTACTGCCATGTTTGGAGGAATTTTCATTTTTACACAGCACTTAGGAAAGTCTGCTTTAATTTGAATGTGACCGTTAAGGCGAGAGTCAACAAAATATTTTCAAAACATCCAAGCTTAATGTTCTGATCATTGAAGCTGAAGCTTTGTTAAGCAGCAGGGCTCTTATGCAAAATAGCATGGAAGACTCTCGTGTAATTAAGGCAATTACTTCACTTTGGCATTTCTGGAATGTTGCCATTCCCTGTGTTTAATAAGGAGGAGATGTAGGTTGACAAGATCTATGTCGTATGTGCCATAAAACAAACTGCTGAGTTGTCTATTACTCTGGCAACACAACCCTATATTTCATGCTGTTTTGTCAGGCCTAATTGCTCTCAGGAGTCCAGATTGCATTAATACTCATCAGACTTAGGAGGAAGAGATATTTTTATTATTTTAAGTTGATGCATTTCTCTCTCTCTCTTTCCTGACTTTAAAAAGAGATAATATATTCTTGGACAAGCCATGCATTCAGTACTTCTTTAGTTCATAAAATTTGAAAAACTTTAAAAAGCCCAATTCTAAATTAACAATTGGCCACTGCTATAAAATGGGTAAAAGAATTAGTTCCAGGAATCAAAGAACAGATTTTATAGAAATAGTTATGAAAATGGTGCAAATTGTCTAACAGACTTTTTCAGTACATAACAGATGAGCATGTTTTAAGAACTGCAGTTGGCTGGATTGTTCTTATATGTCACCAGTCCAAAGGTACTATTTATTTATTTGTTTGTTTGTTTATTTATTTATTTATAAAATTTATATCACCGCCCATCTCCCTCCGCTGGAGGAATTCTGACATGGAATTGTTGAGACCCTATAAGGGCCATTTATTTATTTATTTATTTATTTATTTATCAAATTTCTCGGCCGTCCATCTCGTACACAACAACTCTGGGCAGCTTACAGAGAATAAAATAACAATAATTAAAACACTACAATAAAAACTACACACACACACACACACACACAAATATTAGTCTAAAAATACAATGATATAAAATATAAAAATTCAAGATGGGTATCCGGTATTATTCTTGGCACGGTTACGGAGCCAGCCGCCCCCATGAATGGCTATCCCCCCTCCCCTCCCAAGCAAGGTGCCATAACCATGTCTTCACCCCTTTCCGGAAGGCTGGGACAGTGGGCGCCTGTCTTACCTCCGGGGGTAAGTTGTTCCAAAGGGTGGGTGCCATGGCAGAGAAGGCTCTCCTCCTGGATCCTGCCAATTGGCAATCCTTCATGGACAGGGTCCGTAACATGACTTCTCTGCCTGACCGGGTGGGATGGGTCAATGTAATGGGGGTGAGGTGGTTCCTCAGGTAACCTGGACCCATGCCATGTAGGGCTTTAAAGGTGATAACCAACACCTTGAATTGGACCTGGAAGCAAACTGGCACCCAATGCAGCTCACGGAGCAGAGGTGTTATGTGTGTCGATCTTGGTGCACTAAAAACTGCCCGCGCGGCCGCATTCTGGACCAGTTGTAGCTTCCAGATACTCTTCAAAGGTAGCACCTTTGAAGATGTAGAGCACATTACAGTAGTCTATACAGGAGATGATTAGGGCATGAGTGACCATTCGATCCCCAATCTGTGCTCATTGTTTTGTCTTTTTTCTTTTGTAGAAGAAATAATCAAAATCTGTAAGCATGTAAAAAGCCAAGGAAAAAGCCAAGGAAAAAGCTTGTAAAAAGCCAAGGTTTGGGCTTGCTACTGCAACCCAAGCTGGCTGGCTTGCTAAGTAGGGATCTAGAACATTTGGAGGGCACCAGGTTAAAGAAGGATGTCAAAGAAAGAAGTAGATCAGGTAATGGAACTTTTGAGCAGCAATAATATGGGTTTAGGAAAGAGAGATCAAGATCCAGAGTAAACTTTGGGAAACTGGGAAAGCTTACAAAATAAGGAATGGGATTTGAAGTGTGTAGGAATGGGGAAAGAGAAATTCAACAGATCACAAGCTAAAGGTTATAAAGTGGAGAAGTAGTAGACACCCTTCCCCACAAACCACTTTTACACCTCCTTTGTGATTTGAATTTGTGATCAAAGAAGACTCATGCTGGAGGAACAATCAGATTCAAATGGAAGAAAGAATGCTACTGTAATGCCTTTCAAATTTGCATTTATTTGTCATTTCTTCCATCATATCAACTGAGTGGTGATATTAATCAGTTAATTGCACAAGGAGAAATTTCTGATATTTTATTTAGTTGATTGTTATATAGGTACCCTGTCTTTTCTCTAGCTCAATTCTCCCCTTCCCTCAAAATAAACAGCAGTGATAGTATGTTATTAGGTCAGAGTAAATCCTCACATAATCCTATGAACTACATTATAATGAGAAATAGCGACTGAGAGTAACTCACCCAGCCACCTTCACAGCTGAATTGTAATATGAATCTGGCTCTTCTTGGTTTTGGTAGGACACTTTGCCACGCTAATTTTTTTTCAAAGGCTGTGCTAGCAAGATACACCAAACTATAGCTAGCCAATTTCATTTTAGCTTGTGTATTATATAAGCCAGTTTATGTCATTTATCTGGTCAGTCATCGAAATAAATATTATATTATCTCTATCTATCTATCTATCTATCTATCTATCTATCTATCTATCTATCTGTCTGTCTGTCTGTCTGTCTGTCTGTCTATCATCTATCTATCTCATTAGTATAATTCAATGCATTGTGCAAACTCAAAAAACTGGCTTAATTTTGTAAACCTTTGTTCACCTAACATCTGGAACATATGTTATGTGAACATAGCCCATTTTATTGTCATATACGTACACACATACTCTTAGTGGTTTAGTAATACACACACAGACACACTCACTTAGCAGTTTAACAATCTAGTATTTTAGTATTTTATTCACAAAGTAGTTTTATAATTTAATCAACTAGGTTTAAGAATTAATAGAAAATTCTACTAGAAGAAGAACCTGTTCCTTTATCCTACTAGTAATAAAGATCATCCTAGAAAATCCAGGTAGCTGTTTCCTGAGTTGACATAAATTTTGAAAGCTTGCTAAAGCAATTCTCCAAATTGATTTATACCTAGCATAATCAAGGCATAATTACTTTGAGTCTTTTATTCACATCCCCCCCAGCCCCCCAGACTAAGCAATATCTTCTGTAATAGCCCTGTTCCCTCTTTGGTGTTCCAGGGTGTTAGACGTTTCATCACAGGAATAGTCAATATCACCTCATTGGTTTCAATACCTTCAGATAAGCAGCATTGTCCAAAAGGGATTACAAAACCAAGGTGGAATGCTCAGAGACTTGACTGAATTTGATAAATTTATAATACAAAACTCAGAACATTTATTGAGTTTATTTAAAAGTTGCTATTGAACTATAACTCAGAAACCAATGAAGTTAGAGGCTATATCTTTAAATGGAAGCATAATTTAAACAGGACAATTGATATGCAACAATGGGAATATCAGTGGAAGAAAAATATTACATTTACCATGAATATTACACATAAAGAAAACTGGTACAAGATGTTTTACCACTGGTACATTACTTTGATGCTGACTGCAAAAATAGATAATTCATTTTCTAAAAACCGTTGGAAATATGCCTTCCTGTCATCAGCAAATACTAGATACATAATTATTCCAGCTGGCTATCTTGCACAGTTAGAAACATCTAGCCATAGGAAAGCTTTCTCCCTCACCTGCTGTCATGGTCCTCCCTCTGGGTTTTTGAATGGTAAATATTGGCTGAAAGGCTCTGTCCCTGTGATTCAGGAAACCGCAGAACACATACTTATTTGTTGCTCCTTTTATAGAGACATCTGAACCAGATTTATCCTTCCTTTGATCAGCAGATCTCCTAATTGCTCAGATTCGGCTTATGCCCAGATGCTACTTATAAATGAACTGCCATTTATTGCAGTGCAGAGTGCTAGGTTTTGCACTGTAGTGTGTAAGTTCTGCCAAACCCTGACAGCTCAAGCTCCTGCTATCTAGTGTATTTTATGTAATTTTAGGTATTATAATATTTTGTGTAATCTTAGATATGGTCAAATTACAGCCTAGATGTAGATTACCTTTCTTTAATTTTATTTATGAGTCCTAGTCAGGCAAAGTCTTTCAACTTTGGTAATGGATTTTAATTTACTGCTTTCTTAAGCTAGGTGGTTATAAACCATTTATGGACATATGTCTTGTACTGGTCTGAGACTGCAATAAAGACTGACTGACTGGCTGACTATTGGAAATGCAATAATCAGGTTGGATCATTCTTCCACATTTGCTGACAATGCTGTAAAGCTCAACAATTCTGGAACATGATTTATTATAGAATGAAACAAAATTTTAAAAGGTTGAATTCTCTTTCCATCCAGCTGATTTTTTTTTGTTAAGCATCACCAAACCTTACATGCCTACAAAGTATACAGAATTGGCTTTGTATGTCATAACTGTTGCAGAATACTTTATACCTGTTACTGGAAATCACACTTAATTCCCTCTTTAGAAGAATGGCAAATTAAACTGTGGGAGTTTGCATTAATCTCAAAAATATCATTCAGAATTTAATTTTACTTGGAAACCATTTATAGATTGTACTTCTACATACGGACTAGTACTGTATCTGAAGTTTGGGTTTCTCTTATCCTAAGGCTTTAATATATTAGCTCTTGTCTGATTCAATAAATAATGGTAGGGTTTTTTAGTTTAGATAGAAAATCTTGTTAATTGTTCATTCTGACTTATGATTCTTATTATAATGATCACTGTTGTTAATTAGTGAATATTGATTTGATTTTAATAATGATTCTTAAGTCCTAAATTGATATAAGAATACTTCTATGTGCAGCACTAATCTAATGTTAGGTAAAGGTAAAGGTTCCCTCCGCACATTTGTGCAGTCGTGTCTGACTCTAGGGGCCAGTGCTCATCTCTGTTAGCCGAAGAGCCAGCATTGTCCGAAGACGCTTCCGCGGTCATGTGGCCGCATGACGTGCGTGGAACGCTGTTACCATCCCACCAAAGTGGTACCTATTCATCTACTTGCAATTACATGCTTTCGAATTGCTAGGTTGGCAAGAGCTGGAGCCAGTGCGGGAGCTCACTCCGCACGCAGGGCTAGGGATTCGAACCTCCGAACTTGTGATCTTCTGATCGTCAAGCCTGGCATCTTACCCGCTAAGCCACCATTAACTAATGTTACTTTGACATTTTTACTCAGTTTCATGTAGCTTATAAATCTCTTTTCTTTTCTTTTCTTTTCTTTTCTTTTCTTTTCTTTTCTTTTCTTTTCTTTTCTTTTCATTTCATTTTCTTTTTTATTGGTTGTGCTTTTAAATATCTATTAAAACAAAATAAACATGGAAATCCCCATTGCATAAAATGCTGGTCAGTGACTGTATGTCAGGATGGAGGCTGAATCTGACACGGAGGAGGGGGAGCTGACCGTTGCAAAGGCGGGAAAGAGTAAGGCGCGAAAACTGAACAGGAGCCAGCGTTGGATTCAGAGCCACTGATTGGAGGAAGTTCGGAAGAGGAGACAGCCACCTATCAGCGTACGAGTCAGGAGGGAGGAAAAAAGAGCCGAACAGCAAGAGAGGTGATTGGCTCCTGTCCACAAGTGGTGGGAAATTAGAGGAATAAAAAGGCACCAGGTACAGGAGCAGGTTGTCAGAGACAACCATTCTCGCCAGCTATCGCAAACCTTGTGCCTGGACCCTGAGAATCGTGTCTCCAAACCAGACCTTGCTGCCATGCCTGAAGAACTTTCCCAGCCTTGCACTGAACCCTCACCAAACCTATTATCAATGTGTGACCAGGAGCTCAACCCAGCTGATGCTTCTGCACCAGCCTTGGTCTCCGCCACAGAACCTTGCCTTGCCGCCGCTTCAATTCCCAGCACAGAATTTTGCCTTGTCGCTGCGCCGACCCATCTCCGAGCCTGACCATGTTGCCATGCTGATTCTGGCCAAGGGACATTATCTTGCTGTGGAACCGGAATCTTCCTTGAGCTCTCATCTGGTAGCGGTGCTTGACAGTTTTCCAGGCGCACCTCGCTGCCTCACATGGAACTGCCTCCTCAGTAGCTTGTGCTCAATTTCAAGTAAGCTCTCTGGGGAAATTACCTTATTATTGTTATTGTAAATAAAGTTTGTTTTCGTTCTACACCTCTTCTGGGTTGTGTCTGAGTTGGACAGGACAGTGTAATAAAGATACTACTACTGGGATATAATGTTGGGCAGGTATATAATTCATTTCCAAAACAATCAGTGATTGTACTATGAATTAAAATAGCCTTTTGAGCTGTTGAAATAATTTGATTTTGTTACAGTAAGCTTGCAGCAATGTTTTGAGGTAGAATATTAACACTACCCTCATATAAGAGGTATTGTGTCAGAGTATACAGCGCTGGGGCTGCCAATGTTCCTTCTAGACCTCAGAGTAATATGTTCTATTGAGTAAGCAGACACTCACAAGAGATTAGATAAAATAGTCTATTTACTGTATATACATATGCAGTCAATACACAGTCCAATAGCGTCCAACAGATACAGATGATAATGAAGAGAGTAACGAGAAGAATGAACACCAGAGCTCCTCTGCTTATATACTTAAATTGACCAATCACATTATAGGTCAAATTCATTATCTACCACACCCAGCTTAAACTATATCAGCTGTGTTATGAGTCACCTCTTTCATTATTCTTCAACAATGGCTGCTGATAGAATGACTTGCAGAACTTAATGCCTCTCACCTGTCTAATTAATCTAGCTGTAAATTCTGGGTATTATACAAACCCCAACATATTGGAGGGCCTGAAGCTAAGCCAATAAACTGTCTATTGAGTAATATGGTTTTTATTTATTTATTTATTAATTATTTGGATTTATCCCTGCCCATCTCTACCGTGGCAGACTCTGGGTTTTGTTGGGTTTGGGATTTCCTAGTTTAATGCATCTTTGTTATCCACTGCATTATCCTATTCCACAAGAGTTCCATTCACAGGGATGCATATGCATCCATTGTAGCAATGTTCTTTGTACAGCTTAGAGCCTTGTATTCATAATTTCTTAGATAAACCTTCCAAATCACTTTAATCTATGGCTGACCAAATGAACAGGAACTATGGGAAATGATTGTCTTACAGTGGGGTTTCCAAGTCTTTGAAAGTATTATTAGGGGTGGAGAACTTAAGATGAAATCAAGAGAACAATTGACTGCAGAAGGATTCACTTTTCAATGGTTTTCATATGCACCATTAAGGAAGAGGTTTAATATGGATAGAAAGTCACCAGGTATAGAACAATGTGTAATAGAATTTGAAAGAGAATTATGTACAAATGATCATCATGTAATTGCTAAAATGTATAAATTACTATTGAGATTTGAAATGGAAGAAGAATAAGTTAAAGAGTGCATGATAAAATGGGCTAAGAAGTTTGATTATAATGTACAGATGGATCAATGTGAAAGAATGTGGTTTAAAGGATTGAAATTCACATTGTCTTACAATTTAAAACAGAATTTCTATAAAATTATGTATTGTTGGTATTTGTAACCAGAGAGACTATCTAAGATGTATAAAGGTACTTCTGTTGTTGGAAAGGTGAAAAGCATGAAGGACATTTTACCATGCATGGTAGACTTGCGAAAAAGCGAAAAAATATTGGGCACAAATATATATGATGTTGCAGAGAATTTTAAAACTTAAACCAGTTGAAACCAGAGCTTTTTTACTAGGCCTTATGAATAGTCAACTAGAAAAGACTCATGGACGACTGGTTTTATATATGGTAACTGCAGCGAGGCTATTATATACACAAAGATGGAAAAATGTAGAAATACCCACAATGGAGGAGTGGATTATGAAGATGCAGAACTTGCTGAAATGGCCAAATCGATTTGTTTGATTAGGGAAGGAACAACAACTACTTTTGTAAAAGACTGGAAACTCTTTAGGGATTTTTTGCTGAAAATGGACAAAAATGAACTGATTATCTTGAGATTTACTGGTTAAAAAGGGTTGTTTATGGAAGAAGGGAACCATGATATATAATTTGAGAGGGCGGAAATGGTAATAGTTATGATTGTAACAGCTGTAAAGATCAGAAGTTGCTTCTTTAAAAATGTTTCTTTTTCCTTTTCTTTCCCTTTTCTTCTCTTCTCTTGACTTTTATTGCTTTTCACTTTTTCTTTTATCTTTTCATATCTTTTTTTTTCTAATTCTTTTTCAATATGTATGTATGTATTATTAGGGGCAGTTCTTCTTTCCCTATGTTGAGTACCATTGCTCCAACAGTCTCTTCACTAGTGGTTTATATGACTTATCATCATCCTTATCATCATCATCATCATCATCATCATCCAGACATAATAGTAATGGGGATACGCTTTATATGATTTCAAAATGGCTGGGTGATGCTATTAATAAGGCCTTATAATTCACTAGTGATGGTGGGCTATGTCCTACAGAGTGTGCAGCTTCCCATGGGTGGGTCCTTGGCTCAGCATCCTTCTGTTCTGTATCTAAACTGCATGGTGCAAAGATTGTATTGGTGAATGAAGGGAGCATGTTGAACCAGCCTCTTCTTTCTTCCCTTCAGCCTTTTCCCCATCTGTCATTTTGGAACAATGATTCCTAAAATAGGAACGTCTAAAAGAGGTGGTTGAATTAGGAGATGCCCTGAACCAGCACATTGTACTATGGATTCTACTGTCATTGGTAATAGAGTTAATGCAAAAAGACTAGATTAATCCTTTTTCAGGAGAGTAATATAACCTATCTGATAAATACGTCTTGCCATGACCTTGGAAAGATGGAATAAAATGCACTTTATATGATTTACATGGTTCACTACTTTCTTGTTTTTTGTGCAGATTCGCTATTTTAGAGATTGCTGGAGTTCACACCCGCACTCAAAAGCTTCATTAATCACCACTGCAGAGGCAGTATTTTAAAAAGCATGCTGCTGCTTTGCAGAACCAAATATAATTAGCTGTTTTGTGATTCATTCAGACAACCTTAATTAGCATAATTGATAGGCTGATTAATGAATAAATCATGATTTAGAATAGATTTTTAAATCAGCCCTGTCCCTTCTAAAAGGGTGTTTCTTTGCCAGTCATAATGTTCTAAATCATTTGTGTACAGACTCTGTCAAACTTTATTGAGTAATTATTTTTAAATGTAGGATTTTTAATTACCCAAAAAACCCACTTGAAATGAGATATATTTATTTAGTCACAGTATCTAAATACAAAAAAAAAATCTGATTGCCCTATTGCTCAGAGTTGTATTGAGTCAGCTGTTCTGAATGACATTTATTTTTAGACCACAGATGTTAGATCTCATCTAAGAAATGTGCAAATAAGCAGCCTCAGATAGTGACCATATCAAATTGACAATATGGGCTCCTCAGATTGGGCAGGATGACACTTTTTTGCATTTTTTTTTTTAGAAAAAGGAGACATATGTTGCTTCCCATAAAAAATTGAACCCCCCCCCCCTAAATTGAACTATTTTTTCCCATGGGGGAATAAGAAGCAAAATGAATGATTTCAGCAGGCTGGCACCAAATTCACCCCTTAAAACTCCCCAAATCAAAAAAGCAGGACTGAAAAAATTGGTTCCACCCATTCTGGTGATCTCCCAGGGCAGAAAACCATAGTGTAGCCCTGAGCCAAAAAGAGTTTCCATCTTTGGATCACAATGTAAAAATAACTGTCCCAACTATAATAATCTGAAAGTCAATCTTCAAAGTGTTAAAGATGTCATGCAGACCATTCCATATGCAGTTTTATTTTTTGAGAGGCAATGAAATGCATTCATTTAGGATTTATTTCTAAAGTTACTTGAAAAAACTTGCAGATACACAGAACACACATGCACTCACCAGTTTCCTTGGTGTAATTTCAGATGTATCACCTTAATTATAATGAACAACTTCAACATTCAGGACTGCTTTTTGGGATTTACTTGATTGATCTTGGCAAGGCATAATAAACCAAATAGGTTATTAAAATGCCACAGAAAGCCAGTCACAAGGTCGATGAAAATCTTTCACAGCGTTGACAGTGAAATGCCCACTGTCATGACCTGAATCATTAAAAGATACTAATTAAGAGTCTAATATCCACTTCTAATCCCATGATTCAGATCTATTTATCTACATATTTAGACTAGACATAGCCCAACATTAAAAAAATAACACCAACTAAAGCTGGATGTCAGTGATGGATTTGTATGTGTATGCTTTATATGTGTACAACAGGAAAAATTGCCTATTTCAAAAACCATTATTTCTTGTGCTACTTTGGTTGGTCCTAATAAATGTATTACCAGTATGGATTTTAGACTAAATAACAACAACAACAACAACAACATCTCATGAAATTATGTAATGCAGATAGTTATTAAGGTTATGTTGAAGACTGTTAGCTTAGCCTGTAAAATGAACTGGATACATTCATTTGTTGGAAATGCATCTTCAGAAAGATGATATTGTTTCTTTGCACCTTTTGTCCTATTGGTGTTTAAAAGCTTTAGCAGTACAGGTAGTGAACAAGGGACTCCCTCTCCATTGCTCTCTTTGCTTCTGCTCTGTTTCCATCTGATGGGGAGACTGGAGATCTTAGGGCTTATCTTCACATCCTATTAATTACATCCTATTAACTCTCACCTGTTTTAAATGCCATTTCCATATGAGGCCACCATTGTCTCAACCACTGTGGAGACAGCTTAGCTTCATTTTAACTGTTCCACCTTCTCCTGAGGAACAAACTATGAGGTCTCATTGACAATGTTGATGATGACCAGCCCTGGATTAACCATTAAATAAAATAAGCATGTGCTGAGGACATCAAGGGGGGTGGGGTGGGGGCAGGGAACCACAGTGTTTCCCCCCTATTGCCCCCTTAACTCTTTCACTGCCACACTCAACTTTAGTCAATTGTTTTGCAAATGTCATATCCATCTGCAAAACAATTGACTGGTGGATATGACATTTGCAAAACAATTGACTAAAGTTGAGTGTGGCAGTGAAAGATGGATATGGCAGAGAATGATAAACTGACATGTTTATTAAAAGAAAATCCAAATAATTATTTTCTTAAAGAGTGGAAACCATTAACTGACTATCTACAAGATGCGGGAGGGGCAAAGCTTATATGGGGATTTGAAGATTAATATATATATATATATATATATATATATATATATATATAGTAATAGACAAGAAATATTTTTTAATGTTTTATATAGACCTAGCATGTAAGATAAATTTTTTAAAATACCATGACCAGTTACAAATCGGAAGTTGACTAAATTCTATGTTTCAACTTTATCTTTTTTCCCTTTTTCTTTTACTACACTTTTTTATCTTTTCTTTTTTCTTGATTTGTATTTCCATTTTCTTTTCTGTTTCAAACTTTTATCTATGTAAAATTAAAACCTAATAAAATTTGATAAAAAAAAAATTGTTTTGCAAATGTCCTTATCTGCTGTGTTGGACTTTAATCTGCATTGTTAAAAATGTTTTTTTTGAATGGTGAATGACTAAAGTTTAAAAGTTTGGTTTGAAGGTGTTGTTAGATACCACATTTGTTTCTGTCTCATGGCATACGAGTTTTGCTTCCATTGAGGGGCACCATTGTTGGGTTGTGCTTAGGACAGTGGTTGGCCTTAATCTGGCCCTGGTGATAGCATGGTCAGGAGTGGGATTTGCTCAGCTCTTAAGGGCTACTTGAAACTGCTGCAGGTAGCATAGAGAGTAAGGAAGATGACCTTGATAGAGATATATCAGGAACCATCACCTAGGCCAAAGGGGCTAAAGCATTTTTAAAGACCAGAAAACATTTGGAAGTGACTCAGACAGTTCCACCCATTTTGAATTATAAGGAGGAGAAGGTATAGGAGAATGAGACTTGCAACATTATGTCATTATAGCCAATCGCAATAAAAATAATTCTAATCTTCTTGTAGAGTTGATTTCCTGATCTCCTCTACCTAGTGGGGCTGACAAGTACACCCTCTCCTCTCTGGTTACTGAACACTGTCCCCCATGGCCATATCAGCTTGGGCTGCAGGGAAGGCAGAACACCTGGCTTCTGCAAAGGCATCTGACCACATAGAGCCTGACTGGTGCTTTCCAAACTATTTATTTATTTGGTTGTTGTGGGTTTTCTGGGCTGTGTGGCCGTGTTCTGGCAGTACACGGCCACACAACTGCCAGAACACGGCCACACAGCCCGGAAAACCCACAACCACCATCGGATTCCGGCCGTGAAAGCCTTCGACTATACATATCTATTTATTTATTTAATTTTTATCCTGCCTTTATTATTTTTATAAATAACTCAAGGCGGCGAACATATCTAATACCCCTTCCTCCTCCTATTTTCCCCACAACAGCAACCCTGTGAGGTGAGTTGGACTGAGAGAGAGTGACTGGCCCAAAGTCACTCAGCTGGCTTTCATGCCTAAGGCGGGACTAGAACTCACAGACTCCTGGTTTCTAGCCCAGCACCTTAACCACTAGACCAAACTGGCTCTTCAGTTTGTCAGGTATTACTTGGTTTAGAGCCAAGTATTTAAAAAGCAGGACTAGCATTATCTGGAGAGAACACCAGCTTGGAAGATCAATTTACATTGGGAATGAGATCCAGCTTCTGCTAGCTGTATACTGCTGATTCTGTCCCAAATAAATGTATGTTAATGACAAAGGGTTTCACATGGTTGTACTTGCTCCTGTTCTTATTAGTTTGAGAAGGAGTGGTGCTTCACAAGCATCTTCCAGGTACTGTTGACCACAGCCACTCACAACCAGTACTGCCATTCCATGTTACAGACACAACATAAGGGGGTGGAGTGAAGTGGGAAGGAGATCGGCCAGTATTCCTTGCAACCCCTTCCCTGTGCTGGGAACACTTGGGCTATGTCTGAGCACATGTCTACCACACTTTTTGGAAGAATGCTAAACCCCTGTCCAAAAGGAACCAGACTGACAGATGGATGGAGTGGAAGAGGGATGAAGGATGAAAGAGAAGGGGGATCATTTGATGTGTTAGGAGAGATGCTAAAGTCACCATCCCAGGCCCATAGTTGCCCAAACAACTCCCACCACATGTGAAGGTCACTGACCAGTGGGTGCCTTTCTCACTCACAGGTGATGTTGAGTAGGAGGGAAAATGAAGCCAGAAAGTCCACCAATCACATCCCTGCATTAAAACTGTAAAGACAATACTAGCTGCTAGCCTAGGCACTGAGACAGAATAGGGCTCAGCTGTCCAAACATTGCAATTTATGCCAGCATACTTTTCTGACTCTAGAGTAGTAGAGGAATACTTATTAACATGGCCAGGAGTCCCATTTTTGCAGTCTCCAATGCTCTCCAAAGTTGCTGGGTTGAAATCTAGCAGCAAAATGGCAACCTTCAGTATTGTGGTTTTTCCCCTGACTTTGGAAAAAAAAAGTGTAAACTGCAATATAGGTGGTTAATCCACATGAAAGAATATAAAACAGGGGTTGTCAAAATTTATGGTACCACCATGCCATAAATGATGAATGAATTTATGTGAATTTTCCTCCCCTCTCCAAGAATAAAACTAATGATTTCATTGGAGTTAGGATTGAGCAAGAAATAAATATTCCACTTCCTTTTAATAAACACATTTGAATCTATTCTTGTTAATTGTTCCAACTGTACTGTGGAAGAGAACACATCCTCTTTATTAATCGATAAATTATCAGAAAACACACAAAAAAAGGTGGCAAAATATTGCTTAATGCTGATTGCAGTAAAGAAATTTTGGATATAGTCAAACGTCGTTACACTGTGCCCTGTTAGAAGGTATTAGCTACGTTCTTTTTAAATATTTTAGGTCACAGGTTGTTGCTGATGTTTACATTGTATTTTCATAAATGAATAAATTTTGAAAACTATTTATCATGAGGTTTTTCAAACTTCACAGTACTACAGCTGCCCACTGAGGCTTGCACAGGCAAAAGGTGGAGCAAAACCTGAAGCAAGTTTTGACAGTATTCCCACTCACGCAAAGCAATTGGATTTTTAAAAAATGTGTGAATCCCCAGAGAGTCGCAGCCCACAGTCCGGAAACCCTTGATCTAAAGGATTTATCTAAACTATCTGAAATGTTGAGTGAAGTATGTACAAGTTAAGCACTGTCCTGGTCTAATTTCAGACAGATCTGCTAAGACATACAGTAGCTTGCGGTGCGTTTTAAACTTCTCAATGTTCCTGCTATATATGATATATAAATAGATCATGACATACTTTTGGATTGAGGAGTCTTATTCTCTTAACTTGTTCTCTTAACTGCATCCAAGAATGAGAAAGAATAGCTGAGGTCATGTTCTTCTTGTTTTGATAAAAATCCGTCATATATTTATCAGAAACCTCAATGATAGTCAAAGCGTTTTTTAAAAGGGCAAATTATGGGGATGTCATGGCAAGGTTGTTTCAGAGGCCTTGCTGAGATACTGCTCAACATAGTTTAGACCAAAGCACTGTCCTCAATGTGCCTAGACTTCTAATGAAATGTAAGACAGTTAATATTTGCCTTGATGTATATCTGTAAAAATCCTACCCCTCTAACACATTGCATTTCCCAAAATGGTAAGCAGTAGACTAATTCATCATGTTGTCAGCAGATTTCTTTTTTAAAGAGCCTTGAACATGCCCCTCAAACAATGGTATTTGGGCTATTAAACTGCTCAAATTGTTATTAGTCAGAAAGGAGCTGATATTCCCTAATACTCTTATTAGCATTGTCAAAATAAAATGAACCAGATTGCCCTAAGAACAGCTACAATGATTCTCAAATTCTAGTTTCTGTGACATAAGGTAAAGGTAAAGGTTCCCCCGCATAGTTGTGTCCGACTCTAGGGGCTGGTGCTCATCTCCGTTTGTTAGCCGAAGAGCCAGCGCTGTCCGAAGATGCTTCCAAGGTCATGTGGTTGGCATGACGCGTGCGGAATGCTGTTACCTTCCCACTGAAGTGGTGCCTATTTATCTACTTGCATTTGCATGCTTTTGAATTGCTAGGTTGGCAAGAGCTGGGGCGGGAGCTCACTCCGTCACGTGGGGCTAGGGTTTTGAACCTCCGAACTTGCGACCTTCTGATCGACAAGCCTGGCGTCTTAACCGCTGAGCAATGATAAATTCTAATACAACTGTATTATTCAGTTAATAGACAGACAAGATAGTCAAGTTTAAAACTTTATTAACAGTCAGATATGAAAATGATGTAAGATTTTTCAAAAAAGCTTACATGGTAAATTGCTGTAATGTACTTAGAATGTACTTGGAATCACAAGTTACAGAAGAAAAGGATATAGAAAAGCAGAGCAATTACAGAACTTTCTCCTGGGCTGGGCTCCCTAGAATGGACAGCAGGAAGCAATTTGCTAAAATGGTTGATTTGTAATTTGTAATTTTTCTTGGGACCCATTTTGCAAATGGGCAAGCCTTCCCAAAAGGTTGTAGACCTCTGTACTTTGGGCTGGCACTTCACTTTCCCAGTTCCCGCTTTAATCTAATTAAAAAAAAAAAAACATTGAAAAGGCCCAGGAGGCATTTTAGAGCTTATTCACACTTCCAGGCTAAACAGTTGCTAGAACAGGCTGGCAACCATTTCTGGAGAACAGAACGGATGCTGCTGCCCTCTATTAATTCCCTCACTCACCTTCAAGATGACCTCAGGGTATATTTTTCTGCTCCCCTTCTGAAGTACAGTTTTCCATGTAATACTGCCTCAAACCTCCTGTCCGTTTCAAATACTGAGCTTCAGGTCATTGCTGGCTAAACTCAGCAGATCAATGGCTTCCTCACAGAGGCATTCAATCGTGAATTTACATTGTCTCTAATACATTTTAGAAATTCTTTTTTCCCTCTCAAATGTTATGTATAGTAGCATTTACAATACTTGCCTTATAGATAGAAGGGTGCTAATTCAAAACCTGCTAGATTTTTTAAATTACTATTCCCCCTCCCCCGAGCTTCCTACTTTTCTCGGTGCTTTAAGAAAAAAGGCATTCAGCAATGCGCTGTTTCATTATTTTTCCAATCAATATTTTTTTTACCTGAAGTGGCTGGAAAACCAGTGGAACAATAGACTGCTGGATTTATTTTAAAAAGCACAGGGAAAAGTAGGAAGCTCAGGGAAAGAAAAATTGTAATAAAAATGTTTCTGCTGGGTTTCAAACCAGCAACATTATTTTTACAAAGAGAGAATTGAAATCATTGTGCTATTACAGCATCTGCGATAAGAGTAGCTCTAAGATATTAGAAAGCGCCAGGGCGGTAAGAAAAGATATTAAGAAAAGCCGTTGTGCCTGCATCTATGCACATTTTGATGTTTTCACTTTGTATATAAAACTACATAAAAATACACAAACTTAAATACACATGCATAAACACAAAATCATATATGGATGTACACATATAAAATATACATGTTCAGGAAGACCTGCCCACAGGAAGGAAAGCGATTGGCAATTGTTTCCATGGAAAAGAAAGTGCACAGCTGCCAGTGAAATGTCCAGTGGGAGGACCTGTCAGCCTGCTATTCAGAATGAATGCCTCGCAGGCTCTTACCAAAATATCTCAGTCCAAACAGTATTTTCTTAAACTGGCTTCTAGTCAAGCTGGCATGAGCGCAAGACAACAGCAGCTTAAATGGTAAGGTGGGTATTCCCTATGTTGTAGACCTCTGCTACGGATTGTCACAAGAAAGTAGCAGAAAAAATGTGTGAGGAGAAACACGAATAAGTGATCCTTTCTTTCAGCTATCAGCACAATCTTGTCTATTTAAATCTTTTATCAGAGCTAATCAGACACTTTTGAACCTGTTTCACAGGAATCTGCTTTCTGGACTCTAAATTATTATTATTATTATTATTATTATTATTATTATTATATTGATATTTATACCCCACCTATCCCCTCCCTAACGGAGGACTCTAGGCGGCTTACATACATGCATACATTTCATTTTTATACATTACATCCATTAATCCGTGCGCTAAGGGAAGGGGATAAGGGAACCGACTCTTCCGTGGCTACTGGACTACATGTCCCACGATGCCTTGCGTCGGAGCCAGCTGCTGACGTCCTGTAGATCTTACTTCTTCGGGATCTGTCGTCGCCGCCGCCATTGAAGATCTTTCGTTCAGTGGCCGACTCCCGACAGGATGCCAGCAAATTTGCCTACTTAAGGTGGTACCCAGTTTATCTACTTGCTAAGCTTTCAAACTGTTGGGTTGACAGGAGCTGGGACTAGCAACGAGAGCTCACCTCGTTGCGCGGGGATTCGAACTGCCGACCTTCTGATCGGCAGTCTTCAGCTCAGCGGTTTAACCCGCTGAGCCACCGCGTCCCTTTTCATTATGTACAATTAGGTTTACTAAAGTTGGAAAAAAATCAGACTGGGTTGTCTGAGACAGGTGGCTCCCCTGGCGATGGAATGAAGGTGAAAACCTAACTCTCCTATTTCTGGTTTCTTCCAAGGGACACACATTAATATCAATATTTCTGAGTTCACATTGACACCTGGGTGCTGCGCATGTATACTAAACCACGTGACCCAGCTGCTATTGGAAATAGCTCCTGCAAGGGAGCCTCTCATCTAATCATGGGCACCTTCTCAACTGAGGAAGCGTTCCATGCTGGCTCACCATCATCTCTTATAAAGGGGGAAGGTATGCTGCAAGTGCAAAGAGAGCTTCTTTCTAAACTTTTGGCAGCATTTCTAAGCTGCCAAAGAACCAACATTTCTTTAGGCAGACCACAATATTCACACCATCACTTACGTAAATATGGCTGCTTCTCCAATGGCAAGAATCCGGCAAAAGAGAATGGTGGAGAAAAGACAATTGAAGGGAGTCATGATATCAGTGTTAAGATACATAAAATGGTGCCAGGGTCAGGAGTTATTTTCCATTGCCACAGAAACCTGACAGGACCAGAAATAATGTCTACAGGCTGGGGCTACAACATTTGAACACAAGAAAAGTCTTCCTGATGGTACAATCAGTACAGCAGTGGAAGAGTCTATTGGAAGCTATAGGCTCTCCATCTTTTACTCTGTTTTCTAACATATGCTCTTATTACTGTTCTGTATTATATATATTTTTATTCTGATATGGCCTAATGGCTAATTAATAAATATTATTATTATATTATACACAACAATGTGAAATCACAGCTGCCAATTCTTTAGCTGTTGTTGGCCCTCATTTGCATCGAGTTCTTCCCAAGAACCTAGCGTGTCGTAATGTATTGGCATAGGATATGTGTGGATCCAAGCAGTGTGGCTTTTTGTAATTGACAGATGGAAATTTTGTCAATTTCTAAGTGCTGTCCAAGATTTTTTGGTATAGCACCCAGTGTGCCAATAGCCACTGGGACCACCACTGCCAGTTTATGCCAACTTCCAACTTCGATTTTCAGATCTTGATACTTTGTGATCTTCTCCAATTGTTTGTCTTCTATTCTGCTATTCTACTATCCCCTGGTATTGCCACATCAATTATCCACACTTTCTTCTTTTCAACCACAGTTAAATCTGGTGTGTTATGCGCCAAGACTTTATCAGTTTGTATTCGGAAATCCCACAATATTTTAACCTGCTCATTTTTGACTACTTTTTCAACAATATGTTCCCACCAATTTTTCATTACTGGCAGATAATAATTTTTACAGATGATCCCGTGAATCATTTTGGCGATTGTGTTATGTCATTGTTTATAGTCAGTTTGTGCGATCTTCTCCATCTTGGGAGATTTTTAAGAAAAGGTTGGACAACTGTCATGGAACATTCAGAAGAACAGAGCATATCACTGAGGAGAAATAACCAACTTTTTTTTTCAATGATTGTTGGGTCTCCACTTTCCTAGAGAGAGGAAAGTCTCCATCTGCCACCTTTCTGCTGTTGTCTTTAAAGACATGGACACAGCAGCATATTAAAAAAACAACAACCCCGCTTTCTGGGTCTTAAAATAGCAATAGAACAACATAAAATGAAATTGCCTCTGGATTGGAACGCAGAGGAATCTGGAAGTGGCCCTAAAGAAATGAAAGGAAGGGAAGCGATATGTTAAGTGAAAGAGCTTCTTGGGCTTCAACACCCTTTGTGACTCTTCTTTCTTGTTCTTCTTATTCAGCGGCTCTTACAACAGGATGGCGCGCAGAAGGGGAGCCCCAGGAAGGCACCTCGGGGCCAACAGAGCCTTGCAGCTAGACTTGTCCCACTGCTGCTCCCCTCCCATGACTGGCGGGTGGTTTCCCCACTAGCTGGCGATGTGCTGAAGAGGTCTCTGAAATTGAGTGATTACACTCCCTGCCAGGGGGAGCAGTCTCCTCTTCCTTCAGCATTTCTCTTTTGTGATCCAGGAGAAGCTCAACTCAGCTTCCAGCACATTCCAGTCAACAGATAAAGAGCCAGTCGTTCAAACAATAACTCCTTTTCCTTCCAATTGGACCGTAAGCCAGTGAGTTCAAGCTCTCAGCTTGCCCCAACATTCTGCCACATAATCTCAGTCTCTGCACATCCAGGGGAGAAATCCTCTGTGATTTAATTCGATCCCTCCCCTTCAATTTTTTCTCCTCTCACTCCATTGGATAAAATGTTACTCTATTCGGCAAAAGGAGAAGGGGACGGCAGAGGATGAGATGGTTAGATAGCATCACCGATGTAATGAACATGAATTTGAGTAAACTCCGAGAGACAGTGGAGGACAGGAAGGCCTGGCGTGCTATGGTCCATGAGGTCACGAAGAGTCGGACACGACTAAACGACTGAACAACAAAAATTCTTATATAGTCTAGATTCCCCCTCCCCATTCTGTTTTTGGAGTATCCCCTAAAATCCCACTAGGCTATTTTTAAATCTCTCCTTCTCCTGTCTCTTGAAAGCCTTTTGGTTTCCTTTCCTCTCCTCCTGCCAGCACTCTGAATCCAAATGCCCAGTTTCTGCCTTACTAAGGCTGCCCTGGGATCACAAGCCCCATCTCACAGCGCCTTCTGTCCCCCGCCTCCCCAGTGATACTGTATGCCTGTTCTTGCTAGGAAGGAAGGCTGAGGTCAGCTGTTCTTTCAGCTGTATTTTAGGCTAGTATTTGCCTTCTTTGTAAGGACTATTTTTATTTAAGTCATATTGGGCCAAATTTTCTTTACCACCATCCCTTTTTGTTAAACAGACGCTTTCTTAGGGATACCAGATCTGGCCGGTAAAGATTCCAACAACCACAAGGTAGGAAAGAAATAGATACAGAAAACTCTTTACTGCTATCTAGTGGCTGACTGGATTTTTGCAGCCCAACCTGCTAGCCTACTTTTGCAAAAGGAAAAATGCAGTCAGCTAAACAGGAGTGTCCCTTCACTTTGTGCATATCAGTACCATTCACAACAAACAGGAATCTTGGTTTCTGTGGATTCAACCTTTGACCAGGCCAGGTTCCACCTTGGCTCTCACAGGATTTCTCCTTGTCTCCTTCCCTTCTTTCAGAAATGTTTCTTCAGATTATGTTAGTCCTGATGCTGATTTGGGAGAATTCTGAAATGGCAATGATCTCATGGTGGCCTTATTTGGCCTTTGCTATGGAAAACTAACCTGCCATCAACCACACTGAATTGTTGGCTTTTCTTAAACCTTTCTTGCACTAGGATGGAAGCAGACACATCTCACCCCAAAAGAGGGACTCTGGGTGGTTTACAATAAAACTAAAAAATTAAAATACAATAAAACCACAATACATAAAATATCAATATCAATATAAATACAAAACAATAAATATAAAATAGAGTCAAGATGGGAATAAAAAGTTCTAAATCAGTTCACCAGCCATCCCCAAGAATGACTACTCCCCTTCCCGACCCAAGTGAGATGGCAAAACCAGGTCTTCAACTTTTTCTGGAAGGTCAGGAGAGAGGGGGCTTGCCTTACCTCTGGAGGAAGAATATTCCAGAGAGTGGGGGCCACTGCAGAGAAGGCCTGCTTCCTGGGCCCCACCAGACGGCATTCTCTTATAGACGGGGTCTGCAACATGCCTTGTCTGCATGACTGGGTGGGACGGGTTGATGTAATGGGGATGAGACGGTCCCTCAGGTAACCTGGACCCATGCCATGTAGGGCTTTAAAGGTAATAACCAACACCTTGAATTGGACCCAGAAGCAAACTGGTACCCAATGCAGCTCTTGTAGCAAAGGTGTTACATGTGCCGTTATATGGTAAAGAGGATTCTATTCATTATGTATATAGAACTGAAGAATTCTTGAAGGAACAGCATTAATCAAATGAACCTGAGAACAATTGTGGAAGTAAAATAAATATGGCATGAATTCAAAATAAAGTGATGCACAGCAATAACTTTTAAAAGCATTATAAATCTTAATCTCATTGGTGAAAGTTCTGTATGGGAGCGCGCTCTCTCTCTCTCTCTCTCTCTCTCTCTCTCTCTCTCTCTCTCTCTCTCTCTCTCTCTCTCTCTCTCTCTCTCTTTCTCTCTCTCTCTCTCACATGCACACCCAGGGAGCTCTATACAAACAGGGTCTATTCTGTGTGCTTTGATAATAAGGTGCTTTTTCAAATGATTTGTTTATCTGAAGCACTTTTATTTCACTTCAGCAAAAGGGCTTCCAGAATAGCTTACATACAGTTGCTGAAGGCAGGCAGTCAAAAACAAATGAAAATATTAGAAAAAAAAAGAGAGTGAGAAAAATCAAACCCTGATTGTTTAGCATTCTAAGAGACAGCTCATTTAATATGGTGCATGGATGGTTCATTATAGTAATTTCACCCAAGTATCCAGAGAACATTATGATTTCTTTAGGCAGGAGTATTATCTCTGAAGATGTAGATGTTCCATAGGATGTTGCTCCCACAAGTATAAGAATCATGGAAATAGAGTATAGGTATACCCATAAACTATAACATAAGAATCACGTATACAGTAGTAAGTAGAAACTTAAGCTTATCTACTGTGTATATACTGCATTTCGAGGTAGCTCCACCAGCTTGGTTTCTAGTGAGATTTCATAAATTTGATTAATATAAATGGCCTAGCATTATAGTAATCTTTTCATGTACAGTAGGTCATCTGAAAGAATCTGTGGGGTCTTGCATTTAGTCCTGTCCTTGATTATATGTGTCTCCTCTTCCTTCATATATAGATCTTTGACATGCAGGATTGCAGGACTGGAGGAAGCACACTCAATCATCTTCCTTATATCAAACAACCAAGTTATTCTGGGATATGGTGGGATGGGGAAGGAGGAGCGGCACAGTTTGTGGAGATGGGCTCAGGTATCTTAATATATGACAGTTATGTTTCACCCCTCCATAGTATTGTATGATGGAAATCAGAGAAGGTACACGTTAATGAATCTTTAAATGAAAACCTCTCTCCAGCCTTGGAGCCATCTTTAGAATTTCCAGTGCCTTCTCATTTAAAGGAAGAGCATCAATGGTGAGTGCTTACAACAATGTTTCAGTATCAATGAGAATAAATTACACCTCCTTATACAGAGTCCATAGATGACCTTGGCAATTCTTATTACAATTAATCTTTCTAAATGCCCATCTTCCTTTCAAAGTAACTTGACACTAGCTTGTATATATTGCCTTTAGCTACATATATTGCCTTTAGCACTGTGAAGTTTAGTGTGATGTGGCTCATCTGCTGTGCAGGTAGGAAGTAGGCATACTGCAGACACTTGCATTCACAGTCACTGCCCTTCAAATGTTTGTGGTGATGATGTAGGCACATTGATGCAGTTCTTGCAGTGTGTGTCAGAGAAGAAAGGGATGATACTTTTCTGTTCTCAAAAAAAATGTAGTGGCTATTGTACTAATTTCATTACTATAAAAAAACTAATTTACTAATTATGACCCAGTGCTGTGATTAATTCTTCTTTACTTACAAATACATCTGATGTAGCAAAACAACTCCATTTATGAATGTAAGTCAGTATCAGAATACAATAGGGAAGAGATAAGATTATGGACTTTACTGCTAATTTGTTATTAGCTTCATGTGACAAATGACCTTGCAGAAAGAGATTCTGTTCTGTTTCTTCTTCCAACAATACAGTGACATTACTGATGTCCTCTTGGATACTGGCCATCTTTGCAAATAAATACATCAGGAGGGATTGTGGTGACAGAATAACCTCCAAGCAGCTTCTCATTCTTCAACATGACACATTTCCATCAAATATCAGTGTCTCCAATAGCAAACTTAGAGATAAGTGCTATTAGACTTGAACCAAAACTGGGTCATTGAGAAATAGAAAATAAAGAAACTGGCATGTATATTACAATCCTAGTATATTTTTCATCATTAATTTAGAAATCCTATAAGGAACTCATAACAATTTGTTGGCATGTTTAAAAAAATGTGTCTATAGTATTAATTTCCTGTACATGAAAAGAAGCATCATATATGCCTTCTGTTAACATCAAGTTTATAGACTAGCTTGAAGAAGCTGTGACTTCATTAGAGCAAAGGAAGAAGGCAGAATTGTCAGTCATCTCAGTTTGCGCAGCACTACCAAAATCTGAGGAAGCAAAGAGATAACAGAAAACTCTAAATTTTTGCTACTATTGAGTATTCATCTGGATTTTCCCAACCCGGTTATGATGGTCTTAAGTTTGCAAAGAAAACTTCAAACCCCCACACCCAAATCTACACATTAAAGACTATATTACTGGTTTATATTTTCATCCCGAACTACTTGGATGCAATCAATCAATCAATCAATCAATCAATCAATCAGTTTCCAACATAGGAATTGTCTGTGATCCCGCAAATGCAGAACATAAACATTTCCTCAGGTCTCCCTCATGAACTTAGAAAGAAAATCTAATTCTTGGATATTTGCTACTAGTTTAGATCTCATCAATGTAAATGTGAGATTGTGAGATTGTGAAATTTGTTCCAATGTGAAGATCATTCAGTGGCCTGTTAGAACCAGTGAATGGAACAGAGCTTAACGTTGTGTAAACTCGTGGGCAGAAAAAGGAATATTGTTTAAAAACACAGCCTGTGAGCATGTTAGAGAGATTCTTACACTTTTAGCCCACCCAAGCATAAAGAAACACACGCTTAGACATTGCAGGTAGAAAAAATAAATACAAAAGAGTTATTACGTTTATTCGGTCCAGGTACAGCTATTTCAGTAGAAAATTGGTTTCAGTTCTTCTTTCTGTTCCCTAAACTGAATACCTCTGGCCCTGTTTGCTGCCAGAGGCTGCGTGGAGAAAAGGGGGCTTGAGGCCTAGGCATGGCTTCTCCATGGAGGAGCTAAGGCACGTGCGTCCTACCCCATCGGTGGAAGAATCAGAGAGAGAGAAGAGGAAGTGGGAGGGGCAACAAGCAGCTTCCTCTGGAAGCAGAGTTTGCCTCGTAGAGCAATTGCCCGTATGCTAATGAGGCATGCTTGATTTGCCAGATTCCATCACAATGCAGATCAGTTTATTTTACATTAAACATTTGTTCCCCTAAACCTAGTTTGGAACTCTTAAACAGCAAATTGGGCTGTTAAACACATGTTGATTATCTGGGCTTAAATCTAGGTCACCTGCTTTCCCACCTCAGCCTTGCATTATAAATTGGATTAGCCCACTTGTCCACAGTAAGACTGTGCATATAAGATCTTTTATTGCAGACTGATCTGGCTTTCACAGCAGCATCAGGAGATGGGTATGCTAACTTGTAAGACTACTTAGATCTTTGCTTAAGATGGGATAACACAGACCTAGGAACATCATGTATCATGCAATGGAGATACAACATGTATCTCCAATGTCTTGAAAATAGTATTAATCTTCCCTTATCCTGTTTATTCTGACACATTTTAATCCCTTCTTAAGAAATCAAATTTTGAATTAGAACCCCCCTTCTTTTTGGCCAAGGGGGATGGCCCTTCCCCTTCCCCAAAGGAATGACCTCTTTAGTGTCAGTTCTCCCACCACAGTCAGTGCTCCTATATAGGCTCAGAGACTGCAAGTCAAGATAGGTGGAATCAGGAACAAGAGACGAGCAGGCCGCTGTCCTGCAGAGATTCCTCACCAAGTTAGTAACAGCCCCAGCATCCCACCACTATAGTACTGCAGACAGAGGATAGGCTCTCACCTGGTCCATCTGGGATCTGATGGCCCTCATTCCTGCAGGCTTCCAGAGAGTTTAGTGATCCAAACCTGACCCTTACTTATTGCCTACTTTGGATTTCTTCTTGTTTTCAGTTGGCAGAGCTTTGTTTTCTGTTAGAACCAAGAAATCTTCATTTTGCTGATTCTGGCAACTTTTTGGATATGATGATAACTTTCCTGATCTTATGGACATATTTCTGGTTGACAGCCAATGTTTAATGGATCATTAAGAACTAACTCTGCTTTTTTTTTCTCTTTAATTCAAGTATAGGGAGCCTCTTATATATCTGTAGTCTAATTTTATGTGTTTCAATGTAATTATCTGTAGACAGGGAAGCCAAAATGGACAGTGTGATGGAAGGTCAGGAAAGTCCTCTGCAAGACCTTAGAGCAGGGTTTCTCAACCTTGGCAACTTTAAGATGTGTGGATGGCTGGCTGGGGAATTCTGGGAGTTGAAGTCCACACATCTTAAAGTTGCCAAGGTTGAGAAACCCTGCCTTAGAGACTAATGGAAACTGAGGGGGAAGGAATTGAACTGGATGGAGTGATCAAACAATGGAAGGAAAACCCTTTGCAAATAATCATTATTATGCAACAGTGATCTGCCCCTCTGTCAATAACCTTCCAAGATGAAAGGGCAAAAGGAAAAGAGAAAAATATCTCCCTCTCCATCTTTGCTTATAAAAATGAATAATTTTAATTACATGCACAGAGGAAACAATTTTCAATAGCAATATGGTGCACAGTGTATGGCCAGCCTCCCTGTAAATATCTGAAATCCCATGTTGCCCAAATTAGAGACTTCAGAATGGAGGTTTTCAAAGGTGAACAGCTTTTATTATTTGGCCAAAAAGAAAAGCCGGGTGTGACACACACACACACACACAAACATGGAGTCTAACAACAGATTATATAGTTACAGAGAACAAAGAAATTTACATTTCTAGCATAGGGACCAATCAAGTAGTTTCCACAGACGTTGTTGCCTCCTCTTCTGGGCTGGCACGTGAAGAAGAGTAATTGGCAAAAAAAAAAAAATTGGTAATTCTTTTGATAAGAGACAGCACTGACCAGCTTTGATCTTCCTCAATTTCTCTTTTGTTCCAGTTATCTATCTGTCTCTTTCCAAGAGAGTTAGCAGACCTTGAAACATTCCTGTCTTCCCCATTAACACGTTACATTTCAAAGGATTCAGGCAAAAGGTAATAAACATGCCTTCAGCAGAGAGAAATCCTCCCCAAATGGCTATAGTGGGGCCCCTTTTACAATCCCATCCAGGAAACCGAGTTAGAGTAAAACAGAGCACACAAACTTGTGTTATAGAAACTATACAAAGGTGTTTAAAACTACACAGATAAAACTATACATGCTAAATATATATCAAAACTATGGGGGGGCCTAAATTGCCCCCCCCAGGGCCATATATTCCCCCGTTTTCTTAGCATGGCATGCTTGCCATGCACCAGATGATGGCGCTTGTTGAGCATGGTAGTGAGGACCATTCCATTATCAGGGGGATTGATTGTATCTTTTATGAACAACACTCTTTTTCCAGAAACAAACACAACTTCCCTTCAACCCCGTTTTCTTATGAGGATGGTCTGGTGACAAAATGTATGTTTCCAGGTGACAGGCCCTACCCATTTGATGATGTGTTTGGGTGGCAGCTCGCAGACCCATCTTTGATAGTGTTTTGGAAGTATAACAGAGTTGTTAATGCCCTTTGAAAACAGATTAAGACATTGGAGTGTTTATGCAAAACAAAATCAAATGTAGTAAGAGTTTGTGTCTTTCCCATTAGTCCCTTCCCCATGTGTAGCAGAAAAAGATTATACAAAAGTTCAACAGAAGACATGGTTGCTTAGTCTTGTGGTGGAATTTTTAAGCAACACAAATTCTCTCAGCTGGAATGGAGGGATCCAGTCACTTAGAGGGGCAGTGGCCCTCATTGTCTTCCAGAGTGTTTGTGCTGTTTCTGGAAGGATAAAACTGTTTGGCAGTTAGTTTATTTTTTCTGTCAACCATAGAAGCACTGAGATGGTAGTTAGGAAGCCCCTACCACTCTTTGTGAGTCCTTGACCTAGAAGAAGCTCTAGTGTACAATAGCTTGAGTGTTACAAAGTCCTTTTAGATGTCGTTGTTGAGACAGAATCGTTGGGAACCATCCAGAAGGAACCGTTCCAAGGAGCAGCATAGAGACATTGCAGGCAGCAGTTTCAGCATCTGAAAGAAATTTCTTATAGACAACAACATAGGAACTAGAAACACAGGTGTAAAGACTGAAAGACACAAGATTATCGAGCAGCCTTTTTAGCAACCTCCTCAGAAAAGGGGAAGTGCATCCAAAGGTAAAGCAATCCAGGCCATTGAGAGCAATATGGTGGCTTAAGGTGGTGAAAATCTTCTTAGCTTCCATAGGCACCTGTAGCATAGCAAACACCAAAAGTCAGTGAAGGTATCTCTGCAAATAGAACAAGCTTGAGTCAAGGCAGAAGTTTAGCTCCTTGGGCCCCCAAAGAAGGTGACAAGGGTTGTACCCAATAGGTGAAATTGCAGCCCCTAGTAATTGGAGTCCGTCAACCGAAAAGAGAAGACCCATCCAAAAAAAGTTCAGAGACAAGATACTGTAGGGGCACATCGGTAAGACCTGAGCAAGCGTCCTTCATCGGGGTATGGTTTGCAAACAGTCATGTTGTTGACTTCTTTCCATCTGTAATCTCAGGAAACAAAGTTGCTGGGTTCAAAGTCGTACACCACTTTGAAGTCACACTTGGAGTAGCTAAAAGGTTTACTTCATAAGTGGCTAAATGCTGATGTGTAGAGGAACAAAACACAGTTAATAGAAAACCCATAAACAAGTTAAACAGGCATCCTACTGTACCATGAGCAAAAGAGTCCAGTTATATAGAACAGTGGGCTATAGGCCCCTCTCTGGCACTTGATAGAAGGCAGTGGCAATTGAAGAACAAACAAAACTAGCTTGGCTGGTAAAGCCTTGTGATCTTATTTGGCGAAACCAAAGAGTGAAGAAAGAAGAAAGAGTGAAGTTCTTGCGTCTCTGTGGTAGGCTTTAGCAGGTTTTAACATCAGTAGAGGATCAACTCCGGAGTCTGTAATTGAAAAGGCTCTATTGGCAATATAAAAGAAAAGTTAACAGATAACCCTGATGATAAGGAAAAGTTTAGACCACTTAGAATACAGTGGATGGTGGCTCTCTTTTGCAGTCCAGGGCCAATATATTCCAGAGCCCATCCACCTTTTTCAGGACACAAAGCATAAGCTTACATCTGAAAATCAACAAGTCCTAGAAGAAAAGCAAGATATTAGTTACAGTCAGAAAATGCAGGTCAGTGAAAACGATGTTTAGTCCTGCATTGCTTGTCTGAGGAAAAACAAAAGAACAAAAACAAAGTCTCATAGAACTGCACGCTGAGTTTGAGCATTCCGTTCCTCTCATGTCTTTATTAGGCAGGAGTTCTTTTTCCTTTTAGGCAGGCTGTTTTACAGTGCAAGCATCAGGTTATTGCAGAGTCCAGGCATGGGGGGGGGTGGTGATTTCTCAGGCACTGGGATTTTATGGCAGCCTTGTGCACTTGGGCTGTAACTCTCCTTTGTCCTGGCATCAAGCGTCACCAGTCCCAACTCTTCAGCCTGGAATGGGGCACCGGTTGGTCCACCTGCCAAGGTTGGCGTTCCTGCAGAAAGGATGATAAGAACAAAACTTGCACAGACAACTGCTAAATTGGCTCAGGGATGTATGCCTGGGCGCATAAAAATTAGGAGCTTTGAAAAAGCCACCTTTAATAAAAACAAAAACAAAAAGCAAAACAATAAAAACAAAACTTCCAGGGTTTATGCTTATTTTTAAGCAACCTGGGTGGGGGGTGCCCTGCAGTTGCAGGGGTTATTGTTTTCCCCACGCATGTGCTCACCACACCAGCAACTTCTGATGTGTGAGATAATATTTAAAAACTATTGGGACTTAGCAACAAAAAATTTTTTAAAACCCATGCTAAATGTTTCAAAGAAAAATAAAAATAAAAATAAAAATTGAAGGGCAATAAAACAATGAGAGTCATCTCTGTGACCAAATAGCACAGCTATGTTGAGTAAAAAACATTAACACATAGCATTGTAAAGTTTCCAATTAATTTTCAAAAACAAGCCTAAAAGGCAAAAACAAAACTGAGCATTGGCATAATGTATTTTAATAAATAAACTGCTTTTGCAATAAAAAAATTTCCAAAAAGAAACAAAACAAAACCATCAGATAGACTATGCCAATCCATGGAAGCTCTATTATAGCAAAAATTTTTCAAAAAGGAAAAAAAATTCTTCTTTCTTCTTGCTATTCACACACCACACAGTTCAACAAACTGAAAACACACGCACACAAATACACACCTGTATTTTCAAGACTCAGATAAGATTCTAATGAAGGGGTCTAAAGTTTAGCTGGTTTATTATAAACGCCTTGTGCATCAGAAAAATCCTTGCCTGTCTCCTCTTTTTTCTAAAACCCTGTTTCCTGTCTTCTCGCCCATTCTTCCGGAAAATTTCATTTCTATCTAGCCTTTTTATACATCTTAATTCTCTCTGTTACTTACTTAAGCCATTTCAATATTCTAGAGAGCCAACACAGCCAAGACGAGCCTCTGTGGGTTTTTCTCTCCCTTCCATCCGTCCCCCTTCTCCCTTCCTTTCCTTCCCTTTCTCTCTTCTCTCCCCCCCCCAAGCTTTTAACTAACAGGCAATAAACAAACCAGAGGAAAGGAGGGGGGGGCAGAGCCTGGATAAGTTACGCACACACATACACAGGAAAAAACACCTTTTAACTTTCTTGTAATATGCATTCAAACCATTTAAAATATAATATACAAAACACACTTAAGATGAGTAAGAAATGCTTAGAACTCTGGCAAAGACTTGTCATTAAGTTGAACACGACAGGAATTTTACACTCAATTTCCAACCATTCCTTTATCACAACAAAAGGGACAGACTCACACGATTTCACACCTTTTAACCCAACCTTACACGCACACACATTTAGACTGACAGATACTCACAAACAGAAAACATGCACCGGTGCTTTTGACACTGACAAACACAGAAACACCCTTTTTCTCTTTTTCTTTTCTCTTCTTCTTAGGACAGGGGTCGGCAAACTTTTTATGCCGGGAGCCATTTTGACATGCTCGTGCACATTTTGAAATGCTCGAGAGCCAGGGGGCGGGGTTTGCGGGCAGGGGCCAATCGCGTGGAAGGGGGCGGGGTTTCCTGGAGAAGAAACAGAGACGCTGATTGGTGGAGGCATCCTTCCTTCTGAGCTTCCACCAATCAGTGTCTCTGTTTCTTCTCCAGGGTTCTTCTCCTGGAGAAGAAACAGAGACGCTGATTGGTGGAAGCATTCTTCCTTCTGAGCTTCCACCAATCAGCGTCTCTGTTTCTTCTCCAGGGTTCTTCTCCTGGAGAAGAAACAGAGACGCTGATTGGTGGAGGTGTCCTTCCTTCTGAGCCTCCACCAATCAGCGCGCGCCAAAGGAGAGCAGAGAGGCGGGCTGAAGTCTGCTGCTTCCGGAGACCGGCTTTCTGGATGTCGGGCGGCAGAGAGAGAGAGAGAGCCAGAGTCAAGGGGCCAAAGAGCCAGATCTGGCTCGCGAGCCGCCATTTCCGACCCTTGTCTTAGGACAAACAGGGGGGTCGTTGAGAACACTAAAGATTGCCCCTGTGCAGATAGCTGGTGGTGAGGCATGGGGCGAGAGCGTTCTCCTTCTGAGCAACTGGGAAATTGTGGTTGGCTCAGGGACATTTATTTTTCCAGTGGCCAAGCCGTTTGCATTGGTTCTTTCGGAGGCTTGACTGACAGCAGTTGGGTGGCCCCCGTTTTCTCATGGCAGATGGCTTTGGGGGCTGAAGGACGGCCACAAGAATGTTAGCCTGTTTACGCATTTTCCTTTCTTCCTCCTCCCATTGGGAAGGAGCAGTGAACGCAGTCAAATTCTGGGTGGTGAAGGCTTGGGAGTTTTTGCAGTCTTCTCCGGACATCTGGGGCACTTTGGCTAACGAACGTTAGCAGGGGCTTTAGGGTCCAATACAGCAAGATATGAACTGACCACAATGGAGGCATACATTGTCCCTGCTCTGGTGTGTGTGTGCAGGGCTCATTGAGTTTTTCTCCTGGGGTTAGGGTGGAGCCGTTGGCAATAAGGCATTAGCTGCTGGTGGGCTGAGCGGAGTCGGTGGTGAAACATAAGGAAGAGGGAATTCCTCTTCTCCATCGGCATGACAACGCCGGTTAATGACAACGCCGGTTATTCAAAGAGACCTTAGGCAGGTTGGGGGGTTAGACTGAAAAGCCACAAGATTTCTGAATATCAGGCCTGCCTGATCAGTTGAAAAAGAAGCTAGCACAAAGCTTTTCCTCGGTCTTTCCTTGGCTTTTGAGGAAACTTGTTAATAGGTTGATAAGCTCAGGGTCCATGGACCCATCACAGGGCCAAGGTTTTTGGTGAAAGCCCAAAAAGTATGTGGGCCAGACAAAAGAACAAAAATTCCAAAGTTTACTTTCCTTAAAAAAACATTTTCACTGCCACTTAAGATTTTTAAGGCATCTCAGTGGGTTAGCATGTAACCCAAGGGGTGCCTGGCTGAGACCTATACCTTTCCGCCTCATTTGCCCTTGGCAAACTTGGACGGTTACCTATGATTCCCTGAGGAGTTTCTCGGGCCCCTTTAGGGGAGAGGTTCTAAGAAAGTGATTGGCACTTCTTTCTGACCTTTCCTTTGGGCTCGGGGTGCTAGCTTTCCCCCCCCTCGTGTAGAGAATCCCAAATGCCCTGAGAGGTTTCTCGGACCTAAAAGGTTTGGGGCGCCAATTTTCCCCCTTCTCATGTAGGGCATCCCAAATACCTATACCTTTCCTGAGGGGTTTCTCGGGTCCTTTCCTTCGGACACGGGGCACATGCCTCCCCTCCCTCGTGTCTCAACAATCATTCTTCACAATCGCCTTGGTGTTCTCCAGCCGTGCTCCTTGCGGGGCAAACGGAAATGCGGATAGACCTCCTCACTCGCGCCGTGTGTCTGAGGCCCCTAGTGGTCCTCTACCACGTTTCATTCACACATTCACACAACACTCCACAACCCAAAAGCTAAAAACCAAAACCTAAAAACAAAACCAATACTTACACCATTCCTGTGGTCCCAATACTGAAGCCAATTGAAGAGTGGCAATGTTGAAACCTCCTTAGAGCGTTCGGGTTTAGCAGAAAGCAGAGCCTGCCGGCCCTCCTCAGGTGAAGTCACCGAACAAAAAGGTTCAGGAGGCCTCTTGACTGTCCTCTTGGTGAGGGCCGGTTTTGTCCGTCCGCCTGGCCGAAGGTCCTCGAATCACAATGGGATTCGACTGTGGGGGACCCTGGGTGGGTCAATCCCGAAGGAACGAGGCCCTCGAGCCCCACGTTGGGCGCCAGAAAATGTATGGCCAGCCTCCCTGTAAATATCTGAAATCCCATGTTGCCCAAATTAGAGACTTCAGAACGGAGGTTTTCAAAGGTGAACAGCTTTTATTATTTGGCCAAAAAGAAAAGCCGGGTGTGACACACACACACACACAAACATGGAGTCTAACAACAGATTATATAGTTACAGAGAACAAAGAAATTTACATTTCTAGCATAGGGACCAATCAAGTAGTTTCCACAGACGTTGTTGCCTCCTCTTCTGGGCTGGCACGTGAAGAAGAGTAATTGGCAAAAAAAAAAAAATATTTGGTAATTCTTTTGATAAGAGACAGCACTGACCAGCTTTGATCTTCCTCAATTTCTCTTTTGTTCCAGTTATCTATCTGTCTCTTTCCAAGAGAGTTAGCAGACCTTGAAACATTCCTGTCTTCCCCATTAACACGTTACATTTCAAAGGATTCAGGCAAAAGGTAATAAACATGCCTTCAGCAGAGAGAAATCCTCCCCAAATGGCTATAGTGGGGCCCCTTTTACAATCCCATCCAGGAAACCGAGTTAGAGTAAAACAGAGCACACACACTTGTGTTATAGAAACTATACAAAGGTGTTTAAAACTACACAGATAAAACTATACATGCTAAATATATATCAAAACTATGTGGGGGGGGGCCTAAATTGCCCCCCCAGGGCCATATAACAGAAAAATGAGATTTAACTATTCCCTTTTAATAAACAGCCCATGTGAATAACCTTAGGGTTTACTATTAATGGTGGTCACCTGTTATTTTTTTTAATGGTACCTAACACACTATTTAGAACAAAACCTGCATTACATCTTTAAATCCCTCACAATAATCTTTATTGTGATTATATGTTTTAATAGTTTGTGATATCAAATATTACTGACAATCATTTGAAACACATTTTCTTTATGTTACACTTAAAAGGTGACTGGTATATTGTTAAAGTTCTAAGTCAATAATTTTGTTCATTTATTTGCATGTTCAAATATTTGTTCTGTTTTTTCATAAATGAACCATATGTTTTCTATGCCTGATTGTAACTGATTAATATCAAATACAATTTACTGATTTTCTAGTTATAGTAGTGTAGATATTTTTCACAGCTATCTTAATTTAGTTAATAGTTGGGTTATAATTAGGCTGACCATATTTCAGGATGGCAAAATGGGATGGGGTCTTATGTAATATTCCGTATTCATGAAAAAGACAGGGGTCCCCGCCCCCTGGTCCGCGTGATTAGCTCCCACCTGCAAACCCCACCCCCAGTCCATGCGATTGGCTCCTGCCTGCAAACCCTGCCCCCAGTCCGCGTGATTGGCTCCCGCCTGCAAACACTGCCCCCGGTCCGTGCTCCGGCTTGGATCCTCCTTTTGCACCATTCCTGCTGGGTTTGAAAAATGGGACAAAATTGAGATTTTTATGAAAATAATGGGACGGTTGAAAAATGCTTAAAAAATGGGACTGTCCCATTAAAAACGTGACGTATGGTCAGCCTAGTTATAATATGATATCCTTTAAAATATTTTAACCAAAGAAAATGTATTGTTTGTCCAACGTATAAAATCATGCCATTATTAATTATTAAAGTATGAACTGTTGAGAAATTATTTTGACAGCAGCCTGAGAAGTCCCTAAGAACTTTTTGAAATTTATTCCAAAATGTAAAAATAAAAACAGTAACGGGAAATAAATTATTGATGGAATAGAGAAAATCCGATGTTTTCTCCAATAGTAAATTTGTTCTTCTATTTTATCTTCGGCAAACCAGTCATTTAAAAAAGTGAATTAATTTGCATAATAATTTTGTGATACATTAGGAGCACCAAGTCTTTCTTTATTTTGCTTTGCAAACATATCTTTATTCACAATCCTGGGAGAGGTTTATTTTTTTTGGCATTTCTTTTTAAAGATATATTTTTTTTAAAAATACATCTTTATCAACAAGTTAAATTTTACAATTGCTACTTTTCCTGTCCAAAATAATTGATATCGGTGTATAGCTGATCACAAAATATAATTTTGTATAACAGTGAAAATTGTCTTTCAAAGAATACCTCTTTGAGGAGAAGAGAAGAGACAGGGAAAAGAAATTATAGACAAAAATCTGCAGGTCCAACTGAAACCAGTCCTTCTACCCCAATAAATAGGTATGTATATGTATGTGTTTGTATCTATATCTATATCTATATCTATATCTATATCTATATCTATATCTATATCTATATCTATATCTATATCTATATCTATATCTATATCTATATCTATATCTATATCTATATCTATATCTATATCTATATCTATATCGGGGGCACGATGGCTCAGTGGTTAAGACTCCAGGCTTGTTGATTGGAAGGTCGGCGGTTCGAGACCTGAGCCCTCGTGATGGAGTGAGTTCCCGCACTTGCCCCAGCTCTTGCCAACCTAGCAATTCGAAAGCATGCAAATGCAAGTAGATTAATAGGTACCACTTCCGTGGGATGGTAACAGCGTTCCGTGCATGTCATACCGGCCACATGACCATGGAAGCATCTTCGGACAGCGCTGGCTCTTCGGCTTAGAAACGGAGATGAGCACCACCCCCTAGAGTCGGGCACGACTGTGCAGGGGAAAACCTTTACCTTTACTATATCTATCTATCTGTTCAATCATGTCCAGGTCTCGGAGACTGCCTGGAGAAGTCCTTTTCTTGGCAAGGTTTTTCAGAAGTGGTTTGCCCTTGCCTCCTTCCTAGGGCTGAGAGAGTGACTGGCCCAAGGTCACCCCGCTGGCTTTGTGCCTAAGACGGGATGATCTCACAATCTCCCAGTTTCTAGCCTGATGCCTTAACCACTACACCAAACTGGATGTATTATATCATCTCTCTCTCTCACTCTCTCTATCTCTCTATCTATCTATCTATCTATCTATCTATCTATCTATCTATCTATCTCTCTATCTCTATCTCTATCTCTATCTCTATCTCTATCTCTATCTCTATCTCTATCTCTATCTCTCTATCTCTCTATCTCTCTATCTCTCTATCATTAAATGAATATTAAATGAATTAATATCTATTAGTAAAAGGAATTGCCTGTAACACAAGATACCCCCTTTACAAAGTGAATTGATCCCCATCTGCATATATCATCCATTCTCATATTCCCGGAAAGAAATGTACACACTGTCATATTGTGTCCCCCCAAATTGTAATACCAAGATTCTATATACTTCTAATGGGAAAAAATGAGGTTCAGAAACACTTTGAATAATAATAGAAAAAATGTTGATCTGTGCATCTCTGCATCTTCAGTTTTAAGGAAGAGCAGACATTCACATAAACACTTGCACTTTTTTTATAGATTAATGACACCCAGTTCTTGGATTACCTTGATAAATTAAATTAATCAAGGGTTGTATATATATCTGTTCCAACAAGTCAATAGCTTTTCCAAAACCAAAACAAAACACTGTTTCTGCTTTCAAATATTTTCACCATGCTAATTCAATAGACTTATCATTTTATTGTTTTTCATATTTTTCCATTTTTAATGTTAAGATATTTAATTTGTATAACCATGATCCCTTACCCTGATTAAGTATTGAGAGAGGATTTTATCAGTTTGGTTGGGCACATTTTTAATTCTGACAGCTTTTGTATTTGAATAGATTGATTAAAATTAGTGTTTAATAATATTATATTGTGATATTGAGGTAAATATATTTGAGCCATATGATCTATTTTAATTTTTATAATTAACATAATTTCCTTGTCTGAAATAGGAGCTTCAAATTTATTTAATTCTGATTGTGTAAATTATAATCATCCAATATCAGAAAAGTAATTATTAATTACAGAAGTGTTTATGTTTGAATAAATGTTATAGAATAATTAAAACTGTAGCAAGATCTTCTGTATTGTTTTGCTAACTTATCTTCAGTGTTGCTGGGTTGGACCAATTTTTGTTGTTTTTGTTGTTCGCCTTAGCTAAAAGTTCATAAATGCTCCACTATTACCATTTTCAAAAAATTTCAGTTTTTTCCCCATTTATAAGTTTGCTTTAGTTTCAGCTGGCATTTCCACCATGTGCTTTTTTGTATAATTTATGATCTTCTCTTGATTATGTTCAGCTTCCAGAGCTGCAATCTGAGCAATAAAGGGAAGCTTCCTTTTATCTGAATTTTTAAAACAGTTCTGAAACCTTTGATTAAAACTCCTTTTCAAAAGGGTGAAGTTGTATCTGGACTATTATTTAACTCCAAACAATTCATCATAAGATTTTCAATCATCCTGACAAATTCACTGTATAAAAATGTATTATTCAACCTTCATATCTTTGTATCCAATAGAGTATCAATCTTCAAACCACATAATACAACAGCATAAATCATACAATGCATTTGACAAGTGAGAGGTGTTACCAATAGTGGAGAAGTTAAAAAAATAGTCAGTGGATGAATGAACAATAGGGAATATAATTTTTAAATTTGGATATAAAAACTCCAAATTTCTCTTTGCTATTTATCCTTAATATCTATTAATAATATTTTAGGAAGGTTTGTTGCAGAGATGTTTTGAGCAGCCCAATGCATACCAGAAAACGCATACCATTATAGTTGCCTCCAAATATGTTCTTATTTATCTATCAATCAAATTAATATTTACTACTTAATTATTATTTTTAAACTATGTAGTTATTAAATAATTGCTAAATTAAAATTAAATATTTAAATCATCCAATTTAGCTACTGATTTAAAAAATCTGAGTGTCTTTGGGAGATGCATATACACAAGCCAAAATGAAATTCTGATGATAAAATCTTCAGAAATAGGAAAATAATATATAATAGAAATGCAGGATTTCTAAATATCACTAATACTCCTTGCTTTTCAGTTTCATTACATGCAGCTCTAACAAATTCAAGATTATTTTGATCTAGATATATTTCATGTCCCTGCTTTATTTTTTATATTCTGGAAAAAATACATTAATTTTGATGAATTTGAATTATCTTCTTAGATGATTCATCTTACACTGGAAACTCTCCATGTACCATAAGCTGATTTTATTTAGCACATACTTCTTTCCCTGTTTTAATATAATTCATGACATTATCATATGTTTCTCTTTGTATTCGAACTTCAAGATAGTTTCTAAGTGAAATATGGCAAAATGAGAACCACAGACTTTCATGGCCTTCAAAGGTGCTGGTCTCTTCCACCCAAGAAAAGTGGCATGTATGCTCAATATTTTTTTTTAAATAGTGGCGTTCTTTTTTTTTAAAATGCTGTTAAGAAAAGTCATAGTTTCACATCACTTTGCACTTGCTTAGAAAGATTCCTCCTAAGAATTTTTTAAAACATGCTTTCTGTTGATGGTAAAGAGTGTTTTACATATTTTAGGGACATTGCTTAATTGGGTTAATTCTTTTCAGACAGAAAATCTATTGGGAAAATTCTGAGAGTGCCTTGGACTGCAAGAAGATCAAACCAGTCCATACTCCAGGAAATGAAGGCAAACTGCTCACTTGAGGGAATGATATTAAAGGCAAAACTGAAGTACTTTGGCCACATAATGAGAAGACAGGATACCCTGGAGAAGATGCTGATGCTAGGGAAAGTGGAAGGCAAAAGGAAGAGGGGCTGACCAAGGGCAAGGTGGATGGATGATATTCTGGAGGTGACGGACTCAACCTTGGGGGAGCTGGGGGTGGCGACGGCCGACAGGAAGCTCTGGCGTGGGCTGGTCCACGAAGTCACAAAGAGTCGGAAGTGACTGAACGAATAAACAACAACAATGCTTAACCAGCACATTACTTTTGTTTCCATTTGGAAATGTGTTGAAAATATATTTGTTTCCATGTTGAAAATAAACACTGGGATTTTGGGATCTATCTTGTGTATGCCATATTTGCTTCCTCAAGAAAAACTCCTTCTCTGGGTGCAGGAAAATGGCGAGCGGACGTGTGAGTTCACAGCTCGTCTAACTTCAATCTTTAACTTCTAAATGGGGAAAAGTTAATTGGTCTTGCGGAGCCTTTGTGTTAAGCAGATCACAGCAGGAATGCTAGAAGAAGAGTAGACCTGCAAAGAAGAAACCAGCGGCTTCTGGACGGCGACGACGAGACAAGTAACTGTCACTTTCGCTTTCTTTGCCTGTTTCACAGCTCGAGTGAAAGTAGCGAAAGCAGCCAGGAAGCTGGGTATACGCTTACCTCGTTAGATGCCTAAATTCCTTAGGCTAAGCTGCCATTCTTTCCTGCACTGAATTTGGGATTTAAGATTAACTTAAAGAGAAGAAAGTTTATTTACTTTACCATCTAAAGAAAACTTAAAAATTGAAGGAGACTCTGATACTAAACTGGACTTAGAAAGATAAGATTTATATTTAATTAGTTAAGACGCCATTTTTGCTCTGTAAGGCTTTTCCTTTCTCTTTCTTGTAATTGTACTTTTCATGGCTGATATTATATATACACTTATATTTGTACTTATCTTATTATTCTATTTAAGCTACATTAAGTTTATACTCTTTAGTTGTAATTGACAAGTTGATAAGGTTTAGGTATTAGTAGTGTAAGATATACTGATATAAGATTAAAATTAAATTCTAAAAGATGAATACCAGAAAATTATAGAGAAGGAAATCTGACTCAGAGGAGAATAGAGGGGATGGGATGAAATCTCTTTTTGAAGAATTTACCACAAAAGCAATTCAAAGCATAACCTCTAACGTGACTATCTTATTAGAAGAAAAAATTAAAGGGTTTGAAGATAGCTTAGACAAAAAATTAGCATGGAACAGAAGTTTCAAACAGAAATTAAAGGTGTAAAAGAAAGAGTACAGAAAATGGAAAAGCAAAATGAAGAAGAATTAGACAAACTTACACTATTAGAAATTAAGCAAAAGGAAAAATGTATAAGAATTAGAGGACTTATAGAAGGGAAAGAACTAGAAATTAAAAATACTGTAACAAAAATGTTGGCAAATTTAATTGAATGGGAAACAGAACAGCTAGAGGAAGAAATTGAAGGGATATACAGGGTGAATTTGAAGTATGCTAGGGAACACAACCTTCCTAGAGACATGGTAATGGAGTTCAGTAGAAAGAAACTCAGAGACATGATAATTCAGACTGCTTACGGAAAAAAAAATAGAAATTGAAGGAAAAAATATTTAAAAATTTAAGGAGATTCCAAACACAATCCTAAAAAAAAGAAAGGACTATTTGATGGCTGTTGTAGGTCTTCCGGGCTGTGTGGCCGTGTTCTGGAAGTTGTGGTTCCTAACGTTTCGCCAGCATCTGTGGCCAGCATCTTCAGAGGGCAGGAGCACAGATAGAAGCAAAATCTCTGTGCCCAGGTAGAGTGGCAATGTTCTATTTATAGAGCTAAATTATAGGAGATTAGGTGGGGTTTTTTGTTGTGTTGAAATGTTAACGAGTGGCTGATGAGCGTGATTAGCATGTTCATTGTGAGAAGTCTTCCCATGTCCTGGTGGTTGGACTGAGTTCGTTGACCTTTTGCAGGCTGTGTTTTTCAGGACTGGTAGCCAGGTTTTGCTAATTTTTAAACTTTCTTCTTTTTTATTGTAACTGTGCTGGTGTTTGTGAATTTCAATGGCTTCTCTGTATAATCTGGTGTAGTGGCTTTTGGTGTTGTCCAGTATTTCTGTGTTTTCAAATAGGATTTTGTGTCCCGTTTGCTTGAGAGCATGTTCAGCTACTGAAGATTTTTCCGGTTGCTGTAGTCTGCAGTGTCTTTCATGTTCTTTTATCCTGGTGTGAATGCTTCGTTTTGTGGTTCCGATGTATACTTGTCCACAGCTGCATGGTATGCGGTATACTCCTGCAGCGGTGTGGGGGTCCCTTTTGTCTTTTGCTGATTTTAGCATTTGTTGTATTTTTCTGGTGGGTCTGAAGACTGTTTGAAAGTTGTGTTTTTCCATCAGTTTTCCCATGCGGTCAGTGACTCCTTTGATGTAGGGCAGGAATACTTTGTTTGTGGGGGGCTGTTTTTCTTCAGTTGGATGTTGTTTTCTTGGTTTGATGGCTCTTTTTATTTCATTCTTGGAATAGCCATTTGCCTGTAGGACCCAATTCAGATGGTTAAGTTCATTGTTGAGAAATTGGGTTTCACAGTTTCGATTAGCACGATCCACCAAGGTTTTGATCATGCCTCTCTTTTGTCGTGGGTGGTGATTGGAATTTTTGTGTAGATATCGGTCCGTATGGGTGGGTTTTCTGTATACTTTGTGTCCTAGTTTGAGGTCCGGATTGCGTATGACCAGCGTATCTAAAAATGGAAGTTTGCCATCAGTTTCTTTTTCCATAGTGAATTGTATATTGGGGTGGATGCCGTTTAGGTGGTCCAGAAATTTCTCCAGTTCTTCTTCAGTATGACTCCAAATTGCGAAGGTGTCATCCACGAACCGGAACCAGACTGTTGGTGTAATGGGTGCCGATTCCAAAGCCTGTTTTTCAAAGTGTTCCATGTAAAAGCTTGCTATGACTGGGCTCAGGGGGCTTCCCATGGCAACGCCATCCATCTGTTCGTAGAACTCATTCTCCCATTGAAAGTAACTAGTTGTTAGGCAGTGTCAAAATAAAGCTGTAATGTCTTCTGGGAAGATTTGCTTGATGAGTGCCAGGGTGTCCCTTACTGGCACCTTGGTAAACAGGGAGACCACGTCAAAGCTGACCAGTTTGTCCGTGTGGTTGAGTTTTAGGGTGCTGATTTTGTTGATGAAGTGTCCTGAGTCTTTGATGTGGGATGGAGTCTGTCCGATGTGGGTCTGTAAAAGGGTTGCCAAATGTTTGGATAATTCATATGTCGGGGAGCCAATGGCACTTACAATGGGTCTGAGTGGGATCGAGTCTTTGTGGATTTTGGGGAGTCCGTATAGTCTAGGTGAGAGAGCTTCTGTCTTGCAAATACGTTGTAGTACGTTGGGATGCAGGGAGGAGCTCTTTATCAGTGTGTTGGTTTGCTTCATGATTTTGCTGGTCGGATCCCGTCTTATTGTTCTGTATGTGGTGGGGTCTAGTAATCATGGACCTCCCCATATGAAGCATTTGCACTGCCAGGTGTCACAACTAGGAATAAGTGGTTAAATTATAAAGATTTGTTGTTATTTGAGGGTTCAAACTATAAATTTAAAACCAGGGAAGAATTAGAGAATGAGGGCCACATTTGCAATTGGTATACATATTTACAAGTAAAAGCGCAATTCAAGATTGACTCTAAAAACTTTAAATTCAAAAGTAGCTCTGTTAATTGGGACAATATATTGTGGAGAGAAGAGGACCATCTAATTACCAAAGTTTACAAAATTTTACTACAAAATAAAATCTCCAAATTACCTATAAAGAACTCTATAATTAAATGGGAACAAAATGTGGGTCACAGCATTCAATTTGAAAATTGGGAGAAAATATGGTTAAAAGATTTGAATTTTACTTTAAATTACAATATGAGAGAAAACTTTTTCAAATGATGTACAGATGGTACCTGACTCCAAATGTATTGTCAGAAATGAATCCTGTTATACCAAATCACTGTTGGAAATGTAAAAAAGAAACTGGTACTTTCTTTCATTTACAGTGGACGTGTGGAAAAACAAAGAACTATTGGGACAAAATCCATAAAATTATCTGTGACATTATTCAAGAAGATATCAAAGATCCAGAACTCTATTTATTGGGCTTCATAAAACCAGAACTACATAAGAAACATGGAAAACTATTATTCTACGTAATAACCGCTGCTAGAATCGTCTTTGCCAAATATTGGAAGGAAGAATATATACCCACGACTGAGGAATGGATTATAAAAATATTGGACTTGATGCAAATGGCTAAATTGACTGACCAAATTAATGATAGAAACATGGAAGAATTTAAGATAGTTTGGAGTCCTTTTTTTAAATTTATTCAAAAATCGCAAAATTTTCAATTAGAAAATTAATATTAATTATGTAATTAAGATAAATAGAATTAAATTGGTATATAAAGATGTGAGGGAAAGAGTAGATGGGAAGTAAGAAGTCCTTTTTGTATTTGTGGGGTTTTTTTTAGTTTTTCTTTTTTGTTTTTCCTTTTGGAGGTGGTAAAGGGAGAAGGGGTAGAAGAAAGTAGAGTAGAGGGAGTGAGGAAGTGGAGTTAAAAGAAGGGTAGAGAAGAAAGAGGAAGAAAGGAGAGAAAGAAAGAGGATGAGAAGAAATAAGAAGAAAAGAGGGTTATTAATAACTACCAAATTAGAAAGTGTAGAGGTTAGTCAGTTTTGGTTAGCTTTGTCAAACAGGAAGAAGTATTGTTTTTTTTTTGTTAGTTTAGTTTAGATTAGATCAAGGTTAATTATGTAAAATTATAAAACGTTAGGGTAGGATATGTTAGGATATGTTTTGTTATATTATGTTATGTCTGGTATGGTTTTTTCTTTTTATAATGTATTGTTATATATTATTCAAAATTAATAAAAATTAATATAAAAAGAAAAGAAAAACTCCTTCTCCTAGGATTATGACAGCATTAAGCTATTTAGCTAACTACATAAAATGAATTCTCCCATAAGGGAGGCACACCTGTTAACAATATTCCCAGATGTTATAAATTAAAAGAAACTTCCTGTGTGAATCTTGTCTTATTTTAAAAAAAACAAAAAAGTTGTTCAGTACTCCAAAAGCTTGAATGACTCAGAAACCAGACTAATCATTCCTTGCTGTACAAGAATTTTGAAAACAGCCTTGACCTGATATACTCTTTTTATTTTGTCCTAGTTTTCTTGAAGAAGAAGAAGAAGAAAAAAAACCCCTTCAATTTCTGAAATGAACTGAGAGTGCTCTTGAAATAAATTTCCCAGCAAGTTCAGAGAGAGGGTTTATGTAATACTGACAAGTAATTCCATTTATCCACTAAAGTAACCTGGCAAAATGATTTCCGGTCACAAGCATTTGCTTGTCATGGTACAATGCAGCTTGGTCTTTACAGGAGACAGCAGGAGGGCAAATGCAAACTCATGTTGGTGCAATAATTTGATTCTGCAAAGAAAGAAGAGGACTTGACTGATATATCTCATTGACAAAAAGCCCTTTTCCAGAAGCCCCTCCCTTTACGAACCCTAACATCTTGCCTGCTCTCCATAGAACACTGTGAGTCCTGTTTGGCCGTCTCTTGCTCCTGAGATGCTGTCATACAGTGGGTTTTATTCCACAGAAAGGAGCAGCCAGGGAGAGGGAGGGGGTGGGCTCAGTCAATAAATATTTATGATGCTGGGTCTGCAAGGTTAAATCACGGGCTGACAATGGCTTTAATTATTCATGGTCAACTTTAAAAAGAAAGAAGGCCTTGGAGGGGATTTACTAATATCAGTGGAACATAATACAGATAGAAATCAACTAAACCTTTGGGTTTTATGTCATAAATATAAGTGTTTACATCCTGTGTTAGCAAATATGAAGGAAGTTACACTGACTAGAAGAAAAATATATTGATTTACTCTAGGGATATTTATTTATTTATTTAACCCATTTAGCTGTGCTGAGTTTCAAAGATGGAAAGAGGTCTCTTTGTTCCAGCTAAATCTTCATGAATGCAGATCAATGCAAATAAGTGATCAGGGTTTTCACATCAAAACAGATCGCCCTCTTTCTAGGAAATGAAGATTTTATGTAGTTTGGGGCAAGATACATTTTTACCTTAAATATTTTAGGTGAAGGAGTTCTGGGTAAAGCTTCAACCTACACTGATTGCCAGATACAAGAATGGCTGGAAAGTGGCCTCATTTCTATCATTCCAATAATTCTTAGTGTATTTCAAGAGGACCAATTTGATACTTATATAAAATAAATAGGAAATGTCACAGGCCTTGTTATAGGCTTACCATCTGGAAGAAAAACCAGTGTGGATGTGGGTAGATGCTTCTGGTTTTAACAGCAAGAAGCTGTTAAAGAAGAAGGTTGAAGAGTCCTGAATCTTCTCTGACCCACAGATAAACTTATCAACCCTTTCTCCTTGCATGCTTCTTCCATTGAACCCAACTGTGGTATTGGAACCCAGCTGATAAAAAAAGTACTTGAGGAGAGAAGCTGCAGTAAGATGAAGCTGTGGTAGGAAAGTTCTGCTTTAATCTCTTTTTTAATAGAGCTTTATTAGTTTTCAAGATATAATTAAAACACAAAATACAGAATATAGAACAGATAGAATTTCTAAAAAAGAAGCAAGAGAAACTAAAACAGTGCAAGAATAGACAGAAAATAATATAAGACAGGTGGCTTCTGACCGTCTCCAACACAGATATAAAAGTACATAAAAGTTAATCTCTTGCTATTAATTAAACATTTAGTAACATTATTTCTCTAAAATCAAACCCTTTAATCATCAAAACCCAAAATCAAAACTTCATTTTTTTCCATTGCAAGCAAATAGTCCAAAAGCAGCTTCCAAATAGAAACAAATCCAGTTACAGTATTTTCTCTTATCAATGCTATCAGTTTAGCCATTTGTGCCAATTCCATTAACTTAATCATCCAGTCCTCCATTGAGGGAATTTGTGCATCCTTCCATCTTTGATCATATAAGAGTCTTGCTGCTGTTATCATATATAAGAACAGAGTTCCATGTTGTTTCTCAAACTATTGGTCCATCAAACCCAAGAGAAACAGCTCCGGTTTCAATTGTAAGTCCACTTTGAGAATCTTTTGAATAATAATACATATTTGATTCCAGAATTTCTTAGCTTTTCCACAAGTCCACCATAAATGATAGAAAGTTCCTCCAACCTGTAAACCAGTGCTTTCCAAACTGCCACTGTTGGCAACACAGCAACGGCAGCAGCGTGGAGGCGCGCACGGTGGCAGGGGCGTGCACGGCGGCGGCACGGGGGGGTGTGGTGGTGTGCACGGCGGCGGCAGCGGTGGCGGTCTCGTGTTTTCTGCTAAAACGCGGAAGCGCTGATGGCGCGCCGCTGCTGCCATCGCTGCTGCTGCCGTCGCCGCCACCCCCCCCACACCACTGCCGTGCACGCCCCCACCGCTGCTTCTGGGTTGTGTTGTGACACACTAAACTGTGTGTTGCGACACACTAAAGTGTCGTGACACACAGTTTGGAAAGCTTTGCTGTAAACATTTCCAACAGACATTTGATACCCCATTATGCATTTTGGACAGCTTATTGGGAGTTAAATACCAATGATACATCATTTTATAAAAATTCTCTTTCAAATTATAATTCAAAGTAAATTTCATACCTTTGTTCCACATATTTTCCCATTGTTCAAGCATAATATTATACCCAAAATTCTTAGCCCATTTAATCATACAAACTTTAACATATTCATCTTCTAAATTCAATTGCAACATTTTCTACATTTTCTTAATAAGATGCTCATCGTTTGTACAAAGTTCCATTTCAAATTGTGTTTTTTAATTAACAAAATTATATACCTTCTTATCGAAATTAAACTGTTCTGACAATTGTGCAAAATTAAACCAGTGACAAATATGACCTCCCAATTTTAGTTGTTCCCTTGTTTTAATTTTAGGTATCCCTTCTTCAAAATTCAGCAAATCTTCATATCTTAACCAGCTTGGTTTGCCTGCCATCTCTCTTCTAAAAAAAGCTTCTTGAGGGAACAACCACATAGGTACTTTAGGAGACAATATTGGTTTCCAAATCCTCAGTATGGCACGCCTAACAAAATGATTTTTAAAATCTTCATTAACTTTAACTTTATCATACCACAAGTAGGTGTGCCACCCAAATCGGAGATCATGTCCTTCTAATTCCAATAATTTCTTGTCCTTCAACGTCACCCAATCCTTCATCCATAGCAAACAGCAGACAACAAAATACAATTTCAAATCAGGCAAACCTAGACCTCTTCGTTCTTTGGCATCTTGTAACAATTTATACTTGATTCTTGGTTTGTTCCCTTGCCAAATGAACTTAGAGATATCTTTCTGCCATTGTTTAAATGGTAAATCTGTTGTCAAAATCGGTATTGTCTGGAACAAAAACAGCATTCTAGGTAAAACATTCATCTTAATCACAGATATCTGACCCATCATTGACAGTTGTAATTTTTCCCGCCTTAACAAGTCTTTCTTAACATCACTCCACAGTTTAACATAGTTATTCTGAAACAACATACAATTTGTGTTTGATAATGTCACCCCCAAATATCTGACCTTTTTTTCAATTTTAAAACCAGTCTTACCCATGAACATTTCTTGATTGGGTATAGTCATATTCTTGGTCAACATCTTTGTTTTTTGTTTATTTACTTTAAGTCCAGCTAATGACCCAAATTCCTTTAATTTCTTCATCAAATGTTCAACAACATTCAAAGGGTCTTGTAATATTAAAACTAAATCATCCGCAAAGGCCCTCAGTTTGAAGACCTCCTTCTTTATCTTCAAACCCTTTATTTGATCATCTTGTCTAATGTCTCTATTCAGGACTTCCAAAACTAAGATAAAGAGTAAAGGTGACAAAGGACATCCTTGCCTTGTTCCTTTCTGTATATGACAAGGCTCAGTTAAATCACCATTTACAATAATACACACTTTTTGAGGCACATAAATTGATTTAATTCCTTGAATAAAATTATCTCCAAAATCCATATTTTCCAAAACTTTGAACATAAAAGACCAGTTCAAATTATCAAAGGCCTTCTCTGCATCTAAGAAGATGATTGCTGCTTGCTGTTCATTGTGTTGTTGTAGATATTCTATAATGTCCAAAACTATTCTCAAATTGTCTCTTAATTGCATTTTGGGTAGAAACCCACATTGATCTTGGTGAATAAAGTCCTGTAAAATTTTCTTCATTCTTTCAGCCACTATTGAAGCAAATATTTTATAATTATTGTTCAACAATGAAATTGGTCTATAATTCTTAGAGTAATATCTTGGCCTTCTTTTGGTAAAAGTACAATATTGGCTTTTTTTCTAAGAGTCAGGCATTGCAGAGCCCTGCAAAATAGAATTCATCAATCTTTGAAAAGGCTGAAGAAGCTGATCCTCGAAATACCTATAATACAACGCTGGCAAACCATCTGGACCTGGTGCTTTCCCCAGTTTGGTTCTTTTTATAGCTTACACTATTTCAAAAGTAGTTATAGGATTGTTCATTAATAATTTCTGTGATTGTGAGAGTTTTGGTAATTTTTGTTTCTCCAAATATTCATCTATCTTTTCCAGAGAAACTTCTTGTGTTTTATACAAATTGGAAAAAAATGTTGTGGAATGATTTCTTAATTCCTTCATTATCCATTAATTCAATATTTCCTTCTTGAATTTTTAATATCATTTTCTTTTCTCTTTCCTTCCTTAATTTATAGGCCAACCATCTTCCAGGTTTATTGGCAAACTCAAAATGTCTCTGTTTAACATAATTCAATTTTGTCTCAATTTCCCTCACAGTCAACATAGATAATGCCCCTTCCTGGATCAGGAGGCCCTCCGAACAGTCACTCATGCCCTTGTCATCTCCCATATAGATTACTGCAACGCGCTCTACATGGGGCTACCCTTGAAGAGTATTTTGAAGCTTCAGCTGGTCCAGAATGCGGCTGCACGGGTAGTTCTGGGTGCTATAAGATCAGCACATGTAACACCGCTACTCCGTGAGCTGCATTGGGTCCCAGTTTGCTTCCGGATCCAATTCAAGGTGTTGGTTATCACCTTTACAGCCCTACATGGCATGGGACCAGGGTATCTGAGGGACTGTCTCATCCCGATTATATCTACCTGCCCCACCCGATCATGCAGGGAGGGCATGCTCCGGATTCCATCACTAAAAGAATTCCATCTAGTGGGGTCCAGGAGGCGTGCCTTCTCTGCAATAGCACCCGCCCTATGGAATATCTTGCCCCCGGAGGCGAGACGGGCACCCTCGCTCCTGGCCTTCAGGAAGTCGTTAAATACCTGGTTCTGCCGCCTTGCCTGGAACGAAGGGCATAATAGTTCCTCCTGGGGGTGGTTAGCATAATAATATCCTCCTTTTAAGAACATACCATCTTTTTGGATTTTTATTTTTTATTTCTATGGTAGTTTTAAATGTATAAGTTTTTAACTTTTATATTGTGATTGTAAACCGCCCAGAGTCTACCACGGTAGAGATGGGCGGGGATAAATCCAAATAATTAATAAATAAATAAATAAATAAATAAATAAATAAATGTTGGAGTAATAATTTAAGTTGATGTAAAATACCAGGGGTGTGGTGGCTCAGTGGGTAAGATGCCAGGCTTTTCGATCGGAAGATCGCAAGTTTGGAGGTTCGAATCCCTAGCCCCACGTGATGGAGTGAGCTCCCACACTAGTCCCAGCTCTTGCCAACCTAGCAATTCTAAAGCATGCAAATGCAAGTAGATTAATAGGTACCACCGGTGGGTAGGTAACAGCGTTCCGCGTGCGTCATGCCGGCCACATGACCACGGAAGCGTCTTCGGACAATGCTGGCTCTTTGGCTAAAAACACCGGCCCCTAGAGTTGGACACGACTGCACAAATGTGCGGGGGGAATCTTTACCTTTTAAAATACCAGTATCCACTGGGTTTTTCTGTAACTCAATTTCTTTTACTTTAATTTGATCCAGGATAGTTTGCATTTTTTGTTGACATTTCTTTTTTATATTACAATTATGGTAAATAAAGTGACCTCTCATAAGTGCCTTACTGGTATCCCAAACAGTTTTTAGGTCATTCCCTTTGTCCAAGTTGATGTCAAAAACATCTTTTAAACTCCTCTTGCAATCAATCAAAATATTTTCTCTTTGTAAAATAGCTTCATTCAATCTCCATCTAAAAGCCATAGATGATCTCTTTATTTTCAAACTTACTGGATTATGATCAGAGAAAGTCTTTGGTAAAATATCAACCTTACAATTTTTATTGGCTAAATTATTTGAAATCCATATCATGTCAATTCTTGAAAAGGATTTATGTCTTTCTGAGTAAAAGGTATATTCCCTTGCCAATCCATTTTTGTGTCGCCAGGAATCTACTAATGCCAAATTGTCCATCATGTCAAAAAAGGACTGTGGGAGTCTTCCTTGTTTAAGCTTAATTTCCTTTTCAGATGTCCTGTCCAATTGTGGGGAAGTTACACCATTCCAATCTCAGTCACCAGCTTTTATATGAAAAAGATGACAATTCATTCAGAAGGTGTCTAAAAAATTTACTTTTATCCTCATTTGGTACATATATCCCCACAACAATAGATTTAAGTCCATTTAGCTTGACTTCCACTGCTACATATCTGCCATGTTCACCAGAAAGCAATAAACATAGTTTCAATTGTGGTTTAACATATATTACAAGTCCATTTATCTTCTTCAAACCTGCACAAATAAATTCCTCTCCCAACTTGTTATTCATCAAATATTTAATATCTTTTTTCCTTATATGAGTCTCCTGTAAGCATATCACATCATGGTTTAATTTCTTCAAATAATGAAATAAAATTCTTTTGTGCGGGGCATTTGCCCCATTCACATTCCAAGTAAGGTAAGTGCAATCCATGAATAAGCAGACATCTGATCAAAGTCCTTGGATGTAGCACCCATGTCTACACCTTGTAGAGCAGATTCTTGGGGTCTAGTTCCAGGTGCAGATTTCTCATCTACACCCCGATCCAAACTAGATCCATATCTAGCAAGAAAATCCTTGGACTTATGGATGGAGGTCAATCTGAATCTTCGCTGTTGGAACATAAAACTTACACCTTCCAATCTTTCCCATTGAACAATTTTATTCTTTTTCAGAATCTCTGTTAAAAAAGCATAGTCTTTTCTCTTCCTCAAAATGCTTACAGGAATCTCTTTCAAAACAATTATATCCACATTGTCAATATTTAATCTTGGTTCAAAGTGAGTTTGCAAAACCTGGTCTCTTATTTTCCTTCTGGCAAAATGAACCCAAACATCTCTTGGTTTATTATTTACAGCTGCATATCTTGAGTTGATGCGAAAAACTTTATCTAATTCATCCTCCATTCTATCCTCCTCCCAATCCAATAATTTTGCTACAGCCTGTAGGATTTTTTCAACAATATTCTCCCCTTTCATCTCAGGAACTCCTCTCAGTCTCAAACAAAAATCCATGTCCCTAAGTTCTAACACAGCCATTTTATCAAGCTCTTTTTGCTCAGTATTATCCATCTTAGTTTCTAACACCTCCACTCAATCCATTACTTGTTTCACCTCTCCAGCAGCTTTTTCCATTTGATGTTCAATCTTTTTCTCAAAGTCAGAATATTTACTTTCCATTGTTTTCTCAGTCTCCATATTTAAATTCCACCTTTTTCTCAAAGTCAGAATATATATTTTCCATTTTCTTCTCAAAGGCATCAAAAGATTGTTTAAAGGTATTAGAAATTTCATCAATCATATTTCTCATCATCTCATCATCAGAACCATGACCAGGTGGTCTCCTAGAAGCCATAATTAGTTCCCTCTGGTGGTTAAAATTAACCAATACAACCAAATCTTAAATTCAATGGAAAAATACTAGAGACTGTGAGAGTTCAAAAGGGAAAGTCTTGCCACTAGAGGTGTTTACGGGAAGTATCCAATTAACTCTAAAAAAGCAACAATACTCACTTTCTCACGATAGCCATGAAAGTTCCGATTCCAACAGAACAGATTCATTAAATCCCAAAAGGAAACAATAAAAATACTGCCAATTAAATCCAAAAAAATATATAGTCCTTTGCTTCTATAAAATAAATCCACAGTTCAGCTTTTGGTTCTTTTTGCCCAAAACATATGGTAAAAAACCAAGTTCGAGTGCTCAACAGTTATGTTTCAAAAATAATGTAAAAGTTACCAAGAGAAATCTCATCTCTGTGTTGGAAAAAGCCTCTTTTAAACAAAGAAAAGGTAAATAATTGGTGCATTAAGAAATGGGGTGGTCAGTTTTAGAGTCCGTTTAAATGGCTGCAGCGCGGCTTGGGAAAAGATGATGCTCCACCTCCCAGCTGATCACTCACCGCTCGATCTATAAACTCCGTTTACGATCTTCTGGCTATGACCAGCTGTCCGGAGGACACAGGGGGTAATTCCTAGGGTTCTCCTTTATCCAGGGAACACTTTTGGGCTCCAGGGAATCCTGCCCAAGCCCTAAAACGCCGTGCTGCCAGGTCTACTTGCGAAGCTAAATTGCAGAGACACTGTTCAAGCCACCATTCCCACCAGAAGCCAGTTCTGCTTTAATCTCAAGCCTTGTTGTTGAACTCATATTCTAAAGTTAAACACAGAAGACAATCACCATCATAACTGGCTTCTCCTTTAGAGGCCAAACACCCTTCCCCAAAAGGTCTGTTTGGCTCCAACCCTGCTCTGGTTTAGAAAGGCACTGAAAATTGTTTTGCGATTCTGCCGAGTGATAACTAATGAGGGGTGGCTGAAAGTATTTTTTATGTACTTCCCCATAGCATCAATTAATTTTTGCACTTTTTGCATTTTGACTGATTATTTTGATTGAGTTTTTAATGTCAGTCACCTTGAATTTTTCTGATTTAGCAGCCACATAAGTCGTCGTCATCATCATCATCATCATCATCAGCAGCAGCACCACCACCACCACCACGGAAAGCAGGTAGAGGGGAAATGGGAAAGGCCAATAAAAGCATTTACTATATATACATAGGGAGATAATACATTTCCTTGCACCTGCTAGTCTCTAGTCCAGTAGCAGAGTGATTGCCCACCACCTTTCAGAATCCATTTTTATGTGGTCAATGGTACAGAATCTCAGTATGATACTGAACAAGTTTTTGATACTGGGAGGTGAAAAATCTGCTTATTGTGTTTCAGGCATACCCCTAAATTTTCCAATAGTTAGATTGCTACTATTGTTCCATGTGTGTTTATATATACTACATACATAAAGTACATTTTCCTTACAATCTTCCAAACACGGAATCTTTGGTACTCTCTCTCTCTCTCCTTCAGTCAGGACCACGGACAGCACAAGACAGAGCTACTTCAAAACTGATTTGCTCACTCACTTGTGCAATAACTTTCATTTGACTATACAGTATGTATACAGTATGTATACCGCACATGCGTACACACACACACACACACACACAGCACAATAAGGGATCCAGACCTGCCATCTAAAGATCTGGCAATCAGCAGGAGTTCCCTGGTTGTCTTTGCACTGCTTTTTACTTCCTTTTTCCAAATAATTAGTTGAAGGTTCTTCATTTTAATTCTTCATTGATCAATTACTCCCAAGTCTTTCACTTCTGAATAGAATTTGGTTTCTTACTTTATATGCCCTCTCTTAGGTCAGTGGCTATTTTCTGAGGAGCAGTTTTAACCGGACTCACCAATAATTACAAGTGATCCTCAGTCTGCTGCAGTCTGGATGTATTAACATTTGGGAGTTGTTTCAACATATCCAGAAGGCAGCAGGTTAGTGAAAGCAGAATTATTTCATAGCATATCATTTTTTTACTTTTTATACTTTTCCATGGTGAAATTGTCCCTTTCTTTCACCTAACCCAGGGCCCCTCAGACTTTGCAGTACCATAAGCCTCAAAAATGCTGAATGAGTTTGTGCAACCTGCCTCATGGATAGAATCAAATAATAAACAAAACTGCTGTCATTGGTGTATGTTTTGGATAGACCTAGAGGATTAACTATTTCTTCCTTTATTTTTATTTATTTTTATTTAATCAAATTTATCACCGCCCAACTCCCCCAAGGGGGACTCTGGGCAGTTTACAATAAAATATAATCAATAATGTACAATTATAAATAGATTAAAATACAAATTAAATAACAATTTAAAATATAAAGAATATAATAAAATCCAACGACGGAATCTTCTCAAGTTCTTCTTAAGTAAAAAGGGCACTCCAGGGATAAACTAAGGCGTTAGTCATCTCCAGGTATGCACATTCTCCTTCCTGCCCCAAGCATACTGACAAAACCAGGTTTTAAGTTTCTTCCGGAAGTCCAGGAGCGAGGGGGACTGTCTAATCTCTGGGGGGAGAATGTTCCAAAGGGCAAGGGCAACAGCAGAGAAAGCACACTTACGTGACCCCATTAGATGAAGCTCTTTAATAGAAGGGGTCCGCAGCATGCCCTCTCTGCATGCCCGGGTGGGACGGGATGAAGTAATGGGGATGAGATGGTCCCTTAGGTATCCTGGTCCCATGCCATGTAGGGCTTTAAAGGTGATAACCAACACCTTGAATTGGACCTGGAAGTAGATTGGAACCCAGTGCAGCTCACGCAGCAAAGGTGTTACGTGTGTCCTCCTTGGGACACCCAAAATTGTCCGCGTGGCTGCATTCTGGATCAGTTGTAGCTTCCAGATATTCTTCAAGGGTAGCCCCATTTTGAGTGCAGGGGCGTGGTGGCTCAGTGGGTAAGACGCCAGGCTTGTCCATCGCAAGTTTGGAGGTTCGAATCCCTAGCCCTGCGTGCGGAGTGAGCTCCCGCACTAGCTCCAGCTCTTGCCAACCTAGCAATTCGAAAGCATGCAAATGCAAGTAGATGAATAGGTACCACTTCGGTGGGTAGGTAACAGCGTTCCGCGCGTGTCATGCAGCCACATGACCGTGGAAGCGTCTTTGGACAACGCTGGCTCTTTGGCTAACAAACGGAGATGAGCACCGGCCCCTAGAGTCGGACACGACTGCACAAATGTGCGGGGGGTACCTTTACCTTTACCTTTTTAGCCCCATTACAGTAGTCTATGTGGGAGATCACCAGGGCATGAGTGACCGTTCGAAGGGCCTCTTGTTCCAGGAAGGGGCGTAACTGGCGCACAACACGAAGTTGCGCAAAAACTATTTCTTAAAAGTCACCTGGGGTTTTGCTCCCTGTTTTGCCCATGCAGTTTTTTTTTTAATTTGTGATGCCCCCCACAACCCAGTTTGAGAACCCCTGACCTAACCCATAAGCCATTCTTGCAATCTTGTTTTAGAATTAAACCTAAAGTGCCATTTCAAGGCCATGGTTTTGATAATTTTCATCTCAATGGTCAGATGAACAGGCCTGCACTCAAAAGGAATGCAGGCTTTGATGTTATGATTAAATAAGAGCACTTTCTCACCAGCGATCAGAATTTTGTTTTCAGTTAGCACAATGATGTGGCCTTGATGCAGTTGGCTCTTTTCAGCCTTGTAAACACGTCCCTGAGAGGGAAGAGATGAAAACTATCTTAAGTGTTGACACAATCACAGATTCATCATGGAGTTATTTCAACTTCCACCTCTTCCATCTGTTTACGTTTTGCTTGAGGAATGGGGGAAAGACGGCATTTGAAACAAAGAATTCTGAAATCCTGTGTATACCAGACTAATTTAATGCTTCTTTTAATTTTAATTGTGTCATGTCATGTTATTACGATGGTTTGATTTGCATATGCCTTGAAGATTTCTTAGCACGCTGCAACTGTGCAAGTTTAAACAGTTATAATTTTTCCTGAGAAATCTGAGTATCTATAGGTATGTGCAATGCAGGTAGAGAAGAATTTAGAGTACCATCTAAATTGAGCTACATGTCTCAGGGTTTCTCTAGGGGGCCATACAGTTAAATTAATATAGAGATAGAGCCTGCTTCTCAGTGCTGCTGGAAAGAAAGCAGTGGCACTGTTTTATGTCTAGGAAGGCTCTGCCCCTCCAATTTTTAAAGAATTTCTTCCCATGCCTTCTTTCCCCACTGTTTCTTCTCCAAAAAGAGACAATGTTCTTCCTTAAGTATCTTCTTCACAAACAATAAACAATGCTTTTGCTGCTTCTCGTAGCAACCCTTTGTCATTTTGTACAGCATTTTGTACAGCAACCTTTTCATCATTTTGATTGCCATTTCCTGAATCTTTATGGTATGATTTCTGGGGATATGACCACTCAAAACAGACATGCGGTCAATAATAGAGTTATATTTATTTTTATTTTATTTTAACGTATTTATACCCCGCCTATCCCCTCCCTAGACGGAGGGCTCTAGGTGGCTTACAATCATTGAATACATATATTATACATCATATATTTAACAATGTTATAATTACCGCGCATTAGGGAGGGGGTAAGGGAACCGACTCTTCTTCTGCAGGCATCGGACTACATGCCCCAGAATGTCTCGCTTCTGAGCCGGCTGCTGACGTCCAGAAAGTTGTCATCAGGATCTGCCGTCCTCCGCCGTTATCCACGGGAATCAACCAGGTCTTCTTTTCGGTTCGAGGGCGACCCCCGAAAAGACGCCAGCAAATTGCCCCACGTGAGTGGTACCCATTTATCTACTTGCCTTAGCTTTTGAATTGCTGGGTTGGCAGATTATACTATGTAGTTGTACAACTCAGCTGTACAGAGAAATGCAGCCATACATCTAACTTTCCCGTTCCCCTCTGAAAGTTCTGCCGTGGAGGGAAGGAGCCTTTTGCCAGTCACGGACCACATTTGATTGCAGCTTTTGGTCACAGAAGTATAGCAGTGATTCAGTGATTTATTTATTTATTTGCATAATGTTCCTTATAACCCACCCAAATCCTGAAGGACTCTGGATGCTATAGAATGACATTAAGCATAAGGTAAATATGCCCTTGAGTTGAGTTTGACCCAATCACAGGTCATACACATAACCAATCATGCAGTTTTCTTGGCAACTGTGTAGTCTTTTTCCAGGTTGCTTTTTGACTTCCCAATCTAGTCTACTAGGATGAGATTCTCTTGTGGCCTCTCATCCAAGTACAGGTAGTCCTCACTTAACAACCAGAATAGGGACCAGAAAACTGGTTGTTAAGGAGTGCGGTTGTTAAGTGAGTCACCATGTGACCAGACCTGATTTTATGACCATTTTTACGACTGTCATTAAGCAAATCCTGCTTCCCCAACAGACTTTTTTGCTGGAAACTGGCAAAAAATGTCACAAATCGCTATCACGTGACTGCAGGACACTGCAAATGGTCGTAAATGTGAGCCGGCTGCCAAGTGCCTGAATTGCAGTCACGTGACTGTGGGGGTGATGCAATGTTTTGTGACAGTCATAAGTGTGAGTACAGGTCGTAAAGCACTTTTTCCGAGGCTGTCCTTCCAACCCAGACAAGATCAGCCAGTTGCTGATTGCATTAAGCATATTGGAAACCATGTTAGGATTTGTTTCATTTTTCAAAGATAACTTTGTGATTTTCCTTTTTGGTTAATCCTAATAAAAGTCTTCTTCTACCAAAGTTTTGATTCTTTAATTACTAGAATAAAAAAATACAGCTATAACCATTTCACTAAACAAACTTTACAGAACAAAATTGCATTGCACTTAACGACTATTCTTAGAAGTTATAACTTTCATTTTTTCCTATAATTAACATAACATAAAAGATTATCTAAATTAATATTAACTGTTCTTTCTTTTTTAAATCTTGGAAAAGGTTTCCTAAACACTTATGAGCCATCAGAAATTTTATAAAGCAAACTGATCTAAAGCAGACTACAAAATGATAGATCTTGGCAGGGCCGCAACTAGGGGGAGCAAGCGGGGGTGTGTGCCAAAATGATGCCTGGGGGTGCCAAAATGACAAAATAACCCATGTGGGGTTACGGAATCCATGTTTCCCCCGGGTGACACAGACCCTAGTTCCATCCCTGGATCTTGGAGTCTTCTTATAGTTTATACACAGACAAAGGGGAAAAAATAATCTGGACTGTGACCTCTAATTCCATCTTTTAACCATAGGCTTGAGTTCTCATTAGTTTTTCTTTCCTCTCCCATGGCCAAAGTAAATTTATTGTTGTGTAAAGTCCATTGGAGTTGGGTGGCTAATAAATTCAAATAAATAAATAAAAATAAAAGTGTTAGCAGAAATTGAAATCTAATATCAAGAAGCAATTAGAATTATCTTCAGGTTTTGGGACACATTTTTCTGCTCAGACCTTAGATGGCTTGTATTGCCAAGAGTCCACGCCTCTCTTTGATCAGGGGCTAGGGCAATTGATTCTTTTAGATCCAGAGATAATAGCACACCAGTGGATGAAGAAACTTGAAGCTTTATTATAAACAAACAAAGTTAGACACAGTCTAAACACAGTTTACAAAGCATAACAAGCATAGCATAGCATACAGAAGGAAATGCATACATACATACCAAGCAAACAAGGTGATACCTAATCTCCTATAGGCTGCCAGGAGCCCTCTAATAAGGACAGCGGAGATACCCCAAGGTGGCAATTTTCACAGCACCCAGCACTCAGGCCTGTGTGGACTCCCAAACTCCCAAGACAATCCTAAGGTTTTTATCAAAGCCTGGCTCCCAAACCCTGTGACCAAGTTTCCATGGCACTGAAGCTGCATGGCCTGGCCTTGACTGGGATTCTTCTTGTGGTCTCAGCACCTGACCATGACATCATTCCAATAACATGGGAAACCATCAGATAAGCAAGTGCTTAACCGAAACAATCTCTTATCATCCCCCCCCCCATTCCAAGCCGCTAAAGGAGTGGCTGGAGGAGTGAACCTATGCTTAAATTAACAAGCTGGGGACTTTCTCTCCCCCCACTTCCCACAGAGATATGTTCTGAAGGGCTGCTGGAGGAGTGAACATATGCCTCTTCTCTCCCCCCACTCATGCCAAACAGCAACAAAAACAAGCTAATTAAACTTCAGTATAACTCAGAACAAACTCTAATCTCCTAGGTGTGGGGAAATAAATTCAAATATGCCAAGGGGTGGAATGTAATGGCAACCTGCGGAAGACCTTTGTATTTATTTATTGTAACCCGCCCAGAGTCCCTTGCATGGGAGATGGGTGGGGAATAAATTTGAATAATAAATAAAATAAATAAATAAATTTCGAGGAGTTAGGTGGCATGTTTTGATTTTCCTTCCCCACACCTAGGAGATTAGAGTTTGTTTTGAGTTATACTGATGTTTAATTAGCTTGTTTTTGTTGCTGTTTGGCATGAGTGGGGGGAGAGAAGAGGCATAGGTTCACTCCTCCAGCAGCCCTTCAGAACATATCTCTGTGGGAAGTGGGGGGAGAGAAAGTCCCCAGCTTGTTAATTTAAGCATAGGTTCACTCCTCCAGCCACTCCTTTAGCGGCTTGGAATGGGGGGGGGGATGATAAGAGATTGTTTTGGTTAAGCACTTGCTTATCTGATGGTTTCCCATGTTATTGGAATGATGTCATGGTCAGGTGCTGAGACCACAAGAAGAATCCCAGTCAAGGCCAGGCCATGCAGCTTCAGTGCCATGGAAACTTGGTCACGGGGTTTGGGAGCCAGGCTTTGATAAAAACCTTAGGATTGTCTTGGGAGTTTGGGAGTCCACACAGGCCTGAGTGCTGGGTGCTGTGAAAATTGCCACCTTGGGGTATCTCCGCTGTCCTTATTAGAGGGCTCCTGGCAGCCTATAGGAGATTAGGTATCACCTTGTTTGCTTGGTATGTATGTATGCATTTCCTTCTGTATGCTATGCTATGCTTGTTATGCTTTGTAAACTGTGTTTAGACTGTGTCTAACTTTGTTTGTTTATAATAAAGCTTCAAGTTTCTTCATCCACTGGTGTGCTATTATCTCTGGATCTAAAAGAATCAATTGCCCTAGCCCCTGATCAAAGAGAGGCGTGGACTCTTGGCAATACATGGCTCTGCCTACATTGGAGAGAGAATTAGAGACAAAACCTGAGACCAGCCTAGACAGCCAGCTGGAGTAACAGCAATGTTTTTGTTCTCCCAATGTTCTGATTTTTAAAATGGATACAGAGAGTCTATTTGATCCAATCCAGAAGTTTATAAATAACACAATCCAATCTTAGTCATTCTGGGGTAACCTCTAATAACTGTATCTTTTTAAAAATTTGTATTCATTTAGAGTAGGAAAAATGAACATGATGTAATAGGAAACAGCAGTGGCTACACTCCCTTAAATTTTAATGTTTTTTTTAAGTGCTCAAGGTTTGTTTGTTTGTTTTTCTTCACCAGCCCAATATGAGGTTTGCAGACCATTATGGGAGAATGAATATTACTAAATTTTGCTAAATTCATATATACTGTATGCATGTGTATGTGTGTGTGTGTGTCTGTGCGCGCACACACACACACACACACACGCTGTATATCCTGTAACTCTTTTGTCTTGGGATAGAATTTGATGAAATGAAAATTCCTGTGTTAAGAAATATCCACATTAAATTTTAAACCAAAAGGGTGAAAGAATTTTACAAGCAACAATGATGTCTGTTCCTCAGTGTAGTGGAGCTAATTGTTGAGGGTTGAAACAGGAACAGGAGATATTCATTCACTCTCTTTTCAATAGAATAAATAAATCCTTATAGTAGGCACGTAGTTTAATCACCTCATGAAATATTGTGACACAGCTGTCAGGATGAGAGACTGGGGAACAATGAGGCACAATGAAAGATAAAACTAAAACCCTTCCCCCCAAGTTCATTTCACCTTCCCCGAGCTGCTGTGATTGGAGTAACTAACGGTTGTCTGTTCCCAACAGTCACTCGATTTGAGGACAAATCACTGAATTGAACACACCTCTACCCTGGAGCTTCACGTGAACAAAGGAAGAGCCTCTCCTTCTTTGGTGCTGTTTCCACAAGACTGCCATTTGTGGCACAGCAGGATGTCAAAGAAGGTGGACCTTTTGAATCAGAACAGAGCAGGTTAGACCCATTTACTTCGTTGTTCTTGACTGAAAATTTATTCTGCATTAGCATCAGTTCGCCCAGTTTTAGGTTTCACAGGGATCTGATACACAACGCTAGTGTTATCATTCCCCCCTCCTCAGTGCAGTTAGTTCAACATGTATTATTGTGCTGCATCTTCTAGAAGTTACATGGTTAATAACAATGGCTATCACACTGAAGGGCATCAGGTTGGAATTAGATGGTCTGTTTTTCTTCTTCCAGGAACTCTTCTGTAATCACAGGAGACCATAAAAGAATCCACCCCTGAGTCAGAGGAAATTCTGAGTAAGCAGACCTTTTGGGGGGAACGCTGGTGTCATTATCACATTTTTAAAGTTACAGTCATTTCTATCCTTAAAATGCAAACACCCTTCGTATCCCTCTGCCCTTTTCTTCCCAGCACAGTAGCTCTGACACAGAGGTTTTCGGGTTCTCATTTGTTCAGATTTGCTATCTATTAAATATGTCCAGTCTTCATATTTGGGGATTTGCCCCCTGTCCTCCCCCTCTTCCCCCCTGAGTCCTTGTCCTTCAGAATATTTCATGATTCTGCCAAGTTAGTTAGTTAGTTTGGCAAGTATTAATACCAAACACACTCTCAGAGGATTACTACTATAACATGGGGGGAAGGCACAATGACTCTAGTGACCCTGAAAATGACACTGGCAGGAATGGGAGCTCATTGTAGGGTCTCCCTGGCTGGTACAGTTGAAAGGGGAGTGGTAAAGCCAAGGGACATCCTTAGAATTTATATGGAGTAGTTGGGGCTCTACAGGTGTAAAAGAAGTCACCATCATAGGTGCAGGAACTCCAGAATCAAATCTGGATAAGCCTGTATAGTGTTGCCAAGAAAACTGTATTTCTATAGCTGAAACATTTAGAAGAATTTGGGTGCCAGTGGATGAAAGATAACTGGGAAAGAGTGTCAGACTTTCACAAATACATCTGGAGATAATGACCGAAAGATTTAGAATGGGATTTTTACATGCTAAATATGTACCAGTTTTAAAAACTGATTGGTATTTTCACTTCCCTGTTCTTTGTCCCATCTGTATGATAGTTTTTTTCTGTTATGTTTCATATAAGCCTATTTTCCCATGCATATTTTTTTTACTTTTCCTTTGTTGCACTGTTGATTTGTCATACCCATTGGCAGCTGCTATTTTAATCTTTACCCCCTTTTTAATTGTAGAAAATATCTAAACAAATACAAAAGAGAACATGAAAAAAGAATAAAAGAATACAATTGATTGATTGATTGATTGATTGATTATGTGCCATCAAGTCATTGTTGACTCTTAGTGACCACACAGATTTTCTCCATGACAATCTGTCACTAACCTGGTCTTTCAGGTCTTCCAACAGTGCATTCATTGCCGTTGTAACTGAGTCCATCCACTTCGCTGCTGGTTAACCTCTTATTCTCTTTCCTTCTACTTTTCCCAGCATGAGAGGTTTCTCCAGGGAGCTAGGTCTTCACATAATGTGTCTGAAGTAGGATAATTTGATCCTGGTCATTTGTGCCTTGAGTGAGAACTCTGGGTTGATTTGTTTGATGATCCATTTTTTTGTTTGCTTGGCGTGTCCACTGTATTCTCAGGAGTCTTCTCCAACACCAAAGTTCAAATACCCTTCCTATCCTGCATCTTCAAAGTCTCCCCTCCCCCCTCCCCCAAATAATACAATACAGATAAATAAACCAGGGATGTTAAAATGTCATGGAGGTTAATCATTAATTAATGGTGAATATTAAATGTATTGCATATATAGAATCATATGAAGGGACCAATAATTACTACTGAACTTGTTAAAAATGAGTGTAAAAAAACATGGCCAACACAATATAAATCATGATGTGGAACTGTACACTGTAGTAAGTTCAGTTCATATTACTAAAACTCTATTCTGATTTAGGTGTCTCATAAAAATGAAATCTAGATTCTATTTATAGATAACCCCAAATTCTGGATCCAGTCCATGTATTAAATAATTATCTAATAATGATTTCCTGTTTGAGTTGAAATCTGTGTCAGATTTTCTTTTAAGGTAGGAAGCTATTTTAGACATTGAGGCATATTCCCTCAGCTTGATTAGCCATTCTTCCATTGAGACAAACTTTCCAGTAAGAACCATATAGTATCCTTGCAGCAGTTACCATATACAGAGTTAATTCAGTATATGCTGAGGGGATATAATATCTTAGTTTGGAATGGCAATTCAACTTTTACATTTTTTGTTGTTGTTCAGTCGTTTAGTTGTGTCCGACTCTTTGTGACCTCATGGACCATAGTACGCCAGGCCTTCCTGTCCTCCACTGTCTCCTGGAGTTTACTAAAGTTCATGTTCATTACATCGGTGATGCTATCTAACTTTTACATTACTATGAATCATTTTCCAGAATCGTTGAGTTTTGCAGCATTGCCACCAAATATGAAAAAAAGTAATTCAACCTGTTCATTACTTTTCCATCAATTTCATTGCCAATGGTTCTAATTGCTTTGAAGGCCTGAACCTCATTGATAGGGAATCAGAGGAATTGTGGAATGAAATTGAAGGAGTTGTTAAGGGTGAATGTGAAAAGAGAGAAAGAAAACCATAAAGACAAGAACATTAAAAAAATGTTCTCACTTGAGGCAGAAATGACAAGACAGAGAATAGAGTTGTCACTTGAGGCAGAAATGACAAGACTCAAATTATACTTCAGACACATTATGTGAAGCTATCTCCCTGGAGAAGTCTATAATGCTGAGAAAAATGGAAAGAAAGAGGGGAAGAGGATGACTAGCAGCAAGGTGGATGGACTCAATTATAGCAGTGATTAATGTACCATTTCCTAAAGGAAATCAACCCTGACTGCTCATTGGAAGGACAGATACTGAAGCTGAAGCTCAAATACTTTGGCCACCTAATGTGAAGAGAGGACTCACTGGAAAAGACCCTGATGCTGGGAAAGACTGAAGGCAAAAGGAGAAGGGGACGGCAGAGGATGAGATGGTTAGATAGCATCACCGATGTAATGAACATGAATTTGAGTAAACTCCGGGTGACAGTGGAGGACAGGAAGGACTGGCGTGCTGTGGTCCATGAGGTCATGAAGAGTCGGACATGACTAAATGGCTGAACAACAACAACAACAACAACAAATATACCATTGGAAGAGCTGAAGGACCAGGTTGGGGACAGATTGTCCTGGAGACAATCTGGATGGTCACTAAGAGTCAATACTGACTTGATGGCATATAAACAATCAGTCAATATGTATGTGTGGGTGTGTTTGTATGTACACAAACACACACACAGACATGTATTTACGTAACACACACCCATACTAAATAAATGAAATGCAGGAAAATGCACCAATTACCCAACTATTTCAGTAATTTCTTACATAAGTAAGGGTTGTATAGATTCTGCTAAAATGTAGCTTTTATATAGACCATGCTAGATGAGGAATATATTAAGGCCATTGGTTAGAATAAAGAATATATTAAGGCTTTTCTCTGTATAATGAGGAAGACCTTGTTATGCTGAGAAAACTTTACAGTGAATGAGAAGCTACTGAGTCTGGAGAAAGAGAGTAGTTCAGAATTGATGAGTAGGTGAGACGGAAATACATATTTCTGTATGTATTTCTGTATGTATTTCTGTATGTATTTCTGTATGTATTTCTGGTGAGAGCGGGATGGAGGCAGTGCATCCATCCTGGCTCTTCTTGACCTCTCAGCGGCTTTCGATACCATCGACCATGGTATTCTTTTGGGGTGGCTCAGGGAGTTAGGGGTGGGTGGCGTGGTCCTGTGCTGGTTTGCCTCCTTCCTCTGGGGCCGGTCCCAATCAGTGTTGATAGGGAGCAAGAGATCCAGCCCGCGGCCCCTCCTTTGTGGGGTGCCGCAGGGTTCAGTACTCTCTCCACTCCTTTTTAACATCTACATGAAACCGCTGGGTGAGATCATCCGCCGCCATGGGGTGAGGTATCATCAATAAGCTGATGATACTCAACTATACATCTCCATCCTGGGTGATGTAAGTAACGCTGTGACCACCCTTTCTCGGTGCCTGGAGGCTGTAGGGGTCTCGATGGGGAACAACAGGCTTCAGCTGAACCCTGGCAAGACGGAGTGGCTGTGGGTTGGGGGCTCCCGGGTATCTGGGAATTTACTATCTTTGGTTCTGGATGGGGTTGCACAGCGCCAGACTGACCCGGTGCAGAACCTGGGGGTTCTCCTGGACTCACAACTCCTCCTCGAAAAGCAGGTGGCAGCCGTGGCCAGGGGAGCCTTTGCACAGCTTTGTGTTGTGTGCCAGCTATGCCCCTTCCTGGATCGAGAGTCCCTCTGAACAGTCACCCATGCCCTGGTCATCTCCCGCATAGACTACTGCAATGTGCTCTACATGGGGCTACCCTTGAAGAGTATCTGGAAGCTACAGCTGGTGCAGAACACAGCCGCGCGAGCAGTTTTGGGAGCCCCAAGGAGGGCACATATAACACCATTGCTATATGAGCTGCATTGGGTGCCAGCTTGCTTCCAGGTCCAATTCAAGGTGTTGGTTATTACCTTTAAAGCCCTACATGGCATGGTCCAGGTTACCTGAGGAACTGCCTCACCCCTTTTACATCGACCCATCCCACCCAGTCAGGCAGAGAGGGCATGTTATGGACCCTGTCCACGAGGAATTATTGATTGGCAGGGTCCAGGAGGAGGGCCTTCTCTGCCATGGCACCCACCCTTTGGAACAAGTTACCCCCGGAGGTAAGACAGGCCCCCACTCTCCTGGCCTTCCGGAAGGGGCTTAAAACATGGTTATGCCACCTTGCTTGGGGTGGGAGGGGGGATAGCCATTCATGGGGGTGGTTGGCACCATGATGGTGCCAAGGATAAGATCTTATGTCCATCTTGAATTTTATATTTTATATTTTGTATTTTTATATTTTTATCTGTATATTTATACTTATATTTATACTAATATTGTAGTGTTTTTATTGCTTTGTCATTGTATTATCTGTAAGCCACCCAGAGTCATTGCATGCGAGATAGGCAGTAGACCAGAGCTTTCCAAACTGTGTGTGGTGACACAAAAGTGTGTCGCCACACACAGTCTGGTGTGTCGCCACACAACCTGGAAGCGCTGATCATCATCAGCGCTTCCGGGTTTTCCTGCGGCGACACACCAACTGCAGCGCGCAAAACCCGAAAGCAGCAGCAGCGCTTCCGGGTTTTTGTGCGCTGCCGCACTTCCGGATTTTCCCGCGGCGACACACCAACGCCGGTTGGTGTGTCGCTGCGGGAAAAACTTTGGAAAGCCCTGCAGTAGACAAATATGACAAATAAATAAATAAATAAATAAATAAATAAATAAATAAATAAATATTGTCCCTATACCTATTTATATTATATAGCATATGTAAGAATGTCAGGATTGAATGAGATGATAATTGGAATCAAACCTGGAGTTTAAAACACTAATAATTTCAGATATGCAGACAGCACCAATTTGTTAGATTTATTGAAACAAGACTTATAAGAGGTCATTATGAAAGTAAAAACACAAAATGAGAAATATGGATTAACAGTAAATATTAAGACAAAGATAATGTTAACCAAATGGTTAATGAATGTACAGTTGACGCAAAAGAAGGGAGATAGATGATTCTGTTTTCTTGGGTTCAAGAATAAATAAAGTTTGACGGTGTGCTGGAGAAGGGAAGAGAAGATTAATCCTAGAGAAGAAGGAAATGACAAACTTAGACAAGATAGACCAGTAGAATAAATACATTTCAGTGACAACAAAGATCAGAAAAATTAAAGTAATGGTCTTTCCAGTGATAACGTATGGCTGTGAAAGCAGAGCAGTGAGATAGAAGATAGATCCTTTTGAATTATGGATTTGGAGATGGTTCCTAAGAGGACTATAGTCTGCAAGAAGAAAATAATCAATCCGTTCTTGACTGCATAAAGACCAACTATTCCCTTGAAGTGATGATACTTTGGGCCTATGGATGTGTGAGAATGATGACTTAAAAAAAGAAGAAGAAGAACACGCTTGGCAATACAGGCTGCAAATTGGAGGTAAGTAGAATAAGAAAAAGGCAATGAATAAAGTGGATGGATGGAATCAAGAGATAACTGGAGCATCCTTGAAATTGCTGGAGGTCATTATTGGTGGAAGGTCAAGCTGGAAGGCATTTGTCCATATTCATTGGCAATCACTCGTAGCCGAGTAAGATTGTCTTCCAAAGGTAAAATTTTAACGGTGGATCCGTACGTGGCTATAAAGGCCAATTCTGGATCCTCACAACCTCCCACAATGAGGGCATAGGTTTCCGGGTGGGAGACGGTCATGATGAGGGTTTGCCTGACGTGCCTTCCTTTTAGCTCTTTTCTCCCTTTCGCCCTGTACTCGTGCTTCTTCAAAGTCCATAGCGCCATTAATAAAGGCTGACCTCCAATTGAAACGCTCATGAGTTAGGGCTTCCTAGTTCTCAATGCTGATATTACATTTTTTTAAATTAGCTTTGAGAGTATCTTTGAATCTCTTTTGCTGTCCACCAATATTCCGTTTTCCATTCTTAAGTTGGGAGTAAAGTAGCTGCTTTGGAAGACGATGGTCAGGCATTCGAACAACATGGCCGGTCCAGCGAAGTTGATGTTGGATGATCATTGTTTCAATGCTGGTGGTTTTCGCTTCTTCTAATACGCTAACATTAGTCCGCCTATCTTCCCAAGTAATTTTCAGAATTTTTCAGAGGCAGCGTTGATGGAATCTTTCAAGAAGTTGGAGGTGACGTTTGTAGAGGGTCCATGTTTCACAGGCGTACAGAAGGGTTGGTAGTACAATGGCTTTGTAAACAAGCATTTTGGTCTCCCTGCGAATGTCCCGATCCTCAAACACTCTACGCTTCATTCGGGAGAAAGCTACACTCGCAGAGCTCAGGCGATGCTGAATTTCAGCGTCGATGTCGGCTTTTGTAGATAGATGGATGCCGAGATAAGAAAAGTGGTCGACATTTTCTAGTGACACACCTTTAAGCTGGATTGATGGCGCTGCGGAGGGATTGGTTCGAACTTGCTGGTAAAGCACTTTGGTTTTTTTAATGTTAATCGAGAGGCCGAGCTTTTCATATGCTTCTGCAAAGATGTTTAGGATAGTTTGAAGATCTTCCTCAGAGTGTGCACAGACTACGTTATCATCAGCATATTGAAGTTCTATAACAGAAGTTGCAATTACCTTATTTTTTGCTTTCAGCCTACTAAGATTAAAAAGCTTTCCATCTGTTCGATATATAATTTCTACACCAGTAGGAAGTTTCTCTTCAACAAGGTGTATAATCATAGCGATGAAGATAGCGAATAAGGTTGGAGCAATAACACATCCCTGTTTAACGCCGTATTCCACTTTAAATGGATCGCTTTGAGAGCCATTGTTATTCAGGATTGTTGCCATCATGTCGTCATGGAGTAACCGCAAGATGTTCACAAATTTATCAGGGCATCCGATTTTCAGAAGGATGGTCCAGAGAGCAGTACGATTTACAGTATCAAAAGCTTTAGTCAGATCAATAAACGCCATGTACAGAGGGCGGTTTTGCTCCTTGCATTTTTCTTGAAGCTGTCGTGCAGTGAAGATCATATCCACTGTTCCCCTGGAAGGGCGGAAGCCATTTTGCGTTTCAGGGAGGATGTCTTCTGATACAGATAGGAGACGGTTTGCAATGATCTTTGCCAGGATTTTGCCTGCTGTGGCTAGAAGGGAGATGCCTCGATAGTTTCCACAGTCTGTTCTATCACCCTTTTTAAAGAGAGTGATAATTATGGCATCCCTAAAGTCTGCTGGAATCTCCTCCCTCATCCAGATTTTTTCGATGAGCTTATGAAGTTGTTGTGTAAGTTCAGGCCCGCCTTCTTTAAAGACTTCAGCAGGAGTCCCATCAGGTCCACTAGCTTTGTTATTTTTCATTTGTTTAGTGGCTTTACTGACTTCCTCCAAACTAGGGGGTACTGCAAGCTCATTTCTTATTTGTTTTTGCGGGATTTGCAAGAAGACTTCATCAGCCACAGTAGAGTGACGATTAAGGAGATTGTAGTAATGCTCTTTCCAGTGCAGTGCAATAGACTCTTTGTCCTTTAGAAGTTTAGCACCATCTACTGAGCGTAAGGGATTTGTACCATGGTTTGTTGGTCCATAGATGGCCTTTATGGCATTAAAAAAGCCCCGTGCATCATGAGCAATTGCCAGGGGATCAGGGCTGACTCAACTGCCCTAACTAATATCAAACAAATATGTACAGTTATTCAGCACTCTTCAATGATTCTAAAGGTAGCTAATAGCTAATGATACAACAGGAGATGGAGGATGCCTGCTCTCCCCTTCTGTTCTTCTTCTCAGTGCTCTCCTTATGTGAAGGTAATTCTTCTTGGATGCTTTCCTGATGATGTGGAATACCAGGTTCTTAAATGTACTGGTAGAATGAGCAATGGGAACAAAGGTGGAAGGAGAGCAGAACCAGCATCCTCATTCTTGTCCTCTCATATTGCACTAAGGAGCTTTTAGAATGTTTGAAGAAAAATGATTGCACCAGAAACTAAGCAAAATAATGATGCCAAACAAAGCTTGATGCCAACCAGGTTGACCCTACAGCTACAAACTGTTTTTATCTAAAATGTTTCTTCCAGTCTGAAAAATAGCATCAAGTTAATGCAATCAGATGGCTACCTTTAGAGGCATGGAGTTAATGTCTCTTCACTCTTCCAATGCTTTCAATGACTACACATCTCAAAGAGTAATGTCTGCCATTCTCCCAAACTGGGAAAAATATTTCACATCAATATGACTTGCAAATACACTTTTGTCTGGCTGAGGAGTAATTTATTTGTAAATAAGTATGTATAATTGTTATTGTTGCAAAAATATAATATTTTCATTGAGCTTCCTGATGATACACACACACACACACACACACACACACACACACACACACACACACACACACAAAGACAAAAGTGACAGACGGGGATATTCCTCCCCCCCCCCAATAAAAAAGCTTGTATATGTACAGTTGTCAGCATATATAACACTATTTTTCAGAATGGAACTGACAGATCATATAGCAAAATCCTCCATGGAACTTAAATGTCTCCATTTGTTTGTCCTCGGGATGTCCAGTGTAGTAGTTGGGGCTTTTAGAAGTATTTCACATTAATGAATGATTCTTTACCAAGAACTTTTCTTGGCTAGATGCTCAATGGTATTTTGTCAATAGAACTTGGAGGACTGGAAGGGGCAGAACTGAATCAAAAAGATAAAAGTTTCGTAAGCTTCTTGAGTTTCTCTCCAGTAGTTGTGGGAACAGAAGAAAACATTCACAACCAATTTTTCTCCTGCCTGCCTCTCCCTTCCAGACATGTAGCCTTTCTCCAAAAGGTTTCTCCAGAAATCAGAGGGAGTCCTGAACAGTGGAGGGGCGTGATGGCTCAGTGGGTAAGATGCCAGGCTTGTCGATCGGAAGATTGCAAGTTCGGAGGTTCGAATCCCTAGCCCTGCGTGATGGAGTGAGCTCCCGCACTAGCTCCAGCTCTTGCCAACCTAGCAATTCGAAAGCATGCAAATGCAAGTAGATTAATAGGTGCCACTTCGGTGGGTAGGTAACAGCGTTCCTGTTATGTGCGTCATGCAGCCACATGACTGTGGAAGCGTCTTCGGACAACGCTGAATCTTCGGCTAACAAACAAAGATGAGCACCGGCCCCTAGAGTCGGACACGACTGCACAAATGTGCGGGGGGGACCTTTACCTTTACCTGAACAGTGGGGATTGTGCTAGATTTGTGCCACATTTCTCTTCAGGGCAGTATTGCCACTTGTCAGCCTTACCAGGTAGACCAGACAGGAAACATGAGCAGATGAGCTAATTCTACTTTATTGTAAGGCTACATTAAGAGAATCTTGCAAGTACAATTGAAAGTACAATTCTCCCGCTGTCACCTTTATAGCCTGAAAACTTAGGTCCCTCCTGAGCCTCTTGCTCCACCCACTATGCAGTTGCGGGCTATGCTGTCTCTTATCTGACCGTTCCCTAGGCAGCGTCTCTTTGCCCCATTTCCCAAAGTCTTTCCCACATACCATTACACCACTGCAACCTTATGTAGCACACCTACAGTATATACACACCCCACTCTCTAAGAAGGTCCCTGATCCTCTAGAAAGGGTTTGGAAGGATCTTTCATAGCAACCACATTTTACCCCCACCCCTGCTTTAATAAACTTAAAATATCGGGTTTTTTTGCTTTAATTTTCCACAGCCTCACTTTGTTATTTTATTTATTTATTTATCAAATTTCTTGGCCGCCTATCTTGTACACGACGACTCTTTTTTCTATTTTCAGTGTTACTTATATCTGTCTTAATGTTTCTTGTCACCACTCTAAGGTTTATGCTCATCCTGAGATCCCACACCGCCATAAACATTTTTTTTTCTGGAAAATGAAAAAATGGAACTTAATATCTTATATCTTAAAAACACCTTATGTGGGTAGAGCTTCTGTTTGGGAAGAACATGGGGATTAACCAATCATTTGGAGCTGCTAATTTAATAAGAAGAAAAGTCTGCAGTTATTGTATACTTTATATATTAGTTTAATATTTAAAAGGCTTCTCAAGTGAACTGGTTTATCTAGAAGCTAATATCGCAGAAACTATTGAAGTTAATTTCTCTTGACAGAATAAATTTGACTAGTGTGTTTATATATCTTGCAGGATTTCTTTGCTGCCTCAGTCATAAGACTCTGAGTGACTTGCATAGATAAAAGCATAAAACCACACAACAATTTATATAAATGAGATTATAATCAATAATCTCAGCTGGTAACATATGGCAACAACAACCCCTCTACAAATTATGATCCAAAAGCCTAGTGAAAGAGGATTGTTTTCATTTGTGTTTCTTCTTTTCCTTTGTGTTATACTTTATTTGAATAAACAGACACATATTATTCATACAATTTTCATGTAATCTCAAAACCTGCTCTTTTCCTTCCTTAAACACCCAATTTTATGATTCTATCCTGTGCAGGTAATTTATTTTTCTATTCCAGGCCCTGGAAGGAATAGTTAAAAGAATCTGATAAAAAATCTGGAGGAGACTGGTAGCACCTTTTCCAATGAACAACTTTTATTAAAGGCATAAGCTTTCGTGAGCTTCAGCTTATCTGATGAAGTGCACTGCACCTCACAAAAGCTTATGTCTTTTAATAAAATTTGTTCATTGGAAAAGGTGCTACCAGTCTCCTCCAGATTTTTTACCACTGTAGACTAACACAGCTCTCCTCCTACAATGTCTTAAAGGATGTGGGTATCTTCAGCTTATAGAAAAGACAACTGACAGTACAGGTAGTCCTTGTTTAGTGACTGCCTCGGACAGCGACCATTCACAGCTAACTACAGTAATGAAAAAGTAACTTTGCAACCAATCCTCGCATTTATGACCTTCATGGGTCTGGAAAGCAAAGGAAAGCTGAAGTAAGATCATAAGTACAGTCATGGTTCCACTTAGCGACCACTTTGCTTAATGACCAAGTTGCTGGTCCCAATTGTGATTGCTAAATGAGGACCTGTTAGATACAACAGGAGTCTTCAAATATCTGAGGAGTGGACTTGGGGACTATTGCCCCAAAGTGTAGGACAAGAATCAATGTTAAAATATAAGGAATGAGTTCAGGCTAGACATAAGGAGGAACTTCCTGATTGTACAGGCTCTTAGCAATGGAACAGGTTGCCCCAGAAAGTAGTGAGTTCCTTTGCTGAAGGTCTTCAGAGGCTGGATGGTCATCTGTCAGAGATGCTCTAATATATTCTGCACTGAGCTGGACTAAATAACCTCTATGGTCCCTTCCAACACTCTTTTTATCACACGCACATTCTGGCCCTGTACACATGGCTGCTTGCTTCACTCTCTAGAGTGTCAGTGGCATTGATGTTCCACAAGTATCTTTGAGTTTTCCTTTCCACCACCCCCTCTTCCTCCATTAAAAAGGCAGCTAGATGGTGTCCCACCCCTTCCTTGTTTTTCCCTTGCTGTCTGCTTTTTGCAGGGAAGAAAAGTGAATACCTAAACCAGAGCTTTCCAAACTGTGTGTCGCGACACAAAAGTGTGTCGCCACACACAGTCTGGTGTGTCGCCACACAACCCGGAAGCGCTGATCATCATCAGCGCTTCCGGGTTTTCCTGCGGTGACACACCAACGGCGGTGCGCAAAAACCCAAAAGCGGCAGCAGCGCTTCCGGGTTTTTGCGCACTGCCGCAACGGCAGCACTTCCGGGTTTTCCCGCGGTGACACACCAACAGCGGTTGGTGTGTCGCCGCGGGAAAACTTTGGAAAGCCCTGACCTAAACAAATCTACCCAGTGTGCAGAGATGCAACAAAGCCACTCCTTAGAGCACACAGAAAGCAAAGGGGGAAGGACAGCAAGATGCCACAGCACCTTTGCTTCAGTTGGGATAAGGCAGGAGTTCCCATACAGCTTCCCAGGATACACATTTTGTTGCCTCTGGAGCAGCAGCTGATTAACTAACTGTATGAAGACAACTGGAAACCTTTTGGCATCATGGGGACATGCAGGAGTGGTGTTGGTCTAAGACCAATGCAGATTTTTTTTTGGTGCCTTTGAGTCTGTCTTGACTCTTGGTGACTGCCTGGACAGTCCCTGCAGTTTTCTTGGCAAGATTTTTTCAGAAGTGGTTTGCCCTTGCCTTCTTCTTGAAGATCATTCAGTGGCCTGCTAGAACCAGTGAATGGAGCAGAGCTTAACGTAGTATAAGCTTGTGCACAGAAAAAGAATATTGTTTAAAAACAGAGCCAGTGAGCACATTAGAGAGATCCAGGTTCTTAATCTTACTCTTTTAGCCCACCCAAGCATAAAGAAACACATGCTTACACTCCAGGCTTGGCTGCCAGCTCGACCAGTCAGATTTCTCAGAGAAGCTGACTGAATTTCCCTTGCTTGCGTGGATTGCAGAAGTTGTGGTCCACTGAAGTTTTTTTTTCCCCTGGAGAAGGGGAGACCAGAAGATTACTCGTGGGGCCATTGGGATTGCCTACCCTTGTTTTTCTGTAGTTTTCCACCGCGGAAGGAACAGGGTAAGTGCAAGGCAATGGCCGAGATATATCAGGCTCTCGCAGGGGAAACAAGTCTCTTTGAAGAGACACAAGAGCGCCCAGCCGCTTTTAGATCACTTTAGGAATGTTTTTTTTTAGATTAAAATATTTTTGAAATCTAAGATCTATTTTTTGGACCTTGTTGAAAATGTTGGCTAACTTTGTGCTTTTTTTGCTATAACTGATTCTGGTGGAAGTTTGATGGACTCTATATTTGCAACATAATGAAACGTCTGCATTTTTTTTTTTTTACTTCTCTTTTGTATTAGAGGGATTTAAGAGACTCTGTTTGTAATTCTTCGCTTGATAAACTAAATGACTATTCATTTTTTGAGAAACTCTTTGTTTGGATTAAGCAGCTTGCAGCTTGAAGAACGAAAGCTCGCAGTTTGAAGAATAAAAACACAGGGTAACGTGTTTTTTTCCTTGTCGTCTTTTTCTAAATCCTCCCTGGTTGGATTTTGCTTCATTTGGAATATATTTTTTATTTCTCCTTCTATAAACTGTTTAAAATATTATTCTCTCCTGTATTTTGGATTATTGGAACTTTCTTTTTTCTTTTGACTTTAAAAAAAAAAAACAACAACAACAACGACGTTCTGCTTAATAGATTCTGCTGGTAGTATTCCATGGACAGATTACATGATTATTGTTTTGACTAGAAGGGTTGTTGTTTTAATTTGAAGGACACAGGAAAGATGGCTTTCCAACTTGTACCTGAGGAGCTCAGAAGAGAGATTACTGAGGCTTTTTCAAATATTCAAAGGTCGTTGGAATTACTGTTCGTAACTCTGCAAAACAGAGAGAAAGAACAGAGAACAGAAACGGAGACAGAAAGGAAACATGTTTTTCAAGTGGAGGAGAAACAGAAGGAGGAAATTTTGAGTATATTAGTTCAGAAGAACATTCTGAAGGCTTTACACTACAATCTTGGTATAGATATGTTGTGGCAGTGGAGACAGAGTGAAAATATGGGTGCACAGTTGGATGGATGTTGTGAAATATGTGGAAAGGGAGAGAAGGTTGCTCTGATATTCTATATGAGATATAGAAAAGAGCAGGCTGTATATTGCGAATCTCCCACAGTGTATTGTGATTTTGGCATAACCTAAACAGAAGATATGAGAAACTGTATGGATATAAAGGTTAATGAAAAAATATGGACTTGAATTGTTATGAGAAATTGTATGGATATATAAAAAGTGATATTCTAAATGTAAGATGCTAAATACAAACACAAGTTGATATTATAGAATATTGTTTTCCTTAGAGATATATTTATGAGAAGATAATGATATGATGGAATTAGAATGATGGTTACTACAGGATGATATATATCAATATGTATTGTATGAATATTATAAGAATTGATATATTAGCTATTAGGTTAAGTGATATGATAGATTATGCATTTAGTTTAAATGGACACTACTACAAGGAATGGAAATTACAGATGGATAATTGAGATTCAAGAATTCCTTTTTTATGGAGATATATATATATATTAGAATTAAATTATAGAAATATATATGTATGAACACTATAAGAATTGCTAAATTATGTATTAAGTTACATAACATGTTAGGTTATGAGTCATAATATGAATAGAATATATTGTAGTTTATTAGAAGTAAATAAGGCTTTTATTTGTTATACTAATTGGTCTTTATTGAAGATATAAATATGTAGTAATGAACATTCAACATTTAACTACTACTTCAAGGAGTGGAAGCCAAAGATGGATTATTGGGAGACAGTAAGATGAAGGTTAGAAGATTGGATTAAAGAAATCAAAAGGCATATGACAAAGAAAAGTTCCTGTATACTGTATGAAGGACTAACATTTAAAATCAATTGTTGTACTTTAAGTTCAAAGATAGATTGGAGGACATCTATTTTCTATATTTTCTTTGCTTATTATTTCTTGACTTCACTTTTTCTTTATCTTTTTCTTATTTTGTATTTCTGTTTCTATTTCTTTTTCTACTTTAAATTTTATTATGTATTGTAAAACTTAATAAAATTTAATAAAAAAAAAAAAAGAAACACATGCTTAGACATAGTAGGTTCAAAAAGTAAGTACAAAAGAGTTCTTACATTTATTGGTCCAGTTACATCCATTTTGTTGAGAAATTATTCTTCTTTGGTTCCCTAGACCCCTGGCCCTATGTTGCTGCCAGGGCTGCATGGAGAAAAGGGGCTTGAGGCTTAGGCATGGCCTCTTTATGGAAGGAGCTCAGGCACGTGCGTCCTACTCCTCCGGTGGAGGAAAACAGAGAGCTGACTATGAAGGGAGAAGGAAGAAGTGGGAGTGGCAACAAAACAACTTCCTTAAAGACATGGAGAATTGCATCCTGGGTTGAACTCATCTACATGCAAATGAGGCATGTTGATTTGCTGAATTTCCAACACTTCTTTGGGCTGAGAGAGAGTGACTGGCCCAAGGTCACCCATCCTGCTTCATGCCTAAGGCAGGACTAGAACTCCCAGTCTCCCAGTTTCTAGCCTGATGCCTTAACCACTACACCAATCTGGCTTTCTCCTAGTGCAGACCTTTCATGTGGAAAATCTTAGTGTCTGGACCTCTCCACATGCAGCATTTGGGTGAATCCTGCCTGAGTGCTGCCATGCCACTGCATTCTCAGAAATGTTCTTCTTGGGCAGCCAAGACAATTTTATTCTGGCTGAGCTGCAGCACTGGTCAAATAGGAAAATGTCTGTTTTGCAGTTTGTGAGGACTGGGGTGGGGGAACAGTCTATTTTCCTGTTTGACAGACCTCTTGCCTCACCCTTCCTCCTGCAGCAGCCTTCACTTGGAACTTCCCGGTAGAGTTCATAGGCAACCTTAGCAGCAAACACAGTTTTAATCTTTCTAATCAGTCAGATGTTGCTGGTTTAATTTCCCCTATTCTATAAGCAGCATGCACCAAATTCTTTCTTTACTGCACCTCCTTAGCCTCTGGGCTCAAGCAAACCATTACTCTCCCCCGTCCCTGACATACAGTACATACACATAGAGGCTCACCATTCCAAAGTGTCATTGTTGCAGTTGTTAGGGAAATCATCTGGTTGGAAAGCTGTGGTGTCATGCCATCACTCCATCATTCAGGTGGAACTAATGTGCAGGAAGAATGATGTATCAGCTTTCTCCTCATGCCAACAGATTAACGAACACAGCATATATGGAGAACACAAAGGATGGGGGTCAACCGTTTGGTTCTTTGTTCTGTGCAGACAGGAAGCAAGAGAGTGGTTGTTATTCCAGGAAGTGCTCTAGCTTATGGGCAGTAACTGTGTGATTATTCTCCTATTAGTCAACTGGAGGGAATATTAAGTCATGGTGCTCCCTCCATTCTCCTACTGATCAGCTAGTGTCAAGTGTTCCCTGTCTGTTAAAAGTATTTGAAGTTTGGCAGGAGTTAAGATGATACTTACTTCCACTTTGGAGTAACTGGGGAGTAACTGTACTGGGTAGAAGTATCTTCTCTCCCCTCTGTCTCTCTGTCTCTCTGTCTCTCTCTCTCCTACTCGTCCTTCTATCCCAATATTCCAAATGGGATTTTCTGCTAATAGTAGTTGTCTAAGCAGAGGCAATTATATCCTTACCCACATTCTGCTCATTCATCTGAGTTAGAATTACATGTTATAAAAAACCAGTATGTTTCAGTACTTTAACCAATGATTCATATAACAATTATAACTGTTACAATGTTATTGAAACTGCAGAACAGAGCAGAAAATAAATATTGGCTGTATTATGCTTATTCTAAAATGCTTATTCTCTTCTATCCCCTCTGTTGTTTAAAATTGCATCAACTAGACTGAGAAAGAGTTCTGCACAAATAAAAAAAGTATATATCACGTTATTATGGAAGGCACAAGAAGTTACGCCATCCATAATAATTATTTAATGATTGATGCTCGGATCTATAAAGAGGTGAACGAGGTTGGAGTTAGTTCTGTCTATCTTCATTTTGGTGGATCCAATGCCCAGGAAGGGAGCACCATTAAGGTTCGTTGCAACCGTATAAGATGACCTTGTGGAGCCACCTCTGTTGGTTTACCTGATTCTTTCTTCTGCTCATTTCCACTATCTATAAAGGGACCCTCTTGAGCCACATTTTCTGAATGCCTGCTGAAGTACTCTGCACTTTATGAACTCAGGATAGTCCTAATAAAAGCTTTATTAATCCTATAATTTTTATAGGCCAACATGAATACCATTTTTCAATATTTATTTATTTATTTTATTAAACTTCTCGACCACCCAACTCGTACACAATGACTCTGGGTGGTTACACGATGACTCTGGGGCGGTTATATGCCTTTAGACCAGAGCTTTCCAAACTGTGTGTCGCGACACAAAAGTGTGTCGCCACACACAGCGTGGTGTGTCGCCACACCACCCGGAAGCAGCGGCGCGCGCGCGCACGGTGGCAGCAGCAGCCGCTGCCGCCGCCACCGCCGTGCACGCACGCACCGCCGCATGCCCCCCGCGCCACTGCACGCCCCCCTGCGCCGCCGCACGCCCTTCTGTGCTGCCGCCGCCACGTTGCCGGCTATGCAGAGATGCCTAATCCATTTTGAAGCTTGGATCCAGGACTCTAAAACAGTTTGCCAACTCCTAGTGGGCATAACAGAATTGATGCATAACACTGGTCAAAATCGTAAGCTTCACCACTTCCCTTGCAGTTGTATACTGCAAAAAATTTGATAGTAGGTACGTAAGCTACCTTTTAAAGAAATACGTTTGCCATTATTGATTTTCTCCATAATGGTAAGCTTGCAAGCCGCCACAAATTTCTTGGGGATGCAATCTGAAACCCTTGATGTAAAGGATAAAATGACATCCAAGCTGGGGATTTACAGGAAATAGAAGCGCTGCATTTTATCTTTGACATGAAATATTTGCACTGTTTGTAGAGATTTAAACTGCCTGTATCTGATTTATTTGTATTGTTATAGACTTGGGTTGACTAAATCCTAATTGTACATACATAATTGACATGCACTGTATGGTAAAAGACCATTCACACACATATTCCATGAAGAACTTTTTTTTTTAAGTAAATTTTATTATTTAAAATATTTACACATCACATCTATAGTTACATTTACAAAGATTTACAACACATACGTAACATACTTACACAAAACACAAAATACAAAACTATAAGAACATTCAAAGTTACATACAAAGTAAAGTGACTTCCTATTTCTTTTAAGAAGAAACTTTTATAACTTTCATTCAATAATACTATTTTCTTTATATTTTTCTTCCTTTTTAATATTTTGTCTTTATATTTGTAATTTATCTCATTTAATAATTTCATTTCCAACTTTTTCTTTTATCGTTGTTTTTATCTATCTTACAAAAATAATTTTATATTGTAATCTTTTTGTATGAAATTTAAAAAGGGTTTCCATGTTGATTCATAATTTCCAATTTCTTTATCTTTTACTAAGTTCGTTAATCTGTCCATTTGTGCTAATTCCATTGATTTGAAAATCCATTCTTCTATTGGTGGAGTCTGTTCTTCTTTCCAATGTTTCGCTAGGGTTATCCTTGCAGCAGCGATCAGATGTAGTAGTAAATTTTTACAGTCTTTAGTCCAGTTTGTGTTCATAAGTCCCAATAGGTAGAATTCTGGTTTCTTTTCCATATTAATTCCAATGATTTTACAAATACACTTGTGAATTTTTCCCCAAATTTTTTTAGTTTTTTTGCAGGACCACCATAAATGATAATAAGATCCAACTTTTATTTTACACTTCCAACAAATATTTGATCCTAAACATTCCATGAAGAACTTTTAATATGTCCCGCTATAGATTGATTTGCAAGTTAATTCTCCTAGCAGTTGCTCTAAGCCAGTGTTTCTCAGTCTCGAGAACTTTAAGATGTGTGGACTTCAACTCCCAGAATTCCCCAGCCAGTATGGCTGGCTGGGGAATTCTGGGAGTTCAAGTCCACAGATCTTAGAGTTGCCAAGGTTGAGAAACATTGCTCTAGGCTCTGATTTTTGGCAGCTGATCCCACCTGCATACTAGATAGTGAAAGGGAGGACTGGGACTGTGAGACGAACTCCAGCTTACAGCTGTACATCATTCTGAAAGCAGGTCAGGGAATATATTTCCCTTTGATCTCTATATTTCATTAGAACTGGTGCTGATAAAAAATGTGAAAACATAAAAAAGAAAACCAGTGAGCAATTCAGGGACATCATATCAAAGGCACTATGCAGAGGCTTCTGGAGGTGGTGGCTTAAGGCTTGTTCGCTTTGAAAAAGTGAGATAAAGTCCTTGCCCTGATATGACAATGATAATTATGTGGCTGACAACACCCTGAGGGTGGGGGTGGGGGTTGGGGGTTGGGGACCCCCCCTCTCTCTTTTGAAGTGTTGGGGGGGAAAATTGGTTATTTGGGGCAGCCTTTAAGCTCACATCCCTGCTTTCCCTCACCAAACTGGAGATTGAAACATTCTCTGGATTTGTGAGTATTCCTGAGGGCAGAAAACAAACCTGAGCAATTATTTGTAGAGGAAGTTTAATCATTATAAGATAATATATTATTATTTTTATTTATTTGCTTTTATAATAATGTATTTATTATTATTTACAGGAAATACATTACAGGGATAGGCAAAGCCTAGCAGCCAGCCAGCCACATCCCACCAGGAGGAGACTCGGAGAACATGTGCTCCACCGATATTTGCCTGGGAAGAAAGGCAGAAGGAAGTGACCTCCACAATCTCCTAGACAAAGAGTAGGCAGAATGATAGACTGAGAGGGGACTCTGAGTAAATCCTTAAGTCTCTATCTACACTCTACTGCCCCTTTGTGCTCATGAGATGCTGAAGAGTTAGTACCATTGGATCCACAGCTCCAACATCCTCCCACCACAAGGAGCTCCTTAATTTTCAGTTCCAGCTGCTGCTACATGAGAAATGACTCCACTCTAGTTAAGCTACAGGACCAAGAGCAGGTGTGCTGGGAACATGTCCTGGGCACCGAGTCACAGGGCATGGATTTCATACTCAGTGGCTTGCTCTTTGTGATGAGATAGATGTCTGGGTACTAACTATGGAAACAAACTCTCAGAGAAGGAGTTAAAGTATGTTTCCTTTTAAATTTCCAATGTGATGTTATTGTAGATGAAAGTCGGGGAGTAAGAGTCCTTCACTTTGCTAAGTTTCACAAGTGGTTTGAACTGGGCACCTTCAGAAACATTCTGTCTCTTCAAGTTGAAGCAGATTTGTTATGAAGTGACCAGAAGCAGAGTGAACCTCCCTGAAACTGAATGGGAGATGTGTTGCATCAGAACTCTGCAGGAAATTTATTAGAAGATAAATCAGAATATGCTATTAAAGAGATTGAACATAATCTAGATATCACAGCTTTAGCAGAAATGAGAGAGAAGGAGCACATCTTGAGATTTAGAGCAATTCCAGAACAAGTAGATGAAAATGTGAGAGAAAGGATGACTTTTGAATTAGCTAAATTTTTGGAGACAAGAGAACAAGATTTAGATTTGGAGATAGACAAGATATTCAGAGTAAACTCACGTTATGCTAAGGAAAGAAAAGTCCCTAGAGACATATTGATATATTTTGTAAGAAAAGTGACAAAAGAGCAAATCTTAAGGAAGCATTATAATACTAGATTAAATATAGAAGGGAAGGAAATAATTGTATTAAAAGAAATTCCCTTGAGAATAATTAGGAAAAGAAAAGACTATTCTTTCCTTACAGACAAATTAAGGCAACATAGTATTTCATTCAGATGGGAAAAATTGGAAGGCGTATCGTTTGAGTTTAAAGGACAGAGATTCAAAATAACTTCCATTTTAAAAGCAAAAGCTTTTTTAGAGAAATACAAGAAAGAAATGGGTTTACCAGAAGGAGAATTGACAAAAGGAGGAGAAACATCGAAAGACAAAGAGAAGACTGAAGATCTATCTGAGAAAGGAGCTACAGGTGTGGACTTAACAAAGGGATTTTAAAGAATAAAACACCAATGGAACTTAAATATCTGACATGGAATATTAATGGAGCCAATGCTCCACAAAAAAGAAGAAAGATATTTCATTTTTTGAAAAAACAGAAATTGGACATAAGTTGTTTACAAGAGACTCATATTTGTAAAAAAGATACTAAATATTTGATTCAAAAACAGCTTGGAGAAGAATTTATTTCGGCTGGATATAAAAAAACTAAAGGGGTAGTCTTATATGTACAACCAAAGTTAAACCCAAAATTGATATTAGCTGATGAAGAGGGTCGATACATTGTAGTAGAAATTAACATACAAGGAACTAAAACACTGATAGTTGGACTTTATGCACCGAATATGGATAAAGGAGTATTTTATAAAAACCTGATGGATAAACTTTTGGACTTAACTTATGACAATTGGTGTTTCATGGGGGATTGGAATGGGGTAATTTACCCCAGATTGGATAGACAGTCACAAAAAGAAGTGAAGCAAACACAGGGAAAATTGCCACAAACATTTTTCGACTTGAAAGAGATGTTGGATTTACAAGACATTTGGAGATGTATGAATGGGACTTCCAGAGAATTTACATATTATTCAGAGAGATTTAAATCACATTCTAGAATAGATATGATTTTGATATCTAAAAATTTGATGATGGATATTAACAAAGTTGATATATTACCTAAGACTTTATCAGATCATAATCCAGTAATGTTGACTCTTAAAGGGAAATGGAATGTATTTAGATGGAGATTGAATGAGTCACTACTACGGAATAATGATGTAGTTGATGTATGCAAAAAAAAATTAAGAGAATATTTTCAATTTAATTTGAACAAAGGGACTAATATTCAAACTGTATGGGAAGCCAGTAAAGCATATATGAGGGGTTATTTTATTCAATACAATGCTCAAATGAGGAAGAAAAAACAAAAAAGAATTCAATTGATTTTAGATGAAATTAAAAGTAAAGAGTTAGATTTGAGAGATAAACCAATGGATGACACTTTGCTCACTCAAATTAAATTTCTACAAAAGCAAATATCAATGATATTAACTCAAGAGATAGAGATTCAAATGAAATTTACAAAACAAAAATATTTTGAATATGCAAATAAACCAGGTAGATGGCTGGCTTATAAATTGAGGAAACAAAGACAAAAGAATTTGATTACTAATATTCAACATGAAGGAAAAACTCTGGTGAATAATATGGACATTCAAAAAACCTTTCATGACTATTATTCTAAATTATATAAAAAACAAGATGTCAACTTGGATGAGATTGAAGAATATTTGAATAAACAAAAACTAACTGTTCTTAATGACCAACAAAGATTGATATTAAATAATGTTATAACAAAAGAAGAATTGATAAAAGCTTTTAAGAAAATTAGTAGTGGAAAAGCTCCTGGACCGGATGGATTGTCAGCAGCCTACTATAAATGTTTTGAAGAGGATTTATGTCTACCTTTGCAGAAGACTATGAATTCTATTTTGGAAACAGGAATTATGCCTGAAACTTGGAAAGAAGCACATATAACATTGATACCCAAAGAACAACAGGATTTAACATTAACTAAAAATTACAGACCAATATCTTTATTGAATAATGACTATAAGATATTTACAATGATATTAGCAGAAAGAATGAAGAATATACTTAAGGATTTTATTCATCAAGACCAAACTGGTTTTCTACCCAAAAGACAAATTCATGACAATGTCCGAAACATAGTAGACGTAATTGAATATTTGGATCAACACTATGATAAACAAGCTGCCTTGATATTTATTGATGCTGAAAAAGCCTTTGACAACTTAAATTGGCCTTTTATGTTCAAAGTTTTGGAAAATATGAATTTTGGAGGAAATTTTATAAAATGGATTAAATCAATATATACTCCACAATTTGCCAAAATAATTGTTAATGGAGAATTTAGTAAGCCATGTGAAATACAAAAAGGTACTAGACAAGGTTGTCCATTATCTCCACTTTTGTTTATATTGGTATTAGAGGTTTTACTTAGAGATATTAGACAAGATGATGGTATCCATGGTATTAAAGTTAAAAAAGAAGTTTATAAACTAAGAGCATTTGCTGACGACCTAGTCATTACTTTGGAGAATGCACTAGAAGGAATTGAAATATTAATACAGAAACTAAAAGACTTTGGGTCGCTAGCAGGGTTCAAAGTGAATTTACAGAAGACAAAAGTTTTGACCAAAAATATGGATTACCACCAACAAGAGAAATTGAAAGAAATAACAGGATATTCAATGGAAGAAAAAGTAAAATATTTGGGAGTATATTTAACAACTAAAAATGTTAAGTTGTTTAAGAATAATTATATTCCACTTTGGATGGATATTAAAAAAGATTTGGAACATTGGGAAAAACTGCAATTATCATTATTAGGTAGAATTTCAGCAATTAAAATGAATGTTTTGCCAAGAATTTTATATCTTTTTCAAACACTACCTATATTGGCATCAGAAGAACCTTTTAAACAATGGCAGCGAGATATTTCTAAGTTTATTTGGCAAGGGAAAAAACCAAGAGTAAAATATAAAGTATTGCAAGACTCTAAAGAAAGAGGAGGACTAGGTCTACCGGATTTGAAATTATATTATGCTGCTTGTTGCTTGGTTTGGATTAAAGAATGGATAGTTTTGAAAAATGAAAAATTATTGAATTTGGAAGGACATGAATTAAGATATGGATGGCATGGATATTTGTGGTACGATAAAGTTAAAGTTAATGTGGACTTTAAAAACCATTATATTAGAAGATCCTTGTTAAGAATCTGGAATAAATATAAATTAATCTTATGTTATAAAAGACCCTTATGGATTTCTACACAAGAAGCATTCTACAGAACAGAAGTAAGAAATAAAGATAAATGGTTAACCTACAAAGACTTTTTAAAGAAAGAACAAGGACAATATATAATTAAATCAATAGAAGAATTGGTATCAGAGGGATACAGTTTTCAATGGCTTTCATATATGCAGCTCGTAGAGAAATTTAAATTAGATAAGAAAGACCTTGAATTTGAACAAACCAAATCGGAATTTGAGATACAACTATGTGAGACAGATGATCATCTAATTGCAAAAATGTATAAATTATTGTTAAAAGGTGAAATGGTAGAGGAACAAGTTAAAGACTGTATGATTAAATGGGCTAAAAATATTGGCCATAATATTCAAATGCAACAATGGGAAGATATGTGGACCAAAGGGTTAAAATTTACTTTGTGTTATAATTTAAAAGAAAACTTTTATAAGATGATGTACAGATGGTATATGACCCCACAAAAACTTTCTAAAATGTATGGAAATGTCTCCAACTTATGTTGGAAATGTAAAAAAAAAGAGGGGTCTTTTTACCATATGTGGTGGACATGTGAGACTGCAAAGAAATTTTGGACTCAAATACATGCATTGATGCAAAATATATTACAAATTCGAGTTCCATTTAAACCGGAATTTTTCTTACTGGGAATAATTGATGGACAACCTGGGAAGCAATTTACAAGGATTATGCAATACATGATTACAGCAGCAAGACTTATTTTTGCACAAAATTGGAAAAACCAGATATCGCCTACAATACAAGATTGGATGTTAAAATTGATGGATATGGCAGAGAATGATAAACTGACATGTTTATTAAAAGAAAATCCAAATAATTATTTCCTTAAAGAGTGGAAACCATTAACTGACTATTTACAAGATGCGGGAGGGGCAAAGCTTATATGGGGATTTGAAGATTAATATATATATATATTGATGTAATAGACAAGAAATATTCTTTAATATTATATATAGACCTAGCATGTAAGATAAAATTTTTAAAATACCATGACCAGATACAAATCGGAAGTTGACCAAATTCTGTTTCAGCTTTATCTTTTTTTCTTTTTTCCTTTACTACACTTTTTTATCTTTTCTTTTTTCTTGATTTGTATTTCCATTTTCTTTTCTGTTTCAAACTTTTATCTATGTAAAATTAAAATCTAATAAAATTTGTTAAAAAAAAAAGAACTCTGCAGGAAAGACATTACTGTATCACACTTTGCTTTTCACTTTTCCACGTATAGGCAGAGATAGTGGAGCAGGAGGAATGGAAATTGAATGAGTGACAAGTTTACTGATGAATCATAATGTTCTTAACTAGGAGTAGAAAAAGTTTGACACAAATCTTGAACTGCAGGTACTATATTCTAAGCTTCTCTTCACCAAAAATGCTTAGCATAACTCAACCCTTACTGTAATGATATAACATATTGTCTGGATACTGACATGCTGTTCTGATTCTCCTTGGCATGTTACCAAAATGTATGGCCTCATTGGTGTTCTGGTTGGAAGAAGATTTTGCAGGCACCCATGACCTGGTGAATAGCTGATGTACTTTCCACCTTCCTCTCCATTCTGGAAGTCTATTTACCAGTAATTAAGGTTGGTCTAGTCATATTTCAATGAATCTCTTATATTTGAAACAAAAACATTATGAATTTAATAATAAAATGTCTAAATTATTACCATTAAAAGCAAAGAACATAAAAGACCGATTTATTCAATAATAAGTGGTAATAACCAGATTATGACAGACCCAGAGTGAACCTGCAAAGAATCTGCTAATTTTTACTCTTCTGTATGGATATGAAATATCTTAGATATTTGTTTGTGTGTGTGTGCCTTCAAGTCAGTTTTTGACTCCTGGTGACTGCCTGGACAAGTCCCTGCAGTTTTCTTGGCAAGGTTTTTCAGAAGTGGTTTGCCCTTGCCTCCTTCCTAGGGCTGAGAGAGAGTGACTGGCCCAAGGTCACCCTGATGGCTTTGTGCCTCAGGTGGGACTAGAACTCATGGTCTCCTGGTTTCTAGACTGATGCCTTAACCACTACACCAAACTGGCAGTAGATATTTAGAGAATTAATGATTGTATATCCCATTTTAAATTTCCACATTGATCTGATGAGGATATGGCATTGTTAATTGCCCCCTTTACAGAATTTCAATTGGCAAATGTTCTCTCTCTGAGAAATAATCACAATCCTCAACCAGATGGCTTTCTAATAGAATTTTGTAAAACATTTCAGGAGATTTTAATACTGCAATTCTTAAGGTATGTGGAATGAAAGGTTCTCATTCCCTAATACTTGGCAACAGCCAGTGATTACTATGATTTCAAAACCTCTTAAACATTTGCAACAAATAACATCTATTTCAGCCCAAATAGAAATGTTAACAGTTCAGTTCAAAAGCATTAAACGTAACCTTTTACAATAAAGCCAATGTTACTTAACAATATGTGCTTTAGATTTTTAAAAATCTTTTGATGTGTGAATTGTAATTTTTTGAAGATTATTCTTAATTAAATTTGCCAAGTATTTTTGAAAACATGCAGTAGACCTAATCTATTGAATGTCATATATAATAGCTAGAGCCAATACTTTGAATTCACAGGAAATATTTTCACAAGAGGTATACAAAGAAAGCCAGTTTGGTGTAGTGGATTAAGGCACCAGGCTAGAAACCGGGAGACTGTGAGTTCTAGTCCTGCCTTAGGCACAAAGCCAGCTGGGTGACCCTGGGCCAGTCACCCTTTCTCAGCCCTAGGAAGGAGGCATTGGCAAACCACTTCTGAAAAACCTTGCCCAGAAAACTGCAGGGACTTGTCCAGGCAGTCTCTGAGAACTGGACATGATTGAACGGATTAAAAAAATTATACAGCTGTCCTTTCTTACTAGTGCCTTTTCTATTAGTTAAAGTGATAGGTTTAAAAAATAATGGGAAAATCAAAGGAATAGAAGTAGAGGGAGAAGAATATTGCTTGAATTTATTTGCAGATGATATGACTCTTATGATATCTAATCCACATGAAGCAGTTTCAGAATTTAAAAAAGTATTGGAAAACTTTGCAGAAGTTTCAGGATTTAAAATTCATTTAAAAAAATCTCACTTCATGTTTTTTTATACAAGAAGCCAAACATTTTTCATATTTTTCTGATAGCCAAATATTCTTTTCTAAATCAATAGAAATATCCATTTTGCATAAAAGCTTTTGTTGATTAGGTATATATAAATAATATTAATAAGCTTTGTCAAATTATGACTGTTTGGAAAACAATTATACAGAACAGGACTAGATGGTTTAAAGCCAATTTATATATTTTAGGTAAGATCACAGCTATTAAAATATTTGCTTTATCAAGACTATTTTTATTGCAGACCCTTCCCTATAATGTGCTTGATAAACAGTTAAAATTTTGGCAATATAAAGTGGAGATTTTCTGTTTTAGTTCAAAATGGTCTTAAATAAAAATTTGGTATATTTACATCTTAAGTTGGGATCATGGAGTATTCCAGTTTTGAAATAATCACATCTTCAGGCATTTCACTTTAAAGATATGATGTCTTTAATAATTGAAGACCTAAATAGATGCTGGTTTTTACCAGGCCAATAGACCATTGCAATATGCTAATTTATATTTCAATAGTACAAAATGATATTCTTAAAAAAATACTAACCCAATCATTAATTGGAGATTAAATCTTTGAAGAAGATATGAGAAAGAGATTTTGAGAGAGAAATATCAGGATATAGGTGGGAACAGGTATGGGAAATATCTGTTCCTAAGTTCTTCCTCAACAATGTGTCAAGAAACACATTGAAAAATTTGCACCATTTAACTAGGGATTCATAGTAAAGGTCAAGGTTCCCCCCGCACATTTGTGCAGTCGTGTCCGACTCTAGGGGCCGGTGCTCATCTCCGTTTGTTAGCCGAAGAGCCAGCATTGTCCGAAGACGCTTCCACGGTCATGTGGCCGGCATGACGTGCACGGAACGCTGTTACCTTCCCACCAAAGTGGTACCTATTCATCTACTTGCATTTACATGCTTTCGAATTGCTAGGTTGGCAAGAGCTGGGGCGAGTGCGGGAGCTCACTCCGTCACGTGGGGCTAGGGATTCGAACCTCCAAACTTGCGATCTTCCGATCGACAAGCCATACCCTAGTTAAAATTTCATACATAAAAAAACAGGTACAAATAAATGTTGAAGGGATTGCCTGGACAAAGGTATCTTTTTACATATGTGGTGCTGATGTCCAAAAGTTAGTAAATCTGGTAGTATGGTATTTCAATTAACTAGAATCAAAGAATAGAGAAAGAATCATTATTAGCTCTCTTGGCATTATTTTCAGGTAGGAATACAAATTTGAAAAGAAGGCACTATTAATTTGTAATTAATAGCTGCTAGATTACTGATAGCAAAATATTGGAAACATCTAGTAAAGGCATCTAAGAAAAACTGATATGATAATCTATGTCCCATTGTCTTAATGGAAAAATTAACATATAAATTGAAAGCGGTTGAAAAAAATGAAGGAGTAAATACATTTTATGAAATACTCTAATAACGGAATAAGGAAAACAGTAATCAACCATCCTGATATAAATGTTCTAAATTGAATAATTTTTATTTATTTATTTATTTAATTTATATGACCGCCCATCTCCCCCAACGGGGAACTCTGGGCGGTTTACAATAAATCTAATAAAATCTTATAATAATATTAATATCAATAATGCCCTTGCTTTGTAAGACGTTAATATGTATTGAGTTGAATTTGAAAATTGTTAATGCACATGTGCATTCTCATTATTCAAAAAGTGTACTTCACACATTAGAGAATTGTTTGTACAGTGTTACCATTAAACCAATAAGAAAAGCAAATTAAAAAATAGCAGGGAGAAAATGGCTGTTTTATAATAGTAGCCTCTGCTAAATCTACAGAGGAGAGGTAACTAAAAGCTCTTGGGGACAAGATGGGATGTGAATTTAAAAATACAGACATATACACCTTCTAATTGCAGAAAGCAGGTTATAGGGACTTGCACAGCCAGTTTCCATGGCATTTTGACTCACAGTATCTCTCTCTGAGGAAGGATGTTTCAGAGTTAAGCAATGAGGGACAAAACAGAGTGTTCAAATTTTGTTCGCCTCCCAGAGTCACTTGTTGAGGTGGGCAGCCATATAAATTGAATGAATGAATGAATGAATGAATGAATGAATGAATGAATGAATGAATAAATCTTTAAGTAGAGATTTCATGTGCAAGGAAACCATGGTAGTAAATCGGAACATACTGTACGTAAGTATGTTCTACGATGAGGAAATGACCGGTCAACATTTTAAAAGGCAATATAGAGAACAAAGTGCCTTTGTGCAAAAGTTTAATCATGTAAGACAAAAACTCACATTGATCCAGTGAGAAAAGGACCCATCATGCTACATATTTTTTTTTATTGTGAACTGCCCAGAGTCCTCCATTCGAGGAGATGGGCGATAATATAAATCTAAATAAAAAATAAAATAAAATAATAAAATAAAATAAAATAAAATAAAATAAAATAAAATAATAAAATAAAATAAAATAAAATAAAATAAAATAAAATAAAATAAAATAAAATAATAAAATAAAATAAAATAAAATAAAATAAAATAAAATAAAATAAAATAAAATAAAATAAAAAATATATATCTTTGTAAGCCAGAGCTTTCCAAACTGTGTGTCGGGACATGTTAGTGTGTCGGCTGAAGTATCTGGGTGTGTCGCAGCTGCTGCTGCCTCCGAGCCCTGCCAGGATTCCACGTAGGTCCTAGTGCCTGCCTTGTGCCTTGCTGCCTCCAAACCTGCTGTGATTCCGCGCAGGTCCTAGTGCCTGCCTTGTGCCTTGCTGCCTCCAAACCTGCTGTGATTCCGCACAGGTCCTAGTGCCTGCCTTGTGCCTTGCTGCCTCCAAACCTGCTGTGATTCCGCGCAGGTCCTAGTGCCTGCCTTGTGCCTTGCTGCCTCCAAACCTGCTGTGATTCCACGCAGGTCCTAGTGCCTGCCTTGTGCCTTGCTGCCTCCAAACCTGCTGTGATTCTGCGCAGGTCCTAGTGCCTGCCTTGTGCCCTGCTGTAAGAGTGTGTCGCAAAATGATGCCCTGCTGTAAGAGTGTGTCACGAAATGATGCATGTCTAAAAAGTGTGTCACCAACATGAAAAGTTTGGAAAGCTCTGTTGTAAGCATTGTCACCAATCCAAAGGTGGTCTCTGCTCCTGCAGGACAGATCCAGTGACTGTTGCTAAATAAACTTTTCTCTTCACCTTTTGGTCTCTGCTACATGTTGGGCATGGAATTGTTATTCCACAACATCAGCCGTTCTCCCTTTCCTTTCTTCCAGGGCAATGCATTAATAGCTTTGCTTTTTGTGTGAGTGCGGATGAAATTAAAACCTTCTATCTCCATCTTCCTGATCCAGACTAAATCAGGGTCACTGGAATGGAAGGGTTTTCTCCTTCTCTTAGATATGCTGATTTCAGGCAGCTGTTTTCTGAAATAATATGCATGGAAAATAGAAGTAAGCAATGATGGGCAAAGACTATGGGGACCATGCATATTTCTAATAGGTAAAAAAGCAATTTGAGAGTGGCCTTTTAATTTGAAATACATATTATTAAAGAAGGAGTGGTTTTCCAATGTGCTCCCACTCTTATTTTTGCTCATCTTTGTTTTTAAAAAGGAGGAAGGAAAAACTAAAACATTGTTTTCAGTGTATTTTCAGCCTCAGTATCATTTTCCTCCTGAAAAGCATTTTTTTTCCTGAACACTGAGCACATAGAAGAGTTCTGTGCAACCTGAAATATTGTATCCTGCATTGTGATGAGCACAATTAGCCCTAAAATTATTGGTTCTTTCTTTGTTGCAAATTTCACCATGAACTAATGTATTCCCTCACCTTCTGCTCTTCTTAAAGATTTGAAGTACAAGGAGAATAATGGCAGATCTGTATAGCAAGGTATAGCATCAAAACCAATTTGCTGTGCATAATTGCTGCTGAAAAAGGTCCACGTTATTTTGCAGTGATAGCTACATTCCATGTGGCTGATGTCTGAGTTCACCAGCCCTTAGAAAATGCCGAGAAGAATCCTTATTCTGCTCAATTATATGATCATGGAACTTGCAGCACTTGAGGATTTGTATTACAGGCTTATTGGCTCATCCTACTTAGCGTCTTTTGAAGATGTTGGTCTGACAACCTGAACTGATATTTATGGGGATTAATATTTATCTCCGCGCTTCAGTTTATATATTCCTGTTCTAAGTTCATTTAACTACACATTTTATTTATTTATACCTTTCAATCAACAAAAGCTTTCCTAGTAGTCACCAGCAGCACTAAAACATCCAAGGTAATAGACATCTAAGGTAAGGTTAAAATCCTCCACATCATTACAAGAAAACATCCATGGTACATACATATACATAATAGCAAACCATATTAATAAATAAAAAGTTGGAGTTCTCAACTGCCAATAAAACCAGATGATGTCACTCAAAATCTAAATGCTGCCCGAAAGCCTTAACTAACTTCCAGCAATTTAAACAGTCAGGACAAGCCTAGCTTCCAAAGGGAAGCTGTTTGGAAGCAGTACTTCCTGGCTTCAGCATCCCCCACCTCCCTAATTTCACAGAACTGGGGAACAATTAATTTTTTTTGTCATTATGCTCATGTCTGTCAGGGTAATTGGTGGAGAAACAATGATGAGTCGGAGTTTGAACTCTAGTTCTTTATTATTTCTACCATATGCAGAATCTTGCCAGACTAAAGGTTCCTAAACTGAGCTAAGGGGAAAAATACCCTTGGGAATCTAGGGCGGTGCTAGTCTAACCTTCTTCCTTGGCCCCCCCACCCTCTCCAAGCTGTGCAAGCTGTGAGAACGCTTATCTGCCTGGAATGTACTCTCTACTCCCTCAGCAACCAGCTCCATCACATGTCTGATGAATTAATTCCAGCTGGAGGTCCAGAAGACACTTAGACACCTATTGGCAACCAGTGGAGGGCCCATATCACAGGTGTAATGTGCTCGGTGACCAGCCCTAGTTAGTAATCAGGCTCCCACATTCTGGACCAATTGGATTGGGTGGTCTTCAAAGGCATGATAAGTAGTAATTGCACATGTCGAGATAAGTAGTAAAGAGAACAAAAAATACATTTTTAAAGAAAGTGATAAATTAACTTGAAAAGTAATCAGAGTAGGGAAATTTTAATCAGTAAGATTAATTATTTAGAATGAGAGGTAAGAGTAGAATAGATGAGTGATAAACAGGCTGCGGTGCATGTCTTTTTTTTAACCTCAAAAACCCAAAAACACTTCCCTTAGTTGGGGAAATAGAAGTCTGTTGGTTCTGCAGCAAAGGCATTTTGTTGTTGTTTATTCGTTCAGTTGCTTCCGACTCTTCGTGACTTCATGGACCAGCCCATGCCAGAGCTTCCTGTCGGTCGTCGCCATCCCCAGCTCCCCCACGGTCGAATCCGTCACCTCCAGAATATCATCCATCTATCTTGCCCTTCCTTTTGCCTTCCACTTTCCCTAGCATCAGCATCTTCTCCAGGGTATCCTGTCTTCTCATTATGTGGCCAAAGTATTTCAGTTTTGCCTTTAATATCATTCCCTCAAGTGAGCAGTCTGGCTTTATTTCCTGGAGTATGGACTGTATGGACTTCTTGCAGTCCAAGGCACTCTCAGAATTTTCCTCCAACACCACAGTTCAAAAGCATCTATCTTCCTTCGCTCAGCCTTCCTTATGGTCCAGCTCTTGTAGCCATAGGTTACTACGGGGAATACCATTGCTTTAACTATGCGGACCTTTGTTGTCAGTGTGATGTCTCTGCTCTTAACTATTTTATCAAGATTTGTCATTGCTCTCCTCCCAAGAAGTAGACGTCTTCTGATTTCCTGGCTGCAGTCAGCATCTGCAGTAATCTTTGCGCCTAGAAATACAAAGTCTGTCACTGCCTCCACTTTTTCTCCCTCTATTTGCCAGTTATCAATCAAGCTGGTTGTCGTAATCTTGGTTTTTTTGAGGTTTAACTGCAACCCAGCTTTTGCACTTTCTTCTTTCACCTTCATCATAAGGCTCCTCAACAACTCCTCGCTTTCAGCCATCCAAGTGGTATCATCTGCATATCTGAGATTGTTAATGTTTCTTCCAGCAATTTTAACTTGGATTCATCAAGACCAGCACGTCGCATGATGTGTTCTGCGTACAGGTTGAATAGGTAGGGTGAGAGTATACAACCCTGCCGCACTCCTTTCCCAATCTTAAACCAGTCCGTTGTTCCGTGGTCTGTTCTTACCATTGCTACTTGGTCGTTATACAGATTCCTCAGGAGACAGACAAGATGACTTGGTATCCCCATACCACCAAGAACTTGACACAATTTGTTATGATCCACACAGTCAAAGGCTTTAGAATAGTCAATAAAACAAAAATAGATGTTTTTCTGAAACTCCCTGGCTTTCTCCATAATCCAGCGGATATTGGCAATTTGATCTCTAATTCCTATGCCTTTTCTAAACCCAGCTTGTACTTCCGGCAATTCTTGCTCCATGAATTGCTGGAGTCTACCTTGCAAGATTTTGAGCATTACCTTACTGGCATGTGAAATAAGTGCCACTGTTCGATAGTTTTGTGGAAAAATAATGGCAGTCATACTAACAATTCATATCTTGCCATATGAGGACATGAAGAGGGCGGAGACTCGCAGTAGCTTCCTGAAGAGAGAACTCTGTGAGGTCACTTCCTTCTTCTTCCTCAGAGACTCTCTCAGAGACTCTCCGACTATGCTTCCGAACTGAAAGGACATTTTGTCTGAGCTCTCGAAGCCCAGACAGAATGCTAAAGCCTATATTTTCTATTCTTGTAACTTAGTATGTTTTATACCTGCCTTGACTCTACAACTGCAACTGTTATTTTTGAGAACCAGGTTATGTGAGTAAAGATTACTTTTATTACTCCACAAAACTGTGTGGTTGTTCTTTTTAGAGGGATAAAAAGGGGTAATGCCAGGATAATCCAGTCTGCCTAACAGCATCCTGGATTATTTTTCTAGAAGGTTAAACCAACCTTGTCTCAGCTTCCAACTTTTTATGCTGCCGGGGATGATACTTTGCTGATCTCACTCACATGAGAAAGGAAGGATAATAACCAAACAATATATCCTATCCTAGTACCTAAACTCATCCCCAACAAGTTTGAACATTCTTTAGTGTTTCCCTTTTTTGGTATGGGGATATAAGTTCATTTTTTCCAATATGATGGCCATTCTTGTGTTTTCCAAATTTGCTGGCATATTGCATGCATCACCTTGACAGCATCGTCTTGCAAGATTTTAAAAAGTTCAGCTGGGATACCGTCGTCTCCTGCTGCCTTGTTATTAGCAATGTTTCTTAAAGCCCATTCAACCTCACTCTTCAGGATGTCTGGCTCTAACTCACTGACCACACCGTCAAAGCTAACCCCGATATTATTATCCTTCCTGTACAGATCTTCCGTATATTCTTGTCACCTTTTCTTGATCTCTTCTGCTTCTGTTAGGTCCTTGCCATCTTTGTTTTTGATCATGCCCATTTTTGCCTGGAATTTACCTCCAATGTTTCTAATTTTCTGGAAAAGGTCTCTTGTCCTTCCTACTCTATTATCTTCTTCCACTTCCGCACATTGCTTGTTTAAAAATAATTCCTTATCTCTTCCTGGCTAACCTCTGGAATTTTGCATTTAATTGGGCTTATCTCCTTCTATCACTGTTGCTTTTTGCTTTCCTTCTTTCTTGGGCTACTTCCAGTGTCTCAGCAGACAGCCATCTTGCCTTCTTGGTTTTCTTTTTCTTTGGGACGTTTTTTGTTGCCGCCTCCTGAACAATGTTGCTATTCTTCATTTCCACTGCATATTCATTAGGAATGTTAGTGAGCTCATATCTAACTGATCTGTGGGTCTTCCCTATTCTCTTTAGTCTGATTCTAAATTTTGCAATAAGAAGTTCGTGATCTGAAATACAGTCAGCTCCAGGTCTTGTTTTTACCGACTGTATAGATGTCCGCCACCTTTGGCTGCAAAGGATGTAGTCAATCTGATTTCGGTGTCGACCATCTGGTGAAGTCCATGTATAAAGTCGTCTTTTAGGTTGTTGGAAGAGAGTGTTTGTTATGCACAGTGAGTTGTCTTGGCAAGTCTCCTGTAATGAAAATAACATCTCTTTTTGGCGTATTATCCAGTAGGTGCTGCAGATCCTCATAGAACTGATCTACTTCTGCTTCTTCAGCATCTGTGGTTGGGGCGTATATTTGGATCACTGTGATGTTAAATGGCTTCCCCTGAATTCAAATTGAGATCATTCTATCGTTTTTTGGATTGTATCCAAGCACTGCTTTAGCCACTTTATTATTAATTATGAAGGCTACTCCATTTCTTCTGTGTTCCTCTTGTCCACAGTAGTAGATCTGGTGGTCATCTGATGTGAAGTGGCCCATTCCAGTCCATTTCAGTTCACTGACACCCAAAATGTCTATATTTAATCTTGCCATCTCACTAATAACCACATCCAATTTGCCCTGGCTCATAGATCTTAGATTCCAGGTTCCTATGGTGTGTTGATCTTTAGGTGGGTTGCCGTTACCTTCCCCAGGGATTGTATTTAGTCTGACCTCTCTTCCATGACCTTCCCTTCTTGGGTGTCCCTTCACGGTTTAGCTCATGGTGCTCATTGAGGTGCTCAAGCTCCAGCACCACGACAAGGTAACGATCTCCTTTGCTGGAGAGCAAAGGCATAACACAGTATTAATAATAGCCTTTGCTTGACTTTCCTCTAACTGATTAACTGCATTCATTTAATCAAATAAAAGGAAAACAAGTAAACAAATAACATTCTTTAGTGAATTGGCTGTAGCAGGGCCGAGAAAGTGTACTTTGGATTAACTTTCTTAAGTGTGAGAGATTGTTTATAAATTGATTGCCCTAAAATATTTTAATGATAGGTGGGTGGCAGCAACTAACCAGCTTAGCTGATTTCAAAAAAGTAAGCAGGGTCAGCTGCAGTCAGTCCTTGGATGGGACACCCCCCCCCAGAGATACCAGGGCTATAGGCTAGACTGGGAAATTGAAACTCTTCATGGACATTGGTGAAGGCAAGAGCTTCAAACCACTTCCATGTGCCATCCTTGAAGCCATCAGGAATCAAATCTCACTTGAAGGAGACTTGACCTTTAATTATGCCCGTTATTTTACTGTATTTAACCATTCAGAGAAATAGGAGCTTCTTCATTATGGAGTGCTGTGCTGTGTGTACAAACATGGGCTGCTTAGATCCTTTAAAAGCTCGCATGACCATCTAGGGATGATGAAGGACGTCTGTGTTCTCTTTTGCAGTTACAAGTGCCTTCCTTTTTCCAACAGAATGAAATCAACAACAAACTGACTCATCTGTCCGTCCTCCCCTCCTTTGCCACTTTCCCTGCTCCCATTTTGTTGGCTTCATGGCTGTAATTACAGCAGCCACTAGACACTCCCCTTTTAGTGTGATAATAGTCACCCAGATAAAGGCTTAATGAATTGCACCATGGGGGAAGGCCATTCAGTCAAGCGAAGGGAGGCACAAGGCTCATCAGTTATGCCGTTTCCCCCCTGATGGCCCTAAACTGCCTCCCTTGCATATATTGAGGCTACCTTCTGCATCTGTCATTTCTACCAGATGCCAGTCTCGTCCTCCTGGCTTTTGGGCAGCCCCTATTATTTGCCGATGTAGCACAAAATCCTAATTAGGTAGGTCAGAAAATAACCCACGGTGAAAAAGCAGATCTCCGTAGACAGCAGTTAAGCAACCACATGCTCTTTCATATAAATCAAAGCCACACTTTACTGATCGTTAAGAAGCATTAGCAATCTGTGTATCCCTTTAACAGCATTAATCTTCACGCACAATGGTGGAAGGCAAGTGCTCCAACTCAAAACTAAATAGAGAAATCCATGTTGCTGTCTTGGGATGAGTAGTCTGTACGAATAGTCCATTCGCATCTGTTCTCAGATAAAAATGCAGGTTCAGTGTGATTCTCTCTGCCCTGAATCCAGCAGGACCTTTAAATGCAAACACGAGACTCCCCATTTGCCTGAATGGTGAAAAACAGGATTTACAGTTTGTTGGCTAGGACAGGATAGAGGCAGTGTTAGTATACCATCCACCCCACTGTCTAGCACAGAGCTTTCCAAACTGTGTGTCGCGACATGTTAGTGTGTCGGCTGCAATGTCTGGGTGTGTCGCAGCTGCTGCCGCCTCTGAGCCCTGCCAGGATTCCACGCAGGTCCTAGTGCCTGCCTTGTGCCTTGCTGCCTCCAAACCTGCTGTGATTCCATGCAGGTCCTAGTGCCTGCCTTGTGCCTTGCTGCCTCCAAACCTGCTGTGATTCCGCGCAGGTCCTAGTGCCTGTCTTGTGCCCTGCTGTAAGAGTGTGTTGCGAAATGATGCATGTCTAAAAAGTGTGTCACCAACATGAAAAGTTTGGAAAGCTCTGGTCTAGCAGTATCTCTTCCTGAGGTAGCCAACATTCAATTTACCTAGGATTCTTGTCCTGAGGGAGTTCAATGCCCACACTGAGGTTGCACTCTCAGGAGCAGTTCACTATTTCATGTTCTCTGAGATAATCATGGATCTGTCCTAACTTGTATCATCTGGTCTATGCATGCATAGACTCTGGACTTCTATTCAGATGAAGATAGTGATCTGAAGATAGAGGAATTTCTTGACTCCTTTGTTATGGGCAGATCACTTTCTCATTAGTTTTAGTCTGACAGGTAGAAAAAAAAACACTGCTGGGTAGAGGCTTGGTTAAAATGGCCTGACCCAGGCACTTGATGGAGTTGGATGGTTTTTGGAATTCACTTTGACAGTGAATCATTATCTATCTATATCTATCTATCTATCTATCTATCTATCTATCTATCTATCTATCTATCATCTATCTATCTATCTATATCATCTATCAGATTTTTATCACTGCCCATCTCCCCCTCAAGGAGGGACCCTGGGCGGTTTACAATAAAAACAAAATTTAAAATTCAATACAAGTTATCAATAATATAAATAGAGGATAAAAATATAAAATACAATAAAATCCAGATGGTGATCAGTTCTTCAGTTCGTAAGTGTATGAAGAGCCAGACTAGGGCACCAGCCATCCCCAAGTCTGACTGTTCCCCTCCCAGGCCTGATGGCAAAACCAGGTCTTCAGTTTTTTACGGAAGTCCAGGAGAGAGGGGACTTGCCTTACCTCCAGGGGAAGAATGTTCCAGAGGGCGGGAGCTGATGCAGAGAAGGCCTGCTTCCTGGACCCCACCAGATGGAATTCTCTTACAGACGGGGTCCGTAGCATGCCCTCTCTGCATGACCGGGTGGGGCACGTCAATGAAATGGGGATAAGACGGTCCCTCAGGTAACCTGGACCCGTGCCATTTAGGCCTTTAAAGGTAATAACCAACACCTTGAATTGGACCCGGAAGCAGACTGGAACCCAGTGCAGCTCGCACAGCAAAGGCGTTATGTGTGCCGATCTTGGAGCACCTAGAATCGTCTGAGCAGCCGCATTCTGGATCAGTTGTAGCTTCCGGATATTCTTCAAGGGTAGCCCCATGTAGAGTGCATTACAGTAGTCTGTATGGGAGATGACCAGGGCATGAGTGACTGTTCGAAGGGCCTCTCGATCCAGGAACGGGCGTAACTGGTGCACAATACGAAGTTGAGCAAAGGTCCTCCTGGCCACAGCTGCCACCTGCTCTTCAAGCAGGAGTCGTGAGTCCAGGAGGACCCCCAGATTCTGCACTGGGTCTCTGGGGCAGTGCAACCCCATCCAGAACAAAAGATGGTAAATTCCTGGATACTGAGTGGCCATTAACCCACAGCCACTCCATCTTACCAGGGTTCAGTTGAAGCCTGTTGTTCCCCATCCAGACCCCCACAGCCCCCAGGCACCTAGAGAGGGCAGTCACGGCATCACTTACTTCCCCTGGGATGGAGATGTATAATTGAGTATCATCGGCATATTGATGATACCTCATCCCGTGGAGACGGATGATCTCCCCCAGCGGTTTCATGTAGATGTTAAAAAGGAGCGGAGAGAGTACTTTATGGGAACCCTGTGGCATCCCATAAAGGAGGGGCTGTGGGCTCGATCTCTCGGCCCCTATCAACGCCGATTGGGACCAGCCTTGGAGGAAGGAGGTGAACCAGTGCAAAACCATGCCGCCCACCCCCAACTCCCTGAGCCACCAAAAAAGGATACCATGGTCGATGGTATTGAAAGCCGCTGAGAGGTCAAGAAGAGCCAGGGTAGATGCACTGCCCCATCCTGCTCCTGCCAGAGATCATCCATAAGTGCGACCAATGCTGTTTCTGTCCCATATCCGGGCCTGAAACCCGACTGGAAGGAATCTAGATAATCCATTTCATCTAGAATCCTCTGGAGCTGCAATGCCACCACTTTCTCAACCACCTTCCCCAAAAAGGGGAGGTAGGAGACATGACGAAAATTGTTCAGTACAGTAGGGTCCAGCGATGGTTTCTTGAGGAGGAGGCGCACCAGCGCTTCCTTAAAAGCAGCCAGAAACACCCCCTCTTGCAAGGATGTATTTACCATCGTCTGGACCCAACCACACGTTACCTCCTGAGCTGCTTTCACCAGCCAGGAGGAACATGGATCTAATAGGCATGTGGTGGCATTTACAGTCCAGAGGATCCTATCCACTTCCTTGGGTCCAACAGGATCAAACTGTTCCCAGATAACTGGGTAAGTACGTACCCCAGGCATCTCCACAGATCCTGTCTCACACTTGGAGTCCAACTTGGAGCGAATCTGAGCGATTTTATCATGTAGATGCCCAGAAAAATCCTAAACACGGCCCTGTAGATGGATTTCTAATCCCCCTTTCCCCAAAAGGAATCGGGTGATCTTGAACAGGGCCACCAGGCAGCATTCTGCAGATGCAATAAGAGCAGAGAAATACTGACATTTCGCCACTCTTACTGCCACAAGGTAGGCCTTAACCGAGGCTCTAGCTTGTGTTCGGTTGGGTTTGGTCTTTGTCTTCCTCCAGCAGCACTCTAGATGTCTCTTAATCCTCTTCAGAACCCTTAGCTCCTCCGTGAACCACAGGGAGTATCGGGTTCGATGGGACAAGAGAGGTCGCACAGACATGATCCTGTCCAAGGCCCTGGCCATCTCCCTATTCCAGGCAGCAGCCAGGGCCTCCGCTGGACCATGCAGCACATCCTCGGGTATAACCCCCAGCTCCTTCTGAAACCCTGCTGGGTCCATCAGTCGCCTAGGGTGGACCAGTCGAATGGGTCCAACCTCCCTGCAGGGGGGGTGGTGACATAGGAGAATCTCAAGGTCATCAGGGTATGATCTGACCATGACAAAGGGGATAGATGTAACTCTTCCCTCAGATCACATTGCCACTGCTCCGAGAAGAAAACTAAATCCGGTGTGAGGACACTGTCTCGAGTTGGGTTCCAGATAATCTGAAACAGGCCCATGGCCACCATGGTGGCATGAACTCCCAAGCTGCCTCCAAGGCATGCCCCAGGAATGGCAAGTTGAAGTCCCCCAGAGCCATAAGTCTGGGAAACTCCACTGCCTACCCCGAGACAGCCTCCAGCAGCTCAGGCAGGGAGGTTGCTATGCAGCAGGGAGTAGCAACACCCCCAACTGCTCTTGGGCACCCAACTTGAAAAACAGGGTCTCACAACTGGCCACTTGTGGAGCAGTGCCATTGAAGGCCACTAGAGATTCCCGGATGACAACTGCCACCCCTCCTCCCCTGCCCTGGCATCTCGGCTGGTGCCATACTCGAAACCCAGCCAGGCACATCTCCAAAAGGGGCACCCCTCCTTCCGGGCCATCCAGGTTTTGGTAATACCAGGTCTGCCCCCTCCTCCATGATCAAATCACATATGAGGGGGGTATTGTTGTTCACTGACCTGGTGTTAAGAAGCAGGAGCTGGAGACCAGGCCCCCCATGAGTCTGCTGTCCAGGACCTAGGTCTGAGCACCGAGGGTCAGAACACACCACCGGTAGTAAACATCGGGGGCATCTTCCCCGAAGATGGCCTACCCTCTGGCTCCTGTCGTAACATCCCCGGCCCATCACCACCTCAATAACCTGCCCCACCCTACAACCCCCAGAGTTTCCCAGTCCATTTGCCCCCAATCCTGGACCTCTGGAATCCCTGGTTTGAAATCGGGATCCCTCCATTCACTCGCAGAACCTTGCACACATACGAACAATCACATGGAGATGGTGGGCCCCCAGTGCACCAGCTCTTGCTCTTGGCGCTGTCAGGGCCCAACCATCATCCACACACTCACTGTGCGCCCCCCCCAGCCTCTCCCACTGGTCAGCAGGGGGACACCACATCCACATCCACTTCCCCTCACCCCCTGTCTCTCACTCAGGAGGTGGAGTGTTCTCACATACAGCATTCAAACCGGGGCTCCCTCCCTCAACTCTCACACTGGGAGGGAGTACCCCATTCACACTGGAGGGACCCTAATAGTACCCGCCGTGTCGTGGAGGGTTAGGAGGGGATGACTAGTTCTCAGTTCCAGGCTTATTTATTTATTTATTTATTTATTTATTTATTTATTTATTATTTCAATTTATTCCCCGCCCATCTCCCCTGCAAGGCTTCACGTCGCATGCCATCCAGCTGTTCCAGGGGTTTCAAAACAAAGGGCCAAAGACCCCAGGAAGTCCCCCCAATGTTAGTATAAAGGCCCAAAGACCTCAGGAAATTTCCATTAATATCATTCTTTGTGGGTGAATTTAAGCAGGTGCTCAGGAACAGTATGGTGACACATGCTTGTAGCTTGTTGCTGCTTCTGTAACATCTCTTTTCTTGAACTCTACACAAATAGCATGTGAACCCAGGAAAAATGTGCAGGTCTTTTAAGGATCTGCTGAAAGGTACATGCTGGTTCCAAAGCACCTCTGTCCACTTCAGGTCCAATTACTGCACACCTCTAAACAAGACCCCCTAATGGTTTAATGAAGGAGGAGATTCCAGGAGTACGGAAAGTCCTGCAAATTCCTTTCTCCATTTACTGGGAAAAAATGATTGCACCCTGAATGCAAGTGCATCTGTGACATGTTTTGCATGAATGTTATTATAAAAGAGGAAAAGGTCAGAAAACAGATTGTTTTCATTTCCTATTTAAAACAGTTATATAAAGTATACACAAATAAGGAATTCTTTGACACGTGAAGAAATTATTTATTCCTTCTTCAAAATGAAATGATGTCTCTTCTCCATCTAAAATCCAAGTTTACTATATCAGTCTTTCTCAAGCATCCGATAACTGAGGAAACTTTTCTATGATTTCTGACTACTCCCCTCATACGTATATATAAAGATTTACTTATTTATGTTTGTGTATAATTGTAAGAATCATCCACCCTTAGAGGAAGTAATGCCCCATATGTTTAGGTGTGCCTCTTGGGCATAGAATAAACCCCCAGGGACATCAACAGAAGGAGTCAAAGAAGTCAAGAAGGTGGCCATGACTACATGATCATAGTCCCTTCCCTTTTTTTACATGCATCACATGTGAAACAGACATTAAAAAGGACATGGCTTTGATTGTGCAGTTGGGACCACCACTTTGACTTTTTTCTCCTACCCTCCTGCATGGACGCCCCCGTAAGTACCTCTCATGGTCAAGCAATTGCACAACCTACAAGAGCTGAAGGCAATCAAGAACATTTATTTTTTTTCCTTTTGTCTTTGTTGTTTTTCTGGGGGAACTCTGTTGATGCCCTGAAACATTTTGGGAGAGAGGGAGGAAGGGAGGGAGGGAGAGAGAGAGGGCCCATTTGTATTGCCAGCTTATCAAGGAAAGAGGGAGTAAAGATAACTTTTCCAGGACTCCTGGTTCCTCCAAATCAAACCAAAGAAGCAAACCAAAGAAGTAATTGAATGACTCACAGTCCAGTTCTTGGAAACAAACAAACAATAAAGGCAGAATTTGGGGTTGAAGGGGACAAACTTCCTCATCACTGCTTACAATTATTTCCAACATCTACCTTCCAGCAATTGCAAAATTATTTTCAAAAGCTTTCAGAACAATGCAACATTATTTCTGTGATGTCCTTGGAACTTTCTAGAAAGAAAAGTACAGTACGGCTGCCAGGAAAAACATCAGGCGTGAAACAGTGAGTGCTATTCCCACATTCAAATCTTCATCTTCGCCCTCAAAATTGCAAGGATTTTCTGACTCCCTGCACCCCTCTTAATTTGAGAGAAGTGTAAGATTTCAGTACTTTGGGGCAGCACTACATAAGTCATGAACTGACCTCAGAAATTTAAATTTTTATATTATTCTAATTCTCACATCTCATGCTATGCAAGTTAAGGACTATTGCCATTGAATCTCATTTTTCACTAACTCTAGCGATTCTGATTAAGGAGCTTCCATCACTTTTTCAACAGTTTAATTGGCTATTATGCTTGATCAGTAATAAGTTCCACAAATTTTGTTCTTTGGTTCTCAAGCCATTTCTCATTATTTTTTCCAGCCGCTCTGCTGCTCCTTCCTATTCTACCTCCAATTAACCCAACTGTGTTGTTTCTGCAAAGGAATCACTTTTCTTTGATCTGAGGCATATACCCACATGCTTATCATGTCACATGTAGCCCTTTTATCATTTTAATTGGTAAAAATATCACTATTTTTCCTCTTTTTTTCTTCTATAGTATTATATGCTAGTATCAGAATAATTCTGATGGGAAGGATATAATTTACCAATCGAAGAGAATATTTGTAGCTCAGGGTTGAACTGTGGAGTCCTTGGTGCTCTCTGAGCCTTGTTGTTTTCTTGCAGACATTTCATTGCCAGGCTAGGCAACATCTTCAGTGCGAAAAGCGAGTGGGACTTGCTCTCTGTTTATATACCATGGCTTGTCCTGCTTGTGTTGGTGGAGGTGTTGTTCTCTCCTTAGTAGTTCCTTGATTGGGCTGTTGTTTGCTACTTGGTTGGTTGACTGAGTTAATACTTTCTTGATTAGGGTATATTGTGCTGTTTGATTGTTCCTCTGGTGCTAATCCTGGGAGTTTCAGAAAAACATCTATTTCTGTTTTATTGACTATTCTAAAGCCTTTGACTGTGTGGATCATAACAAATTGTGGCAAGTTCTTGGTGGTATGGGGATACCAAGTCATCTTGTCTGCCTCCTGAGGAATCTGTATAACGACCAAGTAGCAATGGTAACAACAGACCACGGAACAACGGACTGGTTTAAGATTGGGAAAGGAGTATGGCAGGGTTGTATACTCTCACCCTACCTATTCAACCTGACTGCAGAACACATCATGCGATGTGCTGGGCTTGATGAATCCAAGGCTGGAGTTAAAATCGCTGGAAGAAACATTAACAATCTCAGATATGCAGATGATACCACTTTGATGGCTGAAAGCGAGGAGGAGTTGAGGAGCCTTATGACGAAGGTGAAAGAAGAAAGTGCAAAAGCTGGGTTGCGGTTAAACCTCAAAAAAAACCAAGATTATGGCAACCAGCTTGATTGATAACTGGCAAATAGAGGGCGAAAAAGTGGAGGCAGTGACAGACTTTGTATTTCTAGGCGCAAAGATTACTGCAGACGCTGACTGCAGCCAGGAAATCAGAAGACGTGAGGAGAGCAATGACAAATCTTGATAAAATAGTTCAGAGCAGAGACACCACACTGACAACAAAGATCTGCATAGTTAAAGCAATGGTATTCCCCGTAGTAACCTATGGCTGCAAGAGCTGGATGGCTGAGCGAAGGAAGATAGATGCTTCTGAACTGTGGTGTTGGAGGAAAATTCTGAGAGTGCCTTGGACTGCAAGATCAAACCAGTCCATACTCCAGGAAATAAAGCCAGACTGCTCACTTGAGGGAATGATATTAAAGGCAAAACTGAAGTACTTTGGCCACATAATGTGAAGACAGGATACCCTGGAGAAGATGCTGATGCTAGGGAAAGTGGAAGGCAAAAGGAAGAGGGGCCAACCAAGGGCAATATGGATGGATGATATTCTGGAGGTGATGGACTCGACCGTGGGGGAGCTGGGGATGGTGACGTCCGACAGGAAGCTCTGACGTGGGCTGGTCCATGAAGTCACGAAGAGTCGGAAGTGACTGAACAAATAAACAACAACAACCACTAACACTAAGAATTTTTGTTTCAACCTCCCCTCTTTTATTTCTAGCCCATCTGCTTGGTCATTCACAGTATACTGTCAAACAGAAATTTAATGGTTACCTGCCTGTGAAGTTGAAAAATTTTGTAGCACTGTATTTTAGTTTTTTACCTGTTCATAAAAGAAAGATGGATGGATGGAGAGCGAAATATAGTTTTCCATTTTGGTCCAAGACCAGAAATGTAAAAAGAGAACAATACAAACACAATGAATAGTTTTACCATGGTAAATCAGATACATTTCATGTCACTCTCTTTTTACCTGATGAAAATTCAGATATTATTTTTAAGGTGGTGAAATTTGTTTCTGGGACCATGCTTACAAGGAAACAAATGCCACTGCAGGTCCTATAAAAGTTGATCCATAGGTTTAAGTCCAGTTCTGCTGCTGTACCTTAAATTTTACAATTTCTTTTATGTATGTTGTTGTTTCTTGTTGTGTTTATGAATGTTTTCTTTTTATACCTCTGGTCTTGGACCAAAATAAAAATAAAATCTATCTCACCAGTACATGTTTCTACAAGTTAGGTTAGATTGGGCAGAAGAAAACATTGTGACAAGCCAAGTTCTGCCTAAGAAGTTGTGAGGAAGGAAATGTCAGGAGAGAGAGAAAAATTCTGAATTAGGATGTAGGATGGGTAGGGGACCTGAAGGAAATTAGCTAACCCCGACCTCCTCCATCCTCTCATCCCTCACTGACCCTTCCAGAAACTACAGTTGAGAGAGGAGGCATCAAAAAAGGTAGGGAAGCTGGTTTTGCCTCCCTGCCTCTCACTCCCCACTAATTCTAGGGCTGCCATGTACCTGAGCACAGAGCCTGGGAGGAAAGAAAGAGATTCTAATGTACAACTGCAGTAACTTCCTCAGCTCATTGCAGTAGTTTTGTACATGGGTAGGCCACCAGACACTCTTCAGAAATTGTGACTACAGCTCACATAAGCCCATGGCATCAGCTATTGGGACGTGATTGTAATTGAATTTCAGAATATTTTATGCCAACCTTAGTTCTTGTAGGTCATTAATGAAGTTCTTGTAGGCATCTCCGTGAAAATATCAGAAGTGACTTTGTTGGATGAAACCAACAGTGTTCTGTTTTCAACAGTAATACGTCATATATATAAACTCACAAAGGAAGAGATGGCCAACCTTCCCCTCTTTCATCTGTAACATCCATACATTGTCTCTGAATTTTTATTATCTCCATTTATTTATATTGCTAATATGTACCGATAGATCATGCTCCATAATTTAGTGCAATGTGGTAGGCGTGTATGGAATCTAATCTTATAAAAATCACCACAAGATATGGCAGTGTTTAATTCTACAATTACATTATGCATTTCAGGCAATAGTTATTATGTTCTGTTATAGGTCTTTATGAATGGAAGCTGAACACAAGCAGGCAAGCGTGACAATTTTAATACATCATCTACTTCCCAATGCAAAGTGTCCTTTTGGAACCCGCAGAAGAATCCTACTGTTTAGCTCTACATTCACTCTTTCTTCTTCCTTGTTGGGTGTGGAACATGCAGTAACTAATAGGCACTAACCACCAAATAATATTACTGTGCAACCCTACACTTGTTCTTTCTGGATGTATTAATTAACATTTATTCATAAATAATAAATTTTTCCTGAGTAAATGACTATTGGATCATAGCCTAAAACTTATTAGGAAATATCTTTCTGTCTTTAAATATAAGAAAATCTAAAAAAAGAATATATTTGATGATTTCTTGTCTTTCCATTCTCTAATACTGGCTAGACTTTTTTTTGTATGTTGCACTAGTTTCTTTGTTGATTTTTGTTCCATTTTTTAAACTTGGCTATAAACTATACATAGAGAACCAGTTTGGTGTAGTGGTTAAGGCACCAGGCTAGAAACCAGGAGACCGTGAGTTCTAGTCCCACCTTAGCACGAAGCCAGCTGGGTGACCTTGGGCCAGTCACTCTCTCTTAGCCCTAGGAAGCAGGCAATGGCAAACCACTTCTGAAAAACCTTGCCAAGAAAACTGCAGGGACTTTTCCAGGCAGTCACCAGGAGTCAACACTGACTTGAAGGCACAAAGAAAAGTTATACATACACCAAAAAATAAGTAAATAAAACTTTTGACAAATTATTAGGAAAAAAAATTAAAGCTTGTTATTTGTACCATGAACCACAGGCTGATGTGTGTAGAGATGAAGCTTTTCACAATACAGGATTCACCTGCTGATTTCTGGAAGCAGCTGTTGAGAAAAAGTACAGGGGCAATAGCTGCACACACCCAACAGAGGATGAGCATCTGTTCCAAGAACAGGCACTTCTCCAATTATTGTATTTCTATATTCTTTAGATTAAGCTTAGGTTTGTCCATCTCTATGATTCCAGACCCTGATTCAGAATTTCTCATTCCTCTTCAGGATCTAGTAATGATATTGTAGTGGAAAGATTTGCATATATCTGGAGTATTACATCCTCAACTTCTGGAAGACCTGAACTAAAAATTATACTTAAAAATTAAATAATATAATGAGAGTGCCTCAGAACTGCTGCTTCTGAGATCCATTTCTAGGAAGGAACAAAATTTCTGCAGTTCAGAACGCCCAGGCAGAGTGAACTCAAATGATATAGTAGTTAAAGATATCTAAAGCTGTTGAGAAGTACAGAAAACTAAAAGGTCTGGAACTTCTTTTGTCAGTACCTAACTCATTTACTTATTTATTTGACCAATATCCTTTCCTTTCCTTTTTTTCCCCCCAGAATGGGCTCAGAGTAGCTTACAATACATATGATGTCTTATTATGTGTCTGCCTTGGGACCTTCTAAAGCTAAATCTGATTAGTTTTAGCAAATCTGCACTGCATATCTTTAAGCTATTTTTCAGAAGAAATTATACTATGAAAACATTATAGGACATTGCTACAATTGAGATAGGAATGTTTGCATATAAAGACAGAGATGCTACTCATTGGTTAACATCCAGAATTTTATTGGAGAAACGCTATCTCTAATCTGATGGTAAAACAACTTTAAACACAGTTCTCAGTCTTGGAAAATAATTCGGAAATTATAGTATTTCAGAAGGTAATTTTGCAGAGTGACGAATGGCATTGCAAAAACTACTTTTAATATTAGAAGATAGAATCCAGTGTGATTTGTAATTAGTTTCCAATATTAAGACAGCCCCATGATAGCTATTTATAATAGAAGTCAGCTATAGAGTTCAGTCTCATCCATTAGTTATTCTACTAAATCTTTCTTCTAAAATAATACCTTTGCTCAAGATTTAGCAAGTGATGTCAGCCAATTTAGGTGGATGCTACAGTCATGTTCTGAGGACATTTCACATTACTATATGTCCTGCTGGAGGCTATCAATGGAGAGAAAAGATGTAGTTTTCATTCCCTGCATTACTCCACACTGTTCCAGAAGGTCCCTAGATTTTTAGGACAGTAAGTGGATACAGGGAGTAGTGGGAGGTTGGTAAAAATCACCTTCCACTTCTACTGGTAGAAGCATCCCTTGGATCGAATACTATTAAGGGAAATCTCCCACAAAAGTTACATTAGTCAGGATCTTTTCTGCTTTTAAAATATTTTATAGCTCAGGATTGAAACTGATAAAAGCAAATAAAGAAATGGATATAATTTTACAGGCAGTCATGGGGAAAAATGTACAAATACTGATCAAATAAGATAAGGTAAATAAGTAGAAAAATGAACAATAGTCCTTGTTCTTGTGTACAACTCAACATCCAAGGAGGAATGAGCAGATCCTCTTTTCTCCAATTCACACTTGTCAGCCTTTCGAGGAAATGCTTTCATAAAACAGACACCACAAGAAATACTAGAACTCTACTTTACTGATATAGGCCAGTGTTTCTCAACCTTGGCAACTTTAAGATGTGTGGACTTCAACTCCCAGAATTTCCCACCCAGCATACCAAAGAGTCAACTTGGGGAAATTTTAAGTTTCTTTCTCAGCCTTTCTTCTTTCCCAGACTAAACTCATTTTTTTTTACTAATAGTTGCTCCAAACTTTTCCAAAGCATTGGAGATTTCCCTGAAGAGTAGGTCTCTATGGGCACAGTTCGATTGTCTGAATGGAGAGCTCTGAGGAATCACGAGTAGGTTAAAAAAAAAGCCAGTCTGAAGAAGAAAGGGGACAGAAAATGAAATAAAAAGGAAACTGGGTGGAAGTCCATAGCAGTTAAAATCAGGATGAACTTGTTTTGGGAGGAGAGTGGGTTCTATACTTCACACAAAGCTATCCATTCTTTCCAGGGCATAGTGGAGCATAAGTGGAATGAATACATTTTTTACTGGCCAATGTCTTCCATTCTATTTGTTATCAAGTGGCCATTTTTATTCCATTATGTTTTAAAATTAGAAATCCATATCTGGTAAGCTTTCCTGGACTTCTTGTCAGATTGTAGTTTTAGGGTTACTTTTATATGGGTTTTTACCTAATTAGCATTGTAAGTCAGTAAGATATTTAACATTGCTATACTTTTATTTATATTTTATTTATTCATTTTTTATACTGTACAGTATATAATATGCCTGTGGCTGTAAACAATGGTTACAACAATAAACTAATTTGCTCAACCTATCCATATGTAGCCTGGAATGAGATAGTTCTATTGTGTAGGTAAGGTAAAGGTAAAGGTTCCCCCCGCACAGTCGTGCAGTCGTGTCCGACTCTAGGGGCCAGTGCTCATCTCTGTTTGTTAGCTGAAGAGCCAGCGTTGTCCGAAGATGCTTCCACGGTCATGTGGCCGGCATGACGCACGCGGAACGCTATTACCTACCCACCGAAGTGGTACCTATTAATCTACTTGCATTTGCATGCTTTCAAATTGCTAGGTTGGCAAGAGCTGGAGCTAGTGCGGGAGCTCACTCCGCATGCAGGGCTAGGGATTCGAACCTCCGAACTTGCAATCTTCTGACAAGCCTGGCATCTTACCCGCTGAGCCACCACACCCCTTCATTGTGTAGGGCCTGTGGTCAAAAATTGTAGATGGTTGTATTGTGTTCAGTCTGTGGCTTGAATCATGTCAACTGGATTTCTATTTTCTCAGTAGAAACGTTTCACTCCTTATCCAAGGAGCTTCTTCAGTCTGAGTAAAGTTAGTAAGGGAACCTTAAATATGTTTCTAGGGTGGCTGTGTGACCTTGCACCTGGGGCTAGGTCATGGTTATTTTGAGATGTTTATTTCTAAGTCCCTTTATCATCTAAAGGAGGATCGTTAAGATTACCCTGCTGCTGTTGAGCTTGCGAAATGGTCTTAATCTTCCTGGGCACAGAAGACAAAGCAGGAAGGAAGATAGGGGAAAGGTTGTGCCTGAGGCCCCCACCTCTATTCAAGGAAGGATTTTCCAAGTTGGCATAAATGGATTCCTTGACCCCTCTCTCAAACCACCTATCTTCTCTGTCTAAAATGTGAACATTAATGTCCTCAAATGAGTGTCCTTTTTCCTTTAGATGAAGATAAACTGCTGACTCTGGTCCTGTGGTGTTACTTCTCCTGTGTTGGGCCATCCTCCTCTACAAAGGTTGTTTGGTTTCTCCAATGTAGAGTTCAGAGCACTCCTCACTGCACTGGATTGCATACACTACATTGCTTTCCTTGTGTTTTGGAGTTTGATCTTTGGGGTGTACAAGCCTCTGTCTCAGTGTGTTGGTGGGTTTGAAATATACAGGTATGTGGTGTTTGCCAAATATCCGTTTTATCTTTTCAGACACGCCAGCCATGTAAGGAATGACCAGGTTCTTCTGTTTACTCTGAGTCTCAGCCCTATCTGTCGCTGTTTTAGGTCTGTTTTAGGTCTGGTAGACTTAGATTTAGTGAAGGGCCAATTTGGATATCCACAGGCCTTCAGAGCTGTTCTCAGGTGCTGTTTTTCATTCTTTTTGGAATCCATGGAGGTGGGGATGGTTTCTGCTCTGTGTGATAATGTCCTGATGACTCCTAGTTTGTGCTGCAGTGGATGGTGGGAGTCAAACATCAGGAGGATTGTACAGGAGGATGGCCCAACACAGGAGAAGTAACACCACAGGACCAGAGTCAGCAGTTTATCTTCATCTAAAGGAAAAAGGACACTCATTTGAGGACATTAACGTTCACATTTTAGACAGAGAAGATAGGTGGTTTGAGAGAGGGGTCAAGGAATCCATTTATGCCAACTTGGAAAATCCTTCCTTGAATAGAGGTGGGGGCCTCAGGCACAACCTTTCCCCTATCTTCCTTCCTGCTTTGTCTTCTGTGCCCAGGAAGATTAAGACCATTTCGCAAGCTCAACAGCAGCAGGGTAATCTTAACGATCCTCCTTTAGATGATAAAGGGACTTAGAAATAAACATCTCAAAATAACCATGACCTAGCCCCAGGTGCAAGGTCACACAGCCACCCTAGAAACATATTTAAGGATTCCCTTACTAACTTTACTCAGACTGAAGAAGCTCCTTGGATAAGGAGTGAAACGTTTCTACTGAGAAAATAGAAATCCAGTTGACATGATTCAAGCCACAGACTGTTCCACCTGGATGACTGAGAACCTTCATCGACATATTGTGTTCAGCAATTTCAACAATACAATTAAAGCTGCAACAAAATTAAAAAATGCTTTTTCATGTGTGTTTTATGGGGTCATACTCTGTCTCAGTGAGCCTCATAGAACAGATGAGGAAGAGAAAAGAGCGGTATCTTAAACTCTCCTATGCATACAGCTCTATAAAACATGTCTCCATTCTGTATCAAATTGTTTACCTCTTGGAAGAATGAGAGAAATCCAGTCACCCTTCGGAGAATGTAAGAAATTATGAATTACCTATGTGCCCTAATTCAGCTAATTAATATATTACTAGAAACATAGTAAAATATTGTTGCAACATTCACTATTTTCTCATCTGGCAATGCAGCTTTAATGGCATTATTCATGAGGGAAACTTTAATGATTCTACTAAGACCCATTCTAGTAAATTGATTAGAACTGTGAATCATCACTCCTCTAGGGATTAATCCACCCATTTTAATGTAACTTTTAATTTACATTTTAATGTAACATCCACCCTAAAATCCTCTGCATTCTACAATCCCCCTGTTGTCTACTTTCTGATTTTTTTCTTTGGTTTGTTTTGCATTTTGCACTAGAGTTATCTTGGATCAACACTCTGACTTAGTTTGGAAATAATTTGACTTTGAAGACTCATCCCCAGCTACATTTGCCCTCAATTTTTCTCTACTCCTATATGTAGGCATTCCTTTTAATGCCCTCTTCATAATATAAGATTATGTACAGTCTGAAAAAGCATCTTTATAATATCCCAGAAAGATCACACATCCTAAACGTCTGTGGCTGAAACTCAGTGAATGAAATTTGGTCCTTGTGAGCCTCTTACAGTCTTTGTCTCTTTAGGACTGAAAGATGACAAAACAGAATAATGAAAGATAAAGAGTTGTTACGGGATTCCACATATGGGCTGCAAAAATTCCAAAAACTTTATTTGGAAGACTCAGGTACACAGCAAACGTCACTGTTGTCCTGATTATTTCTTCTTCCTCTTCCTCTTCTTCCTCCTCCCTCCAGAGCTATTTTATAACTTCTTGATGTGTGCTACTGAATTACAGTATTCCAATCTAGCATTACTACAACCCTTACTAGGAGGAGTGTCTTCAGACCTGTAAGGTTGCAACAGTTTCCTCCACTTTCAGCTTTGAACCAGAGTGGAGGCAGAGAGGAAATATTTAGTTTCTTCTCCTCTGTGTCATTAGCTTAATTTTTAAAATGCATCTATGAATTTACACTAACACTTTTTAAAACTAGCACTCCTACATTGTCATATCATTATGAATGCATGATATGATTATGAAAGCAACCTGAAATGGCAGAATGACTACTAACACAATGGTGGCATGCCACTGTGCCCACAAATAACAAAACATATGTGATTTTTAAGGCTTCTGCTTACTTTACATAATAATTTACATTATTCATCAGTGCATGGCTCAGGATAATGCTGTAAACAGAAAGAATCCTGTGCTATATTCATTAACATGTGACCTCTGAGTAGTGCTGCGTGTGAAACAATACTGGCACAGTGGTACCTTGGAAATTCAACAGCCCCAGTGGAAAGTGTATCCTGAATAGGAACAGAACCAAATAGTTGAGGATTTGATTACAAAGAACCTGACATAAAGCAATGGGAATTCTTTATTCTGAGGAAGCAGCAAATATGAAGAACACAGATAAGTGGCTGATGACAATCTGGAGAATTTACGTATGTTTAGGGTGAGATTCTGTTAATGTAGCCTTACAATAAAGCAGAATTAGCTTATCTGGTCATGTTTCCTGTCTGGTCTACCTGGGAGGGCTGACAGGTGTTGACAAGGAAGTGTGTGTCAATAACTGCAGTGCAGTAGAATCAGAAGCCTGTTTTTAATACCTGTGCCTGAATATTCAGTGATGGTAGGTAAAGGTAAAGCTTCCCCCCGCACATTTGTGCAGTCGTGTCCGACTCCAGGGGCCGGTGCTCATCTCCGTTTGTTAGCCGAAGAGCCAGCGCTGTCCGAAGACACTTCCGCGGTCATGTGGCCGCATGACGCGCACAGAACGCTGTTACCTACCCACCGAAGTGGTACCTATTAATCTACTTGCATTTGCATGCTTTCGAATTGCTAGGTTGGCAAGAGCTGGAGCTAGTGCGGGAGCTCACTCTGCACGCAGGGCTAGGGATTCGAACCTCCAAACTTGCGATCTTCCAATCGACAAGCCTGGCGCCTTACCCGCTGAGCCACCACGCCCGTTACCCTTACCTTATCAGTGATGGTACTTTTATATAATTTTACAACCTAATTATATTCCATAGCTCTTCTTTCTTGTATCTATTGGTTCCTCGGGTTAAAGGAAACCCAGAGTTTATGTGGGGTTATTAGTAGTAGTAGTAATCAAATCCTCAACTAATTTTTTTTCTTCTAGAGATGTTCCTTCTGGCACCTAACCATGGTACAAATATACCCTGGCAACAAGAGGCATCTGTGTGTATGGGGGGATGTAAAAAAAATCAAGATGGTGGCTGCAACTGTGCAGTTGAAGCTCTGCCCCCTTTTTACATTAAAAATGGGTGGGGATTTGATCATGACTTGACTTTTTCAACCTCCCTGTGGATGTCTCTGCCTGGCTACATCTTTTTTCTGTCGTGTCCCCATGACTCTGCATTTATCTCCTCCCCAGCCCCTGAGTGAAACAGTCTTAAGTGATCCTTATCCGTAATGAAGTCTTTTCTCCTTATTCCATAATGATCCAAGGGCAGCCACAAGGTGTCTAAAATCAGTTAAGCTTTGTCTTCCATTACGTTGGAGGGAAGTTAGGTAACGGAAGTGACCTGGAACAGAGGCAATAAAGGCAGGATAGGAATCACCAATGGGATAGCACATTTCATGCAGGCTTAGTTTTCTGCTGATTCAAGGATGAGTGCATAACACTTCAACTCAGCCGTGGGGAAAGGCCCTAAAATTGACTGCCATCTGCTCCAGAAGGTTTCTCTCTCTGTAATGTGACATCTTTCCCACTGTTTCTTACTGTCTCCTGTTCCTTATTCTACTCTACAGGAATAGAACAGTTTTGTGGATGTGACATATAGCGCTTGTTGCACTTCACAGCATTTCAGTCATGTTTCACGATTCACTTGCAATCTACCATTATGCTATCATATTCCTTACAGATGAAGACTTCAAACTTTCTCTCTGTGGGATGCTTATATAATAACAGCTATGAGGCACAATAATTTAGACATAAAAGTGATGTTACTGAAGCCTGTTATCCTGTGACAAATATATAGTGACAAATCTTTATTTTTGCTTTGATCTCTGATATGATTCATCCCAAACTAAAGCAAATGTAGGGTTTAGCCATACTGTCCAGTTGCCTGGTTACCAGGACAGGCAGGCAACTGTTCCTGGAGGGCAGAAACAGACAACATTACCTTCTATTAACCCCCCACTCATCTTCACAGCAACTTCGGGCACTTCTATCTGTTCCACTTCTGAAGTCCATTTTTTCCTCAAGTGCTCCTCTCTTGTACTTCATCTTGTTGCAGGCTAACTTCAGCCATTCATTGGCTTCTTTGCCAAGGAGAGACTATCCCTTCAACTGAGCCAGTGCTTCTGATCCATTGTAATAGATTCCATGCCTCCCTTTATCACCACAGCATAGTGGTTCACATCGTTGCTTGGTCTACAGAAAGTTGCTAAGTTTAAAATTCAGCAGAAACTTTGGGGGGAGCAGGGGTGGGAAGAAGAGGTTTTTCTTAAGTATGCAGATTTCTCTATTTTTTTAAGTCTAGGGGGTTACTGTTTTACTGTTTTTCCAGTCACCTGAGGTAAAAGGGTTCCATTCTCAGCTCCAAGAGAGCCCATAGATTATTAGGACTATTTGAAGGCTGGGGGTAAAACTCTTCTTCTGATGACTGGAAAAATGCTAGAATGGTAAATCCCTAGAACAGAAAGATGGAAGAACATAGCAGCAAGGGAATTGTCCAGTGGGAGGACATGATAGACTGAATATCTTGCAAGCTGTTCTGTCTCAGTCCAAACAACTTTCTTTAAGCTGGTTTATAGTCAAGCCAGCATGAGCACAAAATAGGAGCAGCTGAAAAGGTAAGTGTGGATATTGTATGAAAGAGAGAGTTCTTCTGGAACAGCGTTCCACGCGCGTCATGCCGGCCACATGACCATGGAAGCATCTTTGGACAACTCTGGCTCTTCGGCTAACAAACGGAGATGAGCACCAGCCCCTAGAGTCGGACATGACTGTGCGGGGGAACCTTTACCTTAACCTTTTCTTGTGGAGAGTTAGAAACTATTAATACGTCTTTTCACATCCTCCCAAAATATCTGTGTAAACAGCAGCACCTTCACGTGTAAAACAGATGACAAGAGTGCCTAGTGATTTAAGGAGTAAAGATGTGGATCTAAACCCTATGCTTCACCCTCTATGTAAACAAAAGTGGGAAGGGGTCAACTGGGGTTAGAACCTTTGGTTCAAGAAATCCTGAAAAGATGATATAGGAAAATAGAGAAGTTTGTGTGTTTAGTATAGTGTGATGGAATGTGAGGGTGACCTTGGAAGACAGAGGGAAGAGATGCTGCCCAGGGAAAGATCAGGTAAAAGAGAAAGGAGCCTGCAACAGAGTAACGGCCACAGAAAGAAACTTAGGAAGGACCTGCCCTAGCTACTCAGGCAGTAAATAGGAAGGGTGGGAGGTTTGTACTTTCAGACTGCTAGATTCTGTTAATGTTCATTTTGGTGTTGGGATTTTTAGGAGAGGTGTGTACATTAATATTACACTAAAGGGAGGTGCGATGGCAAAAGGTTTAGGACCTCCTGCTATAGAAGACCAATTGTCACGATGGCATCTATACCATCCTGACATGAACAGAAACCACTTCACACATCCGTCAGCTAGGGCACCAAAAGCAATCAATAGGAAGAATGTAACAGCAACCTGTCAGACAGACAAGCAGCCTGCAGTGTGGATTGGGGAAGATAACCAGCACTTCGTCCGGACACCTCCCAGCACGGTTGAGAGGGTGCAAGACGGCACTGATAACACATTTGATGGGAGGGAGGAAACGGGAACCTATTTAACTGTAAGCTATTGTATAACTATTGTATTGTATTGTATTGTATTGTATTGTATTGTATTGTATTGTATTGTATTGTATTGTATTGTATTTATTCTATTCTATTCTATTCTATTCTATTCTATTCTATTCTATTCTATTCTATTCTATTCTATTCTATTATATTGTAGAAGGGGCGTGGTGGCTCAGCGGGTAAGATGCCAGGCTTGTCGATCGGAAGATCGCAAGTTCAGAGGTTTGAATCCCTAGTCCCGTGTAACGGAGTGAGCTCCTGCACTAGCCCCAGCTCTTGCCAACCTAGCAATTCGAAAGCATGCAAATGCAAGTAGATTAATAGGTACCACTTCGGTGGGTAGGTAACAGCGTTCTGCGTGCGTCATGAGGCCACATGACTGGAAGCGTCTTCGGACAATGCTGGCTCTTCGGCTAACAAACGGAGATGAGCACTGGCTCCTAGAGTTGGACTGCACAAATGTGCAGGGGGAACCTTTACCTTTTTATTGTATAACTGCTTTACGTGGTCCATTGATGTGAACCCAGATCGCTCGCTGTAAATAAAAGCTTTTACATAGTCTACAGAATCGTGTTGGAGCCTAATTTGCCAGTTGAAGGATTGGAACATCACACCAATAGAAAATACAAAATTAGCATTCTGCCAGCCTTCAACCCTCTTGTTCTTACTTCATGCTTGGTTTTTTCGCTCCTCAATTTTAAGACCAGTTTCTGTGAAAAGAACAGCAAAGCAACCCCTCCACTTAAGAAGATTGGTGTGAAGATACTCTAGTATTATGGCAGCTGACTAGCTATGGAAGGGGGAGAAACCAAGGAACAGGAGAAAAGGCAAAGTGGGGAGATCTTATCAAAACAACCATCCTGAAGAACTACTATTATTGTTCCAAAACTTGTTTTTCTGATTGTTCCTGAGGTACAACTGAGCCAGAATGAGCTGTCCAATGAAGCAGCATGAAAACATAGGGGCACAACTCTGGTCAGGAACTGGTGCCAAGGCCTTACAGAGAGATGCTAAAGTGTAAAATCAGTTTCTGAAAGAGAGAATTGCTACTCTTTATTTTCACTCCGGTCTCGGAATTACTCTCAGACCTAGTTTCATTGAGCCCTTTTAAAAATGCTTTTATACATTATGGCAGAACATTAGAAGTTCATTTATAAAACTCTCTCTGTGTTCCCTCCTCCCACCTCAGTCTTTTTTTTTTTAATGAATACTGGGATCTTTCAACCATGAATCAAATTAAAACAGAATCAGATGCAAGCTTCAAACAAAAAGCAAGCTGATCTTTGAAGTATGGTTTACTTTAGATACTCAGCATCTCTTGGAAAGACAGTTTACCAGTTGCTCCATTTTCATTTTTAACATATTTCTACAGCAAGCATGACTGTTCCCACATCCAAAATTGTCTTCAAGCTTTTGTGAGAGCCAAAGCCACCTGCTCCCATTTTGACAGCCTCCACCAGGAATTTATGGGGTATAAATTCAAACATCTGCTGTATGCCAAGAACAGAAAGGGAGTGCAAAATTAGAAAATCGTGATCATTTACTTACTATTTATATTGAAAAAAAAAGCCATGGCTATTTTTTTGTGTTTGTGCATGCCTGAAATTATTTTATTATAAACAGATACATGGAAAAAGTCACATATTGTCTTTAAGTCACTAAAGGACCAAGATTTGATCTCAATTTTAAATGCTTATGACAAAGCAATGTGGAGAATGCCCCCCCCTCTTTTACTGATTTTACCAAAAGGGGATTTTGCTTGTGGGGAATGTTTCAACTACACACAACCTCTTCCTGAAGAAATCATTGTGAAGGTTCACTTTCAGTTCATTGATAGATCAAGTCAGTATTGCCTAAAGGGGTGGGAGCAAATAAGGGTCTTTGTTTGGTGCACCCATAAAGCAAGTCCTTCTCTTTGGCTTCCTTATGTACCATTGGCCCTGCCCTTGCATTGTGGCATGGCTCCACAAAGGCTATCACACATGTGGGTTTTTGTGAGGGAATTGAGAGGAAACCTTAACACTGCAGGTTCCATAGATGATAACAGCAACAATAAACATGCTTAGTAATATCCTCCTTTTAAGAACACACCATCTTTTGGATTTTTTTAATTTATTTTTTATAGTAGTTTTTAGATGTATAGGTTTTTAACTTTTTATATTGTGGTTGTAAACCGCCCAGAGTCTACCACGGTGGAGATGGGTGGGGATAAATTCAAATAATAAATAAAAAATAAATAAACATGTTCATTTATGTAACATGGTGCCACAAAGAGTAAGTACAGAAAGATACATTCCAAAATTCATATTTAAAGTGGTACTTTAAGTAACTTAAAGCTGCCAAGGAAGAATTCATGTTTATGTTTATGAATTCTCCATAATTCTGCTTGAGCCAGAGTACAAAATGGAACAAGAAAAAAAAAAGCTGTTGCCTTAGAAGCCTTCATTTAATGATAGTTTTAAAGGGAAAATGAAAGAAAATTACAAACATTCAGTTAGGTCCTGTAAGGGTTTCTGGTTGCACCTAGAACTATTTCTAGATTACTGGGATGAACAAATATACAATGGTTGATCCCCCATTTCAGAAAATACAAAGACTACCCAGATCTCATTTCATAATAGGTGGAAACTGGTAGTGGAGAGGACTAACACTTTTTATATTAATGCAATGGAGATAATTTTAGATAGTGCCCTATTTTTAAAAAGGTCAACATAAGCTGAACTGGACCCTTTTCAGTCAGTTTTCAGACCTGGGTATGGGATGGATGCAACATTACCATTGATGAACCTGCCTTTATCACTGGCATTTCTTCTAGATGAACGTTAATCACATTCCAAAGTGTTTTGGGCCATAAAACTGATGTATAGAATCTTATTTCTGTTCTGGCTTTGAACACAGTGAAGTTTTTGAGAGAAAAGAGCACTTTCAGATGATTGTTTTACTGAGCCAGCAGAAAATCCCATTTATACAAAATGTACTGTAACATCAGCAAGTTACAAGACAATATTTAAGTGTCCTTCCCTCTTTGTCTTTTCCTGCTGCAGATTTTTTTCCTAAGAACCTCATCCAACATTTCATAATATTCTCCAATTCTTTAAGACATGCAAGTTTTTTCCCAAGTTTTTTTCCTAAGGGAGGATTTTCTCCTAATTCCCCTGCCCCTCCAAATTTCTCCATCCCTACTCTTGCCCCCCTCACCCCCCAATCAGTCAGCTTTAAAGCATAAGAACTTCTGTTTCCAATTAATGGATGAAAAAGCTCATTTCCTTCCTTCTAATTCTCATCCTACTGTGTCCCCAAATGCTTCCATTTTATAATTCATGGAATCATTACATTATAAAGTTGGATGTGGCCACTTAAAGCATCTAATCCAATGATCTGCTATGTGCAGGAATCTAAATCACACACTCAGGTGCTCATTTGGTCACCAGCAAACTTCCAAATGGCTTGAGTTGTGTTTATAGTCAACAAATGGAAGGATAGTGGTAATGGTACAAGAAGAAGCATCTGCTAAGAAATCATTTTGTTTTTATCTTTTCTAGTATGTTGATTTCTTAAAAACAGTATTTGCTGCTCAGATGCAATGGGTTAGAATACACCTGCAGCAAAGACAATAAGTGAATAATCAACCTGCAGATAGCAAACTCTGCGATGATCCACTCCTTTGATATTAATTTAGAAACTCTTAGCACAAGCCATAGTAGGATATGAAAAAGTTCTTTTATTAATACAAGTGGATAGAATCGATGCAAAAAGCAGATTGAGCAAACCCGTACGCATTCACAATTTTAAACATGCTAGTTCCCACTCACTCCTCACCAACCCCTCCCCCACCGACTCAGTTCCCATAACTCTAAACTGTCAGTCCTTTGATGATCCCAGCTGAACGGCCTTGGAGTCTGGTTCCTGTCTCTCCACCCCCTACTCCTTGCATTCCCTGCTTATCTCTACCGCTTTGGCTAACAGTCCTACAAGCATGCTAACTAATTACTGCCCCTCTACCTACTAACTACAAACCCCATCTACCTAATAACTACAAACCCCATCTATCTCTGGCAGGATGGCAATGGCATCCTGACAAACTCGATAATTGATTGGTCACTTGTTAGCAAACATCCAGGATGAAAGATAAATTCTGTTTAGATGATACCTTCATGTGTTGATCCCATAGGCCAGGGGTCGGCAAACTTTTTATGCCAGGGGCCATTTTGACATGCTCGAGGGCATTTTGACATGCTCGAGAGCCAGGGGGCGGGGTTTGAGGGTGGGAGCCAATTGCGTGGAAGGGGGCAGGGTTTGCGGGCGGGGGCCAATCGCGTGGAAGGGGGCGGGGTTTGCGGGTGGGAGCCAATCGTGCACACTTAGGGCCTGCTGCCGCCATGCCCGCCACGCCCACTGCAGTGCCCGCCACCACCACGCACACCATGCCCGCTGCCACGCCTGCCACGCCACGTCCGCCACTGCACTTCCCCCGGGGTCCGAGTAAGCCGCGACGGGCGGGCGGCGAGTGAAGCGTTGCTCCGCCTCCTCCCCCGGGGTCCGAGTAAGCCACGATGGGCGGGCGGCGAGCGACGCGTCGCCCCGCCTCCTCCCCCGGGGTCCTTCGTGAAGACCTTCTCCTCCATCCTCGCTGCTTCCGCCACCGCTCCTTACTGCCTTCCTTCTTCTCTCCCTCGCTGGCACCCACCACCCCTGCCCCACCTCTGCCCACCCTTCTCCCTCCCCCTCACAGAGATTTTGTCTCTGTCTCCTTCTTCTTCTGTCTTCTGTCTGCCTGTCTCCTTCGAAGCCAGAAGCACCACCGGCCGCCCGGGGAGGCCGCCCAAGGGCACCCCGGACCCAGGTCCCGGCCTCTGCTCACTGCCAGCAAGATGCGGCTGCACCCGAAGGGGCGCAGGGACGGTGCGCCTCCCGAGCGGAGCGGGAGAACCTGCAGCGACGGGACGCCGCAGCCCTCGCCTGCTCCGGCCGCGGAAGGGGCAGCCCCACCTCGCTCCCGCAGCCCCTGCCGGCCTTTCCACTTCCCATCTGGCGGCGGCTGCGGCTCCCCAGCCTCCTCTTGCGCCTCCTGCGCCGCGGTCCCACGCACTTTCCTCAAACGAGGTCCAGGGCAGTGAGGCTCGGGGCTGGCGAAGGCAGAGCAGCCCCGCGGATGGGAGCTGGGGGACACCTGACCCGCGGGCCCCTCAGCATTCAGGGGGCCCGGCTCCGTCCCTCTGGCTGGTGGGTGGCCAAACATGGGCGTGCGCACGCACAAATGCGTGCGGGGCAGCCGCAGGCAGACGAGACGCCCCGGACTAGAGAGGTTGGAAGAGCCACACTCAAGGGGCCAAAGAGCCGCATGTGGCTCGCGAGCCACGGTTTGCCGACCCTTGCCATAGGCTGACCATATTTCCTTGAGGCAAAAACGTCACCAGACAAAGTGGGTGTGCGGGTACACATGCGGGGGGGCAGGCGTGTGGGTGAGCGTGGGGGTTGGGGGGGCATGCAGGCATGCGGGGGGGCATGCACGTATGGGGGGGCAGGGGGCGTGCACGCCTGTGTGCTTCACTATTAGGACAGAATAGTACAAAGAAATGAAATAGCTTCATTTTTCAGGCCTTCTCAGTCTTTTATCTATGAATAAATAATGCAGAATTTCCAGGGAAGATTTGGCATAGACAATGAGGCATTTTCCAATGTTTGATAATGGTTAATCAAGGTAGGGGACTATGCTTCATTATCCAAAGTAACCCCATATTTTAAAAGTAAATGTGATGTAGAATTCAATTCTAATTGGAAACCATTCTTGGGTTACAATTTACTTATAGATTTGTACCTCATCTTAGATGAGGGTTTTTCTATGTTTAGGGTTTATTTTCAATTTTGTAAGAAATTAGATTCTTAGTGGCTTTTTTAAAATATAATTTTTATTGAGAAAGAGTGTTATACAGGATTTAAAACTATGGAAATGGAAAAAAGATTAGAATAAAGAAAAAGATTAAAAGATTAAAAAATGTGAAACAGTAAAAGTCAAGAAAAGAAGAAAAAAGAAAGAAAACAGAAAAGAAAAATATCTAAAGAAGTAACTTCTGATCATCTTCGCAGCAGTTACAAACATGATTACCATTTCCGCCCTTTCAAATTACATACCATGGTTCCCTTCTTTCCATAAACAACCGTTTTTTAATCAGTAAATCCTGAGATGATCAATTCATTTTTGTCCATTTTCAGCAAAAAGTCCATAAAGGGTTTCCACTCAGTAGTTATTGTTCCTTCCCTAATCAAACAAGTCAATTTGGCCATTTCAGGAAGTCCTGCCATCTTCACAATCCACTCCTCCATTGTGGGTATTTCTACATTTTACCATCTTTGTGCATATAATAGCCTCACTGCAGTTACCATATATAAAACCACTCATTCATGAGTCTTTTCTAGTTGACTATCCATAAGTCCTAGTTAAAAAAAAGGCTCTGGTTTCAACTGAAAGTTAAGTTTTAAAATTCTCTGCATCATCACATATATTTGTGTCCAATATTTTTTCACTTTTTTGCAAGTCCATCATGCATGGTAAAATGTCCCTTCATGCTTTTCACATTTCCAGCAACAGTTAGAAGTACCTTTATACATCTTAGATAGTCTCTCTGTTGACAAATACCAATGGTACATCATTTTATAGAAATTCTCTCTTAAATTGTAAGAAATTAGATTCTTAGTGTTGACCTAACATGTTATAGCATATAATTCTAATTAGTAACTTATACTGTGTTAACCAGGTATTTTTACTTGTAATGATATATTTTAGACTTTCCTTTAAAAAATAATATAGGATGTGTCATAACTTTATAAGTAACTAAGGATGTATTGAAAAACTGTAACCTTCATGACATTTGAGATCCTACGTTTACTTACCTGTATTCTATTATTGCATTTTACTTTTTTATTTTCATGGTTTTTATTCTTTTCAAAAATGCTTAATTAAAAAACAAATGATGACTTGCAGTTGAACATGTATGAGCTGATACCAGTAGAAGCATTTACTGCCAAGATAATCTGAGCTTCCTACCTATGGTGATTGATTTTCTGGGATCATTTGTGGATGTTGTGGGGTAGCCAAATGATAGCCATTGTACAAACCTGCCACAGCATAGATGAATACTGCTATAATTTGTGGATTCTCCCATAAAACTTTTTTTACGTTCAGGGCAGCCCAAAGAGTCAAAGGTTTCTGCCACATATTGGGTAGCTTAACTCTCAAAGCTCTCTTGAGACTCCTGCTCTGCAGCTATATCATCAAAACTTTATTTTTGTAATTATATGGAAGGAAGTAGAAAGAACTGCAGTCACCATATGAACTTTTGTTCCAACAGACGCATGATTAAAGTCTCAATTATGGAAGCATTATCTCCTTATTCATGAGGATATGCTATGATAGACACATAGAAACTCACATCTAACATTTGAAATGTGAGTGAAGAAAATGCATTATACAATGGTCAATGTGAACAACACCTTGGAAATGACAGTCTAGGATACATCGGTATGTTTAGATATAAACTGTGTTAGTGTACCAATTACTGTATAAAGACTAGTAGCAAAGTCACTTTTGTTGACTAGTTGTGGGACTATGGCAGATTGGAAAATTAAATTTCTCAGGATTTAATACAAGGGAGAAACTATGAAATTACTTTTATTAATTTGCAGAAATGTTATTGTGGTGCCCACTTCTTGAGGGAGGCAGTAGAGGCCTGTAAGTCAGTGGTAGATATTTTAACAGTTCCAGAGAGGGAACAAATAGGCAGAGTAATTACTCTAGAATGGACTCTATGTTTGGGTTACATGTATATGATTTATGTTCCATATTTTACTTCTGGGGTGTGACATAAGTCAGTCTCTCTCTCTCTCTCTCTCTCTCTCTCTCTCTCTCTCTCTCTCTCTCTCTCTCTCTCTCTCTCTCTCTCTCTTTTTAGGTTGAACTAGACTGCTTCTTTTGGGTTACTCCTTTAATTCTCCACACTGGTATAAAACTGAGAGAAAATAGTAAATGTTAAAGCCTCTTTTGCCTTGGGGATACCTCATAACTAAAACCACTGATGGCAGCTTACTCAGGACAGAGTCTACATTAGTGTTTTTCAACCATGGCAACTTTAAGGCGTGTGGACTTCAACACCCAGAATTCCCCAGCTGGCTGGGGAAATCTGGGAGTTGAAGTCCACATGTCTTACAGTTGCCATGGTTAAGAAAGACTGGTCTACATCATAAGGAAAAAATCTCTTGCATATTCTTGCTTCCCATATAACGGGAAAAGGCTAGGAGTGCCAGGAAGCCAAGAGGTGAGGTATTGGTGTGACCTGAAGAGTAATTTCATATCACTGTATCCCCAAACCCAGTTTTAATAATATTGTTAAGAAGATGCAAAACTTTATTGAAACAGAAGAAATGTAATTGTCAAAGGCATTAAGTAGATCCAGAAACAGAAGCATACATAAATATGTATACATTACCTCCCATTTGTAATATCTGACCAAGAAAGAAACAATGTTTTTTCATTGGAAAAAATCCTTAATTTTGTTTAATCATATACTAGGGTGGTATATGAAGCAAAAGATTCAGTATGAACTCCATTTTAGCAAATCACAGGTTCTCTGATTTTACTTGGGTCATAAACCAAATCTTGATTTGGAAATCTGAATCTCAATAGCTCCCTTGGGCAATAATCAGAAATCAATAATAGGGGTGAGAATTTTAAAAACAGTAATAGTTCAGACAAATAGCAAAGCAGTGCTAAGCAGCTTTACATTTTAAATTTAATCTCTCCTCTTTGTTTCTTTGCAGGAGAGGGGGATTTGTATGAAAAGATTAGACACTGTAGAGATTTCCCTGAGCACAAATATGCAAATTTGCAAGAGGAGAATGCTGGGCCTAGAGTATTATGAGAAATAAAAATTGGTTTAAGATTACCTAGACCTGAAGTCCAGGGGGAAGGGTGGATGATACATGTAAAGCAAACATGGTAGAAAGGCTTAAATATGTAGCATTTTAAAATCAAGCATCCAATAGACAACATTTCCCAGGATCCCACATTTCATGAAGCCTGTTTTAGGGTTCCTTCCTCTGGAAAAATGGCAAAATCCACACAACACCACCTCAGCTGGGTCTGACATGTTATTGTAGCATCCTTTTCTCTATCCACTGTAATTGGATAGCTCTAGTAGAAGAAAAATCAGTGTAATTAGATACTAATATATACCTCACTTCTTTCCCTTATCTCCATGCTGGCATTTTTCTTAGGTGGAGAACTTAGGGATGTGCATGGCCTAGTTGGAATATTTTCTTGGAATGTTTCAACTATTCCAGCAAGACTCAAATTGTTTTATGTGTTCTACCATAGGGAACAAAGAGAACTTGAGGCAAGTCTCTCATTCCTTGTTGTCATCCTAGGTCACAAAAGAAGTGTGGGTAATAGTAGTCCATGCTCAGTCCCAACTTATTGAAAAAGCAGCCAAAGGGATATTTTTACTTTTTTAAAAAAACCATTATCAGTCAATGCAAGCAATAATTAACATTTTTTCACCCTCCTTGCACAAAGAGTGGTAGGAAAGAAATGAATTGAATAGATTGATTTCAACTCAGCCCATAGACAACATTAGACATTTGAGGTTCTAATATGTACATGTTTTGAACATGTACATATCAGAATGTTTTATATACTCCTATGAGCAATATGGGGGCCCGATGGCTCAGTGGTTAAGACGCCAGGCTTGTCGATCGGAAGGTTGGCAGTTTGAGACCTGAGTCTATCCCTAGCCCTGCGTGCGGAGTGAGCTCCCGCACTTGCCCCAGCTCTTGCCAACCTAGCAATTCGAAAGCATGCAAATGCAAGTAGATGAATAGGTACCACTTTGGTGGGAAGGTAACAGCGTTCTGCGCACGTCATGTCGGCGATATGACCGTGAAAGCATCTTCGGACAGTGCTGGCTCTTTGGCTAAGAAACAGAGATGAGCACCGCCCCCTAGAGTCGGACACGACTGTGCAGGGTAAAACCTTTACCTTTACCTTTTATGAGCAATATATAAATTTTTGCAGATACATTAGCAGTATCTACATGTCTCTCTAAATTCCAAAACATTAGTGAAGCTTTGGGAGGATTTGGATTCAGATTCTATCTGCTTCAAATAAATTGTGTTTAGTTTTACTCAACTTCTGATTTGAATTATCCTGATTCAGCTGAATATACATTGAGAATCTCACTCGCTGGATCGTCACCTTGTTGTGTTGAGTGGGCTTGTGTGTTCCCAATGAACCCTGTGAGCAAAGCCATAGGGAGTCATGTACTCCTGGTAGGGTCACCCATGGCGGTAAGGTCCAGGGGGAGGAACCAGACAAAGAACAATCCAAGAAAGTCCTCAACGGCAGAACAGGCGGAAGATAACAAGGTGTATTGTTACAACGGCTGCGAAGGCGGATGAAGGCTGCAGCAGACAAAAGGTCACCAATCGTCATGGTATCCATGCCATTGGATTAGAGCCTTTTTCTGTGAAGGTTGTGTGCTGATCGTTGTGCACCGATCTCCACACATAAAACAAATTCATGCACAGGCGTCTTCCAACCACACCAAATCCAAAACAACCAAAAGTCCCATGGTGATTGACGAATGGCAACGGGGGCAGGACTGTGAAATCTGGAAGCTCCTAGTCATGGACCAGCACATGGGCGGTGGATGCGGATTCAGTCACCCTGACTCAAGGATCGAGGCAGTTGAGTAGTTCGGCAGCTGTATCCACGACTGAGCAGCCCTATTTAGGATCCACTCTGCTCACCCCATATGGGGAGGGGGCTAGAAAAGGTGCCCTAAACATAGTCTGCCTCATTTTCTCCCTGACTGGATTACCGCGACCAGTGGGGTCACCATCTAGCGGTCGTAAAAAACACATGAATTTTGGAACATGGAATATATGGACACTGCAAGACAATATGGATAGTGATTGACCTGAACGTAGGACTGCCATTATTGCAAGGGAGATGAGACGTTTTAATATTGATATAGCAGCACTCCAAGAAACTCGAAGAGCAGGAGAAGGACAGTTGAAGGAAGAAAAAGGAGGTTATACCTTCTTTTGGAAAGGACTGCCTGAACAAGAACGACGAATACATGGGGTAGGCTTTGCTATCAAAAACAACCTTGTGAAGCTCTTGTCAGAAGTTCCCACTGGGATTAACGAACGACTCTCAACTCTCCGAATAAAACTCGCCAAAAACCAACAGGCAACTATCCTAAGTGCTTACGCACCAACACTAGATGCAGATGAGGATATCGAGGAAAAATTTTATACCCAGCTGGACACCATCTTATCAGAGATACCAAAGGAGGATAAAATTATCCTCCTGGGCGATTTCAATGCAAGAGTTGGGCGTGACTTTGGTTTGTGGCCAGGGATCATTGGGAAAGAATGAGTTGACAACAGCAACATGGATGGAATCTTACTTCTGACTAAATGTGCAGAGCATAACCTTGTCATTACTAACACACTCCTTTGCCAGAAAAATAAATTTAAAACATCATGGAAGCACCCACAGTCGAAGCACTGGCATCTTTTAGATTATGTAATTGTCCGTGCTAGAGATCACCGTGATGTACTTCTCACCAGAGCCATGATGAGCGCCGATGACTGCTGGACAGACCATCGATTAATTCGATCCACAATGGCCATAAAGATTGTCCCTCATCATAGGCTCCAAGGAAGAAAACCAAGGCGTAAAATGAATACACTGGCCCTTCAAGATTCTATTAAACGAGCTTGCTTTCAATCAACTCTCAAGGAACATCTGCCTATGGAACTTCCTGAAAATGTTGAGGAACACTGGATTAAATTGAAGACTTCTATTATTTCAGCCTGTGAACAAACTATCGGATACCAAACTAAGAGACATCAGGACTGGTTTGATGAGAACGATAGTGAGATTGAACATATTATTGACAAGAAAAGGAAAGCCTTCCGGATATGGCAAAAAGATATTAACCGTGCCGTTAAGAAAAAAATCTACGCCAGTGCAAAGGCAGAAGTCCAAAGAAGAACTAGAGAACTTAAGAACATATGGTGGATAAAAAAAGCCCAAGAAACCCAACATTTTGCAGATGCTCATGATGCACGGGGCTTTTTTAATGCCATAAAGGCCATCTATGGACCAACAAACCATGGTACAAATCCCTTACGCTCAGTAGATGGTGCTAAATTTCTAAAGGACAAAGAGTCTATCGCACTGCGCTGGAAAGAGCATTACTACAATCTCCTTAATCGTCACTCTACTGTGGCTGATGAAGTCTTCTTGCAAATCCCGCAAAAACAAATAAGAGATGAGCTTGCAGTACCCCCTAGTTTGGAGGAAATCAGTAAAGCCACTAAACAAATGGAAAATAACAAAGCTAGTGGACCTGATGGGATTCCTGCTGAAGTCTTTAAAGAAGGCGGGCCTGAACTTACACAACAACTTCATAAGCTCATCGAAAAGATCTGGATGAGGGAGGAGATTCCAGCAGACTTTAGGGATGCCATAATGATCACTCTCTTTAAAAAGGGTGATAGAACAGACTGTGGAAACTATCGAGGCATCTCCCTTCTAGCCACAGCAGGCAAAATCCTGGCAAAGATCATCACAAACCGTCTCCTATCTGTATCAGAAGACATCCTCCCTGAAACGCAAAACGGCTTCTGCCCTTCCAGGGGAACAGTGGATATGATCTTCACTGCACGACAGCTTCAAGAAAAATGCAAGGAGCAAAACCGCCCTCTGTACATGGCGTTTATTGATCTGACTAAAGCTTTTGATACTGTAAATCGTACTGCTCTCTGGACCATCCTTCTGAAAATTGGATGCCCTGATAAATTTGTGAACATCTTGCGGTTACTCCATGACGACATGATGGCAACAATCCTGAATAACAATGGCTCTCAAAGCAATCCATTTAAAGTGGAATACGGCGTTAAACAGGGATGTGTTATTGCTCCAACCTTATTCGCTATCTTCATCGCTATGATTATACACCTTGTTGAAGAGAAACTTCCTACTGGTGTAGAAATTATATATCGAACAGATGGAAAGCTTTTTAATCTTAGTAGGCTGAAAGCAAAAAATAAGGTAATTGCAACTTCTGTTATAGAACTTCAATATGCTGATGATAACGTAGTCTGTGCACACTCCGAGGAAGATCTTCAAACTATCCTAAACATCTTTGCAGAAGCATATGAAAAGCTCGGCCTCTCGATTAACATTAAAAAAACCAAAGTGCTTTACCAGCAAGTTCGAACCAATTTCTCCGCAGCGCCATCAATCCAGCTTAAAGGTGTGTCACTAGAAAATGTCGACCACTTTTCTTATCTCGGCAGCCATCTATCTACAAAAGCCGACATCAACGCTGAAATTCAGCATCGCCTGAGCTCTGCGAGTGTAGCTTTCTCCCGAATGAAGCGTAGAGTGTTTGAGGATCGGGACATTCGCAGGGAGACCAAAATGCTTGTTTACAAAGCCATTGTACTACCAACCCTTCTGTACGCCTGTGAAACATGGACCCTCTACAAACGCCACCTCCAACTTCTTGAAAGATTCCATCAACGCTGCCTCTGAAAAATTCTGCAGATTACTTGGGAAGATAGGCGGACTAATGTTAGCATATTAGAAGAAGCGAAAACCACCAGCATTGAAACAATGATCATCCAACATCAACTTCGCTGGACCGGTCATGTTGTTCGAATGCCTGACCATCGTCTTCCAAAGCAGCTACTTTACTCCCAACTTAAGAATGGAAAACGGAATATTGGTGGACAGCAAAAGAGATTCAAAGATACTCTCAAAGCTAATTTAAAAAAACGTAATATCAGCATTGAGAACTAGGAAGCCCTAACTCATGAGCGTTTCAATTGGAGGTTATCCTTTATTAATGGCGCTATGGACTTTGAAGAAACACGAGTACAGGGCGAAAGGGAGAAAAGAGCTAAAAGGAAGGCACGTCAGGCAAACCCTCATCATGACCGTCTCCCACCCAGAAACCTATGCCCTCATTGTGGGAGGTTGTGTGGATCCAGAATTGGCCTTTATAGCCACTTACGGATCCACTGTTAAAATTTTACCTTTGGAAGACAATCTTACTCGGCTACGAGTGATTGCCAATGAATGAAACAGTGAGAATTATTCTATTACAGGTAGTCCTCGTTTAATGTCCACTCATTCAGTGACCGTTCAAAGGGGTACTTACAACGGGTCCTCGTAGTTGCAGCTGTTGCAGAGTGACTGTGATTTGCAACCTTCACTGCTGGCTTCTGACAAGCAAAGTCAATGGGAAAGACGGCAGGAGGTCACAAATGGCGATCACATGACCGCAGAATGCTGCAACCGCATGGGATTCACCTAACAACGCAAATGGGACTGCCACAACTGCTGTTGTAAGTCAGTGCAGTCACATGACACTGTGCTTTACGACCATGTTGCTTAGCGACGGAGTTGCCGGTCCCAATTACCATCCTTAAGTGAGGACTATCTGTGGTCCTGCGTGCGGAGTGAGCTCCCGCACTCGTCCCAGCTCTTGTCAACCTAGCAATTCGAAAGCATGCAAATGAAAGTAGATGAATAGGTACCACTTCGGTGGGTAGGAAACAGCATTCCGCAAGTGTCATGCGGCCACATGACCGCGGAAGCGTCTTTGGACAACGCTGGCTCTTCGGCTAACAAACGGAGATGAGCACCGGCCCCTAGAGTCGGACACGACTGCACAAATGTGCGGGGGGAACCTTTACCTTTACTTTATCTGTATTTATAGGATAGTGTATGATCATTTGGATGGGACCATTCTAGAGTGAAAAAATATCAATTCACAACAGCTGCTTAAAGCATCAAAGAATTGCATCCTCTTTGATGATCATCATGGCTACTTTCAGGGCCTCCCCGTGAAGGCTGAGGATGTGTGTACTTGCATTGACAGTACAGCAGCCAGAATTGCTACATGTTTTCTCTCACTTTTTAAATTCCAAAATGACTAATTTGTGTTTTTCTAAAACTCAGAGAACTTGCAGAAAAAATCACAAGAGTCTGTAAGAAATAGCATCTGTGAGATAATTTCTTGGGGAGGGAGAGAAACTTGTTCATTGTTTAATACTCCAATTTTAAGTACTCTTAAGAGAAAGAAAATCCCAAGGATTTCCCATAGTACTCATTTGTGGGTAACAATGCATAGGATTGCACTGTAAGTATCACTTACTCTCAGAACCTGTGAAACCCATAAAAAGAAATGGTATGTTTTGCATTCTCCACAAGCCTGTTTTACAAGTTTTATTAAATATCGATGCATTATTTATGTGATTTAATACAGATGAAAAAAATAATGCAGATCTGAGATCAAAAGACCTCCTGCTGTCATTTAGCCACACTGCTAAAGTACATGCCAAGACATAAGAAAATAATAAATGAAAACAATCAATCAAATCCCCAGCTAAAACAGCAGAGATTAAAATAACAGATATAAAACCACTTTAAAAATCACATTGCAGATCGAATGCAGAAAATCAATATTAAAATATCCAGAAAACTAGAAATGACTATAGGTTTGGGGGAAAAAAAATGATGACATGAGTCACTCCCCTTGAGGGGGGAGGGGAAACCCTCAGATGAGCAGCCCCTTTCCACATTTCATCATGCAACAGCATTCAAAACTAGGGCTCTGAATTTGTTAGGGCCTGGGTCTCAAAGGGAAGGTATTTTGGTCTAATTAAATTGCAGGGTCCATATCAGCATTTTGAATTGGGCCCAAAAATGAGCTAGAAACAATGAAGATACTGACCTCATGTGATTCAAAACGCCCCATTCTAATCTGTCCTCAAGCTGCTATAAATTCTATAAATTCTAAAACTGTCATCCAGCAATGTATCACAGTTATTGCAGGAATAGGCTACCCAGTTATGATTACTGAGATATGCTTTCTGTATCAGAGAGAGAGCAGAAGCTGAAAATGACATTTCAGGCATCGGAGAACCCTAATGACAGTCACCCTCCTTCAGAATCAGGGAGAGCAAGCTGCAGATGGCATGCACACCCCAAGCACCACATTTGGGATGCCCAACACCAAGATCACACCACCAACATCTGGCAGCAAAAAAACCAGTTATCAGTTGTGGGTTTCCCCCCCTTCCCCCAATCAAATAATCATGGAGATGGGAGAGTTTTGCCTTCTATTGTGCTTTGCAATCTCATTCTGCTAAAAAATTCAGCTCCACCCTTTCTGATGACATGACCATCTTTCTAATCCTCTGCAGACCTCTAGCACAGTGTTTCTCAACCTTGGCAACTTTAATCTGTGTGGACTTCAATTCCCAGAATTCCCCAGCCAGCCATGGCTGGCTGGGGAATTCTGGGAGTTGAAGTCCACACAGATTAAAGTTGCCACGGTTGAGAAATCCTGCTCTAGCAGGTTATGGTAGGAAATTATGGCCCTTGACCCAAGAAAAGTTGCCCACTTCTCTTTAGGGGGATGCAGAACAAGTTATTAAATACCATTTGTGCAGAATGTATTGAGCTTCTGTTTATTGGCCATCCCCAATACTGTTAGTGAGGCCAATAAACACAACATATAACAAGTAAATCATGTAAGTGATTTAGCTGTATTGGAATTACTAAGAAGGATCTTGAAAAATTACTAACTTACTTCCCTCAAAGAATATGTGTTATTTGCATTTTCAAAATATGAAGAACAAGTAAAAAAATTTAATAGAAAACAGTTAAGTATTTGGAGAAACCAATCGATAAAAAATAGTTATTAAGAAGGCAAAATACCATAACACAAACAGAATCTCAGTTTGTTTTATTATTTATTATTAAGATTAAAAATGGGAAGGCAAGCTTGATCTGCATATAACTGCCCAGAGTCCCCTATTCGGGAAGATGGGAGGGGATAAATTTAAATAATAAATAAATAAATAAATAAATAAATAAATAAATAAATATTAACAAAAGAGGAAAACTGGATAAACCCAGGGAACAAGATAGAGCATCTTTAGCAATTGGATTTTTTTTAATTATAAGAATTTTATTAGATTTGAAGCAAAGATAAAAACTACAAAAAAGCAAAAAACTACAAAGAGAAAAAAGAAAAACTAAAAAAGTGTGAAACACAAGAAAAAAGAATTTTGAAAATTACATAGAGTTGACTTCCAACTTCCAACAGCAAAAATATACATTTCCATAATCAATCCCTTACTCTATATCAAACCAAGATCACATTATTTCTATAAATCCTTCCATTAGCACATATACAAATCACTAATGCAATTGCTCCTTCCCCTTATATAAAACAGAATACACACACACACACACACACACATACACACTGTATTTATATATATATAAATAATATATTTCTAAATCAGCTTCCCTCCCCCATAAAACAACATTTATTTAGTTATTTCCTTCCTACCACTATTCTATATATTTCTGTCCACTATAATAATAATCAAGTTATAAAAACATATAAATTGTCTACTTTTGTAATTAATAGTATAATAATAATTAATACTACAGCAATTAATCCAAATCATTAAAGAAAAATGAAATATAATGTCCTCATTCTCAAATCAATTAAACATTCATCCACTATCATAAAAATCCAATTATAAAAGCATATAAATTATCTACTTTTATCATTAATACTACAGCAGACTTAACCCTATTAAACCTAAAAACCAAGCAATTATTATTATACCTTATAGATACCTTATAAATCTTAAAAATCAAACAAACCTTAAAAAGAATCGAATAAATTTTAGTCCAAATCATTAAAGAGAAATGAAATCATGAAATCCTCATTATCAATCCAATTAAACATTCTTAATTTTTTTTACCCCACTTCGAAATAAACCAAAACATTTACATATCTCCCTATTACCGACAAGGCATTTTTCTTTCAAAAATCAAACAGCCCAACTGCCCCCCTTAAAAACTCAGACTTCTCAGCAAAAAAACTCAATATGGCAGCAATAACAGGCAGGGCCCGAAAGAGAAGGAAAGCCCCAGGAAAGAGCGGGGATCCTGCACTTTCCACTCTCCAGAAGAGCGTCCTGCACTTGGATCCATTTCTGCCAGAGCCTTCGCGGCAGGTGGTGGTCGCTGTGGTTGTTATTGCTGCCATATTGCAGGGGGAGGGGGGAGGATGAGTGAGGATGTCTCAGGCAACAGGGACCCATCTTCCCTCTTCCCCCCCCCCCCAGCCCCTCAGCCAGCCCTGCCCCCGGGCCTGATCGATCCTTGATCGATGGCTGAACAGCTGGGCTTGGAGCGCCCGCTGGAAGGAGCGATGCCAAGTCCCCCACCGCTCCATCCAGCCCCAGCAGCTCCGGGAAGGACAGTTGGACGATACCGCTGCAGGCGACCCGCTGCCCGCCTGCCTGCCTCTCAGCTGCCCGCCCGCCCGCCGGCACGGCGTCTTACCTTCTCCGACGAAGCATGGTGGAAGCCGGGCAGGCACCGGTGAGGCACTCCTCATGCCGCGCTCCCATCGGCGGCTCCTCTCCTTCTGCTTCTGCCCCATTCCCACCGCCCGCGCTGGGTCTCCACGGAGTGCTGGGAGCCCTCTCGTTGGGCTGGAGCCGCCAGCAGGCTCCCTTGGCTCAGCCCCAGCTCAGCTCTCATGGGCCGCGCGTCAGACTGCCGCCATCTTCCGCTTGTAGGTGACAGGAGGAAGCGGCGAGCCAGGCCAGGCCATGGAGGCAGAGAGCGCCGCCTGTACGCCCACCCAGTCCTGCCTCTGCCTAGCTGGGGCCGCCGCCAAGGGGAAGGGGGAGCCAGAGATGCGGACGGTGTGGGGGCCTTGCAAGGCGGGCAGCGGAGCCGCCTCCCCGTCCCTTTCTCGGCTGCCAGGCCACTGGCACTTCTCCGGAGGGAAAAGCCATGTCTCTGGCCGCCGTGCTTCACGGTCCCTGAACCCCCCACCCCTCCCAGCGTGGCAGCCTAGTGACGTCCCTGCACCCTCCCCCCCCCCAGCTGCAGCCCTACCGGGCTGCTAACTTACCTGGCTTCTGTGGCGAGAGCTGAAGAGTTGGGTTCAGAGCAGGGACCTGTCGGCGTGGCAAGGGGTGGGTGGGGCTCCACGTGGTGCATGGCCTCCTCTTCCGGGTTCCCCTGCAACACACCTGGGCCCTTGCCGTGACACAGAAATGTGTCGCAACACACAGTTTGGAAAGCTCTGATCTACAATTACATACAATACAATACATACAGTACAAGATTGGGGGGCCGGGGGGCGGGATTTGGAGCCGGCAGCCAATCACGTGGGGTGGTGTTTGGAGCCAGGAGCCAATCACGTGTGCTGGGGGCAGGGTTTGGAGCCAGGAGCAAATCACATGGGCCGGGGGCGGGGTTTGGAGCCAGGAGCAAATCACATGGGCCGGGGGCGGGGTTTGGAGCCGGAAGCCAATCATGTGGGGCGGGGTGCGGGGTTTGGAGCCGGGAGCCAATCAGGTAGGCCGGGGGTGGGGTTTGGAGCCGGCAGCCAATCATGTGGGCCTGGGGGTGGGGACTCCTCATTAGTGTGTCACAAAATTATGCATGGCTAAAAGGCGTGTCACCAACATGAAAAGTTTGGAAAGCCCTGCTTTAAACTATAAAGAGCTTCCCTTCCAACATTTCTTCTTGCTGTTGCATTTAACTATGTTGCAGAGCACCTGAGGAAAAATTCCCATCTGTAGAGGGGCAAAGCTTATATGGGGATTTGAAGATTAATATATATATATATATATATATATATATATATATATATATATATATATATTGATGTAATAGACAAGAAATATTCTTTAATGTTTTATATAGACCTAGCATGTAAGATAAAATTTTTAAAATACCATGACCAGATACAAATCGGAAGTTGACTAAATTCTATGTTTCAGCTTTATCTTTTATCTTTTTTTACTTTACTACACTTTTTTATCTTTTCTTCTTTCTTGATTTGTATTTCCATTTTCTTTTCTGTTTCAAACTTTTATCTATGTAAAATTAAAATCTAATAAAATTTGATTAAAAAAAAGAAAAATTCCCATCTGTAATGGTATGTGGGAATGACCTTGGGAGACTGGGCAAAGAGATGCTGCCCAGATAAGAGGCAGCATAGCCCACAGCTGCATAGTGGGTAGAGCAAAAGGCTCAGGGGGGACCCTCCCCAAGTTATTGGGCTGTAAAGGTGATGGTGGGAGAATGACTTTCAGACTTGCAAGTTTCTGTTAATGTAGAATTAGTTTATCTGGCCGTGTTTCCAGTCTGGTCTACCTGGTATGGCTGACATCATCCCTGCCCTCCTCAACATTGGTAGAGAGAAAAGGAGAACACTGGGGAGGGGTATGGGGGCACAAGGGAGGCACTGGAACTACAAGAACCAGGAGAAAATTTGACAGCGCTTGTCAAATATTGCCAACCCCTTGCTTAAAGACTCAAGATGACAGACACTATTCCTCTTGAGTTCTGCTAAGGATACTCAACATGTCCAACCTTGGAGCACTTTGTAGTGAATTTGGGGGTGGGAAGTACATGGTTTTTTTGCTCTCTAGAAAGCATAATTATCTTCTCATGTTGTGCTTAAGGTGACCTTAGAAATGATTACAACAATTATAAAAATAACTTTTAACTCTGCATTGAATGAAGCATTAAAATCCTAAGACGAAAGTGAACTATTGATGCTTTTTCTGAGATATTCCAAAGGGTGGACTTTGCTGTTCTGCTTAAATCCTATTATTCTAAAACATGTGCCCCAAATAGTGGCTTTCACTATTTGTTCAGGTGACAAAACAAAAATGAAGTGAAAAGCAATTTTCTGGGGTTCAGTTGATGTGTTTTGTCATTGACTGTCCTGTATAATTAAATTTTATTTCAGAACCATCTGGCATGCGTCTCTGCTCCATTTAAGGTGTGTCCCCTTTGGCAGGGAGCAGAACATTAGGGAATCTTCAATTACACTGATATTTTTTTCTTCCAGTCATCACATTAAAAGCTATTGCAGGTTTCTTGATCACTTGGGACATAGTAGCTTCAGAATTTGGAGCAATTCAGGTAATATTTGTCTGAGAAAGAGAAACTGTAGGTTGCTGGGGTAAGAATTAAATATTGAAAAAAAGATTAATTGTATATTGATCAATTAGAAGGATAGTGATAAATGCTGAAATGCAGGGGGTCACGATAGTTATGTCTTTGTGCATACAACTTCATTATCTTTATTATGCATGTATCTGCATACATATGAAGGAGTAGCAATATATGGCCTTGTATATTAGGCTCAGGGGCGTGGTGGCTCAGTGGGTAAGACACCAGGCTTGTCAATCGGAAGATTGCAAGTTTGGAGGTTCGAATCCCTAGCCCTGCGTGACGGAGTGAGCTCCTGCACTCGCCCCAGCTCTTGCCAACCTAGCAATTCGAAAGCATGCAAATGCAAGTAGATGAATAGGTACCACTTTGGTGGGTAGGTAAGCACGTCATGCCGGCCACAGTCAGGCTCAGTCTGACTGCAGTCCTCTGCATAATTAACTGAGTAATGTTTACATCTGATGGCATGGGTGTCACTTCAAAAACAAATTGAACTGAACACAGATTGGTTCTTCTATGAAGAGAAGTCACTAGGATCCAGTAGAAGCTCCCTGCCAGATGATGGAGATGGAGGCGAAACTTGCCAACTCTCCCTTCCTCATTGCAGATCTCTACATTTGAGATGGAACATAGTTATAACATCTCTCCAGCTGTTTTAGAGGATTTTCCAATTTACCAGAAGAGCTACAGGGACCCTAACGCAACAGGGCAATAGAAGAATGACTATAGATAGTCTTCGTACTTCTTCCAGCATTAGTAGAATGTAAAACCTTTGATTCACCAACAGTGGAAACAGTCTTGGTTTGGCCTACATCATAGGGGTGTTTCAAAGAATAATTTCAGAAATCTTCTAAAATGGATTGATATGTAGCACAAATGGCAGTATTTCGGCCATTATGTAGGAGGACAATGGGGGATATTATCCCTCAGCCCCACATCTGGAAGGTACCTCATCCAGAGTATGGCGTAGTGTTTGAATAATTGAAATTATTCCTGGGATTATATTTTAACTTATTACTTTTATTATCTTAAAAGAAAGGTATCAAT